>JAYESD010000004.1:26956057-27556057 GCA_036927565.1 Tuctoria greenei | reverse complement strand
GTTGTACCACTTTACCCACATGTTTGTGATTTCGTCACCCTTTGATGACTAAGAAACCTCCATTATGCCATCTCACACTTTCGTAGGTGTGTGGCCAAGAGATCACAAAATAGTCTTTCAAAAGGGACTACTAGTATGTACGGGCCCACTAAGGTTTCACCGGCAGGCTTGAATCTCTATTCTCCCACCCACGGGCCCCCTCGTGTGCCATGCGGATCCCAGGGCAGTCCTCCTCGACTCCCATTCCCCGCGCCATCCAATGGTCCATACAATACTAGCAGCACTCCTAATTATTCAGCTACGCCTCACCCATACTTGGCCTTGTGGTGGCACTGTTGACCTGACATATTCTCGCATGAACCGGTCCTTAGATCTAAGGCAAGCATACCACCATATCATCCAACCCATCCACAAAAACCATGCTTGCTTAGATCACCCATCATATTGACCAGTTCACATTAACCAGAATATCATTGGTGCATAATTAAATGTGTAGTGTTGTTTGCCATCCCAATTAATTAAGCGAAGCAAAAAGGTAAAAACCCTTCCCGACTCTCTACCATAAATTTCCAGGTGACAAGGGTGGTCAAACAAAACTAGTAAACTTCCTACCATAGGATTCCCATCAATTTGACACAAGCATGCAAGTTCGCAAACAAAACATTTAATAAAACAGGATCAATATGCTTCAAGGACACTTGCCTTGCTCCGACGGATGGGGTTGCTCAAGCGCTTCAAATTCTTGATTTTGGAAATCCTCGTATGCGGCCTCTTGAGCACGTCCCTCTACGCGTGATCATACAAACAAGAAAACATATACAATTCAACATGATACACGCAAAATAATCAACATGCAATGACATGCATGCATGCACAATTTAATAATTAATTTACTACGGTCGTTTATTAATTAGATGCGAGTAGTTCATACGTGTTCATATGAGTTTACGGGGGTTTTAGGGTGGATTAATGCTGCTGAAAATAAAATTATAACACAACTACGATCAAGTTACGCCAATTAGGTTCAATATGATCGCTAAAATTCGCATCGGGAACATGGCCTACCGTAGATGCGATGGCTTCGATGATCGCAGGATGGGGACAATGCGTAGACAAAGTAGATGCGTTCTCCGGCGGCACGATGACGGCGGCGCGATGTCGACGACGATCTCCGGCGGACGGTGGGGCCCTCCTCTTTTTCTTCCTTTTCTTCCTCTTCTTCCCCTTCTTTTTCTCCTTTTTCTTCCCTGGTCGCAGCCCTCTGGTGCCTCCTTTTTTTCTCTGTTCCGGCAGTTTCTATCGTAGGCGGCAACGGCTTTTTTTCGGGAGCTGGGAAAACTCGAGGCCTTCGGGTCCTTTTTATAGGCGCGTCGGGAGCGGGATTCGCGGAGGCGGGGCGGTACCGACTCGGTACGGGAGCGGTCGCGGGAGGGCGAGCCGAGGCGGGGTGGGATCCGCGTGCGCGCGGGAATCGGCGGGGCCAATGCGGGGGGTGGGGTCCGCCACCGGCGGGCGCGCGTGGGCGCGCGTGGGCGCGCGTCAGGGGCAGCGCGGGCGGCTCCGCGCGGGATCAGCCGGGCCGGGGCGCTGCGGCTGGGCCGGTTGGCCTGGCCGGTAGTGGCCCTTCTTTTTCTTTTTTTTTCCTTTTTTTACTTTCTTTTATTATATGATTTATTTTTTATATATTTTTTATATATATTATTATTCATATTATATATATATTATTTATTATTTAGTATTATTATTATATATTATTAATATTAATATTTTATTTATTTTTATATATTGTTATATATATTATTTATATATATATTTATATATATTTTTATACTTATTCCCTATTACAAGTTTTAGGCTATAACTATTATTTTCTTTTCCTTCTTTTGCTACACATATTTGTATATGTATGTTTTATTATTTTTCTCTTATTCTACTAGTGTTTAATGCATGCTCATGTATGCAATGCATGATGCGAAAATTTAGGGTGTTACAAACCTACTCCCTTAAAGTGAATCTCGCCCTCGAGATTCGATAGCGTGGAGAAAAGATGAGGGAATTCTGCCTTCAGGTCTTCTTCACGTTCCCATGTAGCTTCGGCTTCCGTATGGTGTTTCCATTGCACTTTGCACCAACGGATCCTCTTATTCTCGTGACCCTTTCCTTCATGTCAAAAATCTTGATAGGTTGCTCGACATAGGACAAATCCTCTTGAAGTTCTAACTCGTCCATCGGCACTTGTTCTTCCGGTACCCTGAGACACTTCTTGAGTTGAGAGACGTGAAATACGTCGTGTACATCGGAGAGATACTTCGGCAGCTCAAGTCGATATGCCACTTCTCCTCGTTTGTCCAAAATCTTGAATGATCCGATGTAACGTGGTGCCAGTTTTCCTTTGACGTTAAACCGTCGCTGACCTCTGATAGGTGACACTTTGAGGTATACAAAATCTCCAACTTCAAAAGTCAAACTCCTTCGCCTATTATTAGCATAACCTTTCTGTCGAGTCTGGGCAACCTTTAAGTTTTCCCGTATTATTTGGACTTGCCTTTCAGCTTCTTGTAACACGTCGGGACCAAACACTTGATTCTCTCCGGTTTCATTCCAAAACAAGGGAGTCCTACACTCCCTTCCGTATAGTGCTTCATAGGGTGACATTTTCAAACTTGCTTGGTAGCTATTGTTGTACGAGAATTCAGCGTACGGCAAACTTTTATCCCAACTTTTCCCATGCTTTAAAGCGCAAGCTCTTAACATGTCTTCCAAAATTTGGTTGGTCCTCTCAGTTTGTCCATCTGTTTGAGGGTGGTACGCCGAGCTGAAGTTCAACCTTGTTCCCATTGCTTCATGCAATTTCTGCCAAAATCTGGAGGTAAACTGAGAACCTCTATCCGAGACTATCTTCTTCGGTACTCCGTGTCGGCACACAATATGTTCCATATACAATTCTGCTAGCTTCGCGGTGGTATATGTGGTCTTGACAGGGATGAAGTGAGCTGATTTTGTCAATCGATCCACAATAACCCATATTGAATCATAGCCAGACTGAGTTCGCGGTAATCCAACTATAAAGTCCATACCAATCTCTTCCCATTTCCACTTCGGGATCTTTAATGGTTGTAACAATCCGGCTGGCTTTTGATGTTCAGCTTTAACTCGTTGGCACACATCACAAAGTGCAACATATTCGGCTATGTCCTTTTTCATGCTGGCCCACCAATAACATGTCTTTAAGCCCTTGTACATCTTCGTACAGCCAGGATGAATTGAGTAAGGCGAGTCATGTGCATCCTTCAATATTGTTTCTCGAATATGCCTAACATTGGGTACCACAATCCTCTTTCCAAGCCATAAGGTACCCTGTTCGTCCTCATCAAATCTGAATTCTTTTCCTTCTTGGGTCCTTTCCTTGATTTCCTGTATTTCCTTGTCCTTTGTCTGTCCTTCCGGTATTTCCTGCTCTAATGTTGGGTTGACTTCCATCGTTCCCATCTCATTTATGAATCCAAGGTTCAACCGTTCAAACTCCTTGCATAACTAGGATGGCAACTCTCGAACTGTGAGTTGATGACTTACTCCTTTTCGGCTCAAAGCATCGGCCACTACATTGGCCTTCCCTGGGTGATAGTTTATTCCCACGTCATAATCCTTGATGAGCTCCAACCATCGGCGTTGCCTCAGATTCAGATTCGTTTGCGTAAATATGTACTTGAGACTCTTGTGATCCATATAAATCTCACATCGGTGACCAAAAACATAGTGTCTCCATATCTTCAAGGCGTGTACCACGGCTGCGAGTTCAAGGTCGTGTGTAGGATAATTCAACTCATGCTTCTTTAGTTGCCTCGATGCATAAGCTACCACTTGGACTTCTTGCATGAGCACACATCCTAATCCTTGTCTTGATGCATCACAATATATATCAAAACTCTTGCTCACGTCCGGTAACACTAACACCGGCGCGATTGTCAACCTTTTCTTTAACTCCTCAAAGCTATCCTGACAAGCTTGAGTCCATCGGAATGCCTTCTCTTTCATGAGTAATTCGGTCATAGGCTTGGCTATTTTGGAGAAATCCTTTATGAATCGGCAGTAATATCCAACCATTCCAAGGAAACTCCGAATTTCCTTGACATTCTGTGGTGGTTCCCACTTAAGTACATCTCTCACCTTCCCTGGGTCAACTGATACTCCTCCTCCAGAAATAATATGGCCTAAGAAAGAAACTTCCCGTAACCAAAATTGACATTTACTGAACTTGGCATACAATTGATGCTCCCTCAATTTCTGCAGCGTAAGCCTCAAGTGTTCCTCATGTTCCTTCTCATCCTTCGAGTAGATCATAATATCATCGATGAACACTACAACGAACTTATCCAGATATTCCATGAAGACCTTATTCATGAGATACATAAAGTACGCAGGCGCGTTCGTCAATCCAAATGACATAACGGTGTACTCATAAGATCCATATCGTGTCCGAAACGCTGTCTTGGGTATATCTGATGGTCTAATATTCATTTGGAAGTATCCTGACAGCAAGTCAATCTTGGAGAAGATACAGGCACCCTTCATTTGGTCGAACAAATCCTCTATACGGGGCAGTGAGTACTTGTTCTTAATTGTCACTTCGTTGAGAGACCTATAGTCCACACACATCCTCTGGGTTCCATCCTTCTTATCTACGAAGAGCACTGGGGCTCCCCATGGGGATGAACTTGGGCGTATAAAACCCTTCTCTAGCTGCTCTTGAATTTGCTTCTTGAGCTCTGCTAATTCCTTAGGAGGCATCCTATACGGCCTCTTAGCTATAGCTGCAGTTCCGGGTATCAACTCAATGGCGAATTCTATGTCACGATCAGGTGGCATACCTGGCAACTCATCTGGAAACACATCCGGGTACTCGCGAACGATCGGAATGCTTTCCAGTGTCACTTCTTCCACGTGATTCAGCATCGCTTTCTCTCTTGCAGGTTGGGCTGCCTCAACTTCGATGCGTGTACCATGTTCACTTGTCAACTGCACAATCCTTTCGGCACATTGAATGACTCCATTATACTTGCTCAGCCAGTCCATTCCAAGTATTATGTCTATTCCTTGGGAGTCCAAGACTATGAGGTTTGCGAGAAAGTCTACCCCCCTTATTTTAATGCTTACTTTTGGACATACTATATTTGTCCCCATCTCTCCGCCAGGAGAACTTACTAGCATAGTTTGCTTCATATGAGATATAGGCAAATTGTACTTGGCAACATACTTTGACGAGATGAATGAATGAGATGCTCCCGAATCAAATAAAACAGTCGCGGGGTTGGAGTTGGCAAGAAACATACCAATCACGACGTCATCAGCTTGCTGGGCTTCCTCAGTAGAGACATGATTCACATTGCCACGAGCAAAATTCTGCTGTCCACGGTTGCCTTGTGGTGCTCCTCCATTTGGTCGTGGGTTATTTGGCCTTGGTGCATTGTTCATAGGTCCATAGTTTCCCTTGGGGCATTTACTTGCAAAGTGTCCGGGTTCTCCACACACATCGCATGTCTTACCACCCGTAGCGTTAGGGAAGTTTGGCCGCAACTGGTTTTGAGCATTTGCCGCCATGTTAGGACGCGGCGCAGGCGGCACAGGATAGCGAGGCGCTTGCATGGCGGGGCGTTGCTGCGGTGGCTGATTTGGGCGGGGCGGATAAGCAGCACGGTATGCAGGAGCAGATGGGTTGTATTGTGGTGCAGTAGGTGGTGCATAACGGGGGCGAACATTGCTTCCTTGCTGCGGTCCATGATGTGGCATCTTCCTCTTGTTGTCCTGCTCCATCTCACGAATCTTGTTCTCAACCACAATAGCCTTGTCAACCAGCTTTTGGAAGTTTGAATAATCAGTATTGAGCAACTGGACTTGGATTTCATTGTTGAGACCCCTCATAAACAGATACTGCTTGCTATTATCAGTTTTGATGTCTTCTGGAGCATATCTTGATAATTGAGTGAATTTATTGAGATACTCACTCACGCTCATCCTTCCTTGCCTGAGATTTTCAAAATCTTGTCTTCTCAGTATCATAACTCCTTCAGGTACATAGTGGGAACGGAAACTCTGTCTAAACTCAGCCCAAGTGATTGTCTCCTCATTATCATGAGCGTTGCAAAGAGCTTCCCACCAGTCGGCGACTGCTCCAACTAGTTGATGTGATGCAAAGAGAACCTTCTCCCTATCAGTGCACTGGACAATAGCAAGTTTCTTCTCAACAGACTTCAGCCAATCATCAGCTTCCATTGGGTCTGTGGCTTGTGCAAAGGTAGGCGGTCTGGTCCTCATGAACTCTCCCAAACGGTTATGATGTGGCGGGGGTGGCGGTGGAGGCGGTATATGAGGCTGATTGTTGTTGTTGCCAGCCTGCAGCTGTCCCATAGTTTGTATCATGGTCTGCATGAGCTGGTTCTGCATAGCTAACAGTTGTTCAATATTGATAGCTCCATGAGCATGTCCCTGGTTGTTCTGAGGTACTTCATTGCGCTCCTCCTCATCGTTGACATCCCTCTGGTTACGAGTTCTCACCATCTGTTGTCGAAAGAAGGGTGGGGACAGAAGGATTTAGAATTTGGAAAGAAACGTCCCAACTATATGCATCAAGGTATGTGACACTAAATAATCCTTTATTAATATAGACCTATATTATGAGGATGTGGACAAGTGCCGAAGCATTCCACAACTCTCTACTAAGCACACAAGCACTCAAACAAGCACCAAACAAAATTGACAAAAATCCTAAAAGAAGTAACACAACTCAAGGTCACACAAGTATGTCTACGTCGCTCTTATTTAACTAATGGGGGTGTGCCTATCCTTGAGTCGTGGCATAGGTCGAGGAATACTCGTCGTCAAGCGGGAACTCATCCGGGTCCTCATCATCGTCGTCGTCATCGGGGTCCTCGGGGTCCTCGGGGTCCTGTGGTGGTGAGGCAGCAGGCGGCGGTGGTGCGGTAGACGCCACACTAGAAGGCTCCTCGTCAGATGACTCCTCAGAAGACGACTCACGCTGGCCGTTGCGACGGTCTGGAGAGTCTGGGGTCCACGTCGGGGTGTCGGACGCGTAGTCATCCGGGTCCTCGTCGGTGATCCGACGATACCTCCTGATTATCGCCTCGTGGCGCTGGGCGAGGTCACGTCCATCCTGAATCTCCTGCTGCGCCCTCTGAAGTCGGGCACTGAGCTGGGCCACATCGTCAACAGTCTGACGAGACTGCGGGAGGTCCAAGGGTCCCTCCACGTGCCTGGAGACGAAGCTCGCAGTGCCACTGGGACGCTACGGAACGAAGGCGTGCACCGTGTCCTCCAGACGGAAACGGCGGGCGTGACTCCAAAAGGTGGCTGCTTCCCAGCTAGCATCCTGCTCCGCAGATCGGCGGGAGCTCCTCCAAGCAGGACAGATGTGGGTCTTCACCAACTCATCACCATAGTAGATATAGATCTTGCAGCTCCACTCCTTCCTGCCGGGGCGCTGCACTCCAGTGGTGTGGTAGGAGAGCGAGAGGCTGTGGTGATGGTAGCCAGCCTCACGGAGTAGGGCACGGAGACGGTGTCGCAGTTGTCCTGCGGCCCTGCCGTCAGAACGGATCACCACGGGGTGACGGGGGTCGATGGCCGGAGAGCGACTGGCCAACCTACGCGGGGGCACAAGTCCACCGGTCGACTTACGGGGGGTTGTCTTGGTGCGGGCCATCTACAGAAAACAAGAATACATTAGAGGAAAAATGAAAAAAAATAAAATAATGAAAAAAACAAATCTGAAAATTTCAGCAGCCTAAATGACGGAAAATGAGCGGTGCAGCGGTTCCAAAAGAACGAAAAATAGAGAAAAAATACAGCAGCCAACACAATAATTTTACCCACACATAACAGCGGCAAAACACACTTTTTCCGCGAAGATTTACGCAGCAAAACAGCAGTACTTAATATTGCTCACTTCTGAAATTTTTTATCAAAAACGAAGCAGCGATCAATACTTTTTGCGGCTGAAAATAAGGGAACAAAACAGCAGCAAAAATTTTCGAAAATAGCAGATTAGAAGAGTGTTCCTAAGTGCTCTAGAGTGTCCATTCTACCTAGGCTTGCGTCCTACGGTCAACGCGGCTCTAATACCAATTTGTGACACCCGGTTCTGAATATGAACCAAGCGTAATGCATATGTGTGCCCAGGAAGTTCATCACACATATACGGTTGCATCACAAACAATATACAAAATTTAACCACGTCTTAACTATTAAATAAGTACTTTATTACAATAATCCAATAGTTCACGAATGATAAAACTCTAAATAATTGTAGCGGAAAATAAACTAAGCAGTACGACTCCAATCCACAGGCAATTGACGGCGGTACGCAACCTAGTACTCCACGTGATCCTCAGGGTACTCCCAATTGCCTCCAGTAGCTGTTGGGGGGGGGGATTGCAAGGGTGAGTACATGTCGTACTCAACAAGTGTGGAAAGTATGACATGTGGCTAATTCAAATGTCGAATGTAATAATGGCTAAGTGCTGAAAAATACAGTAAAACATTTGAAAAGCATTATACTATGTCTATGTGAAACAATCCCATCATAACCATCATATTAACATAATATAAACCATATCCAATTACTGCCAACATCACCATTTATCCATGTCCAATTACCATAACTCAAATTCGTATCCATGACCATAATCCATAAACCATATCCATTACCAACCCATAACCATAAACCAATCATAACCATTACCAAATCCCAATTCCAACTCTAATCATGTAGGTCATCCAGGCGCTCATAACCGGGAGCACGGCTATCATGATAGTTTTAAACACTCTGCAGAGGTTGTACCACTTTACCCACATGTTTGTGATTTCGTCACCCTTTGATGACTAAGAAACCTCCATTATGCCATCTCACACTTCCGTAGGTGTGTGGCCAAGAGATCACAAAATAGCCTTTCAAAAGGGACTACTAGTATGTACGGGCCCACTAAGGTTTCACCGGCAGGCTTGAATCTTTATTCTCCCACCCACGGGCCCCCTCGTGTGCCATGCGGATCCCAGGGCAGTCCTCCTCGACTCCCATTCCCCGCGCCATCCAATGGTCCATACAATACTAGCAGCGCTCCTAATTATTCAGCTACGCCGCACCCATACTTGGCCTTGTGGTGGCACTGTTGACCTGGCATATTCTCGCATGAACCGGTCCTTAGATCTAAGGCAAGCATACCACCATATCATCCAATCCATCCACAAAAACCATGCTTGCTTAGATCACCTATCATATTGACCAGTTCACATTAACCAAAATATCATTGGTGCATAATTAAATGTGTAGTGTTGTTTGCCATCCCAATTAATTAAGCGAAGCAAAAAGGTAAAAACCCTTCCCGACTCTCTACCATAAATTTCCAGGTGACAAGGGTGGTCAAACAAAACTAGTAAACTTCCTACCATAGGATTCCCATCAATTTGACACAAGCATGCAAGTTCGCAAACAAAACATTTAATAAAACAGGATCAATATGCTTCAAGGACACTTGCCTTGCTCCGACGGATGGGGTTGCTCAAGCGCTTCAAAGTCTTGATTTTGGAAATCCTCGTATGCGGCCTCTTGAGCACGTCCCTCTACGCGTGATCATACATACAAGAAAACATATACAATTCAACATGATGCACGCAAAATAATCAACATGCAATGACATGCACGCATGCACAATTTAATAATTAATTTACTAAGGTCGTTTATTAATTAGATGCGAGTAGTTCATACGTGTTCATATGAGTTTACGGGGGTTTTAGGGTGGATTAATGCTGCTGAAAATAAAATTATAACACAACTACGATCAAGTTATGCCTATTAGGTTCAATATGATCGCTAAAATTCGCATCGGGAACATGGCCTATCGTAGATGCGATGGCTTCGATGATCGCGGGATGGGGACAATGCGTAGACGAAGTAGATGCGTTCTCCGGCGGCACGATGACGGCGGCGCGATGTCGACGACGATCTCCGGCGGACGGTGTGGCCCTCCTCTTTTTCTTCCTCTTCTTCCCCTTCTTTTTCTCCTTTTTCTTCCCTGGTCGCAGCCCTCTGGTGCCTCCTTTTTTTTCTCTGTTCCGGCAGTTTCTATCGTAGGCGGCAGCGGCTTTTTTTCGGGAGCTGGGAAAACTCGAGGCCTTCGGGTCCTTTTTATAGGCGCGTCGGGAGCGGGATTCACGGAGGCGGGGCGGTACCGACTCGGTACGGGAGCGGTCGCGGGAGGGCGAGCCGAGGCGGGGTGGGATCCGCGTGCGCGCGGGAATCGGCAGGGCCAATGCGGGGGGTGGGGTCCGCCAGCGGCGGGCGCGCGTGGGCACGCGTCAGGGGCAGCGCGGGCGGCTCCGCGCGGGATCAGCCGGGCCGGGGCGCTGCGGCTGGGCCGGTTGGCCTGGCCGGTAGTGGCCCTTCTTTTTCTTTTTTTTTTCCTTTTTTTACTTTCTTTTATTATATGATTTATTTTTTATATATATTATATATATATTATTATTCATATTATATATATATTATTTATTATTTAGTATTATTATATATTATTAATATTAATATTTTATTTATTTTTATATATTGTTATATATATTATTTATATATATATATTTATATATATTATTATTATTATTTTTATACTTATTCCCTATTACAAGTTTTAGGCTATAACTATTATTTTCTTTTCCTTCTTTTGCTACACATATTTGTATATGTATGTTTTATTATTTTTCTCTTATTCTACTAGTGTTTAATGCATGCTCATGTATGCAATGCATGATGCGAAAATTTAGGGTGTTACAAACCTACCCCCTTAAAGTGAATCTCGCCCTCGAGATTCGATAGCGTGGAGAAAAGATGAGGGAATTCTGCCTTCAGGTCTTCTTCACGTTCCCATGTAGCTTCGGCTTCCGTATGGTGTTTCCATTGCACTTTGCACCAACGGATCCTCTTATTCTCGTGACCCTTTCCTTCATGTCAAAAATCTTGATAGGTTGCTCGACATAGGACAAATCCTCTTGAAGTTCTAACTCGTCCATCGGCACTTGTTTTTCCGGTATCCTGAGACACTTCTTGAGTTGAGAGACGTGAAATACGTCGTGTACATCGGAGAGATACTTCGGCAGCTCAAGTCGATATGCCACTTATCCTCGTTTGTCCAAAATCTTGAATGGTCCGATGTAACGTGGTGCCAGTTTTCCTTTGACGTTAAACCGTCGCTGACCTCTGATAGGTGACACTTTGAGGTATACAAAATCTCCAACTTCAAAAGTCAAACTCCTTCGCCTATTATCAGCATAACCTTTCTGTCGAGTCTGGGCAACCTTTAAGTTTTCCCGTATTATTTGGACTTGCCTTTCAGCTTCTTGTAACACGTCGGGACCAAACACTTGATTCTCTCTGGTTTCATTCCAAAACAAGGGAGTCCTACACTCCCTTCCGTATAGTGCTTCATAGGGTGACATTTTCAAACTTGCTTGGTAGCTATTGTTGTACGAGAATTCAGCGTACGGCAAACTTTTATCCCAACTTTTCCCATGCTTTAAAGCGCAAGCTCTTAACATGTCTTCCAAAATTTGGTTGGTCCTCTCAGTTTGTCCATCTGTTTGAGGGTGGTACGCCGAGCTGAAGTTCAACCTTGTTCCCATTGCTTCATGCAATTTCTGCCAAAATCTGGAGGTAAACTGAGAACCTCTATCAGAGACTATCTTCTTCGGTACTCCGTGTCAGCACACAATATGTTCCATATACAATTCTGCTAGCTTCGCGGTGGTATATGTGGTCGTGACAGGGATGAAGTGAGCTGATTTTGTCAATCGATCCACAATAACCCATATTGAATCATAGCCAGACTGAGTTCGCGGTAATCCAACTATAAAGTCCATACCAATCTCTTCCCATTTCCACTTCGGGATCTTTAATGGTTGTAACAGTCCGGCTGGCTTTTGATGTTCAGCTTTAACTCGTTGGCACACATCACAAAGTGCAACATATTCGGCTATGTCCTTTTTCATGCTGGCCCACCAATAACATGTCTTTAAGCCCTTGTACATCTTCGTACAGCCAGGATGAATTGAGTAAGGCGAGTCATGTGCATCCTTCAATATTGTTTCCCGAATATGCCTAACATTGGGTACCACAATCCTCTTTCCAAGCCATAAGGTACCCTGTTCGTCCTCATCAAATCTGAATTCTTTTCCTTCTTGGGTCCTTTCCTTGATTTCCTGTATTTCCTTGTCCTTTGTCTGTCCTTCCGGTATTTCCTGCTCTAATGTTGGGTTGACTTCCATCATTCCCATCTCATTTATGAATCCAAGGTTCAACCGTTCAAACTCCTTGCATAACTCGGATGGCAGCTCTCGAACTGTGAGTTGATGACTTACTCCTTTTCGGCTCAAAGCATCGGCCACTACATTGGCCTTCCCTGGGTGATAGTTGATTCCCACGTCATAATCCTTGATGAGCTCCAACCATCGGTGTTGCCTCAGATTCAGATCCGTTTGCGTAAATATGTACTTGAGACTCTTGTGATCCATATAAATCTCACATCGGTGACCAAAAACATAGTGTCTCCATATCTTCAAGGCGTGTACCACGGCTGCGAGTTCAAGGTCGTGTGTAGGATAATTCAACTCATGCTTCTTTAGTTGCCTCGATGCATAAGCTACCACTTGGACTTCTTGCATGAGCACACATCCTAATCCTTGTCTTGATGCATCACAATATATATCAAAACTCTTGCTCACGTCCGGTAACACTAACACCGGCGCGGTTGTCAACCTTTTCTTTAACTCCTCAAAGCTATCCTGACAAGCTTGAGTCCATCAGAATGCCTTCTCTTTCATGAGTAATTCGGTCATAGGCTTGGCTATTTTGGAGAAATCCTTTATGAATCGGCGGTAATATCCAGCCATTCCAAGGAAACTCCGAATTTCCTTGACATTCTGTGGTGGTTCCCACTTAAGCACATCTCTCACCTTCCCTGGGTCAACTGATACTCCTCCTCCAGAAATAATATGGCCTAAGAAAGAAACTTCCCGTAACCAAAATTGACATTTACTGAACTTGGCATACAATTGATGCTCCCTCAATTTCTGCAGCGTAAGCCTCAAGTGTTCCTCATGTTCCTTCTCATCCTTCGAGTAGATCATAATATCATCGATGAACACTACAATGAACTTATCCAGATATTCCATGAAGACCTTATTCATGAGATACATAAAGTACGCAGGCGCGTTCGTCAATCCAAATGACATGACGGTGTACTCATAAGATCCATATCGTGTCCGAAACGCTGTCTTGGGTATATCTGATGGTCTAATATTCATTTGGAAGTATCCTGACCGCAAGTCAATCTTGGAGAAGATACAGGCACCCTTCATTTGGTCGAACAAATCCTCTATACGGGGCAGTGAGTACTTGTTCTTAATTGTCACTTCGTTGAGAGACCTATAGTCCACACACATCCTCTGGGTTCCATCCTTCTTATCTACGAAGAGCACTGGGGCTCCCCATTGGGATGAACTTGGGCGTATAAAACCCTTCTCTAGCTGCTCTTGAATTTGCTTCTTGAGCTCTGCTAATTCCTTAGGAGGCATCCTATACGGCCTCTTAGCTATAGCTGCAGTTCCGGGTATCAACTCAATGGCGAATTCTATGTCACGATCAGGTGGCATACCTGGCAACTCATCTGGAAACACATCCGGGTACTCGTGAACGATCGGAATGCTTTCCAATGTCACTTCTTCCACGTGATTCAGCATCGCTTTCTCTCTTGCAGGTTGGGCTGCCTCAACTTCGATGCGTGTACCATGTTCACTTGTCAACTGCACAATCCTTTCGGCACATTGAATGACTCCATTATACTTGCTCAGCCAGTCCATTCCAAGTATTATGTCTATTCCTTGGGAGTCCAAGACTATGAGGTTTGCTAGAAAGTCTACCCCCCTTATTTTAATGCTTACTTTTGGACATACTATATTTGTCCCCATCTCTCCGCCAGGAGAACTTACTAGCATAGTTTGCTTCATATGAGATATAGGCAAATTGTACTTGGCAACATACTTTGACGAGATGAATGAATGAGATGCTCCCGAATCAAATAAAACAGTCGCGGGGTTGGAGTTGGCAAGAAACATACCAATCACGACGTCATCAGCTTGCTGGGCTTCCTCAGTAGAGACATGATTCACATTGCCACGAGCAAAATTCTGCTGTCCACGGTTGCCTTGTGGTGCTCCTCCATTTGGTCGTGGGTTATTTGGCCTTGGTGCATTGTTCATAGGTCCATAGTTTCTCTTGGGGCATTTACTTGCAAAGTGTCCGGTTCTCCACACACATAGCATGTCTTACCACCCGTAGCGTTAGGGAAGTTTGGGCGCAACTGGTTTTGAGCATTTGCCGCCATGTTAGGACGCGGCGCAGGCGGCACAGGATAGCGAGGCGCTTGCATGGCGGGGCGTTGCTGCGGTGACTGATTTGGGCGGGGCGGATAAGCAGCACGGTATGCAGGAGCAGATGGGTTGTATTGTGGTGCAGTAGGTGGTGCATAACGGGGGCGAACATTGCTTCCTTGCTGCGGTCCATGATGTGGCATCTTCCTCTTGTTGTCCTGCTCCATCTCACGAATCTTGTTCTCAACCACAATAGCCTTGTCAACCAGCTTTTGGAAGTTTTAATAATCAGTATTGAGCAACTGGACTTGGATTTCATTGTTGAGACCCCTCATAAACAGATATTGCTTGCTATTATCAGTTTTGATGTCTTCTGGAGCATATCTTGATAATTGAGTGAATTTGTTGAGATACTCACTCACGCTCATCCTTCCTTGCCTGAGATTTTCAAAATCTTGTCTTCTCAGTATCATAACTCCTTCAGGTACATAGTGGGAACGGAAACTCTGTCTAAACTCAGCCCAAGTGATTGTCTCCTGATTATCATGAGCGTTGCAAAGAGCTTCCCACCAGTCGGCGACTGCTCCAACTAGTTGATGTGATGCAAAGAGAACCTTCTCCCTATCAGTGCACTGGACAATAGCAAGTTTCTTCTCAACAGACTTCAGCCAATCATCAGCTTCCATTGGGTTTGTGGCTTGTGCAAAGGTAGGCGGTCTGGTCCTCATGAACTCTCCCAAACGGTTATGATGTGGCGGGGTGGCGGTGGAGGCGGTATATGAGGCTGATTGTTGTTGTTGCCAGCCTGCAGCTGTCCCATAGTTTGTATCATGGTCTGCATGAGCTGGTTCTGCATAGCTAACAGTTGTTCAATATTGATAGCTCCATGAGCATGTCCCTGGTTGTTCTGAGGTACTTCATTGCGCTCCTCCTCATCGTTGACATCCCTCTGGTTACGAGTTCTCACCATCTGTTGTCGAAAGAAGGGTGGGGACAGAAGGATTTAGAATTTGGAAAGAAACGTCCCAACTATATGCATCAAGATATGTGACACTAAATAATCCTTTATTAATATAGACCTATATTATGAGGATGTGGACAAGTGCCGAAGCATTTCACAACTCTCTACTAAGCACACAAGCACTCAAAAAAGCACCAAACAAAATTGACAAAAATCCTAAAAGAAGTAACACAACTCAAGGTCACACAAGTATGTCTACGTCGCTCTTATTTAACTAATGGGGTTGTGCCTATCCTTGAGTCGTGGCATAGGTCGAGGAATACTCGTCGTCAAGCGGGAACTCATCCGGGTCCTCATCATCGTCGTCTTCATCGGGGTCCTCGGGGTCCTGTGGTGGTGAGGCAGCAGGCGGCGGTGGTGCGGTAGACGCCACACTGGAAGGCTCCTCGTCAGATGACTCCTCAGAAGACGACTCACGCTGGCCGTTGCGACGGTCTGGAGAGTCTGGGGTCCACGTCGGGGTGTCGGACGCGTAGTCGTTCGGGTCCTCGTCGGTGATCCGACGATACCTCCTGATTATCGCCTCGTGGCGCTGGGCGAGGTCACGTCCATCCTGAATCTCCTGCTGCGCCCTCTGAAGTCGGGCACTGAGCTGGTCCACATCGTCAACAGTCTGACGAGACTGCGGGAGGTCCAAGGGTCCCTCCACGTGCCTGGAGACGAAGCTCGCAGTGCCACTGGGACGCTACGGAACGAAGGCGTGCACCGTGTCCTCCAGACGGAAACGGCGGGCGTGACTCCAAAAGGTGGCTGCTTCCCAGCTAGCATCCTGCTCCGCAGATCGGCGGGAGCTCCTCCAAGCAGGACAGCTGTGGGTCTTCACCAACTCATCACCATAGTAGATATAGATCTTGCAGCTCCACTCCTTCCTGCCGGGGCGCTGCACTCCAGTGGTGTGGTAGGAGAGCGAGAGGCTGTGGTGACGGTAGCCAGCCTCACGGAGTAGGGCACAAAGACGGTGTCGCAGTTGTCCTGCGGCTCTGCCGTCAGAACGGATCACCACGGGGTGACGGGGGTCGATGGCCGGAGAGCGACTGGCCAACCTAGGCGGGGGCACAAGTCCACCGGTTGACTTACGGGGGGTTGTCTTGGTGCGGGCCATCTACAGAAAACAAGAATACATTAGATGAAAAATGAAAAAAATAAAATAATGAAAAAAACAAATCTGAAAATTTCAGCAGCCTAAATGACGGAAAAAGAGCGGTGCAGCGGTTCCAAAAGAACGAAAAAATAGAGAAAAAATACAGCAGCCAACACAATAATTTTACCCACATATAACAGCGGCAAAACACACTTTTTCCGCGAAGATTTACGCAGCAAAACAGCAGTACTTAATATTGCTCACTTCTGAAAATTTTTATCAAAAACGAAGCAGCGATCAATACTTTTTGCGGCTGAAAATAAGGGAACAAAACAACAGCAAAAATTTTCGAAAATAGCAGATTAGAAGAGTGTTCCTAAGTGTTCTAGAGTGTCCATTCTACCTAGGCTTGCGTCCTACGGTCAACGCGGCTCTGATACCAATTTGTGACACCCGGTTCTGAATATGAACCAAGCGTAACGCATATGTGTGCCCAGGAAGTTCATCACACATATACGGTTGCATCACAAACGATATACAAAATTTAACCACGTCTTAACTATTAAATAAGTACTTTATTACAATAATCCAATAGTTCACGAATGATAAAACTCTAAATAATTGTAGCGGAAAATAAACTAAGCAGTACGACTCCAATCCACAGGCAATTGACGGCGGTACGCAACCTAGTACTCCACGTGATCCTCAGGGTACTCCCAATTGTCTCCAGTAGCTGTTGGGGGGGGATTGCAAGGGTGAGTACATGTCGTACTCTACAAGTGTGGAAAGTATGACATGTGGCTAATTCAAATGTCGAATGTAATAATGGCTAAGTGCTGAAAAGTACAGTAAAACATTTCAAAAACATTATACTATGTCTATGTGAAACAATCCCATCATAACCATCATATTAACATAATATAAATCATATCCAATTACTGCCAACATCACCATTTATCCATGTCCAATTACCATAACTCAAATTCGTATCCATGACCATAATCCATAAACCATATCCATTACCAACCCATAACCATAAACCAATCATAACCATTACCAAATCCCAATTCCAACTCTAATCATGTAGGTCATCCAGACGCTCATAACCGGGAGCACGGCTATCATGATAGTTTTAAACACTCTGCAGAGGTTGTACCACTTTACCCACATGTTTATGATTTCGTCACCCTTTGATGACTAAGAAACCTCCATTATGCCATCTCACACTTCCGTAGGTGTGTGGCCAAGAGATCACAAAATAGCCTTTCAAAAGGGACTACTAGTATGTACGGGCCCACTAAGGTTTCACCGGCAGGCTTGAATCTTTATTCTCCCACCCACGGGCCCCCTCGTGTGCCATGCGGATCCCAGGGCAGTCCTCCTCGACTCCCATTCCCCGTGCCATCCAATGGTCTATACAATACTAGCAGCGCCCCTAATTATTCAGCTATGCCGCACCCATACTTGGCCTTGTGGTGGCACTGTTGACCTGGCATATTCTCGCATGAACCGGTCCTTAGATCTAAGGCAAGCATACCACCATATCATCCAACCCATCCACAAAAACCATGTTTGCTTAGATCACCCATCATATTGACCAGTTCACATTAACCAGAATATCATTGGTGCATAATTAAATGTGTAGTGTTGTTTGCCATCCCAATTAATTAAGCGAAGCAAAAAGGTAAACACCCTTCCCGACTCTCTACCATAAATTTCCAGGTGACAAGGGTGGTCAAACAAAACTAGTAAACTTCCTACCATAGGATTCCCATCAATTTGACACAAGCATGCAACTTCGCAAACAAAACATTTAATAAAACAGGATCAATATGCTTCAAGGACACTTGCCTTGCTCCGACGGATGGGGTTGCTCAAGCGCTTCAAAGTCTTGATTTTGGAAATCCTCGTATGCGGCCTCTTGAGCACGTCCCTCTACGCGTGATCATACATACAAGAAAACATATACAATTCAATATGATGCACGCAAAATAATCAACATGCAATGACATGCATGCATGCACAATTTAATAATTAATTTACTACGGTCGTTTATTAATTAGATGCGAGTAGTTCATACGTGTTCATATGAGTTTGCGGGGGTTTTAGGGTGGATTAATGCTGCTAAAAATAAAATTATGACACAACTACGATCAAGTTACGCCTATTAGGTTCAATATGATCGCTAAAATTTGCATCAGGAACATGACCTACCGTAGATGCGATGGCTTCGATGATCGCGGGATGGGGACAATGCGTAGACGATGTAGATGCGTTCTCCGGCGGCACGACGACGGCGGCGCGATGTCGACGACGATCTCCGGCGGACGGTGGGGCCCTCCTCTTTTTCTTCATCTTCTTCCCCTTCTCTTTCTCCTTTTTCTTCCCTGGTCGCAGCCCTCTGGTGCCTCCTTTTTTTTCTCTGTTCCGGCGGTTTCTATCGTAGGCGGCGGCGGCTTTTTTTCTGGAGCTGGGAAAACTCGAGGCCTTCGGGTCCTTATTATAGGCGCGTCGGGAGCGGGATTCGCGGAGGCGGGGCGGGTACCGACTCGGTACGGGAGCGGTCGCGGGAGGGCGAGCCGAGGCGGGGTGGGATCCGCATGCGCGCGGGAATCGGCGGGGCCGGTGCGGGGGGTGGGGTCCGCCAGCGGCGGGCGCGCGTGGGCGCGCGTCGGGGGCAGCGCGGGCGGCTCCGCACGGGATCGGCCGGGCCGGGGCGCTACGGCTGGGTCGGTTGGCCTGGCCGGCAGTGGCCCTTCTTTTTCTTTTTTTTTCTTTTTTTCTTTTTCTTTTTTACTTTCTTTTATTATATGATTTATTTTTATATATATTTTTTATATATATTATTATTCATATTATATATATATTATTTATTATTATTATTATATATTATTAATATTAATATTTTATTTATTTTTATATATTGTTATATATATTATTTATATATATATTTATATATATATATTTATTATTATTTTTATACTTATTGCCTATTACAAGTTTTAGGCTATAACTATTATTTTCTTTTCCTTCTTTTGCTACACATATTTGTATATGTATGTTTTATTATTTTTCTCTTATTCTACTAGTGTTTAATGCATGCTCATGTATGCAATGCATGATGCAAAAATTTAGGGTGTTACAGACAAGTCCGTGGTCTTCAATCCGTACGCGGAGAAGATCAATTTCCACCCAAACTAGCGAAGTTTTGATGGAGGAATTGAGGAATCACCTTTGGGGAGCTCGAGCGCGGAGAGAGAAAGCTTGAGACAAGAGTTGGGTGAGGAAGATTAGGGTTTGGCGACGGCTAGGGTTATGGACACGAAACATCGGACTTGTCCAAAAATGATCGGAGTAGTCCTAACTTTTCCAGATCCTATATCGAACTAGTCCGTGGTCTACCAGAATAGTCCGGCCTAACCGACACTCTGCGGACTAGTCTGCACGGGCGGACTAGTCCGCGCAACCACGAACTAGTCAGTGGTCACCAGGGAAGAACTGCTTAGCCCATTCGTATATATACGAAGATACTTATTAAGAAAATTAGGGAGCAAACACAAATCAAATAATCTTGATGAATATGATCAGTAAGCATACAACAAACAGCAATGACCATAATTCATCAAGATCTAGTAATTGACATAGTTTTTCGGAAAAAAAATTTAGAGAGATGATTTTCACAACTCAATCAATGAATTTTGAAGATAGCATTCAGGTATACAAGATTTCAAGCCACACTCCAAGCATCGAGGATATTAAGTTCATTTCGGAGCTCGCAAAATCGTTTTTCATCAAGTGGCTTGGTGAATATATCGGCTAGTTGCTTTTCAGTATTGACATGTGAAATGGCTATGTCTCCCTTCATTGAATGGTCTCTCAAAAAGTGATGTCGGATGTCAATGTGTTTGGTCCTAGAGTGCTCAACGGGATTATGGACAATTTTAAAGGCACTCTCATTATCACAAAGTAGTGGAATGCAGTTCATATTGTAACCGTAATTCCTTAGAGTTTGTTGCATCCAAAGAAGTTGTGCACAACAACTCCCAGCTGCAACATACTCCGCTTCGACCATGGATAGGGCAATGGAGTTTTGTTTCTTGGAGGACCAAGAAACTAGGGATCTACCTAGGAATTGGCATGTACTGGAGGTACTTTTTATATCTACCTTGCATTCTGCATAATCTGCATTGGAGCAGCCAATGAGATTGAATTTGGAACCTTTGGGATACCAAAGGCCTAGGTTGGGTGTATGAACTAAATACCGCAAGATTCTCCTAACGGCTGTCAAATGACACTCTTTTGGGTTGGCTTGAAACCTTGCACACAAGCATACACTCAACATAATGTTTGGCCTAGATGCACATAAGTAGAGTAAAGATCCAATCATGGAGTGATATACCTTTTGATCGACGTTTGGTCCATCTTCATTGAGATCCAAGTGGCCATTCATTGCCATGGGAGTCTTTATGGGCTTCGCCTTGTCCATTCCAAACTTCTTGAGTAAGTCTTGAGTGTACTTAGTTTGGCTTATGAACGTCCCTTCCTTTTGTTGCCTCACTTGGAATCCCAAGAAGTACTTTAGCTCTCCCATCATAGACATCTCAAACCTATCTGTCATAATTTTACTAAATTCCTTACAAAATGATTTGTTAGTTGAACCAAAGATTATATCATCAACATAAATTTGACAAACAAAGAGATCATTGTCAAGGTTCTTTGTAAACAATGTGTAATCTACTTTACCAATCTTAAAACCATTTTCAATTAAGAAATCTCTAAGACACTCATACCAAGCTCTAGGAGCTTGTTTGAGGCCGTAGAGAGCCTTACACAATTTAAATACGTGGTCGCGGAACTCTTCATCTTCAAACCCAGGGGGTTGCTCCACATACACTTCCTCATTGATTGGTCCGTTGAGGAAGGCGCTTTTCACATCTATTTGATAGAGCTTGAAATCATGGTGAGTAGCATATGCAAGTAATATTCTAATAGACTCAAGTCTAGCTACTGGAGCAAAGGTTTCATCGAAATCCAAACCTCCAACTTGTGAATACCCTTTGGCCACAAGTTGTGCCTTGTTCCTTGTCACCACCCCGTGTTCGTCTTGTTTGTTGCGGAAGACCCATTTGGTGCTGGCGATGTTGGACTTGGGTCTTTCAACTAGTTCCCACACCTCGTTCCACTTGAATTTGTTGAGTTCTTCTTGCATGACCACTACCCCAATCCGGATCCTTCAATGCATCCTCAATCCTGCGCGGTTCCAAAAAGGATACAAACGAATAGTGCTCACAAAAATTAGCTATGCGTGATCTAGTAGTTACTCCCTTTTGGATGTCACCGGTGATGTTGTCGATTGGGTGATTCCTTTGGACACATTGGTGTACTCTTGGGTGTGGCACTTGCTGTCTTGAATCTTCATGATCATCTTCTTCTCCCCCTAAATGGTTGCTCTCATTGACTTGTTGATCATTTTCGCTTTCTTGAGGTTGATCTTGCATGGAAGCCCCCCCTTGATCATTGGCCTCCTCTTGTAGTTCATTTTTCTCATGCATATGTATAGGTGGATCTTGTGGTCGAACTTCGCCTAACGCCATTCTTCTCAATGCTTGACAAGGAGCTTCTTCTCGATCTAGCACACATGGATCAACTTGCTCCTTTTGGTAGCCATTAGTTTCATTGAACACTACATCATGTGCTACTTCAACAAGTCCGGAGGTCTTGTTGAAGACACGATAGACGTAAGTGTTTGAATCATAACAAATCAAGAAACCTTCATCAGACTTTGAAGTGAACTTTGAAGTCCTAGGCTTCTTGTTTAAAATATAGCATTTGGAACCAAAAACTCGAAAATATGAAATATTAGGCTTGTTACCGGTGAGTAGCTCATAGTATGCTTTCTTGAGTAGTCAATGAAGACAAAGTCGATTTATGGCGTGGCAAGCGGTGTTGACCGCTTCCACCCAAAATCGATCCAAGATCTTGTACTCATCCAGCATTGTTCTCACCATCTCTATGAGGGTTCGGTTCTTCCTTTCGGCAACTCCATTCTGTTGAGGGGAGTAAGGAGCTGAAAACTCATGCTTTATGCCTTCTTCATCTAGGTACTCCTCAACTTGTGTGTTCTTGAACTCCGTGCTGTTGTCGCTTCAAATGTCCTTGATTGTCAATGAAAACTCATTTTGAGCATGCTTGAAAAATTTCTTCAAGATTCCTTGTGTTTCTGCCTTATCATGTAAAAAGAAAACCCAAGTGAAGCGAGAAAAGTCATCAACAACTACTAAGCCATATTTGTTACCGTCGATGCTTATGTAAGCAATTGGACCGAATAGGTCCATGTGGAGTAGCTCGAGTGGTCTTGTTGTAGTCATGATGTTCTTAGTGGGATGGGGTGCTCCAACCTGCTTCCCGGCTTGGCACGCTCTACAAGGCCTATCTTTCTCAAAAACAACATCCTTCAAGCCTCAGATGTGATCGCCCTTGAGGAGTTTTTGAAGGTTCTTCATACCAACATGCTCTAGCCGTCTATGCCACAGCCAAACCATTTTGGTCTTTGCAATCAAGCATGTGTCAAGTTCGGCTTTATCTTTGTTGAAGTCAACAAGGTAAAGCTTCCCTTTAACATACCCTTGAATGCAATGGAACCATCACTCCTTCTAGAGACGGTCACACCCTCGTTAGTGAACAAACAATTATAACATTTGTCGCATAATTGAGATATGGAAAGCATGTTATAATCTAAGGAATCAACATGTAACACATGAAAAAGAGTATGTTGTGATGATATGGCAATTTTACCGGTACCGAGCACCTTTTCTTGACTATTGTCTCCAAAATAGATGCCCTCGCTTGGATCCTCATTTGCTTCATACTCCATGAACATCCTTCTTTCTTCGGTCATATGGTTGCTGCAACCACTGTCTAGCACCCATTTATATCCACCGGAGAAATAGGCCTACAAAAACAAATCAAGCCTTAGTTTTAGGTACCCAAGCTTGCTTGGGTCCTTTTAGGTTAGTCACAAGGGATTTAGGCACCCACACATGAGATTTGGTGTTCTCATGGTGTGGCCCAACATAATGAGCATAAAATATTACGAATATTACTTCTCATTAACACATAAGTTGCATCAAAAGTTCTAAATAGCAACGGTTGTTGTTTATAAACAGGACTAGTCTGGGAGATCGAACTTGTCCGGAGGACCGGACTTGTCCGGACCCCGACCGGACTAGTTCGGTGTTCATCTGTGTTTGATGTGTTAACATTGGACTTTCCAGTTTGAGAGGGTCTTCCCTTTACAAAGGCAATGCTCTCCTTGTTATTCTTATGGCTTCTAGCATGTTGCTTTTCACCATAAGACTAACCAATGCCATATTTGACATTTGGAGGTCTTGTGACCAAGTATGCACTATGTGCATATTTGATCTTCTCCTTGTCGAATATGCCATTTTGTGAAGGATGCTTGTCCTTGGTAGAGGTTGACTTGTCTTTCAAGCTGGGGTCAACTTTACCACATGTACAAGTAGAAGTAGTTTCAGTTTTAAGAGGTTGAGAAGGTGAGCTTGAAGAGGATGAAGGGTCACTTTGCTTGAGTGACTCAACTTGCACTTCAATGATCTTGTTAACCTTGATTAGGTTAGCAAGTTCATCCTTGGTTGTAGCATTTGAGTCGCTTAACTCCAAGCAAACTTTCTTGCTTGAAGCTAACTCAAGCTCTAGTGACTTGCTTTGCTCCTTTTCAAGTTCTAGAAGCTTGTCAAGTTCAACATGTTCCTCCTTTTGGGAGATAATCATGTCTTCTTAACGATGTATCAACTTCTCCTTCTCAACAAGTTGATCAAGCAAAAATTCATTTTTGTGGCTGTTTTCTTATCTAATCCAATGAGCATATCTTCATTATCACTATTAATTTTACTATCACTAAAATAGGAATGCACGAAAGAGGATTTGGTAGTTACCTTGTGTTTACCTTCCTTTGCCATGAGGCAAGTGTCGTTCCCCTTTCGTGCGCCAAGAGAGGGGAAAAGAGTGGACTTCATGGATGCCTTTTCGATGTCTATGCTAGCCATCTCCTCTTCTTCTTCGGATGATGACTCATCATTTGAGTCTCATTCTTTCTCAAGATGTGCTTGTTCAGCTTGCTTCTTCTTCTTGAAGAACTTTTTGGGTTGAGGCTTCGCTTCTTTGGTCTTCTTCTTATTCTCTTCATATGGACAATCAACTATAAAGTGACTATACTCTCCACAATTATAGCATGCCCGCCTCAACTTCGGTCTTGATTTTTCCTTGTACTTCCCTTCACTCGATTTAGCCCCTTATCTCTTATTCACCATTCTCTTGAATTTCTTCATGAATAGTATCATGTCATCTTCATCCAAGTCACTGCTCTCATCATCACCGTCTTCTTCTAGTTGAGCTTCTCGAGCTTCTTTAGACAAGGGCTTAAGGGTGGACTCTAGAGCGACCCCTTTCTTCTTTGCCGAGGTGAGATCAGCAATTTCCTTAACATGTTTGGCTTGTTTTTCCATCATCTCAAAGTTGATGATTTTCCCAAGTAGCTCATCTGGGGTCATCTTCTTGTACCATCGAGCACAAGGTAACATTGCGAGGCATGAAGGCTCTAAGAATGAGCTTCACCACCTCAGGGTCGTTCCACTTCTTGCTTTCGTATGCTCGCACCTTGTTGATGAACGTCTTTAGTCGGTTGTACATATCTTGTGGTGACTCATCTTCTTCGATGGTGAATCTTCTGAGCTCGCCTTCAATCATCTCGATTTTCGCTTCTCGCACATGATGATCGCCTTCATGTGCGGTTTGCAATGTATCCCATATCTCATTTGCGATCTCGAGTCCATCCACCTTTGTAAACTCAACACGACTGAGTGATGAAGTAATGACTGCAGTAGCTTGGGCATTTCGATGGATTGCTTGCTCTTGGCTAGGTGTGAGCTCCTCATCATCATCCAGGATGTCTATTCCTGTGCATACTATGTGCCACAAACTTGGATTGAGAGAAATCAAATGCATTTTCATGTTTTGCCTCCACATTGAGTAGTCATTACCATCAAAATGTGGGGCTTTTCCAAGTGGAATAAATAAGTAGTGATTATTGCTAGAGTTAAGACGATCGTAGTTGAAAGGATATCGGGAGTAGTCGGTGTGACTACTCCCCTTCTTCTTCTTCTCATCTTCAATCTTTACTTTCCCTTTGAAAAGAGTTTTATTCTTTAGGAGCGCCTTTAGTTCCAGCGTCTCCTCATCATCATCCTCGAAGTCTTGATTGGCCTCGAGGAGCCTCTCCAATTTTTGGTTCTTGTCTTCATCAACTTTCTCTTGGTTGTTGCTCTTGTGTACGTTCTTCATGTCCGACATGATCTCTTCGAGCGATTAGTCTCCTTTTGAAGAACCTCGCTCTAATACCAATTGAATCTGGCCTAGAGGGGGCTGAATAGGCCTTATTGAATTTTGTTAGAACCTGCAACACTTAACAACCAGATCAAATCTCGAGATATCGAACTAGTCAAGTGTGTACCATCTAAGTTATCAAATTTGATCGATTATCTTGATCCTAGGATGTATGCAACGGAAATATACTTGTAATTCAAGTGTTACACGATTATGAACTAGGATGTATCACAAGTCAATCTTATATTCAATGTTTCAACGTAAAGTAAGCAAGATTGTTTCAAACCCTAGATTGATATGAAGTATAAGAACGATAAGCGCAAAGTAAGAACACAAGCACTTTATCCCGTGGTTCGGTTCCCACAGAGGCAACCTACGTCCATGTTGAGGAGTCCACAAAAGGATTGGGTCTTCTACAACCCTACCCTCGTCGGATCGCCACGGAGGCCAATCATCTTCACTTATCACAAAGGCCAAATAACCGAATTCAAGTGGCCTTCTCACACGTTGAGGGCTCCCCAAGATTAAAACAAGAACACCACAAGAACACACTCGAAAGATTACAATGAAAACCACAAGAGTGTGTTAGGGAAACAAACCAAGAGCTCAATGAGTGATGAACTGTGTCTCTCCAATGATCCAAAGTGTATCCTCAAGGGATTGATCTTTGTTGCGTTTAATTTCATGGAGAGATGTGTTTTTTAGGCTCTTGGGAGGTGTGACGACGTAGGGGGTCGAGTGTTATTGGAATATGGGCTGTGTACACCTATTTATATGGGGTTCCCAAAAGTAATCATTAGGGTTTAGAAAGATCGGACTAGTCCATTGTGGACACCGGACTAGTCTGGTGTGCTGTGTGTAGCAAACCCTAGGTGTCCTGAAATATCGGACTAGTCCGGCTGAAAGCGGACTTGTCCAAATTTGGTTATGGAAATATTCGGACTAGTCCGAAGGATATCGGACTTGTCCGGAAAAGTGAAACCCTAAGTGAATTTGGGGACAAGTCTGCACTTGGAGGACTTGTCCAATTTAGGCCAGAAGGTTTTTCAAACTAGTCCGTGCTAATATCGGACTTGTCCGATTTCTTGCAACTTGTGAAGTTTTTTTGGGGACTAGTCCGCACTGGGGAGGACTAGTACGATTTAGGTTAGAGGGATAACGGACTAGTCCGTGGTGATATCGCACTTGTCCGATCTTGTGCAGAAAGATATCAGACTAGTCCGGAGTCAGTCGGACTAGTCCAGTTCTGCATAAATATGTGCAATGTGTGTGATTATTTGTGCTTGAGCTCTTGGGGTGTGTTTCCTTAACACACTCCATACACAATGATCTACTACACTTGTTTCTTGAGCTCTTTTCCGCATTACTCCCCATTCACCTTTCTTTTTGGCACTTTGCTCATTTTCTCATTAAAACATGTGCTCATCTCAACAAAGTGGTTATAATCTCATTTGCTTGTCATAAATCATCCAAAACCCACAAGGGATTCCTAGATGCACTTTCACACCCCAAACCAGTTTACTAATTTTGCTTTGCTGATGTGGACCGGGATTAGAGTTGGATTGTACACATCATCGAATGCGGTGGAAAAAAGACCAAGTAGCTGATCGAAATCATGAACATGTTGCCTGCTGGATTGTACACGACTTTTTTCTTTAATCAATTAACTTTGTGACTGTAGTGCATTGCAGAGGCAGCCGCCAGGGCACCGTCGGTCGTGCGCGTGTGGCAGTGTCACGTGGCAGCGGTGCTGCTCGCGCATTAGAAGGGACTCACGCAACGTGCGGAAGGCATGGCCAGATGATATATGCGCGAACACATGCCTACCTAGAGATGAAGCATTACACTACCAGTCAACAATTTGTACATTTTGGAATGATGCCACTGGAGCGAAAGGGCGCCAAGCAGAGGATCTCCTCGTGGGTGGCGCCTAGCTGAGGATCTCCTCACGAAGGTAGGGCAGGGCGAGAGAATGTTAGGAAATACTTAGATGACCACAGGGTGATTAGGAGTTGGTTAGAGATGTAACCAACTCAATCTACTCTAATCTCCCCAAGTCCTGATCAAGGACAACATCCTAACAGAGTCTATTAGGGGTGGGCCCCCTTAGGTGCTCTCTCACCCTTTATAAGGAGAGCCACAACTCTCATCTAAGCCATCCCAATTAATCTAAGAATCACAATTAGAGAGTTTCGATCACTCTGAGAGAGAAGCCTAGGGAAGACCCTTTCGCCAAACTCGTCAACGATCTGTACGAACAAGGAGGAGGCACCAACGTCGCTGCTTGTCGGTAGAGTTGGCTGGTACCCTCCCGACCTTCTTCATGGTTGCACAATCCTCTGCAAACGAAGGTATGCCCATCCCATCCATAAGCCTAGTAGATTGAGTTGATTGGTGTTTTGCTCTCTGCTCTTCCTAATTAGGCGAATCCCTAATCATCATTATGGCTAAGCACCTCACTCAGAAATAAACAATGGCATCACAACCACTGTCGAAGTGTAGCAACGACACTTCCCCCGGTACTACTAAAGTGTAGCCCGCGAAGGTTCTTATTTCGGTTGGGGCACGCAAAGATCAGGATCAAGATGGCGACACCAGAGATTTATGTGGTTCGGACCGCCTGAGCGTAATACCCTACTCCACGGGATGTGTGTGTGTGTGTGTTGTATTATAAATCGCTAGAAAGCATAATCTCTGGTTCAGCTTGGAGTTGTCCCCTGTATCATGCGGCTCAGTCCTTTTATAGACTAAGGACTGACCGTTACATCCTTAGCCTGGCCCGACATGTGGCCCTGGCGCATTAAATAGCCTAATATACTGTCTACGGGTACTAAGCATGGTTAATAGTGTGATAACGTGCCTTAATGGTTGTGTTACCTCTATTAACAGTGCTCAGATCGTGTGTCATTAATACAACATTAACGACACATAATCAAGTCTTGTAAATGCCGTTTAACTGTCCCTTGAATGTCCGTGCTGAAGGAGATCCACCAATGTATTTGCTGATGAAGATTCGGAGGCTCCACACGTGGCAGCTTCGGAGCTTCCCTTTGCGGGGAGGTAGCTCCGACACTGCTGTACACGTGTCAACACTGGAGCTTCCCTCTGTTGGGGTTAGGTCCGGGGTCATTATACACGTGTTGATCGCGGAGCTTCCCTGTGTAGAGAGTTTAGCTCCGGATTTACATTACACGCGGCAATCTCCGGAGCTACCCATATGAGGGATGCGGGTCCGGTGTAATATGACATGTGGGGCCTGAGGAAGCCTTCAATATTGACGGGTAGAACTCTTTTGCACTTATTGCGGTATCATAGGGTATCCGGTACACAGGGTACTGACAGTGGCCCCCGGGCCCACCTTTGGGATAAATCCTTTGGGTTAAGTTATTCTACCCAAGGTGGGGCCATCCTTGATTCCCGCGCTTCGACTTTAAAAGTCTTCTGATGTGCCATTGGGGCAATAGTCCGAGATTAGACCATCAACGTGTGGCTTGTTATGAATGCGACAGATGAGATCTTTGAGTGCGGATTTCACGCAATTGAAGGTCGCCAGTTCCTGATACAAAAACCGTATCGGTTCCGAGCGCCTTGTCAGGGTGCCGCCTTTGGGTCTCCCGCCGTCCATCATGACAACAGTTCTCCTGGGGTAATAACTTCGATCTCTTCGTCAGGGTGGCCCCAGATCCATTCGTCATGGATGGGGTATATTTTTGAAAGGTGATCCCACTTTTGTTGCAGTTTCCATCCAAGCGTCGCGGAGGCTTACTTAAGAAGGAAAGTGTGCGCGGTTTGAGGACTCTTTACGCTTTCGATCAAACTTGCGCTCAGAGTCTCCCAAAATTCACTTAGCTTTCTGTTCTTTTGCTCCACTTTGCCGCGATGGAGTTGGGTCTTCCCAAGAGCCGCCTCAAGAGCAAGGACGATTTGATGAAGGTCCGGACCTATATGGGGTGGTCCAGTGACTCCTTCAGCCACCTGATCCACGTCGGCGAGCTCCCATTCAAGAAGGAGCGTAATGGCAACAAGGTGTACTTCTCTGCGTATGCTATGGTGGGATTGATCCAACCTTTCTCAACTTTTTTTTTAATGTTGTTGAACTTTTACGGTCTTCAGCTGTATCATCTTGGCCCCCATTCTCTTCTTCTAGTGGTGACTTTCGTCCACTTTTGTGAGATGTGGGTGGGTGTTCCCCCGTGCGTCGAGCTGTTTCGTACCTTCTTCACCATCCATAGCACCAGCAAGGGGACTGAGCTTCTTAGCTTCTACTATTTCATGAAGCGCAAGAACTGCCCCTTCAAATACTTGAAGTCATTTTCTTCCGGCAAATGGGATGACTGGAAGAAGGACTGGGTCATCATTGCAGTGGAGGAGCACGAGAGGTTGGAGCTGCCCGAAGGACTCCCCAACGTTGACACTGACGCTTGGAGTGTAGTTTTGATGCTGTAAGATGCCTTTAACCGTGTACTGACCAGGATCCGCGAATGCGTGGAGGGTGGAGTGACTCCTCAGGTTGTCTTCTGCAACTTCCTGGTCAACAGATGGGCTCCGCTGAGGAAAAGGGAGAAGCTCGCGTGGGCCCTCAACAGCGTGATAGATGACGATAGGATTGAAACTGGTCTAAAATCCAACTTGGATGACGAAGCTTTGAAGCTTCATCTCAAGAAATTCCAGCATGGGATAAACGTCGACGGCGACGACTTAGTTTCGTCAGCAGCTTTCCTTCCTCTGAACATGGAGGCGCAGTTCAGTAGAGAGATCCGGAGGAAGATGTCGGCGCTTGATGACCTTGGTGAGGTGGAAAGGCGTCCGACCTCCAGGTTGGTAATCGCCGGAGCTTCCAAAGGAGGGCCCGCCCCCGCTCCGAGCCGGAGGGTTGAAGACATTGGCAAGGGCAAAGGCAAAGAGCTAGCAGAACCTTCCAGCCAGGAGAGGAAGCTGAAGCATGCTGATGGGAGGTCCGTCAGGGCTGCTCCCTCTACAACAGCTCCTTCTCCCCGGCGGAGGAGGTCTTCTGCGGCTGCACCTTCTCCGACACAGGCATCTCCAAGAGGCGCTAGCTCCAGGCAGTCAACCCCGGTCTCAGTACTGGCTAAGAGTTCTAGGCCCGGGAGTTCTTCCCGGCTAAGAGAAACTTTGAACGAGAGGACTCCGACTGCCGCAAGTGGTACTCAACTAAGGTACGAAGCCGTTGTCTCACTAGACTTGGTGGGCTCTGGCTCCGGGCCTCAGAAGATGAGGTTTCGAGGCGACTGGGTTGGTAACATCCCTAGGTAAGCATTAATTGCTCACCATAAAATGCTAGTCTTGTTTTTGATGTATCTTTAATCTTCTACTCTCTTTATTTCTAGGGTGTTGAAGAAGGGGTCAGGAACTTCGGCGCCTATTGCAGTGACCGGGGCTGCGCATGCCGAAGTTCCGGCTTCAAGCATCGAGCCTCCTACTCAAGTGGTGGCAGAAGTCACAATAGCTCCGGTGCCAGCTGTCGTGGACTTGGATTCGGAGTCCTCGCCTGAAGCTCCCGTGGTAGCGCCGGACCACGAGGGAGAAGTTGGAGATGTACCTATGGCATTGGTGCCGGAGGCTGATGCTCCAGTACCGGAGCCAGAAGCTCCATCCTTTGAGCCGGAGGTCGTGGAAGGCCTGCCCGCTGAGCCAGAGGTAATTGAAGTCCCGACCACTGAGCCAGGAATCATTGAAGGTCTGGCCCTTGTGCCAGAAGTAGTTGAAGGTCTGGCGGCTAAGCCGGAGATGCCTAAAGCTCTGGTCACTGATCCGGAAGTGACTGACGCATCACCGTCTGAGCCGGAGGTGGTGGGGGCACCTAATGAAGCTCCAGCTACTGCCCCGGCGATAAATGCCCCGGAGGTGTCTGGACCAGGGCCGGAGCAGTTTGAAGTGGCGACAGGTTCTCCACCTTCGGAGCCAATAATTGAAGACCCGGAAGCAGCGCCTTCGACTTCCTGTCCGGAGGTGGGAATTCTCCTAGTGGGTTATTCTTCTTTCGCTGCTGAAGGGCTTACGGAGAGCGGCCCTAGTGCTGCAGGAGCTCAGGGGACCACCCTTGTAGAGTGGGATCCAATTTTTGTGATGGAAAATCCTCTGGATCCTGCAGAGTTAGTCCCAGCAGGCCCAGAGCCTATCCCTCTGGCGTTGTCCATAGACAACGCCTGCTCGAGCCTCTGGCAAGTTCAACTCGCTTTCGATCATGAGAGCAAAGCCCTGGAGGAGGAGCACAACACCTTGAGGCGTTGGCGCAACAGACTCCACTTTGAGACCAGGCTTGCCTAGACGAGGCTGACTGACCAGAAGGAGTGGATCAAGAGGGAGAAGGCCTGGTTAGAATACTGGGACAAGCTGCTTGAGGTGAAGGAAGCCACCATCCGGGTGCTCGATGCTAAGTCAAGGGAGATCCTTGAGCAAGCTAAGGAGAGGCGTGATGCTTCTGATGAGCGTCACGAAAACCTTAATGAATTGAACGAGGTTCTCCTGAAGCGCCGGGCAGACCTTGAGGCGAGGGAAGAAAAACTCCTGGAGAAGCAGGAGGATGTTGTGAAGAGGGAGGCGGAGGTCACCCAGAAGTTGACTCTAGGTGAACAGAATTTGGTGGATTGCAGCAGAAAGTTGTATCTATGGAGCAAAGAGGAGAAGGAGAAGTATTGGAAACTGGGGCAGAAGCTCTCGAAAAGAGAAGTTGACGTTGCCACCAGGGAAGGGAACGTGAGAGGCAGGGAGAAGGACTTGGCAAAAAGGCAGAACTGCATCCACCTCTAGGAGACGGAGCTGACCGATCATGAGAAGCAAGTTGCTGAGAATATGCAAGAGCATGCTAAATTGGTCGAGCGTCTCTCTCAGGAAGGTTCGGAGCTTGCAACCGCCCAAAAGTCAGTAGAGGAGCTGCGGAGCTTGAAGGAGATTGAGTCCATCCAAGTGTGGGACTTCTTGGGACGAGCCAACGATGCGCTAACACCAGTAGGCTTCAGACCTGTACGTCCGGACAATCCGGAGGTGGACTTGGACCGAGCACTGGTGGCCCTCAATGATGTTGGCGGCAAACTCGACGTGATGGGCAACGTCATTGAGGACCAGTTGGAGACAGAGGGGAAGTCTTTAGCCACAAATGTTGCAGAATATGTGATGATGTGCTATGTGAGCCGAGACCCCCAATTCTCCTTGGAGCCGGTGCTCCAAGGTCCTGTTGCTGAAGAGGAGGACGCCGCCAAGGCCAACGTCCAAGAAGTTGCCAAGGAAGTCGCCACATTCTTTTGTAGAACTTAGATCCTCCAGTAGCTAGGACTTCTTCCTTTTGCCTCCTGTTGTAATTCCAATTTTGTAATCCAATGCTTCGATTTAATGAAATCCACTTTGCTGCCATGAACTTCATTTTATTTTTGTCTTCAATATAATGTGCTCTGTCTTGTTGGCCCCTTGGTATATGTGTACAATTGGAGTGTGTACATATACCAAAGGTTTTGGCAATATATTGATAACTTGAACGCTTTGGACTTCATTTCTGATGCGTCGATGGCACGCCCCATGGGGTTGGCCAAGCTTGGTAGCTCCGACGGTACCCATTATCAACGTACGAAATCTTGATAGGGGGCCCCTAGGATTTATCGGAGCTTAGTAGCTCCGGCGTTGTCCACCATCGCTATGAATTTATGTTTTTCCTGCATATTAAATACAAGAAACACGTAAAATTTGTCCTCTTGTATATAAATCATTTGTGACTTATTATTCTTACTTGAGTTTTTATTCTGAAGTAACTCGATATGGTAACAAGTATATTGATGTAACCCTTCCGGACCCATATGCCTTTTTAGTACTCACCCTACTGATGCCTGTCGGAGGGTAGGTAGAGTGGCGTATTGAGGGTGCAGGACCGGACTAAGTCGATAGCACACTCCGAACCTATGTTGGCTTGGCGTTCAGGCAAGTAAACTATATAGGATGTTAGGATCCAAAGGGATCAACAATATAACTTGCAACACATATGAATAACTTGGGTAAAAACTAAAAAAGAATTGCACAACTTCATTATAGACAAGAAGGTTAAAAACAATAATTTGATAGATCGAGCCTTGTACAAAAATAAATGCACGTGGAGTCTGTTTTTACACAACAATGTCTTTCATTATAGGTCTAAATTACAGGGGGACAAGGGCACACTTAGGGTGCGGGACCAAGCTAAGTGCGCTATACATCTTGTTCTGACCCAGGGTAGGTAGTTACACTTTTAGTGTTGTGACTGTATGAAGTGTACTTGAACTTCCCGAACCTTCCCGGAGGGGTTCGGATGTTCTCGCGGAGGACCTACCCATGTCCGTTTAGCGACTCTATAACATACATCGTGTGTAATTACAGACCCATCTCCACGATTCTAAGCATAAAACTTACGGAGGTGCTCGATGTTCAAAGGATTAGGAAGTGTAATCCCGTCCTTAGTTGCCAAGCGAACGCATCCGGATCAGGATACTTTTATCCCTCGGAAAGGACATTCCTAGCTGGGGGAAAGTTCATTCATTCCTTCACGAGTTAGTATCTTCCGAAGCACCAGATCGCCTTCCTCGAGTTTTGGATTGTGCACATGCCTTTGTTGATAGCGTCGGAGCGCTTGGTGATAACGTGCGTTCCAAACAGCTGCTTGGCACCTTCCCTCGTCGACGGGGTCAAGGTCTTCACGCCGGAGCTGGTCCTACGTGGCTTCGTCGAAGGTCCGGACCCGGAGGGACCCCAAGGTGATCTCCGGAGGAAGGACTGCTTTCGCTCCGTACACCAGGAAGAATGGAGTTTCCCCGGTTGATCGGTTTGCAGTTGTCTTGTTCGCCCACAATGTGGACGAAAGCTCCTCAATCCAGTTGGCTCCGTGTTTTTTCAGGCGCTCATATGTGCGCGTCTTGAGTCCTTTTAAGATTTCTGCTTTTGCTCTCTCGGCTTGTCCATTACTTGCTGGGTGAGCTACTGAAGCGTAGCTGAGTTGAATGCCAAGGTCTTCGCAATATTCTTGGAATGCAGCTCTTGTGAATTGAGTTCCGTTGTCAGTTATAACTTTGTTTGGAACTCCAAATTTGCATATAATGGACTTCAAGAATTTTATTGTTGATTGCTTGTTGATTGTTACAACTGGAGTTGCTTCTGGCCACTTAGTAAACTTGTCGATGGCGACATACAGGAACCTGTAACCTCCGACGGCTTTTGGGAAATGTCCCAAGATGTCCATGCCCCACACTGCGAATGGCCATGTAGAAGGTATCATTTGTAGTGACTGGGCTGGTGTGTGAATATGTTTTGCGTGGAATTGGCACGCTTCAAAATTTTCACTAGCTCAACCGCATCCTAAAGTGTTGTAGGCAAGTAAAAGCCATGCCAAAAGGCTTTACCGACCAGTGTGCGAGAAGAAGCATGGTTCATGCACTCGCCTCCATGGATTTCCGCGAGGAGCTTGCCGCCTTCTTCCTTCTCAATGCATCGCATTAGGATGCCATTGGCACCGCACCGGTAGAGATCCCCTTCTACCAACGTGTATCTTTTAGCCAATCTGACAATCCGGTCAGCGGATATACTGTCTTTAGGAAGGATATTGTCTTTCAAGTAGCTTCGGATCTCTGAGGTCCATGCATCAGAGCTTACTTGAGCTTCTGAGTCTTGCGTGTTAGGTTGCTCGGAGCTTCCGACAGCACCTACGACCCTTGGTGGACGCCATGGTAACAGGGTCACCGGGACTGCCAGCTTCGTGGTGCTGGTCTCGCCCCCTTCGCTTAGTTCAGCAGGTTGAGCTGTCGGTTTTGACAACCTCTGGACGAAGATTCCATCAGGAGCCGGAGCTCCAGTTGAGGCTTTCGTCGAGAGTTCGTCAGCTTCAGTATTGTGAAGACGTTGAACATCATGGAGATCCAGAACTTCGAAGTCCTTCTGAAGCCTCTGGACTTCAAGAAGATAAGCAGCTAGTTGAGGATTGTTACAGGAGCATTCACCTTTGACTTGTTTGATGATGAGTTGTGAATCTCCCTTCATCAATAGCTATTTGATACCATAAGATAGTGCCACCTTGAGTCTGTAGATGAGATCTTAATACTCCGCCATGTTGTTGGTCGCCTTGAAATCAAGGTGAACCATGTACTTGACCTTCTCCCCAGTCGGATCAAGGAGAAGGATTCTAGCTCCGGCCCCCTGCTTCTGCATGGAGCCATCGAAGTAGAGAGTCCAGTGAGGTTCGGTGAATACCGAAACCATGGGTTCTGGTTTCTGCTCACTGTGGCCACCATGGTTTGATGGAGAAGGAGTCCACTCCACCATGAAGTCAACCAAAGCTTGACTTTTGATTGCTTGTCGTGACACGAATTTTAGATCGAATTCAGCCAACTCCGATGCCACTTTGCAATGTTCCGAGTAGAGTTAGGGTTGTGCAAATAGCAAGCAGTGGAAAAGAAGTTACCACTGATATTTTGTGAGCTTGGAAGTACTGACGAAGCTTCCTTGAGGCAATAAGAACTGCGTAAAGCAGCTTATGCACCTCAATGTATCTTGTCTTGGCGTTGCGGAGCACTTCGCTGATGAAGTACACGGGGCATTGGATGGTCCGGACCCTTTCAAAAGGACCCGGAGCTTCTTATCCATCGACCCGGACCCTCCTGGAAGGGTCCGGATCTTCATGTTGTGCTTCTTGGGCCCTCCCGAAGGGGTCCAAAACTCCTTCTTGTTCGACCCGAACCTTGTCAGAAGGGTCCAGATCGTATTGGTCGGCCAGGTGAACCCCCTTAGGTGAATGAGGTTGATCTCCTAACATTTCGTCTTGAGGTTCCATGTCTGAGGGCTGGGACCCAGACATGCCTTCATTTAACTACGGACCCTCCGGGAGGGGTCTGAGTTCTTGGACTGGATGTGGCTCCGATCTTTCTGCGACCAGGACCATACTGACAACTTCGGTGGTTGCCGAAATGTATAGCAGTAAAGGCTCACCAAGATTCGGAGCTACCAATATCGATAGTGTGGTGAGGAGTTGTTTCAGCTCTTGAAAAATCTTTTCTGCTTCTTCAAACCAAAGAAATGGTCTGGTCTTTCTCAAGAGTTTGAAGAAGGGTAGCGCCCGTTCGGCCAGTCTTGAGATAAATCAGCTGAGCGCAGCTAGACATCCAGTTAACTTCTGGATATCCTTCATGCGGGTTGGGGGCTGCATATCTTCTATAGCCTTGATCTTTGCCAGATTTACTTCAATTCCTCTGTGAGTCACCAAGAAACCTAGAAGCTTTCCGGAGCTAACCCCGAAGACACATTTGTCCGAGTTCAGCTTGGTGCGTGTAGTGCGCAACTTATCAAAGACAACTTGTAAAAAGTCAAAGAGTGACTCTTTGTTTTTGATCTTCACGACGATGTCGTCGACGTACACCTCCACCAAGTCTCTAATTAGCTCTCCAAATGTTTTGTACATAGCTTGCACAAATGTTGAAGCAACATTTTTAAGACCAAATGGCATGGCAATATAACAGTACAATCCATCTACTGTTATGAAGGCAGTATGCTCTTCATCTTCCTTAGACATTTGTATTTAATGATATCCTGAATATGCATCTAAGAAACACAATAGCTCACACCCGGAGGTGGAGTCCACTATTTGATCTATTCTAGGTAGTGGAAATGGATCCTTTGGACATGCCTTATTTAAGGTGGTGTAGTCGATACACATCCGAAGCTTCCCGCCGGCCTTGGGTACAACAACTGGGTTTGCCAGCCATTTTGGATGGAAGACTTCCCGGATGAATCCAGCTTCGAGCAACTTCTTGATTTCCTGTCGGATGAAGTTTCGCCGCTTAATTGATTGATTCTGTGGCTTCTGGTGTACAGGTCGTGCGTCGGGGTTAATCGTCAGATTGTGCTCAATCACCTCCCTAGGGATCCCAGGCATTTGTGATGGTTGCCAGGCAAACATGTCGACTTAGCCCGGAGGAAAGTGATGAGCGCGAGTTCCTATTTGTTGTTTAGACCTTCCGGTATACGGGTAGTGTGAGCAGCATCGGAACCAATTTGGATGAATTTGACGCGAACGTCAGTGTCGCCGCTTGTTTGCACACGGGGTTCGGAGGTAGAGCCTTTATGACGAATGCTCGGAGGGTTCGGAGCTGGCTCCTTACTAGATACTTCCTCTTGCACTGTGGTAAGCGCATAGAGTTCTTCTAAAGCAGTGACTCCTGCAGTGTGATCTCCGCGGATCCGGAGAATACCCGCAGGTGTTGGCATCTTCAACACTAAGTAACCATAATGAGTGGCGGCCATGAACTTGTACAAGGCTAGCTTGCCCAGAATGGCGTTGAATGACAGACTGATCTACGTGACGTCGAAGACCAATTTCTTAGTTCTGTAGTTCTCCCGAGTCCCAAAGGTCACTGGGAGTGTGATGGAACCAAGAGGAGTAATGGTCCTCGGACCTACCCCAGAGAAAGGTCGGGATGGGCGAAGGTCTGAAGGTCGGAGCTGAAGCTTAACGAAAGCTTCAAATCTGATGAGGTTCAGCCCTGAACCTTCGTCCACCATTACATGGTGGAGTTGAATATTGGTATGGTGGGTGACACTATCAACGGGAGTTGGCCAGCTCGGATCATGTTTCGAGGGCAGTTCGAGGCATTAAAAATGATGGGAGTGTCCATCCACTTCCGATGAGGCTCCACCCTAGCAGTGGAAGCTGTAGCGGCCATGTCTCGATGCATTGTCTTGAGGATGCGAGGAGAAGTGATATCCCAAGAACCACCAAAAATGGTGTTCATGGTTTTTTGACGTTCGTTGTTAGACGTTGGAATCGTCGTCAACGATTTTGTAGACGGCTTTCGGGACCTTTTTGGGGTCCTGGAAACCTAGCTCCTCCTCAGTTAGAGCTTCGTCGACCTTTTGTTTTCCTCCCCGCTGATGGAAAGGAGCTTCTTCCCGACGCTTGTTAGAGCGCTCGACAAGGTTCTAGACCTCTTGACATTCTTCCAGATTGTGTTTGTCTGTCTTGTGGATCGGACACCACGCCTTGGAACTGTTGCCATCTTCTGACAAAGGACGAGGTCGTTTTTCGGAGCGTGGCTCCCGGCCACCTGGAGCTGCAGCAGCTGCAGCGGCTGGTGCCCCGACCGACGACTTCTTCTTACCGTTGGGCTTCTTCTTCTTTTTGCCACTACCGGAGGTAGTGGCTTCAATTTTGGAGGACTTCTTATTGGCCTACGGAGCTGGCTTGGAGTGCATTTCACGGCCCTCCATAGCTCTAGCTCATTTGTCTGCTAAGCTGAAGAGTTCCGTGACGTTGGTGACTTCTTTGATTGTCAGCTTCTCCAACATCTTTTTATCTCGAACACCCTGTCTGAATGCAACATTACAGAAGAGCTCGAGATTGAAGGAATAGTATTCCGTACCTGAGAAAACCGCTGGATGAAGGATCGCAGCGATTCCCCCAATGTTTGCTTTGCAGCAAACATATCCAGTTCAGTGTCAGACCGGGTGTAAGAACTCCCAAAGTTAACAGTGAATTGTTGGCATAGATCTGCCCAACTATTAATGGAGTCGGGTGGAAGACTCATGAACCAGGACCTTGCAGTCCGAGTTAAAGCCATTGAGAAGTAATTGGCCATCACAACCTCATCACCCCCCGCTGCCAGTATGGCAGTGGAGTAGATTTCAAGGAATTCGACGGGGTTGACAGTCCCGTCGAATTTTTCCGGCAAGTGAGGTCGGAACTTCTGTGGCCATCTGACCATGCGTAAATGCATGGCTTGGGCAGAACAATCTCCTCCTACTCCCTGAGGAGCAGGGTTGTCCCGAGCCTCCCGTCTCTCACGAGCACGCTCGATATGGACGCGGCCATCCTGCTGCCGATAACAGCGATCAAGTTCTCACTGCAGGGCATGAGTCGGAATCCTGGTGATGGTGTGGGTGCGTCTTGCCCCGTGAGGAAGCAAAGTAACCTACTGGGATGCAGCACGTCTCCTCTGCTACAAGACTTGCGGGCCAAGTCGGCCTGATAAGGTTCGTCGTTGTGATGGTGCTCGCCCCAAAGGTGGAGGACCTTGATTGCTGATGCCAGCGGCTGCAGGTGCAACCAAATGGTCTACATAAGCTCTCCACTGTTCCATAGCGCCCTGAGGTGCCCCTGGAGGTGGTGGATGTTGTAGAAGAGCTCGCACAGCAATGAGTGCGTGTTCAGAGTTGTTGTTCGTCGATGCAGTGATCGATGCAGATGCTACATCTTGTCGTCCAACATTATTTATTGGAACAGAAGGCGGATGTGGTGCCATAGTGCCTGCTGGAACAATGGCACCTGCTGGCTGTGGCACATTGAGGGTATTGCCACCAGCAGGTTGTTCAGCTCAATTGCCGTTGGAGGATCCTGCGGCGAAATTCACCATATTGAGATCTCGGGAAGCTACCCCCCTTCCTAGTGCGCCAAATGTCGAAGTGTAGCAACGACACTTCCTCTGGTACTACTAAAGTGTAGCCCGCGGAGGTTCTTATTTCGGTTGGGGCACACAGAGATCAAGATCAAGATGGCGACACCAGAGATTTACGTGGTTCAGGTAGCCTGAGCGTAATACCCTACTCCACGAGATGTGTGTGTGTGTGTGTTGTATTATAATTTGCTAGAAAGTGTAGTCTCTAGTTTAGCTTGGAGTTATCCCCCTGTATCGTGCGGCTCAGCCCTTTTATAGTCGAAGGACTGACCGTTACATCCTTAGCCTAGCCCGACATGTGGCCCTGGCGCATTAAATAGCCTAATATACTGTCTACAGGTATTAAGCATGGTTAATAGTGTGATAATGTGTCTTAATAGCTGCATTATCTCTATTAACGGTGCTTTTATAATGTGTCATTAATAAAACATTAACGACACGTAATCAAGTCTTGTAACCGGCGCTTTAATTGTCCCTTGAATGTCCGTGCTGAAAGAGATCTAACAATGTATTTGCTCATGAAGATTCGGAGGCTCCACACGTGGCAGCTTCGGAGCTTCCCTTTGCGGGGAGGTAGCTCCGGCACCACTGTACACGTGTCAACACCGGAGCTTCTCTCTGTTGGGGATTAGGTCTGGGGTCATTATACATGTGTTGATCGCAGAGCTTCCCTGTGTTGAGAGTTTAGCTCCGGATTTACATTACACGCGTCAATCTCCGAAGCTACCCATATGAGGGATGCAGGTCCGGTGTAATATGACATGTGAGGCCTGAGGAGGCCTTCAATATTGACGGGCATAACTCTGTTGCACTTCTTGCGGTATCATAGGGTACCCGGTACACAGGGTACCGACCGCCACCCTAGATGGGGTTAATCCTTCGGCCAACACTGTCTCGATCATGTCTGATCTACCTCAGAAGAGATCAATTGATCTCTTAATCCTAAGCTAATGTTCTACAACATGATTAGAAGAAGGTGATTCCAGACTAATCTAATTAGAGTTCAGATTCACAAAAGAATCGAACCAAATTTGGGAATTAGGGCTGCCTAATCCCAAATCAGTGTTAAATTAGGTCTCAATTCGAATTAAACCTCGGATTGAATCTCTCGGAGTCTGGTTCCGACAATTATCCTGGTAATACCGTTGGTAGCCCGTGGAGTTTCTTAGTTCGGTTAGGGCGCGCGGAGATTCAGAACAAGATGGTGACTTGACACGAGGATTTACGTGGTTCGGGCCGCCTGAGCGTAATACCCTACTCCACGGTGTGTTGTTATTGTATTGAGTGTATGCGCGTGTGAGAGCGTGAGCCAGAGATAGCCCCTTGAGCGCGTGTGTCTGCCTCTAGAGCCTCTAGCTAGTCTTCCGTCTCAAGTCAGTCTATCCTCCCCTGTGTATCGCTCGACCAGTCCTTTTATAGTACAAGGGCTGGCCGTTACATCATTAGCCTAGCCCGACATGTGGCCTTGGCGGTTACTGATGCCTAATACACAGTTTAATGTACTTAATTCCCCTTAATAGTGTGGTAACGCGCCTTAATGGTGGTGTTACTGGTATTAAGGGTCCTTCGATTGTGTGTCATTAAGATTGCATTAATGACACATAATAAGGTCTTGAAGCCTTAAATGTTCCTTGAAGGTCCGAGCTGTTGGAGGTCCACCAATCTGCGTGTTGAGGTCGAAGGTCCAGCGGTTGGACGCGTGGTAGCTTCGGAGCTTACCGTCTTGGACGAGTAGATCCGGTGCCGTGGTACACGTGTCGGTACTGGAGCTTTCCTCTGTCAGCGGTTAGGTCTGGGGGTGCCACACAGGTATCTAGTCCAGAGCATTCCCATGTAGGGATTGTAGCTCCAGTTTTATGATACACGTGGCGGCACTGAGACTAACCATATGAGGGAGGCAGGTCTGGTTACGAGCAACACGTGGGCCTTCGGAGGTCTTAAACTCAAATATGTGGAGTTCCTTTGCATTCTATGCAGTTCCAAGGGGTATCCGGTACGCAGGGTACCGACAGAATCAAACTCAGAAGCAAATTAGGATCCACATTTGAATTAACTCAAATTCAATCAAAACTGAAGCCAAAAGCTCGAATTAAACTCAGAAATTAGAGAGGGGATCAGATTATTCACCTTAGCTGATTTTGATTTTCCATACCAAAGTCTCGCGCTCGGAGGAAATCACCACCATTGTGCGCCTTGGGGTCTCTCCTCACCGGAGCACCCGAGTGCGGCGTCTCCTTAGCCGGTACAAGGTACCCTATTGCACCTCTCGATGATGGTGCGCTCCCCAACGACGAGTGTCGCGCGCCGGCGAAGGGACCATGGAGGTGCCATCGGGCTTTAGCCTCAACTGGGAAGGGTGTAACCCTAACCCCAAGGTGGGGGTACCCTCGTCGATTCTTCTGGCCACCCAGCTAGAGCCAAGTCGCACAATCATCTTTTGGTGCACTTGCGCACCGGCAACCACTTGCGGCAGCGCCGGAGACCACCCGCCTTCGGCAGATCTCGACCCCCCTTAGCGGCACCGCCACTCAGCCGCCTCACAATCACTTCCTCTCCCTGTCAGTTCGATGATGGGGAATGGGGAACGCCGAATGAGCTAGGGTTTCGACCCTTTTCGCTTAAGTATATCAGTGTGAATCACATCAGCCGTCCGATAAACATTGAATAGCTCGGATTTTTTAGGGCCACATGTATCGAATAATCCTAGCCACTCATCTCAGATCCGATGGCCATCCTTAGGCGGTGCGCGGTAGTGGGCTCCCAGCCCGTGCCAGCGCGTGCACGGGCCGCACAGCCCATGCGGGGGCTCGGTTGGGCCAGCTGGGCTGCCCTTTTGATTTTAGCAGGAATTTTCAGATAATTGTTAAGCGGGCCATGGGCCGAATTAGTACGGAGGCTGGGCCTATCAGGCCAGTTTTCCTTTCTCCTTTTTTGGGATTTTCCATAAAATTTCAGTAATAATTTAGTTTTGGGCCTCTGGGCTTTCCACCTCAGTGAGTTGGGTCCAAGTTTTTTTTGGGCCACACGAAATTTTCAGTTTTTCTCAGATTCAGCTTATTAGGCTAGGCCAAAATTCAGGAGTGGGTTAATCTTAGCATTTTTCTATTATTTTTAGAAAATAATATATGGGCAAAATTATATAGGACCCACTGATTAAATTAATATGGCTAAGAAAAATAATTAGTTTTATGTGGTGTATTGCAATGTAATAATGTAGTGCTTTAATATTTTATTGTTTATTATTGCTCACTTTGTCATTTTCTCAGTCATTTAATTTAATTGTTATTGTAGATCATTTCAGTAAATTATGAAAAATGCACTTTATTAAGCTTCCGCTGTTTTACTTTTCATGGTAATTTTAAAAATTTGAAAACGTGAAAATTAAAATTACTATATTCTCAGTTATATCTTGCATGATAAAATTTGGTAAGTAGCCAACGTGAAGATCAAAGTTTTATTATGCTCTCAGTTTCATGGTAAATTATGCTTAAGTAGCCAACGTGAACAACATAATTTACTATGCTCTCAATCATTAGGTCATGGAATTTTGTTGAGTAGCCAACGTGAAAAATGAAATATGGCATGTTCTAAGTTATTTTGAATGACGTGTTTTGTTGAAGTAGCCAACGTGAAAAGACAAACACTGCATTTCGATTTGCCTTTTAATAAGCTTATGCATTCGCTTATATTTTATTATTCTTTTCATATTTTTTGAAGGTTCCTCGGGCGCGAATCATGCACTGAGTCTCATGTCCTCCATTGAGCACCTTAATGGAAACAATTATGGTGCATGGAGAGAGAGCTTAGAGATTACTCTGGTTGTTTCGGACTTAGACTTAGCAGTGACAACACCTCTACCCTCAGCTCCTGTCACTCCTTCTGAGAAACAAGCTCAGAAGAGTCAGGAGGCCTACAATAAGCGGATGGATATCTATCATAAGTCTATCGCATCCTACAATGAGGTTTGTTCTAAGTGGAATGCATCAAACAGGAAATGTTTGATGATAATTAAGGGTACTATCTCAGAAGCAATTAGAAGCTCCATTCCTGATTGCGAATTTGTCACAGAATACCTCCAAAAAGTCCAGAATTAGTTCACTGGTTCATATAAGGCCACTACGAGAACTCTTATCAAGAGGCTCTTCACTGAGAAATTCACTTGAGGTAATGTGAGAGATCACATACTTAGAATGACAAGCATGACTATTAAGCTTAAGACAATGGACTTAGGAGTGAAAGATGAATTCCTTGTGCATGTAATCTTCGCCTCACTCCAAAATAATTTGAGCCATTTGTCATCAACTACAACTCTATGCAGAGCAATGGAACTTAGAGAAATTGAGGGATATGTGTGTCCAAGAAGAGGAAAAAAATAAGTCTGCTCGCGGGGTTGACACTATCAACTATGTGGGTGGAAAGAACCACAAGAACTTTAATTCTTCAAAGACAAATCTTAGCATTCCTCAGAAGGACAAGGGCAAAGCTAAGGTCCCACATGATCACTCTAGCAAGGGTGAGAAAGTGGATAAGGATAAGTGTTTCTTCTGTAAAGAGAAGGAACACTTTCAAAAAGATTGCATTGGCTTTCTAAAGTGGTGCAATAAGAGAGGTATGAACTTAGTAACTTTAGTTGATGAATCCATGTACTTAGACTATTCATCATCTACTTGGTGGATTGACTCGAGTACCACTGTGCACGTTACTCATTTGTTGCAGCGGTTGAATATAAGGAGGAACCTAAGAAGAGGAGAAATGAGCATTAGAGTTGCTGACGGTCACGAAGCTCATGTTGAATCCACTGGAGAAATTCCCTTAGTACTTAGTGATGGCTTTGTACTTATGTTTCATGATGTCTTATATGTACTCTCAATTAGGAGGAATTTAATATCAGTTTCATGGTTAGATGATTATGAATTTGTATACCATTTTGGCAATGACAAATGTCTCATTAAGTTTAATAATAAGATTCTCAGTCTTGCCATCAGACAAGATCAACTTAATTTTCTATCTACGCATGATAATGTGAATCAGATAAGATAAATCTAGAATTCCTCACGCAACGATTCAGGCTTTCACAAGCGCAAAAGAATTGATCGTGAAACCTCATCAAAATTATGGCACTATCGCTTATGCCATATTTCGAGAGGGAGGATTGAACGACTTGTCTTGCAATCGATTCTTCCTCGTTTGGAATTTTCGGATTCAGAAGAATGCATAGACCGCATAAAAGGCAAATTCACTAAGACTATTAAAAAAGGCGCCAAACGCAGTACGAGAATATTAGAATTAGTACACATAGACATTTGTGTCCCTTTTCCAACGATCTCTGTTGGCAGTTTTGACTCGTTCATAACCTTCACGGATGACTATACTAGTTATGGCTACATTTATCCAATCAAGAATCGATATGAAGCATTAGATAAATTTAAGATCTTTAAGGCTGAAGTTGAAAATCAGCACAACACTAAGATAAAGGTCGTTAGGTACGATCGTGGTGGTGAGTACTACGATCAGCACATCCCATATGGCCAAGTTCCAGGACCGTCTGCACGGTTCCTACAGGAACATAGTATAGTCGCCCAGTATTATACACTGGGCGAGTCTCAACAAAATAGAGTAGCAAAACGACGCAACCGTACCCTAATGGACATGGTTAGATACATGCTTAGTTATTCAGACTTACCGGTTAACTTGTGGATGGAAGTGTTGAAAACCGCCATTTATTTTCTTAATCAGATTCCTACTAAGGCGGTGTCAAAGACACCGTATGAGATGCGGACTAGACGTAAGCCCTCACTTAGATACTTGCACATCTGGGGTTGTCCTGCTGAGACTAAGATATTTAATCCAAACTTAGAAAAGTTGGATCCTAAAACAGTTAGCCACCATTTTATTGGCTATCCAGATAAGTGTAAGGGTTTTCATTTCTACGGTCCCGACAGGCACACTAAGTTTGTAGAAACGAGACATGTCATTTTCTTAGAGGATTCAATGATCAGGGGGTGCACGGTTAAACATGAGATTGACCTTGAGGACAAGCGGGTCCATATGCCCACTCCTATGATTCAAAAACCATTCTTCACTCTACCTGTTGTCGATGCACCACAAGTGCTTGATGATGGTGGTGCAACACTTGTTGTTAGTTCTCCATCAGCGATAGAAAATAGTGATGCTCCTATACAACAGGAGCCAACTCCAGTCAGGTGTCGCTAATGAGGAACAACAACCGCCCCAAAATGATCCGCAAGTTATGAGATCTCAGAGAGTCAAACGGTCTGCAATACCGGCTGACTATGTGGTCTATATGAGTGAAGAGTTTCAAATGCAGGATGACCCCTCATCATTTGAATAAGCTATGAGCAGTTCTCAGTTATCCGAGTGGCGTAAAGCTATGGAGGATGAGATGAGGTCTGTGGATGTAAACAAAGTCTGTGAATTAGTTCAAGTTTCTAAAGTAGCCAAAATGGTAGGCTGTAAATGGGTCTATAAAATCAAATGTGAATCCAGAGGGAACATTGAAAAATACAAAGCCAAACTTGTTATAAAAGGTTTCACTCAAAGAGAGGTTGTTGATTACAATGATACATTCTCACCCGTCTCAACTAAGGATTCGTTCAGAATCATCATGACATTAGTAGCGCATTATGACTTAGAATTATATCATATGGATGTAAAGATGACGTTTCTCAATGGGGATCTAAATGAGGACGTCTGTATGACACAACCGAAAAGGTTCGTCACTAAGGGTAAGGAGAACATGGGATGCTGACTTAGTAAATCCATTTATGGACTCAAACAGGCCTCACGGTAGTGGTATCTCAAGTTCGATGAATCAATCAGAAAATTTGGGTTTAATGAGAATGAGGAGGACAACTGCATCTACACTAAGTTTAAAAATGGGAAATTCATCTTTCTCGTGCTTTATGTAGATGACATACTACTTGCGAGTAGTAACGTGTAAGACCTATATGTGCTGAATACATTGGCTTGTAGTGAATACACTTGGCTTTGATGATAAAATTTTAAATATCAGCAAAACACCTTTTTGTCAAGGTCCTACTCTAGCTCCGAGCTATAGCAAGGTCCGACCATAGGTCCGACTTGTTTTGGGTAGCTCCGGCTATGTTAGATGCTAGGTCTGACTTCTTGGTAAGGTCCGACTATCTTTGGTTAGCTCCAGTGAGCTTTATCTTTAGCTCCGGCATGTCTTTGATAGCTCCGACATATATTTGATAGCTCCGGCATGCTTTTTCTAAGCTCCGACGTACTTTGTCTAGCTCCGGTTTTGGGCTGACTAGTTTTGACTAGTTTTTGGTAAGCTCCGGTGCTAGGATCTACTAGTTTTGGTAAGCTCCGGCAGGTGCTTCATTGTACTAGTTTTGGTAAGCTCCGGCGCTAGGTTCTACTAGCTTTTGTTAGCTTCGGCTCAAGCTCCGGGTTGCTCTGGCAAGGTCCGGAACTTGACCGCAATGCTTCTGCTTTTCATTTGCAATGTTTCGTATTTGCTTTACATGATTGGAAAGATTGCTTAGTATTCATTTGCTAAGTTTTTGGTGCGTTTTGGTTGATATGGATAATATTGTGTTACTGTGGTTTTGCAACATGCTTATGTGAGGTGCTCACATAAGGTGTTGTGTTTGGAACTAACTTGAGTCAAGTCGAGGACTTGGGCTCGTATGGATTGGTTGTTTATTCATGTGCAGGTGTTGCTTGAGTTCAAGTCATGGCTGGTGACGGGATCCATTGGACTAGTCTCAGGGAGGAGATGAGGTTCCAACAACCAAGTTCAGGAGGAACTGTGGTTGAGCTGATCAGGAGGTCGCACAGGATGATTGGATCAAGGGTGGTGCATATGAAGGTCACTGAACGTCGAAGGAAGGTGTTCGCACGTATGCATGCGGTGCATGACGTGACAACATGGTTCTGAAGATGGGATAAGGAAGGGAAGATTTGGTTGGAAGGATCGGATCGTACCAGTTGATGACTTTGGGTGCAGCGGAGTCAGTTATGGCTCGGTATGGAAAGTATCGAGTTGGTTATGTTAAGATTTCGTGTGTGTCACGAATTTGAGTTGTTTAGGAATGTGGGATACGTTCCTAAGGTGTTTGGAAGTCTTAAGATTGCTTCTATCTGCGTATAGAAGAATCTTGAGCAGTTATGGAAAGTTAGGATTCGTGATCTGAGTAGGATTGGAGTCCTAGTTGATATTGGGTTGGCCTAAGGGCTGGTTATATAAGCAAGGGAGCCCAGAGCTCATGGTAGACGACTTTGGGGCTGTTCCTCTTGTGTTCTATTGAATAAAATTCGTAGTTTGAAGGAACTTTTGTGCCTTGTTCGTCCGACTTGTTCCAGACAAGTTTTACTCGTCGAGTTTCTGGACAGCACTACCGTTCGTCGGTGGTTTTATCATAACTCGAGTTTTACAGATACAATTGACGTGATTATTTTTCGGTTGTCTTCACAGCTTGATTATCTATTATCTGTCAAAATTTCACAGTCATTGGATTTGTGGTCTATCATCTACACGAGTTTCTTTGTAGCGTTCCAGAACTGGTTTTTCTCGGGTGGGATAGATTGACCATTGTTTGATCTTTTGATCATAGCTTGAGTTTTCTCGACGGATTTGAGTGATTCTTTTTGTGTTGTCTTCGTGACTTGATTCTTTCTGATATCTATCACTTTTGTCACGGTGAAACACGTTTAGATTAGTCTCACACACGATTTCTTTAGTAGATCATTTTTCTGCTGAAAGGGTTTGGGGTTTTATTGTTTTCGCTGTGTAAGATTTTTAAATCTACCATTCACCCCCCTCTGGTAGCTTTTCACGTGCTCTTCGATCCTACAATTGGTATCAGAGCCACGGTGCTCTAATCTTTGTGATTTGCGCGTGTTTTTTGAATAATCATCATGGAGAAGTACTCTGCCAAACCTTGTGTGTTTGCTGGTATTGATTTTCAGGTTTGGAAGGCACGCATGGAGGCCTTCATCCAGGCACAAGGCTTTGCAATATGGGAGAAGGTATACAAGCCTTATGAAGTGCCACCAAATGATCAAGTCACAGCCACAAACCTACGGGATGTCGACAACAACAACAAAACCCGAAACTTGATCATCCAAGGACTCACTCAAAGCGACTTTGATCGTGCCGTGCACCTCCGGTCAACATACGATGTTTGGAGAGCTCTCTGTGATTATCATGAAGGCTCCAACACAATCAAGGAGGTAAAAAAAGATATGTTCAAAAAGGAATATATGCGTTTTGAGATGCAACCAGGTGAGTCTATCGATGACCTCTTTGCTCGGTTTAATAAAATTCTCAGCAACTTACGTAGTGTCAATGTTAATTTTTCTGATGCTGAGAATGCTAGGCAACTTCTTAGTGCATTAGACATGTCAATTTGGGAGATGAAAGTAACATCTATTTGTGAATCAACTGTCATGAGTTCTCTTACATTAGATGTACTTTATTCTAAACTAAAAACTCATGAAATTGACATCCTAGCACGTAAGAACCCAAATAAGTCTATTGCATTTGTTTCACAACGTGGTATGTCTAGCTCCGGCCAATCATCATCTTGCAATACTCTTGCTTTGTTGTCCTCACTAACCCTGGAGCAGATCGAAGAATTTCCAGAAGAGGAGTTGACACTCATCTCTACTAGATTCTCAAAAGCATGCAAAATGTGAGAACTAGAAGGAGAGGAAGCTCCGGACCTTAACGCTGTTTTGGATGTGGTGAAACAGGACACTTTCGTACAGAATGCCCTAAACTTTCAGGTCCGACCACCCGGGAAGAAAAACAAAGCAAGGTTCGAACCTCCTCTGGAAATTCCAACAAGAAAAAGAAGGGTACCATAGGACGCAAGATGATTAACAGCTTCATCACCACACTTCAAGAACTTAGTTCAAGTGATGTAGACTTTGAAAGTGATGAAGATGATGACGATCTGGACAACTTATGCTTCATGGCGGGCAAAACAAGATCAAGATCAAGTCAGGAGGATGCAGAACACAACAGTGAAGACGATGAGGTATGTTCTACCTGCAATGAAATGTGTGATGCTATTTCTTGTGCAACTATTATTGTCAAGAAAAAGGACAAAAAGCTTAGGGATAATGCTGCTAAAATTGAATCACTAGAATCTGAAATTAACCGTTTAAAAACTTTGATTCTAGTGATGATGCATGTCCCTCATGTGACTTAATCTATGAACAATTGTCCACATTAAGAAGTGCACACTCCTCCACTCTAGATAGACTTGATGAAGAAATTGAAAAGAACAAAGAGCTTGCTGCACTGAATGATAAAAACTTGAAAGATGCTAGCTGTTCTACAATTGATTTGCATTGTTCTACTTGTGAGGATCTTGATAAGAAACTACAAGATGCTATGAATGAAATTTCTATATTGAATAATGCTCTACGTTCTCATGAAGTTAAATTTTGTTCAAATTGCAAACTAAAAGGAAAAACTTCATGTGAAAATTGCCTTGATCTGTCCAATAAACTTGACAACATGCATAGGACATTAGATCGATTTTGTAATGGGAATAAGAACCTAAACTTGTTGTTGAATTCTTTCAAGTCTTGCAATGATAAAACTGGTCTAGGTTTTGATTCTCATGCTCATGCTAAGGCACATCCACCTAAAATTGTAAAGTCATTAGGAAGTGGTTTGATTCAAACAGTTCCTAAACAAAAAGGAGTGGTTTTCAAATCTGCAGGAGTGTTGTCACATTCGGTTTCAAATAAAAATATTGCTTGCTCATCTAGACATGAACACAAAGTTAAATTTCATTGTACCTGCTGTGGTAGAGATGGTCATGTCATAGATTTTTGTTATAGACTAGCTAAACAACAGAAAAAGGAAAGAAAAATTGCTAGATCTTATAACTTTCATGCAATTAGAAAAACACAACCTGCTTTAGTGAGTCAGAAATTTGAAAAGGTAGCTTCCGGACCTTCTGGTAAGAAATCCGCAAAAGCAGCTCCGATAGTTCCGATAGCTCCGAGAGCTCCCGGACCTTCTGTTGTTTCCTTCGGAACTTCAACTTTTTCTTCCGGAGCTTCAGCCTTGTCTTTTGGAACTGCTGCTTTTACCTCCGGAGCTACTGGTTATTGTGCTAAAAGAGTTAAGAATAGAAAACCTCAAACTTCGACTCATAAACCTGCTGTTTTGTCTCAGCTTTCGTGTGTTTTTCCTACCGCACGTTGTGTGACTCAGTACTGGATTCCTAAATGCCTTTTGACTAACCCCAGTATTGAGTCATCAACGTATTGTGCTTCTATGTAGGTTACACGTTTGAGGAAGGAGAACATTTGGATTGTATATTCAGGTTGCTCACGCCACATGACCGGTAACAAAGATTGATTCTCCTCCCTCTCTTTTGTGTCACGTGTAGAAAATATTACTTTTGCCGATAATTCTTCAACTCCTATAATTGCTAAGGGTTCAGTTAGAGTAAATGATCACTACACTTTGAAGGATGTGGCACTTGTAAAAAATTTGAAATACAACTTGCTTTCTGTTTCACAATTGCTAGATGAAAATCTGGAAATTATTTTCAATAAAAACTGCTGCAAAGTTGTAAGTTCAAATAGTAAGCTTATTTTTAACATGTCTTGGTTTGGAAGAGTTTTTAAAGCTGATTTTGATATGTCTTCCTCTAAGCATAGGTGTCTAGTTGCTAATGATTCAAAGGACTTATATTTTTGGCATCGTAGACTTGGTCATGTGGGCTTTGATCACCTAACGCGTGTTAGTTCTCTTGATCGCATACGTGGGCTGCCTAAGCTTAAAGGGGACAAATAAATTGTGTGCTCTTCTTGTAGACATGCTAAGATGGTTGCAGGTTCACATACTCCTCTCACAATGATCATGACAACTGAACCATGTCAACTTTTGCATCTTGACACCGTAGGACCTTCACGTGTTCAATCCTTCGGAGGTAAATGGTATGTTCTTGTTATCGTTGATGATTATTCTAGATACTCTTGGGTTTACTTTATGGCATCTAAGAATGAAGTTTTTAGTCACCTTAGAACTTTATTTCTTAGATTATCAATTGATCACCCAGGATCATTAAAAGCAATTAGAAGTGATAATGGAACTGAATTTAAAAATCAATCTTTTGATCACTTTTGTGCTGAAAATAGAATAGATCATCAATTCTCTTCACCATATGTACCTCAACAAAACGGTGTTGTAGAAAGAAAGAACAGAACCTTAGTTGAAATGGCTAGGACTATGCTTGATGAATATCAAACTCCTAGGAAATTTTGGGCTGATGCATTAGCAACCGCTTGTTATGTCTCAAATCGTGTTTTCTTGCGTACTAAGCTAGGTAAAACACCTTATGAGCTACGGTTTGGACATAGGCCTAGTGTTACACACTTTCGGGTCTTTGGTTGCAAATGCTTTGTTAAGAAACATGGTAACCTTGATAAATTTGAACCTAGATCCATTGATGGCATGTTTCTTGGTTATCCATCTCATACTAGAGGCTACCGTGTGCTTTTACTTGACACTAACAAAATTGTGGAGACTTGTGAAGTGTCTTTTGATGAAGCTAGCCCAGGTACTAGCTCCAGTGTTGCAGGACCAAATCCGTATCCTCAGGGGGAGGGTATTTTCGAAGATGAAGAAGAGCTGGAGATACTGCCTGGTAGTTCCAAAGTTGACACGTGTCCAGCTCCGGACATTGAACAAGCTCCGGCTATCACCTATGCTGGTCCTGATCGTCCACAAGTAACAAGCTCAACAATCTACGATGAACCTAATGAAGAAGAAGCTTGTGAGACATCTATTCCCCGACATTTTACAAAGATCATCCCCCACAACAGATGATTGGAAGCTTGCACGAACGAGTCACACGGTCCAGGTTTTGCGATCCAAACTCTCATGCTCATTCTGCTTTTGTTGCATCTTTTGAACCCAAAGATATATCACACGCACTCACTAATGAATCTTGGATTATTGCCATGCAAGAAGAGTTAGAAAATTTTGAAAGAAATAATGTTAGGAAACTTGTACCTCCACCTCAAGGTCACACTTTAATTGGAACTAAATGGGTATATAAAAATAAACAAAGTGAGGATGGAGTTGTGGTTAGGAATAAGGCTAGGTTGGTTGCTCAAGGTTTCACTCAAGTTGAAGGTCTAGATTTTGATGAAACTTTTGCTCCTGTCGTTAGATTAGAAGCCATAAGAATTTTGTTAGCTTTTGCAGCATCTAAAGGTTTTAAGCTATATCAAATGGATGTTAAAAGTGCTTTTCTTAATGGCTACATAGATGAGGAGGTTTATGTCAAACAACCACCGGGTTTTGAAAATCCAGATTTTCCTAATCATGTTTACAAACTGTCCAAAGCCTTATACGGTCTCAAACAAGCCCCTAGAGCATGGTATGATAGGTTAAAAACATTCTTACTTGAAAAGGGGTTTACCATGGGCAAGGATGATAAAACTCTTTTTGTGCTTAAGCATGGCAATGACTCATTATTCGTTCAAGTGTATGTGGATGATATTATCTTTGGTTGTGCTTCTCATGATCTTGTGTCCAAGTTTTAAGCAATGATGAGTTCCGAATTTGAAATGAGTATGATAGGTGAACTCACTTACTTTTTGGGGCTGCAAATCAAGCAAACCAAGGAGGGTATCTTTGTGCATCAAACGAAATATACCAAAGACCTCCTAAGGCGCTTCAACATGGACAAAAGCAAGCCTCTTCGGACACTAATGGGAACAGCAACAACACTTGAACTTGATGAAGATGGTGAATTCATGGATCAAAAAGAATATAGAAGTATGATCGGATCACTTTTGTACCTCACGACATCAAGACCGGACATACAATTCAGCGTATGTCTTTGTGCACGGTTTCAAGCTTCCCCACGTGTTTCACATCGTCAAGTCGTCAAAAGGATTCTCAGGTACTTACATGGAACTCAAGAATTTGGCATTTTTCTTCCTTCTTCCTCAACCGTTACTTTGAAAGCTTTTTCGGATGCTGATTTTGGGGGTTGTAGGATTGATAGGAAAAGTACTTCTGGTGCTTGTCATTTTCTTGGTAATTCTCTTGTTGCTTGGTCCTCTAGAAAACAAAATTCAGTTGCGCAATCCACAGCCGAATCTGAATATGTAGCTGCTGCTAGTGCTTGCTCACAAATTCTTTGGATTGTTTAAACACTTAAGGACTACGGGGTTGATCTAGATAGCGTTCCACTATTCTGTGATAACACTAGTGCCATTTGCTTTGCTAAAAACCCCGTGCAACATTCTAGAACTAAGCCCATTGACATTAGGTACCACTTTCTCTGAGATAACGTTGAAAGAGGAAACAGTGTGCTTCACCATGTAGATATCGAACATCAATTGGCTAACATTTAAAAAAAACCTTTGGATTTCACTCGTTTTTGTTTCATTCGTAGTGAAATAGGGGTTATGCATCCTCATGGCTTATATTGAGGGGGAGTTTTTGAAACTTGGGAAGTCTATGTGTGAATCTGAAATAAAAATAATATGAGCATAGTATTTCATACATATATGGCTTTGTGATTCCTTTTACATGCTGAAAGTTCTTACTACATTACTCGTGTTATACATTTTGTAGTTTTTGCCATGTCTAGTAATTGGAATAATTACTTACACTAAAAACTGGTCATGGTCGAACTTTCTTGCTGTTTTGAACTTGTTACATGTTCACAAGTGCTTTTAATCATAAAGAATTAATCAAGTAATCAACTCACATGTTGAGTTTTTATGAACAAATATAAATTGAGAAAAATATCAAGAGAATATGCATGCATCGCACTTCTTCTTTTGAGATGGCTTGTCATTGCACTTAGATATGAACTTGGAAGAAGTTGTGTATGACTAAAACCATGTCCTTAAGCTTCTGATTGTCAAATGACATAGGCTTGGCTTGGTTGGTTAGAATAAGGCAAATGCGCATATAATCTCTTGCAAATATCATATGATCTAAATTTATGCTTTGAAAAACGATAAAATGCAGCAACTAGTGTCATGTTTTCAGGTTTTGAAATAGTTAAGTTTGTGAGATCATGACTTACCTAAATTGAAAATTACATTTGATCTCTAGCATGGCTTACACTACTTTATGTATCTTATTGATGTGATAGTGTAAGTTACTTGATAGTATGACTTGGATGAGCTTTGTTTATATGTATATGTTATAATATGCTCATAACAACTAAAGTTGGAGAGAGAATATGACTTGCTGAATACATTGTCAAAGGGGGAGACATAAGCAAAGCATGAAGAGAAAGAGAATATGTGCACAAGGAGAGATAATAAAGGGGACATAAGGAGAGATAATAAAGGGGGAGAGATTTTCTTCTCATTTTATTTTTGATTACAAAAGGGGAGAAATTGCTTTTAAAACTTTTATGTGAATAAGTCAATGTTCAGATTTTAAATGGTGTTGCCAATGCATTCATCAAGGGGGAGATTGTAAGACCTATATGTGCTGAATACATTGGCTTGTAATGAATACACTTGGCTTTGATGATAAAAGTTTTAAATATCAGCAAAACACCTTTTTGTCAAGGTCCGACTCTAGCTCCGAGCTATAGCAAGGTCCGACCATAGGTCCGACTTGTTTTGGGTAGCTCCGGCTATGTTACATGCTAGGTCCGACTTCTTGGTAAGGTCCGACTATCTTTGGTTAGCTCCGGTGAGCTTTATCTTTAGCCCCGGCATGTCTTTGATAGCTCCGACATATATTTGATAGCTTCGGCATGCTTTTGCTAAGTTCTGACGTACTTTGTCTAGCTCCAGTTTTGGGCTGACTAGTTTTGACTAGTTTTTGGTAAGCTTCGGTGCTAGGATCTACTAGTTTTGGTAAGCTCCGGCAGGTGCTTCATTGTACTAGCTTTGGTAAGCTCCGGTGCTAGGTTCTACTAGCTTTTGTTAGCTTCGGCTCAAGCTCCGAGTTGCTCTGGCAAGGTCCGGAACTTGACCGCAATGCTTCTGCTTTTCATTTGCAATGTTTCGTATTTTCTTTACATGATTGGAAAGATTGTTTAGTATTCATTTGCTAAGTTTTTGGTGCGTTTTGGTTGATATGGATAATATTGTGTTACTGTGGTTTTGCAACATGCTTATGTGAGGTGCTCACATAAGGTGTTGTGTTTGGAACTAACTTGAGTCAAGTCGAGGGCTTGGGCTCGTATGGATTGGTTGTTTATTCATGTGCAGATGTTGCTTGAGTTCAAGTCATGGCTAGTGACGGGATCCATTGGACTAGTCTCAGGGAGGAGATGAGGTTCCAACAACCAAGTTTGGGAGGAACTATGGTTGAGCTGATCAGGAGGTCGCGCAGGATGATTGGATCAAGGGCGGTGCATATGAAAGTCACTGAACGTCGAAGGAAGGTGTTCGCACGTATGCATGCGGTGCATGACGTGGCAACATGGTTCCGAAGATGGGATAAGGAAGGGAAGATCTGGTTGGAAGGATCGGATCGTACCGGTTGATGACTTTGGCTGCGGCGGAGTCAGTTATGGCTTGGTATGGAAAGTATCGAGTTGGTTATGTTAGGATTTCGCGTGTGTCATGAATTTGAGTTGTTTAGGAATGTGGGATACGTTCATAAGGTGTTTGGAAGTCTTAAGATTGCTTCTATCTGCATATAGAAGAATCTTGAGCAGTTATGGAAAGTTAGGATTCGTGATCTGAGTAGGATTGAAGTCCTAGTTGATATTGGGTTGGCCTAAGGGCTGGTTATATAAGCAAGGGAGCCCAGAGCTCGTGGTAGACGACTTTGGGGCTGTTCCTCTTGTGTTCTATTGAATAAAATTCGTAGTTTGAAGGAACTTTTGTGCCTTGTTCGTCCGACTTGTTCCAGACAAGTTTTACTCATCGAGTTTCTGGACAGCACTACCGTTCGTCGGTGGTTTTATCATAACTCGAGTTTTACAGATCCAATTGATGTGATTATTTTTCGGTTGTCTTCACAACTTGATTATCTATTATCTTTCAAAATTTCACGGTCATTGGATTTGTGGTCTATCATCTACACGAGTTTCTTTGTAGCGTTCCAGAACTGGTTTTTCTCGGGTAGGACAGATTGACCATTGTTTGATCTTTTGATCATAGCTTGAGTTTTTCTCGACGGATTTGAGTGATTCTTTTTGTGTTGTCTTCATGACTTGATTATTTCTGATATCTATCACTTTTGCCACGGTGAAACACGTTTAGATTAGTCTCACACACAATTTCTTTAGTAGATCGTTTTTCTACCGAAAGGGTTTGGGGTTTCATTGTTTCTGCTGCGTAAGATTTTTAAATCTACCATTCACCCCCCTCTGGTAGCTTTTCATGTGCTCTTCGATCCTACATAAAGTCGATCTACTATTAGAGACTAAGAAGTTATTGTCATCGAACTTTGATATGAAGGATCTAGGTGAAGCCTCTTATGTCTTGGGCATAGAGATTCACTGAGATAGAGTTAAGGAGGTATTAGGTCTTTCACAAAAACGTACTTAAAAATGTACTTAAAAGATACAATATGCATAAGAGCAAGGTCACACCTACTCCTATTGTCAAGGGCGATAAGTTTGAAAACTATCAGTGTCCTAAGAGTCAATATGAAATCGATCAAACGAAAGCAGTTCCCTATGCTTTAGGTGTCAGAAGCCTTAAATATGCTCAAGTTTGTACTCGCCCTGACTTAGCTTATATTAATGGGATGCTTGGTAGATATCAGGCCAATCCAGGACCCGACCACTGGAAGACAGTTAAGAAATCACTGAGATATGTGCAAGGTACTAAGAGTCTCATGTTGACTTATCAAAAATCAGATTCACTAGAAATAGTGGGCTACTCAGACTCAGACTTCGCAGGGTGCGTGAATACTAAGAAATCCACATCAGGCTACATTTTCACTCTTACGAATGGAGCTATTTTTGGAAAAGCTCCAAACAAACCATCATGACATCATCCATGATGTATGCTAAGTTCACTCTTCAGGATAGGTTATGTGGCTTAAGAAATTTTGTACCCAGACTTAGAGTGATCGACAACATTGAGAAATCACTTAAGCTATACTGTGATAACAAACCTGCAGTATTGTACTCTCACAACAATAAGTCGAGTGGTGCCGCCAAACACATCGATATTAAGTACTACATTGTGAAAGAACGAATCCAGGATCATGTCATCAGTCTAGAGCATATCAGTACCGAGCAGATGCTCACGGATCCACTTACCAAAGTTCTTTCGCCCAGGGTGTTCAGGAGACACGTAACCGGTATGGGTTTGAGCGAGAGCGTGTGATACCTGTATACTCAGGGGTCAAACTCAGTTTAGGATATGTTTCCAAGTGTGGGATGTAATGTGGTCATTGAGTCAAGCAATACGTAACTGGTTGTCTTCGATGCGCCGTTCCGTTTATGACGAGCATGAGGAAATAATGTCAAATGTCTATGTGCTTAAAAATCAGCTTATATGACCCGTGATCAAGGGAGAGAATGTTAGGAAATACTTAGGTGAACACAGGATGATTAGGAGTTGGTTACAGATGTAACCAACTCAATCTCCTCTAATCTCCCCAAGTCTTGGTCAGGGACAACATCCTAACATAGTCTGTTAGGGGTGGATCCCCTTAGGTGTTCTCCCGCCCTTTATAAGGAGAGCCACGAATCTCATCTAAGCCATCCCAATTAATCTAAGAATCACAATTAGAGAGTTCAGATCACTCTGAGAGAGAAGCATGGGGAAGATCCTTTCCCCCAAACTCGTCGACGATCTGTACGAACAAGGAGGAGGCGCCGTCGTCGCTGCTTGTCGGTGGAGTTGGCTGATGCCCTCTCGACCTTCTTCATGGCTGCACAATCCTCTGCAAACGAAGGTATGCTCATCCCATCCATAACCCTAGTAGATTAGGAGTTAATTGATGTTTTGCTCTCTGCTCTTCCTAATTAGCCTGATCCCTAATCACCATTAGGGCTAAACACCTCACTCAGAAATAAACAGAGGATCCTCCTCAGACTACGTTGCGGGGTTCTCCTCTAACGGGGGAGCGACGGCTACAGGTAGGGGAGTAGCTCAGTAGCGATCTCTTCCTCGACGGGGGACGGCGACTGTGAGGAGGGAGCAGCGGTCTCTTTCTCCTCCGATGCGTGAGACACAGGGATACAGTGTGGTGAGAGAGCGGCGATCTAAGTTGACTTTTTTTTCCACCTCATTTGATGACGTGTACAATCCTCTTTTAATCCCGGTCCACTTCAGCAAAGCGGGACTACTAAACTGGTTTAGGGTGTTTAATAAACTAGATTAGCAAATTATGAGTGTAAAATTAAATAAATAATACTTCAGAGAGTTATCCGGACCTATGCCACGGTTGAAGCGAGTAAAATGTAATTTTTCCTTATAAAAATTAGGTCCATATATCCATATATTCCAACACCATTTAGGGCGTGTTTGGCATGGCTCCAGAATTGAACTTCACAAAAGAGCTGGAAAAATGTTGCCAAACACCTCAACTTCAAAACTCTACGAAGGGGTCCAACTCTGTGGAGTTTACAGAGCTCTAGTTCATTTTCTTGGAGTACCTCTTTTGTTACTTCAGAAACTGTAATTATACATCTAGCCATGGAGTTGAGAATTATTTACCCGCAATTGCCACTGGTTATGAAAAAACGATTCGCTGGTCTTTTATTTCGATCTCTTCGAGACTCTCGGCAACCCAGCCGGCGCGCCGCCGCCGTAGCTCTCCCGACGCGCGAGCCAGGGCGGCGCCGCCGTCGCCGTAGCTCTCCCGACGCGCGAGCCACGGTGCCGCGGTCGCCGTAGCTCCCCCGACGCGCGAGCAGGGCGCCGCCGTCTCGACCGCCGCCCAACTCAGTCGTCCTGCGACCCGAAGAGGAACCCTTGGGCGGCGCCGCGCCCGACCTTGGGAGCCCCCGCCACCCTTCGGCCCTCGCCGCCGCCCAGACCTTCGTCCCTCGCCGCGGCCCTGACCTTTTGCCCCCGCCGCCCGACCATGGGAGCCCCCGCCGCCCTTCGGCCCTCGCCGCCGCCCAGACCTTCGTCCTTCGCCGCCGCCCTGACCTTTTGCCCCTGCCGCCCTTCGGCCGTGGGCGGCCTACGGCCCCGCTTCGTTCTCCGCGTCGGCGCGCCTCTGGTCGCGCGTAGCGCACGAAACCGGTGGTGCCAGTCCGTTCAGCCGCCACCCGATGATGGACCTCCGACCGCCCGACGCCCAACGACATCCGGCCATGCCTGGCAACGCTCGACGACGTCCGTCCGTCCGACGACACCTGTCTGTTCGCCCGTTTCCCGTTGACGCCTACACGTGCTTTCCTATCAATTCATCAAGTATAAATTGAATTTGAACATTATGCCTTGTTGAATTTGTATGCACCGATCAATGTTGTTCAATTTGAAGACTGATAAGTTTTTTACTGATTGACTGAATTTGTATGCACCGAACCCAGGACCTGCTGTCATGATCTGATATATTGTTGATCTTACAGTGATTGTGTAAAATTTATTCTACCAGTTTAGTTATGAGAGTGTCTCTAGAGAGTAGTAGATTTTTTTTATGAATTGAATGTGTTTTTAGTCACAATTGATCTGTGACCCTTCCCCATTTTCCATGATTGATGCATCTTAAGCAAAATTGAATGTCACAATGCAGTTTCTGTACAGAACATAGATAAATTTCTAAATTTCATTGTTTATCTTTGTTCTTAAGATGATGTGTTTTTTTAGAACTGCTGTATTTCTGGTGTATTGTTGGTGTTTCAATGGAACAATTTTTATCTTGTGAACGGTTTCCAAATATTTTCGTTGACTGTTGTTTACCAGATATCATGATGCAGACTGGTTTGAACACAGTGATTTTATAGAACCATTTATTCAAAAAAATACAATCAAATTTCAGCTATACTAATTATGAACAATCTGATGGGTTATTGCATTTCGCCCCAGAATAAATTAACAGGCCCAATAACAACTAAGGGTAAAATTGGCAAAGCATAGTAAAACTTCTTTTTTTTTTGGAGCTGAGAACACTTTGTCACTCAAACACCTTCAGTAACAACTCTATCTTCATGACAGAGTTGCTCCATCCTAGCATTTGGGAGCAGAGTTGCTCCTTCGTGCTCCATGGTTAGAACCTCTAAGGGGCCCCAACGGTTTGGATTTGAGTAGGTTGAAAAAAGACATCCAACCTTGGCAAGAGCGACGTTCGGCAGAATATATGACCCATGCTCCTTTAGGCTCTTTAAATTCCGTCAGTGGCGTAGCTACCGAGATCAATGCAGTTAATTATGTATCTCCTAGAAGTTGGTTAGCTACTTCCCATTTTGTTCTAGGATTCTTCTTTTTTGTGGGCCATTTGTGGCACGCAGGAAGAGCCCGAGCTGCTGCAGCAGGCTTTGAAAAGGGAATTGATCGTGATTTGGAACCTGTTCTTTACATGACCCCTCTTAACTAAGATTTTCTTATTTATACCTGTTCTACTGTTTTTTTCTTTTCTGGCTCGGTTATTCCATCTAGCCGAGCCATTCATTTTTTTTTATAAAAGAATGATATAAGAGGACAGAACAAAGAAAAACATATAAAGAAACAAATGTATTCAATAAACAAAAGGAGAGAGAGGGATTCGAACCCTCGATAGTTCCTAGAACTATACCGGTTTTCAAGACCGGGGCTATGACGGTTGAAAGTTGGAACGATGATCAGCGAACGTAGGAATGCGGAATAAGACCATCCGTAGTGGTATGCTGTAAAGCATACTGGATACACTGTTCCGCAGTGTAATTTAGAGTACGTACTGTAAAAGCTGAAGAAGAATAGTGTATAGAGTATGCTTTAGAGTACGCTGGTGCGGATGATCTAACGACAGTGACAGAAAAATCGAGAGAGTGGTTAATTTACTGCTTCGTTACAGGCCATGTTTTCACCCTCCAATATCTTACAGCCATTTTTCTCCTTCATCGGAGTATGGACTGTCTTCACACAATCATTAGCACGCGGTTAGTAGTAATTAGTACTTGACAAATTTTTGAGTATTTTTGCTTACTTACTTATAAATATGGATGGACGAAAGCTGGAGTTCCCACGCGGAGCATAGGGGAGGAGGATCCAAACAAATGGCGCAAGGAACGAAAAAGCTCGACAACTTTCACGAGCCGAAACAACCAGACAAATCCGTTTCAAAAAAGAAAAAAAAACAGAGAAAGCCAGAAAGGGAACAAAAACGCAGAGGGGAGAGAAGCTCTCGTTCGAATTCTCTCTCATTCCCATCTCGGCCTGCTCCTCCCCCCTCCCGGGGCTCCCACCGTCGCCGGGAACCTCACCGGGAGAGGAGAGATCAGGGCGGCCGAGCGGGCCGTCAGTTCCGTTCCCTCCTCTGCAGCCAAGGTACAAGCCATGCTCTCGAGTCTTGCTGCTTTTTCTTGGAAGAGGAAGTTTCAAGATTTTACGGGGTGAAAGATGGGGTTTCCTTAAGGGATTTCCGCGAGGCGTTTGAATCTTGGAGTTAGCCGAGGCGACTCTGTCCGAGCGATTTAAATGTGCGCGAGCGGCTTGCAGCGCAAGGGTTTTGGCTGCCTGGTTATATGTAGTGGTTTAGCCCTGCTTCTCCGATCTGATGCGTTTTGGCGCCGCGTGTCGACCTCTTTCTTGGTTAAATCTCCCTGTTTCTTCATTATCGTGGAGTCGATATGGAAAAGATCGAAAAGAATCGACCTTTAGTTGCTTAACCTATAGCTATAGGGTTCTTGCCATTCTCATAGTCACCCTCGCCCGCCTATGATTACTTCTGTGCATGATGGATGAAAGTGGAACACTGTTTCTGAGCTTAATGAGGAGTGCAAGCTACCGATCGCAGTAGGGATTGGTTCGTCGATAGGATTAGCTTCACACAGGTCTCTGCTCACAGGAACAGCTAAATATCTTGACATTTTAGGAGTAAGCTTTTGATTACCTAAAACGAGCATGTTTTTCAGCTATCCTTTATTTGCTAATAATCTGGTTATCAGATTCTGCCAAAGATGTGCAGATGTCCTCTGAATGCTTTGGTTATCAGATTCTGTCTAATTTTTGAAGTTCCACATTGAGGATTTTGGTTGCGTGGATCATTTCCAGTATTGACTTGCTATACGTTCCTGTTTTTCCCCACATTCAGGAATTGTCAATCTTTTACCTTCTTGAAAAGCAAGCACATTTCTAGAAAAAGAGTTAAATTAGGCACAATTTTTGGGGACAAATATTAATTCATGTTAAATGTGTTGAAACTGCAAGTGCACAAATGAGTGGATGATACAATCCAGGCAACACCACCCTAGCTCTTAAAGTGCACCCTACCTTCTTGAAAAGAAAGCGCATTTGTAGAAAAGGAGTTAAATCAGGCACATTTTTTTGGGGCAAATATTAGTTCATGTTAAATGTGTTGAAACAGCAAGTGCACAAATGAGTGGATGATACAATCCAGGCAACACCACCCTAGCTTTTGAAGTTCATGATATGCCTTCTTCTGAACAGTATGATGCTTGTGATATACTTCCTCCCTTTTTTATATATGAAATGAAATTCAGTTCAGTTTTGAACCAATCATCATATAAGAATTCGGAGGGAGTATTCGACACAAGCCTATCTGAAAACATCATCAAGTACTATGAGATTTGTAACATATCTGTTTTTGCGGTAAAATAGACCTGTGTGATCAACAACATGAAAAGTATTAGTTGAGGCCTAGTATGTGCTTTATCTCTTTCAAAGCCCTTAACAGTGCCCAACCTTAATACAGCTATGTTGGAACTGACAATTTTTTCTTATACTTAAGATATATAGATGGTTCGACGAATTGATTTGTTTTAACAATGTCAGAAGTGTGATATATAGACGATCTAGTCATGGAGTATATTTTGCCTCATCCTCCTTTTGTGAATTGTATTATATGTTTATTATTTTTTCCCTAGCAGGACCACGAAAGCCTTAGGAGTTTGGCAATGGCCTCAGCTGCTTATATTGATGACTCCTGCTCTGAGGTTATTGACCCACCAAAGACTGAGGCACTTGATGTTACTGAACTTGTTGATGGCCATATTCCACATTCACCAAAACCAAATGTGGTGGTATCCAGCAGTGTACGCGAACTTCTGGAATGTCCAGTCTGCTTGAGTGCCATGTATCCTCCTATTCATCAGGTGCACATTCATATTGATACATTGAGTGTTTAGTTAAGTCAAGGTTATACTTCACATTCAAGTAGTAGTTGTTTGGACAAGTATTTGATTCTGGAGGCTTTATATGCTTGTATTGAATTCACAGTGTTCAAAACTTCAAATGTAGTTATTTGCTTTAAATTACAATATAGAATATACTGGTTTAAGAGTTTCAGTATCCTGAACTGCTATAACCACTTTAGCCTGGTGTATTTCAGTTTTCTGAATACTTTCAAGCTACAGTGTTTAGAAACCACAAGAGTTGCTCCATATGATTCTAACACCATCTTTTGCCTTATGTAGTGCTCTAATGGTCATACATTGTGCTCTGGATGCAAACCAAGGGTTCATGGTCGTTGTCCAACTTGTAGGCATGAACTGGGCAACATAAGATGTCTTGCTCTGGAGAAGGTGGCTGCATCTCTGGAACTTCCTTGCAAGTACCAGAACTTTGGTTGCTTAGGCATTTATCCTTACTACAGTAAGCTGAAGCACGAGTCACAATGCCAGTACAGGCCTTACAGTTGTCCATATGCCGGATCTGAATGCACAGCTGTTGGTGACATTCCGTACCTGGTAAACCATTTGAAAGATGATCACAAAGTTGACATGCACAATGGCTGCACCTTCAACCATCGCTATGTGAAGCCAAACCCTCATGAAGTTGAGAATGCCACCTGGATGCTCACGGTATTTCTCACTAACCTTAAAAACTTGATTATGATTTCATATGGTGTTGTTGCGGAGATATTATGAAGCTCTTTCATCTGTAATTGTTTCTTAAGGCTTTCCATAGGATTTTTTTTGTAGACGTGTCAAGCAGTCTATTTTTATCTCCTAAGTATTTTTTTTGCACATAAACAGTGAAGGTGCTGACTGCGTTGCACAATATGCATGTACAAATGTTCTTATCGTACAAAGACACTATGCACGTACAGATATTGTTATTGTATGTATTAGAGGGGAAGAATGATTGATTAATTAACCAAGGGACAGAGTACATATTTATAGATACATAGATGGGCCGGTACACAGGCCAGACCCAAACACATAACTCAACACAGTCCAACACCCCCCCGCAGTCCCAACATCTAGCCACAACAGATGTTGAGACTGGACCGAAACTCAGAAAATAAAGACGTCGGGAGTCCCTTCGTGAAGATGTCGGCAAACTGTGACGTCGTCGGGACATGGAGAACTCGAACCTCACCGCGTGCAACCCGCTCACGAACAAAATGAAGATCAATCTCCACATGTTTCGTGCGCTGGTGTTGGACGGGGTTGGTGGAGAGATAAACGGCGCTGACATTATCACAGTAGACCAACGTGCTCCGGGCGACAGGGGAGTGGAGCTCCTGAAGTAACTGCTGGAGCCAAGACGCCTCTGCTACGCCGTTAGCCATGACGCGGTACTCCGCCTCAGCACTGGAGCGAGAAACCACGGGTTGCCGCTTCGAGGACCAGGAGACAAGATTCCCCCCAGGAAGACGGCATAGCCAGAGGTGGAGCGGCGGGTATCAGGGCACCCCGCCCAGTCAGCGTTGGTGTAGACCACCAACTCAGAAGGCGAGTCACGTCGAAGTAGAAGGCCGTAGTCGAGGGAGCCGCACAGGTACCGAAGAATCCGCTTCATCGCTGTGAGATGCGTCTCCCGCGGAGCATGCATGTGGAGACACACCTGCTGAACCGCGTAGGAGATGTCCGGCCTGGTGAAGGTGAGGTACTGCAGGGCACCTGCAAGTCTCCTGTAAGAGGTGGGGTCGACGACCGGGGCGCCGTCGGCTAAAGACAACTTCGCCTGGGTGTCCACGGGAGTGGAGCACGGCTTGCAATCAGCCATGCCCGCTCGCTCGAGGATATCCAGGCAGTACTGGCGCTGGTGGAGGAACAGAGCGCCCGGGCGGTGCTCGACCGCAACGCCCAGGAAGTGGTGGAGCTGGCCGAGATCCTTCATCGCGAACTCGCGCTGCAGGGCGGAGATCGTGCGCTGAAGAAGAGCTGGGCTAGACACCGTGAGGACAATATCGTCCACGTACAGGAGGAGGTAGACAGTGTCACCCTCATGCCTGTAAACGAAGAGCGAGGTGTTCGACTTGGCCTCGACAAAGCCGAGCGAGGCCAGGAAGGAGGCGAACCGGATGTACCAAGCCCGAGGCGCCTGCTTCAGCCCGTATAGGGACTTGTTCAGCCGGCAGACCAAGTCTGGACGGGCTGAATCAACGAACCCTGTCGGCTAACAGTAGTACACCGTCTCCATCAGCGTCCCGTGGAGGAAGGCGTTCTTGACGTCCAGCTGGTGGACAAGCCAAGAACGCGACAGAGCCAGCGACAGAACGGTGCGAACCGTCGCCGGCTTCACCACCGGGCTGAAAGTCTCGTCGTAGTCTATGCGGGGCGCTGCGTGAAACCGCGAAGCACCCACCGTGCCTTATACCTCTCAAGAGACCCATCCACCTTCCTCTTATGCGTGAACACCCACTTGCCCGTGACAACATTGCCACGACCAGGACGGGAAACCAGGTCCTAGGTCCGGTTGGCGAGCAGGGCCACATACTCTTCTTCCATAGCCCGACGCCAGTGAGGGTCGGCGAGGGCACTACGGACAGAAGAGGGGATAGGCGAGATGGGTGATGAGGCAGGCGGCGGGGAGGTCAAGGACGATAGAACGACCCCGGAGAAGCGCTCCACCGGTCGAAGAACGCCAGCGGCCCGTCGAGTCACCATGGGGTGAACGTGACGAGGGTCCCGGTGGAGCAGCGGAGGGTGGTACACCGGAGGCTCGGTGCGGGAAGAAGCCGGTGCACCAAGCCGCGCTCGTCGTTGATAGACGAGAACGGGCTCGGCGTACCGCAGTCCAGGGGCCACGGGTGGTGCACCTGACGACGTCGGGGATGCCATCGTGGACATCGGGGCCGCGCGAGGTGCGGCGGACGACGTCGAGGACGCCGAGGCCGCGCGGGGCGTGGCGGACGACGTCGGGGACGCCGGGGCCGCGCAGGGCGCGGCGGACAACGTCGGGGACGCGGTAGCCGAGCGTGGTACGGCAGGCGGCGTCGGGGACACCGGGGCCGCGCGTGGGAAGGCAGGCGGCGTCGAGGACGCCGGGTCCGCGCGGGGCGCAGCGGACAACGTCGGGGCCGTCGGAGGAACGACTAGTGGCGGCAAGAACGCCGGAGCCGCGGGAGGCACGACAGGTGGTGTCTGAGACACGGTGGTCGTGTCCGGCGCAGCTAGAGGAAGACCTGCAGAAGGTAAAAAACAAGGTCACTGGACAGGAGCAACCTCAGGGTCAGTGGAAAAAAGGGAATCCAACTCGGAGACCGAATCAGAGGAGGACCCAACGAAAGGGAAGGAGGACTCGTCGAACACGACGTGTCGGGAGACCAAGATGCGGCGAGTGGTAAGGTCGAGACACCGATACCCCTTATGATTAGGGGAGTACCCAAGGAAGACACACCGAGTTGAACGAGGCGCGAGCTTATGGGGGGCGATGGCAGAGAGATTAGGGTAGCAAGCGCACCCAAAAACTCGAAGGTGGTCGTAAAGAGGAGGGGTGCCGAACAAAGCGAAATGAGGAGTGGGAGCACTAATCGCCTTAGTAGGAAGGCGATTAATGAGGTAGGTGGCGGTGTGAAGCGCCTCCGCCCAGTAGCGAGTAGGAGTAGAAGCCTGGAACATCAGGGAGCACATGACATCGTTGGTCGTCCGAATCATGCGCTCAGCCTTGCCGTTCTGGGGAGAGGTGTACGGGCAAGACATGCGCAACTGAACACCGTGAGAAAGAAGGAAGTCACGGATCGCAAAGTTTTCAAACTCGCGCCCGTTGTCGCACTGGACCGCCCTGATCGTGCATCCAAACTGGGTGGACACCCAAGCGAAGAAGTGAGAGAGAGTGCCGAAAGTATCAGACTTCTGCCGCAAGGGAAAAGTCCACGAATAGTGTGAGAAATCATCAACGACGACCAAGTAATACTTAAGGCCGGATACACTGAGAATAGGAGATGTCCAAAGATCACAGTGAATCAGATCAAAGATGTGCTCGACACGAGTGACAGAGTGCGAAAAAGGAAGACGAACGTGGCGACCCAACTGACAAGCATGGCAAAGAGACTCGTGAGTACCCCGAGTACACGAAATCACTGAACTACCAAACAACTTCGACATAGCATCAATGCCGGGGTGACCAAGCCGACGATGCCAGATGGTCGAAGAGGTTGTCGTAGTCAGGGCAAGAGGCGGAGCGGAAGCTGGAAGACGCATCGTGTACAGAGGTCCCGAACTCTCACAACGAAAAAGAACACGCCGAGTAGTAAGATCCTTCACAGATAAACCAAAAGGATCGAACTCGATGGAAACACGGTTGTCAGTAGTGAAACGGCGAACGGAAAGAAGGTGATGAATGATGTCAGGAGCAACAAGAACATCACGGAGCTGAAAAGAACCCGACGAACCCAAGTCACCTACTGAGGTGACCTGAAGAACCGACCCATTCCCAACAACGATAGATGAAGGATGAGAGGGATGGGAAGGACGGTTAGAAGAGAGTATACCGGCGTCGGGAGTGGTGTGGTACGAGGCGCCAGAGTCTACCACCCAGTCAGGTCCAGACGGCGGGAGACCCTGCACTGTCCACGCTGGCCAGAACTGCGGCACCGGTGCGGCGGCGGCCGGATCCAGGCCAGACAGGGAAGGAGTGGGGCCGGGAGCACCGGGCGGCGACAGTCGGATGGCGGCGGCACCCGATCCGGTACCGGGGAGCCAGGCGGCGGCGTGGCCGGCGGCACCCGAGCCGGGGCCGAGCAGCACGACGACGACGTGACCAGGGGAGGCGACGGCGCGACCGGCGGCGTCAAATCTGGCGGCGGTGTGGCCGGCGGCGCCAGATCTGGGGGCGCGCGCAGGGGAGGCGGCGAAGGGGTCGGCCGCGTCGGATCTGGCGGCGGCGCGCGCAGGGGAGGCGACGACGGGGCCGGCCGCGCCGAATCCGGCGGCGGCGCGCACAGGGAAGGCAGCGTCGGGGCCGGCCGCGCAGGGGACGCGGCGGGGAGGCGCAGAGGAGGCGCGCAGGGGGAGAGGCGCAGGGGGGCGCCGGCCAGGAGGCCGCTGGCCAGGGAGGTGGCGCTGGCGGCGGCCAGAGAGGGGGCACTGGTGGCGGCCAGGGGGGAGCACCGGCGGCGGCCAGGGGATCAGAGGCACCGGCCATGAGGGAGGGGGTCGGCGGCTTTGGTGGTGGGGATTAGGGTTAGTGTTTGGCTAATGATACCATATTAGAGGGGAAGAACGATTGATTAATTAACCAAGGAACATGATACATATTTATAGATACATAGATGGGCCGGTACACAGGCCAGGCCTAAACACATAACTCAACACAGTCCAACAGTATGAATACATTATGCGTGTGCAAATCCACCTTCATCCATTTTTAAGTGAGGGTGACTGCAGAGTGCCTAACATTTCATTGTGCATCTTGTTCTGCTACCTTCGCTCACTGTTTCCTTAAGTGTATATCTGATATATTCCGTTCTCCCCTTTTCTAGTCATGTCAATGGAATGGAATTAAGTAACGGTAATTCTGATGCAGGTGTTCAGCTGCTTTGGCCAGTACTTCTGCTTACATTTCGAAGCATTTCAGTTGGGCATGGCACCTGTCTACATTGCCTTCCTGAGGTTCATGGGAGATGATGCGGAAGCGAAGAACTACAGCTACAGCTTGGAGGTAGGAGGTACTGGGCGCAAGATGATCTGGCAAGGGGTGCCTCGGAGCATCAGAGACAGCCATCGGAAGGTCCGAGATAGCTATGACGGGCTGATTATCCAGCGGAACATGGCCTTGTTCTTCTCGGGTGGTGACAGGAAGGAGCTCAAACTGCGGGTCACTGGGAGGATTTGGAAGGAACAGTAAGATGATCAGCCAAACCATCCCGTGCTGCCGTCATGAGCTCATGATTCAGAAACCGGCAACTTGTAGTAAACTTTTAGTCTGTATTAGCTAGTTATCATGTCCTACTAGGCTGGTTGTGGATTTCACCTGTGTACGCCAGGGTGGTCCTGATGTTGAATTGATGGCAATATCCTCCTTTTGCTTTGAACATTCAGAGACAGGTCATTCTGTTGTATGTTCCTCTGCGTAAATTCTATCAGTTCACTATTTTTCCAGCTGCTTGAGAATTAAGTGTGCTGGAACCACAGAAGCATTCCTTCTGGTATTCTAGTAAAACTGGTAGTATTTGGTATGCAACGTTAGGGAAGAATGCTCGAACAAACATTGGAATCAGAAATTTATCCACGGTTAATAACATGTGTGGCATATCCTGCTTATACAAATGTCTACCAAGAATGGACTGCTTGATATTGAGATTAGTAAAAGTCACTACAAATCCTTTGCTATGATTCAAATATTTCGAGACAAGCAGCTCATACATTTTACCATTTTCTGTTCAGTTTATTGAAAATTCCCATGGGCGTTGTTTTTCGTTTCTGATGTGTTCGGATATACGTCCACGGCACATGGGACCCGACGACGAAGGACGAACCACATCCTGCCCGCTTCAGCTTCACCCCTCGTGCCCGCTCTCTGGATAACACAAGGGACGCAGGCGTGCAAGCTCCGAGCGTCAGGATCAGAAAAGCCGCGCAGGCTGCACAGAGGGCGACCGACCAAGCGGAGGCAGCTCCTCCGGCACTGCGAGCGCCCGGCCATGGCGTCCCTCGCTCCTTCCCTCCACCTTCCTTGGTACGCCTCCTCCTTCCTGGCAATACCTGTCTCTCGCCGGCTCGCCGCCACGGGCACGAGCTCCCTGGGCAATTTTCTTTCCTGCCCACTTTCCTAGGACGAACGAGTTGCTGCGGCTCCAATGTACTGTATTAGGGCAAGAATTGCTTCCGTGACGTGTGCCTTGGATGGATTTGCTGCGTTCCTTGCTTCCAAGAACTGGCATCTCCTTATTTACAGGCTCCCCACGTATTCTTTGGTGCCCCGCCAGCATCAACAAAAGGGAAACCTGGTGGTTGCACCCCAAATTCTTTATCTGCGTGCATTTAGCGGAAGGACTAAATAATCAGTCTAAATTTGTAGGGAATATCCTTTAAATGCAATCAGCTCTTAGTGGAAGTATCTCGAATTGTCTAGCGATTTGAGTTAGTTTAGGCCTCCTTTGTCAGAGGTCCACGGAGCTGATTCTCAGACAAAATCAGAAAAGCTGTGCCAAACACTGTTTTTCAGAAGAAGTGATTCTTGGCTGATTCTGTGAAGTGATTCTCTGAAATGAACTAAGAGGCTGTAAGCTAAAAAAAGTAGTTTCTCTTGATTCTGTGAAGTTATACTCTGTCTTGATTCTAAGAGTTTATTCTAAAAAATCATAGAGAATCAATTTCAGCCACAGAATCACTTTAACGGAGAATTAGAAGTGAATCCAGAGAATCAGCTTTGTGGAGCTGTGTTAAAGGGAGTCTTAGTTCTCTATGTGCCAGATATGATTGTTGGTGATGTGCCCAAGAGACAATCATAACAATTCGGATTAAAGCAATTCATAAGCAATTAGAGTACTAATGGGTCTGCAACCTAAAAGTCCATTAGTACGTCTATAAATATGAGGTGTAGGGTTAGGAGCTAATCACCCAACCACGTGACAGCCCTAGCCGCCACCCCTCGAAGGCCTCACGCCGAGACCCTTGCCGCGCGCGCGGTGCTAGCACACTGGCGCACAACGTTCCTCTCCGCATGTGTGGATTCTGTGGAGGCGCTGCTGCTACTGCTGCACTGATCGGCTGTGACGAACGTGCTCGTCTACTGCTGCTGTGAAGATGGCGAGGAGGAGACGAACGAGATCGTCTACTTCCCCTACACCGACGCGCGTCTTCATTGCGTTGCGCGTCTAGTGGTAACGATCTATGACCTCTGTACTCGCATGTTTCCTGTGTGATGCGGTAGAGTCGCTAGAGTAGCGTACCGCCGATTTCCCAACAGTGGTATCAGAGCCGACTTGCGTAGTTTTTGGTCTGTATTTTCTTAGTAGATAGGATCTACTGTAGACATGTTCATACGATGAATTTTTCACACGGTTTTTGGGGTTTGAAATTGGTTAGAGTAGATTGCGATCGTATATGACTAAAGGGTCTGTTTGTGCTCCTTCTCTGCTGTGTGCGCAACCTGTCCCTACCGACTGGAATCACCATCGGGACTAATCACGTACATAACTAACAGACTGAGCCAACAGACCACGGTCATGAGTCGCGATCTACTCATGAATAACCAGTCACATTGAAAACTGAGTCATTCTGAATGGCTCGGATTTGGGTTGATTTGATCAAATCCGATGAGATTTTCATAGTGATTTCATAGATGCGATCTATGTAATTCCATTTGGTGTTCAGGGCGTTGCCCTGAAACCCGCGGGGGGCGGCTCTCCCCTCGACCCCCGCCGTTTTGCTGTCTGCTATAGCGATTACATTATATAGTTTCGCGCTACAAATCGTTCTACGCTTAACTCCTTTTTGCAGGGAATGATGTGAATGGTATGACCTTAATGTGATGTAACGATCTATGTGTAAATTCGTCCAGTCTGCGTGTTGCAAATTTAACACAACCGGGTTGAGGTTGTCGTATAATTATATAACGACCTGCGTGTCGACATGTGATGCTTGATCTCTCATGTAATTTGGTAGTTGTTAGTTGTATTAGCTTCTTTTATGATCATGTAGATGTCTTCAAACATGGTGGAGATGGAGATCACCACAAGAAGGGAGACATGACAAGACAACTCAGATCATGATGGAACCATGACGATGGAGACCATTATGATTTTAAGGGTCATACTATTCACAATATGATATGATCATATACCTGTGATGTTTATTATTACTATTCTTTTCATGCTTTTCATATGGTGGATGTTTTGTCATGATAGAATAGCTTCTCTCGGAAAAGTTGAGTATTTGATGTCATTTACCAATAGCTACACTTATGTTGTTTTGATCGTTGTGTGGTAGGTTTGCCAAAGTAAAGTACCATCATCTATCATAATGTATAGGGTGAATGTTGGACATTCACATGCATAGTGTTGATTTACTCAACAAAGCTATCAAAACAGTTTTGGTCTTTACGGCATAGAGTTGGGAGCCGAGGCATTGGATGTCACCCAACGTCACCCAACAAACAAGAGTCATATAGAGATATGATTAACAATGGTTGTTTACCTATGTCACTAATTTCCTAGCAGTGAAGCCAAAGCTCACTAGGAATTAGTGAATATGGATCTTGAATCACTATATGTCGTTAGAGAGAAGACGATGATCATATAATGGTGATATCTTTTATTAAACTGTTAATAGAAGATTGGTATATAACATAGTGCTAAACCTTGCATATTTATTTTCTATTGTAGATAATGTCTGCTAGTAACAATTTCGGTTTCAATTTGCGATCTGTGCTTGAAAAGGAAAAGCTCAATAGAGCTAACTTTATCGATTGGTACCACAACATGAGAATTGTTCTTAAGCAAGAGAAAACCGAGTACGTTCTTATGCAGCCTTACCCTGATGACCTCCCAACTGATGCAACTAATGCAACACGTAGAGCTTATACGAAGCAATGCGATGATGCGCTTAATGTAAGCTGCATCATGCTCGCCACTATGTCCCCTGATCTGCAAAAATAATATGAGCATACAGATGCTTATTTTATGATTGGGGGACTGTGTGGAATGTTTGAGAATCAAGCAAGGGCTGAGAGATACAACATCTCAAAGTCCTTGTTCTCATGCAAGCTGACGGAGGGTAGCCCGGTCAGCTCTTATGTAATCAAGATGATTGGTTACATTGAAACTTTGGTCAAACTTGGTTCTGAACTCAAGGATGATCTGGCTATTGGCGTTGTTCTCCAGTCGCTCCCACTGAGCTACTAGTCATTCATATTGAATTTTCAAATGAATGACATGGAGAAAACTTTGGCTGAATTGCATGTGATGCTTAAAACAACCGAAGAAAACATTAAGAAAAACGCCGCTCATGTGATGATGGTGCGAAAGTAGAATAAAAAGAGGAAGCGTGTGACACATCCTAAAGGTAAAGGCAAGTAAAAGGTTTCCAATGAGCCTTCAAACTCAAAGTCTAAAGCAAAGGGCAAATCTGACCCTTCTCCTGATGATGAATGCTTTCACTGTCATGGTAAGGGTCACTGGTCTAGGAACTGCAAGAAGTACTTGGAGGATAAGAAGAAGAATGGAAGTGAGACTTCCGCTTCAGGTATAAATGTTATATAAATTAACATTGCATTATCTTCTAGTGAATTATAGGTATTTGATACTGGATCGATGATTCACACTTGCAAATCGTTGCAGTGTCTAAGTGAGACTAGAAGATTTGCAAACGGCGAGTTGGATGTTTGTGTCGGCAATGGAACAAAGGTTGCGGTCATAGCTGTCGGAACTTATCACTTGTCATTACCCTCAGGATTAGTTTTGGAGTTGAATAATTGTTGTTGCATTCCTACTTTGAGTAAGAACATTATCTCTTCTTCGTGTTTAGAAGAAGTTGATGGTTATGAGATTGTAATAAAGAACAAATGTTGTTCTATTTATTATAATAATATTTTCTATGCTCAATGTCCATTGGTGAATGAATTATACATTCTTGATCTTGAGGATAAAACTGTCTGTAACATTAATACCAAAAGGGCTCGACGTAATGATCTAAATCTCACTTTTATTTGACATTGTCGCTTAGGTTATATAAATGAGAAACGCATTGAAAAAGTGGTTTACTAAGCTCATTTGATTTTGAATCACTTGACACATGCGAATCTTGTTTGCTTGGGAAGATGACCAAAACACCCTTCACTGGTCAAAGTGAGAGGGCGACTGACTTGTTGAGACTTATACATACAGATGTATGTGGACCAATGAGTTCAATTGCCAGATGTGGTTTTCAGTACTTCATCACATTTACCGATGACTTTAGTAGATATGATTATGTCTATCTAATGAGGCACAAGTCTGAATCCTTTGAAAAGTTCAAATAATTTTAGAATGAAGTACAAAATCAATTGGGCAAGACAACTAAACTTCTACGATCTGATCGTGGGGGTGAATATTTGAGCCATGAATTTTATGATCATTTAAAACAATTTGGAATTGTTCCACAGTTGACTCCACTTGGAACACCTCAATGGAATGGGGTGTCCAAGCGGAGGAACCGAACCTTGTTGGACATGGTTAGGTCGATAATGAGCCAAGCAAATCTTCCACTATCCTTTTGGGGTTATGCTCTTGAAACTGCTGCGTTTACACTAAACAGAGTCCCAACTAAGTCTGTTGAGAAGACACCATATGAGATGTGGATCAAGAAACGTCCCGGATTGTCTTTCCTCAAAGTTTGGGGATGTGATGTTTATGTCAAACTTTTGACGTCAGACAAACTCACTCTAAAATCAGACAAATGCTTCTTTGTGGGATATCAAGAGAAATCAAAAGATATTATTTTTATAATAAAACAGAGGGCAAAGTGTTTACCGCTCGCAATGGTGTCTTCTTGGAGAAAGAGTTTCTCTCAAAAGGAGTTAGTGGGAGCATGATGCATCTTGAAGAAATTCAAGAAATACCTGAAAATGTTTCAGCATTCACTGATTCTGTACAGGATGTACAAGATGTTGTGCAACCAGTTGATGAAACACCAGCCTCACGAAGGTCTACGAGGGTGCGTCGTGCGACTGAAAAGTTAACGCTTCTAACCACAGAGCAGCATGACATGGTATTGTTGGACAATAATGAGCATACGACCTATACCGAAGCAATGATGGGACCCGACTATGAGAAGTGGCTTGGAGCCATTGAATCCGAAATTGAATCCATGCATGAAAATCAAGTTTGGAACTTGGTTGATCCAATCGAAGGTGTGAGACCTATCGATTGTAAATGGATTTTCAAGAAAAAGACTGATATAGATGGAAATGTTCACATCTATAAAGCGCGATTGGTGACTAAAGGTTTCAAACAAATTCAAGGTGTTGATTAAAACTTTCTCACCCGTTGCAATGCTTAAGTCTGTTCAGATTCTTCTAGCAATTGCTGCATATTTTGTTTATGAAATATGACATATGGATGTCAAAACAATCTTTCTTAATGGAAGTCTGACTGAGGATGTGTACATGACACAACCTGAGGGTTTTGTCGATCCTAAAAATGCTAATAAAATATGCAAGCTTCAAAAATCTATTTATGGACTGAAGCAAGCATCTCGAAGTTGGAATCTACGTTTTGATGAAGTAATCAAAGGGTTTGATTTCATCAAGAACGTAGAAGAACCTTGTATTTACAAGAAGTTTAGTGGTGGCGCATAAGAAAATGACATATTATTGATCGGAAATGACATTTCAATGCTTGATGATGTTAAATACTCATTAAGAAAAAGTTTCTCAATGAAAGATTTAGGAGAGACAGCGTACATTTTGGGCATAAAGATCTATAGAGATAGATCTAAAAAGCTAATTGGATTAAGTCAAGATACATATATTGACAAGATATTGAATCAGTTCAATATGCAAGATTCTAAGAAAGGTTTCTTGCCAATGTCACATGGCATTACTCTAAGCAAGAGTCAATGTCCTTCGACACCTGATGAGCAAAAGAGGATAAGAGCGATTTCTTATGCTTCGACTATTGGATCCATCATGTATGTCATGCTGTGTACACATCCAGATGTATCTTATGCTCTAAGCATCACGAGCAAGTATCAGTCAAATTATGGTGAGGCTCATTGGACCATTGTCAAAAATATCCTTAAGTATTTGAGAAGAACTAAGGATGCATTCTTAGTGTTTGGAGGTGAAGAAGAGCTCGTTGTAAAAGGTTACACCAATGCTAGCTTCCAAACTGATAAGGATGATTCTAGATCGCAATCCGGTTTTGTATTCTGCCTCAATGGAATACCAGTGAGCTGGAAAAGTTACAAGCAAGATACAATAGCAGATTCAACCACAGAGGCGGAGTATATTGCAGCTTCTGAAGTTACAAAGGAAGCTGTTTGGATCAAAAAATTTGTTTCTGAGTTGGGTCTTGTTCCTAACGCGTCCAGTCATGTGGATCTCTATTGTGACAATAGTGGAGCCATCGCACGGGCAAAGGAGTCTAGATCACACAAACGATCCAAACACATAATACACGTTATCACCTCATTCAAGAGATCATTGACTGAGGTGATGTGAAGATATGCAAGGTGCACACGAATTTGAATGTTCCAGATCCATTGACAAAACCTCTTCAACAATCAAAGCATGAGGCGCACACGAGATCTATGGGTATTAGATACTTACATCAGTGATCATAGTGTGTAGTGGGAGACTTGTGTCACAGCTATGTTTATGTACTATTAAATAAATTGTTATATGAGTAATCATTATTTAAATTGATGATCAAGTATGTGACTTGTTCGTGAAACTCTTTGTTAATAGTAATGCTAAACTAGATAATCCCTAGTCTATATCATTATATGAAATAATGATTACATACAGACTAGCACATGTATTAATTGATAATCACGTTTCACGGATCATAGATATAGAGATATCGAATTAATAATGTGAATACATGTTAGTGAACATGGTGTTGGATTGACCCACTCAGAAACACTCCTGGGATTGTTATTTCCATATGTGTCATCAATTGGTCTTGAGTGATACACCTGCTAGATCCTTAGACCTGAGATCGCCATTGTTTCTCACTATGTGTAGTTATGTACTTTGAGACTAACAAACGCTACTCCGTAACTGGGTAGTCATAAAAGTAGTCTTTGGGAATATAATGAAACATAGAATGAGATGTGCGCGGATCAAGATGGGATTTGCCCTTCTTTAATAACAGGAGAGATATCTCTAAGCCCCTCAAGATAGTTGGATTTGAAAGTGCATGGTCATGCCAAAGTGATTAAAGGTTAATCACAGTGACTAAAAGTTAGTTATGGAATGAATCCACTATTTGATCGAGTGAATGGTCGAGCTATAACAAGGATGACACGCATCTCGTCTTGAGCTTGACTGGTATCGTGAGGCAAAGAGATTAACATGTTGAATATATCTAGGTTCGGCTGATATGATCTTTATGTATATTCGGGAGTCAGTATGTCTTGCTAGGTACCTCTACTAACTTGTGGTTGAAAACGGCTTCCTTACACAACCGACTGCACATGAACCTAACGGGTCACACACTTAAGGAGTTGAAATATCGAAAATCTTGACTAGATGATTGTCTCTAGTGCAAGTGGGAGATTGTTGGTGATATGCCCAAGAGACAATTATAACAATTCAGGTTAAGGCCTATTGGATATTTGATCCATAAGCAATTAGGGTACTAATGGGTCTGCAACCTAAAAGCTCATTAGTACGCCTATAAATATGAGGGGTAGGGTTAGGGGCTAATCATCCAACCACGTGATAGCCCTAGCCGCCACCCCTCGAAGGCCTCACGCCGAGACCCTTGCCGCGCGCACGGTGCTAGCACAACCGGCGCACGGCGTTCCTCTCCGCACGTGTGGATTCCTTGGAGGCGCTGCTGCTACTGCTACGCTGATCGGCTGCGATGAACGTGTTCGTCTACTGTTGCTGTGAAGAGGGCGAGGAGGAGACGAACGAGATCGTCTACTTCCCCTACACCGACGCGTGTCTTCGTTCCGTTGCACATCTAGTGGCAACGATCCATGACCTCTGTACTCGCATGTTTTCTGGGTGATGCGGTATAGTCGCTAGTGTAGCGTACCGCCAATTTTCCAATAATAGTACCCCTTTGTTACCAAGAACTTTGAATTACCACCCTCTTATGCTTTCAGGAGCCACTCACTGTAGTTGATAATCTATCCCCTTGATATCAGTCAATGTGGTTATAACGACATATCATTAAGTTGCACTTCCTCGTTCTGTTCTGTGATATCCTCACGACAATTTTAACATCCCTCTGATTTGGTGTTACGAAGTCCAAGGTGAATACACCGGTTTGTAGCAATCAGTTTTGTGCTTTATTAGCCTTTATCATCCGGCCTTCTAATAGTTTAGGTCCTGTCTTTCTATTTAGTAGCAAATGCTATGCTAAGCGTTCATGTCTGAAATTCATTTTTCTTGGATAAAATGTTTGAAACTAATTAACGCATTACTGTTTAGTACAATGGGTCGTTTTTTCTTTAAATCTAATATGCAAAGTTTTCTTTGACTTATATCTTAAACCAGCAATTCAAGAATTGGCTTCCATCGAAAGACACGAGGGATTCGTCCTCGTGTTATCCCTGCAGGCAGAGTTGGCTTGATCAGGAGAGTAGTGGAATGCAAGGAATCTAGAATCGGAAAGAAGCCCATCGAAGTTCCATCGAGTGTCACTCTCACATTAGAGGAACAATTTATCAAAGCAAAGGGTCCACTAGGGGAGTTATCTTTAAACTTTCCAGGTGAAGTGAAAGTTGTGAAAGAAGAAACTGGTAACCTGAGGGTTTACAAGACTGTCGAAACCAAAAGGGCAAATCAGATGCATGGACTTTTCAGGTAAACTAGTTTTGCTGGTTGTCTGGTTCACCTCCCTTGTCACAACTCACATACTTGAGGTATCACTTTGTACAGTCAGAAGCAGAGTATTTCCTGGGGACATCACCATTTCTTTAACATATTGCGTGAATACCAAGTTTAACTGTTGGCATATATCCTCAACTCCTGTATTTGTTTTCCTTTGACATCTGTCTTGCCCATCACCAATACATGTAATGATCTTGGTTTCTTCTTGATCTCAGGAACTAGTTTTTTTATGTTTTTTTGTGTGCACTAAATTCCACTTAGCAATCTACCTTGAGAAGGAATAGCAGTCCTAATCGGTCCAACAAAGATTTGGATTAAAAAGTATATTCTGCATATATAGCTGCCAAGTTTTCATACTAAGGAAATAGTTTCTCGTTGCTCCTTCTAGTTTGCAGTTCTGATACTGTAAGATCTGTTTACTCTAGAACAAAGGTCATATTCCACTGATAGCTAGGGTGCAAATATTCAATGCAGAACCCTGGCGGACAACATCATTGTTGGTGTTTCGAAAGGATTTGAGAAGAAGCTTCAGCTAGTGGGGGTTGGATATCGTGCCACAGTGGAGGGAAATGATCTTGTAATGAATCTGGGGTTCTCGCACCCTGTTCGGATGGCTGTTCCAGAAGGCCTAAAGGTTAAAGTGGAAGAGAACACCAGGATCATTGTGAGTGGCTACGACAAGAGTGCTATTGGTCAGTTTGCTGCTACTATCAAGAAATGGAGGCCACCTGAGCCATACAAGGGAAAGGGTATCCGCTATGCCGATGAGGTTGTAAGAAGGAAGGAGGGCAAAGCTGGAAAGAAGAAATAGAATTGGTTCTTTCCTTTTTGCAGGTTTCACCTTCATTTTGTTTTGACTACTCAGTTATTATGCATCAAAATAAACTTTGGAAAATCTTGTGTTTTGCTGTTCATGATTTATAGTGGTTCCACATTTTCAGCATCCCTTGATTTCCTGGTCTTATAAGCCTTTTAATCTTTTATGTTTCTCCATTACGAAACTGAGCAAAGCAACATTCGGAGATACATAACCTGCGTGCCAGCTGATCTATGTGCAAGTGTTGGCGAAAGACAATTCTTGTTTCTCGTTTTTATTAGGAAACTATTTTTATATCTGTTAAGATTCCATAATCACCGATTGATTGTTAGCTGGCCACGCACGATCTGCATGACGTGCGCCGTGCGGTTAGGATCGACAGCGATATTGTGCCGCCTCTTTCCATCTTGTGCTCTGAGATACTCGGGCACTTCTGTTGTAACCTGGTTGTATAAAGCCCTCACGTTAATGGAATCCATGAGTGGCAACTATCATTTTACATGGTAATTAGAGCAACCTAATATCCCTTCTTTTCTTCTTCCCACCCACCACTCCCTCTGATGGCCGACACATTCTCCTCGGCTGCGAGCCACTCCGCCGGCGCGACGTCTTCTGCAGTGACGATCTCAACGACTTCACTGACAACCTTGCCAAGCAACGGTGCCACAGTCTTGCTGTCCATGGCAACTGCTGATCAATCGGTGAACATCACCAGTCTGATGATCGTTCGCCTTGACATGTTCTCTACGGCATATCGCCGTTGGAAGAGGTTGTTCATGGTCGTTCTTGGTCGGTTCAACTTGCGACATCACATTGATGACACCCCTCCTCGTGTTGATGATGTTGTATGGGTTCAGGAAGATCTGACAGTCCTCATGTGGATCTGTAAGGATCGAATGCCCAAGAGGGGGGTGAATTGGGCTTCTTTTAAAAAATCTAAGCAATAAAACTTAATCCCTAAAAGCCCAATTCCCTACGCAAACAATCTATGCATTGAAGTAATTGCAACTTCGAGGTATATAAAATGCATAAATGTAAGGGAGAGGAAGAGGATGCAAACTCCTGAGGAGACACAAGGATTTATCCCAAGGTTCGGCAAGATCGTCAAGATCTTCCTACATCCACTTTGTGGCATCCACCAAAGGGTATAGCCACACCCAAGTCACCGAGACGAGGGATCTCCACTATTCTTCTCCGTTTGCCAACCTCGGCAAGGTGGAGCTCAAGCCTTGTACAACTTCGATCCTACGGGCTTCCACAAACGCCTTGGCAAGCTCCGGAAGTCTCTCACAGTTACAAACACCAAGGGGCACTCCCTTGAGGCTCTCACTATCCTAGAGATTCCACTCACCCAGAATGGAGGCACACAAGCTCTCTCTCTAGCTAGCTCTAGCCTATCTCTTGGTGTGTAGGTGGTCGAAATGATGTAGAAGTGATGGCTCTTGGTCTTGAACGTTTGTGGATGTATTGATAATGTCTGGTGATCAAGACTTGTCGGTTTAGGGGGTATTTATAGCCAGTCCCACGAAATAGCCGTTGGAAAAGTAGACTGACAGAACTTTTCTGCGAACACCGGATGATCCGATGTCTCCCCTTTAGTTATCATCGGTCAAGTTCACTTTAGCTGACGTCATTGTGTCAGATATGACCGTTGTTAGACCGATGTTGCACTTGTCTTCTCATCGGATGATCCGGTGGCTCTTCCTCCCGAATTGGCTCAAACTTGATGCTTACTGGAGTGATTGACCGATGTGTATATTTCTGTACAACGGATGATCCGGTGCTACACTTGGTCCAAAGATATTGCAAACTGTACTGATGGACCGATGTAGCCTAGCCCTCAACATCGGATGATCCGGTGAGTGCTTTGTTCTGAGGTCTTCTTCTTCTGCTGAACCAACTCGACCGATGTGTTGTTCTCTGGAAACATCGGTTGATCCGGTGAGTTGATTTTGTTTGCTTCGAGTTGTTTCTAAGTGATTATTTTGTGTCTTGCTCAAGTGACCTCTTAGACTTTGTTGGAAATATATTTCTGAAGATTGTCAAGCATTAAGTGTCATTAATTGTGGTTGAATGACTTTGTCATAAGAGCTTTCACTTCTTGTCTTCATATCATTGATTTGATCTCATAAATTGATTGTTTAGGGGTCTCCAATGACATATTGATTTCATTTGATTGAGTGATTATGAGAGACTTTGCATCCACAAATTCATTAGTAAAGTCCAATTGTTGTCATTAATCACCGAAACCATACCTCATGGGGGCCTAGATGCTTTTAATCTCCCCCTTTTTGGTGATTGATGACAACACAACAATTGAAGCACAATAGTAATGAATTTCATAGTACGAAACTTAAGAGGATATGCAATGAATACAATATTATCACACTTAAAATTTGAAGGCTCAAAATCAATCAATAACTCAAAAGTGGGAATAAGTGACAAGTTCATTAATGCTCAATAAGTAGCAAATGAGTAGCAAACAGACCAAATTACAAAAGATAACTCATATAGATAAACTCCCCCTAAAGCTAGGACGCTCCCCCTGAGGCTAAGCTATCCTCCCCCTGACACTCCTCTAACTCTTCTCCCCCTTTGGCATCAAGACACCAAAAAGGGATCCGAGTGCCTAAGGACCCTGAGTACTAGGCGCGATGACGAACTCGTCACCGTCGGGAGTGCTGTCGTCGGAGCTGCTGCCTGGAGTAGAGGTGGAAGGAGCTGTCGGAGTCATAGGAGCCGCCGTCGGTGCCTGCTGAGTAGTAGCTGCTAGCAAGGGGGCACTGACGACGGATGCCAGCGTCTGCTGGAACAGTGTCGTGGCCGACAGTGGAGAGTGAATCGGTGCGCCGGGAGTCAGCAGTGGAGACATGCTGATCGAAGGGATCGGCATGGTCGGCACCGGAGCGGCAGCTAGAGCGAGGACAGGTGGAGGTGGAGCAACTCCTGGCAGCTGCGACGGGAGCGCAGTCCCGATCTAGGTGTAGAGGTTGGTGATCAACCCCAGGATGCCCATCATCGCCTGCTGCGTCTGCTGCTGCTGGTCGAGGGAGCGCTGGTGCATCTGGTCGATCAGCCCAGTCAGCCGGTCAGTGTCCTCTCGCCTCTCACGGGCGATCTGGCGTTGCATCTCCTCCTGCTGCTGCTAGAGTTCCAGAAGGCGTGCGCCCTGCTCCGCTCGGGCCTGCTCAGCTGCAAGCCGATCCAAGCGCTGCTGCTCAACCATCTGCTGCAGAAGTGAGTTGAGCTCTGACGGCTGAGAGACCTGTGCCTCTGTGACGGGAGGTGGAGTAGGGGGTGGCACTGTAGAGCCTCCAGCCTCCGCGTCGTGCTGCCTGGGTGAGGGAGGAGGAGGGAAGTACTCCTCAACACTGTCATCTGTATCGCTCTCGGACCATATATGCTGCAGGTCCTCACCCTGAGCCTTTGCCTCTGCCAGCCTCTCATCTTCCTTCTCCAGATCCAACCAGTCCTCCTCAGATAGACGAGCCCTGACCTGACGCTCGACTAGACGGCCAAGGCGGTAGTCTCCAGGAGCTGGAGCATGGTAGTGGCTAAACCGTGTGACGCTCTCGTCAGTGAGACGGTCATGCACGGCGGACTCCTCAGGAACCATCATAGAGAGCAGGTAGCTGATCCAGTGTCCGTACACAAGCTGCCTCATCATGCCCACTCCATCGGTGATCACATCCTCCATCTCGCATATGAGGACGTCCACAATATCAAACTCCATCCCATTCATGATGTAGAACAGGAGGGTCTGCTGCAGGCTGGTGAACCCCTCTAAGTATCCTGACCTCGGCAAAGAGTGTGCGGCGCAAGGCAAGGTGCACTGTGCGCGCAGCAGGAGTCAGCAGTGCCGGTACCCTCGGCTGGTCTGGAGAGAAGGTCGGTCCGAACAGAGAACGTATCTCCTCCAGTGGTGGTGCCACTCCTCCAGTGAGCGGCCTCCTCGGCGGGTCTGCCTGACCGTATACCCTCTCATGCACGCAAGTGTCGTGCAGGTCCACTCCTAGCAGCTGTGCCAGTGTCTGCCTCGTCAAGTGATAGTGCTGGGCCATGAACATGAAGTCTATCGATCTGCGGCCCTCAGAGACGTAGAGGGTGGCGTAGAATATGCGGACCCAGTCCTCCACGTAGGCACTCCTCTCGTAGGACATCAACTGCACCAGCCCTCGATACCTCTCAAAGTATGGGCGAATCTCTGTCTCTGCTGCCAGGGCAAGCTGATCCCAATCCAGAAAGTTATGCTGGAATAACTTGTGGCCTCGGCGTCTATAGGTCTCGTAGAGCGACGTCTGTGTCACAGTCCAGAAGCGACTGTCCACAAGAGCCTCTTTGGGCTGCGGGTACCACTCCTCAAGAAGCACACTCCATCTGAGTCTTCTGAGTTGCTTGACCTTCATCTTCCGGTAATCAGTCAACCGGACACTTTCACCGACACGGACGGTAGTGTCCATCTCGTAGATGGCTCTCTGGGCCTCCCTGTCCTCACGACGATCGGCAGCCGTCGGTCTCGGACGTGGTGCTGCCGCGGGATGACTCCCACGGGTCCTGGCGGAGCGCCGGCGAACAAGAGGCACTTCCAGCTCTTCTTCGGCCTCGAACTCATCGATCACGGGAGGCTGCCTCGGACGAGCCTCGCGGATCCTCAAAGATCCTCCTCGGCCACGCTCTCGCTCCTCGATGGCTCGAGCGGCCATCAACGCCTTCTTCTCCTCCTTCGAGAGCTTCTGCTTCTTCGCGGCCGGCTCCGCAATGGCCTTGCCCTTGTTCTTCTTGTCACGAGCCATTGTGACGAGGCAAAGCGCGTGAGCGAAGTCGACAATGCACGGAACGGCGACACGAAGGTTGATGCGGTCGGAAACCCTAGCGTCGGCGACCGGTGGAGGTAACAACGACACAGAGGGTGGTGAGTGCGTGGGGCGGCTGTGGTGGTGGAGAGAGGCGGCGGCGACGCTTGGGTGGAGCGGCAGCGGCGGCTGCGGTGGAGGCGAGTGGCGGCGGCGGCTGCAACTGCGTTGGTGCGAAGGCGGCGGCTGCGATGATGCAGCGGCGGCTGAGGTGGTGCGGCGACCGGAGGCGGTGGGCGGCGGCCGGAGACGGTGGTGGCGCGGGTGAGAGGAACGGCGGCGGCGGAGATGAGCGCGGGTGAGTCGGGATCGGGGAGAGAGAGAAGAAAAGGAGGCGAAGCGCCGTTTAAATAGTGGGTCCCAAACCCTAGCCGAAACTTTAACACCAGATGGATCGACGTTGAACGTTAGAAGCATCGGTCGAATGGCACAGTAAGGGTATTCAAAAAGGTGCCGTTGACACCGGATGGTCCGACGTGGAAGGGAATAGCATCGGTGGAATTCAGCACAGTTCCAGAAGTGTGGACATCGGATCGACCGATGTTTTTCAGAATGAACGCGTCGGATGATTTGAGATACTGACTGAACTGGCTCTTGGTATTTAAACACCAACTGATCCGATGAAGGTCTGACCTAAGCATCGGATAATCCGATGACTACTAAACAGCAACATCCCATATATGTCCTTTGACCAAACAAACAAACAATGAGAAACACATATCTTAGGACTTTTTGGGCAACCCCTCCCTCCTCAAAAAGCTAATATGCCAATAACTTGGCTAAGCCTAAAGCAAATGGAACATGGAGAAAAAAATAGGGAGGAAAATATCCAAATAAAATGTAAGGCTCATGCTTTGTGAGCTAGAGTATGAAGACTACTATCTCTTCAAAGCATGTTCCTTTAGGCATTAACGCACCTAACATTTTGTTCTTTCCACCTCATATGATTTGAGATATTGCATTTCAAACAAGTCTCTTTCTCATGAGGTGGGTTTCCCTTTGTGACAATCTACCGTATGCAATGCCAAGCAATTTTATAGTGCAAGAAATTACAAGTCTATATGGCAGGCATCATGCAAGGCATAAAATAGATCTATCTTGCCAAATTTGAACCTTTCAAAGGCTTCTTCAGGGAGAGCCACTCTCCAAACCTTGGGGAAACCCAAAAGAACCTCCATCCCAAGCTAACCCTTGCTCACCCCTATCCTTTGAGAGTTAGGCAAGACCTATATGAGATGCATTCTTACATGACGTTCGTTGCATCTAGCACATTTAACTCACTTCTTAACCTAGAAAAAGTTTTCTCATCTAGTGGTTTAGTGAAGATATCCGCCAATTGTTCTTCGGACCTAACACCTCGCAATGAGATGTTTCCCTTAGCTTCATGGTCCCTCAAGAAATGATGGCGAATATCAATGTGCTTAGTGCGGGAGTGTTGAACAGGGTTTTTAGCTATCTTAACCGCACTTTCATTGTCACAAAGGAGAGGCACACAACCAAGTTTAATACCGAAGTCCAAAAGGGTTTGTTTCATATAAAGAATTTGGGCACAACATGCACCGGCCGCAATATATTCCGCTTCTGCCGTGGACAAGGCGACGGAGTTTTGCTTCTTGCTAGACCAAGATACTAGGGAACGCCCAAGCAAGTGGCACCCACCGGAAGTACTCTTGCGATCCACGCGGCATCCGGCAAAGTCCAAATCCGAGTATCCCAAGAGGTGGAATTTTGCACCTTTAGGGTACCACAAGCCCACACTAGGGGTATGCTTAAGATACCTAAGTATCCTGAAGACCGCCTTCTTATGCGATTCTTTAGGTGCCGCTTGAAAGCGAGCACACAAGCATACACTAAACATGATATCGGGCCTAGATACGGTAAGATAAAGCAATGAGCCAATCATAGAACGGTAGTTAGATTGGTCAATAGGTTTACCGTCCTTATCCGCGTCGAGATGACAATTTGTTGCCATTGGAGTGCTTCTTGAGCTACAATCTCCCATCTCAAATTTCTTCAAGAGGTCCTTGGTGTACTTCTCTTGATAGACGAAGGTCCCCTCTTGAAGTTGCTTGATTTGAAATCCAAGGAAGAAGTTGAGCTCTCCAATCATTGACATCTCGAATTCCCTAGACATCATTTTGCCAAACTCATGGCTAAAAGCTTCGTTAGTTGAACCAAAAATAATATCATCAACATAAATTTGACAAATAAACAAATCTCCGTTGATGTCTTTGGTGAAGAGTGTAGTGTCCACCCTCCCGATCTTGAATCCTTGCATGATAAGGAAATCCCTTAGTCGTTCATACCACGCCCTAGGTGCTTGCTTGAGCCCGTAGAGCGCCTTGTGCAACCTATACACATGATTAGGATTCCTCGGATCTTCAAACCCGGGAGGTTGTTCAACATAAACAAGCTCGTTAATGTAACCATTAAGAAAGGCACTTTTCACATCCATTTGATAAAGTCTAATATTGTGATGTGATGCAAAGGCAAGAAGTATACGGATGGCTTCTAGCCGGGCACCGGGGCAAATATCTCCCCAAAGTCTAGTCCTTCAACTTGCGAGAACCCCTTGGCCACAAGTCTTGCCTTGTTGCGGACCACAACGCCATTCTCGTCTTGTTTGTTGCGGTACACCCACTTTGTTCCGATGACGTTCTTGTCCTTGGGTCGCTCCTCCAACACCCAAACTTCATTGCAAATGAAGTTGTTGAGTTCTTCTTGCATGACCATCACCCAATTTGGGTCTTGGAGTGCTTCCTCAATATGAGTGGGTTCTACACATGAAACAAACGAGTAGTGCTCACAAAATGAAGCGAAATGGCGAGAACGTGTACTTACACCCCTTGACGGACTTCCAATGATTTGGTCCATCGGATGCGCCTTGGAGATGCGTCCATGCCTCATAAGTGGTTGTGAAGCACTTGGCGAAGGTGATGCATGTTGCTCCTCTTGTGGTTGGACTTGATCATGGACTTCTTCTTCTTCGTGATGTTGTTGTGCTTGTGAGTCTTGAGTCGACAATGGATCATCCTTCTCTTCTTCGTCAACTTGAGGCGCCATTGAGGTGTTGATGTTGGAACTTGAAGCCCCCCCCCCCCTTGATCATGGCTCTCCTCAACTTCAGGCTTGATGTCTCCAATGGTCATGTTCTTCATGGCTTCTCGTAGAGGCTCATCATCTATTTTATCATGACCAAAACTCTCCTCTTGGGAGCCATTAGATTCATCAAACTCAACATCACAACTTTCCTCAACTAAACCGGAGGTTTGGTTGAATACTCGATATGCTTTTGAGTTTGATGCATAACCAAGAAATATACCAACATCACATCTTCTTTCAAACTTACCGAGCCATTTCTTGCGGTAGATGTAGAACTTGCATCCAAAGACTCGAAAGTAGGAGATGTTGGGCTTTCTCCCAATGAGAAGCTCGTACGGGGTCTTTTGAAGTAGTCGATGGAGATAGATCCTATTTGCGGCATGGCACGCCGTGTTGATTGATTCGGCCCAAAACTTCTCAGACGTGCCGTAGTCATCAAGCATTGCTCTCGCAAGAGTGATGAGTGTCTTGTTCTTCCTTTCAACGACACCATTTTGTTGAGGAGTGTATGTGGCCGAAAACTCATGTTTCACGCCTTCACGGTCACACCACTCCCCAATGTTGTAGTTTTTGAATTCGGTGCCGTTGTCACTCCGGACCTTGATGATGGGAAGTTGAAATTCCCTTTGAGCGCGGTTGGCGAAGGTCTTGAACACTTCCGGAGTTTCACTCTTGTCACCTAGAAATAGAGTTCAAGCATAGCGAGAGTAGTCATCAACTATAACAAGACAATAGAGGTTACCACCAAGGCTTTGATATGTGGACGGTCCGAAGAGGTCCATGTGGAGTAGCTCAAGTGGCTTGGAGGTTGACACCATTGTCTTCATTGGATGGTGTGAAGCAACTTGCTTCCTGGCTTGACAAGCGCTACAAAGCTTGTTCTTCTCAAAAGTGACATCCTTCACGCCGATTACCATCCCAAGCTTGAATGACTTCTTGAGTTTGCTCATCCCAATGTGCGCTATGCGTCGGTGCCATAGCTATCCCAAACTTGTCTTAGTGAAAAGGCAAGTGGTCAAGCTAGCATTCTTGTTGGGGAAGTCTACTAGTTAGAGATGTCCATGCCGAAATCCTTTGAAGACTATGTCTTGGATTGTTTCACTACTCACAACAACATCATTTTTGCTAAATGTGCATGTTAGTCCAAGATCACATAGTTGTGCAATGGAAAGTAAATTAAAACTAAGTGACTTGACATACAAAACATTGGAATTGGATAAATCATTTGAAATAGCAATTTTACCTAACCCAATTACCTTTCCCTTAGAGTTATCACCAAAGGTGACTTGTTCATGATTGTCGGAGTTTTCTATGGTGTTGAACATACCATCATTGCCGGTCATATGTTGGATGCACCCGCTATCGATTACCCAATGCTTTCCTCCGGCTTTGTAGTTCACCTACACACATGAATTCAATTTTTAACTTTAGGCACCCAAGCCAACTTAGGTCCTTGTATGTGTGATACAAGTGTCTTTGGGACCCAAAGTTGCTTGGAGAGCTTCCCCTTCATGCCCTTCATGTCCTTGCCAATGAACCTAGCATTCACCTTGTCATCTACTTTACTCAAGAGATAATAACGATCATTAAAAGTAGATTTGTAATTAATGGGCAACTTGGGAGAGGGTCGGTTAGGAAGAGGACACTCCCTTGTGTGGTGACCGGTGACCTCACAATGTTGGCAATAAGAACCAACTTCCTTGATGAAGCTTGTTCTAAGCTCCAGTGAGGGCACCTTTCCTTTGTTAGGCACCGGGAAGGATCCAAGTCCTCTCTTGTTGAAGGCCTTTGCTTGATGGAAGAGTATTTCCTTGTGTTTGACTTCCCCTTTTGAAAGTCTAGCCACACTAGTGCAAATACTCTCAATTTCTTCCAACAAGTCCTTCTCCCTAGCATTTGCTTTCAAAGACAAAGACTTGTTCAAGGCATTAGTGACATGAGAAGTAATGGATATCCTATCATTAAGAGTTTGCTTCTTTATATTTTTCAACTCTTGATTAAGCACGTCATGAGCAAGGTTAAGTATTTGATGTTCTTGTACTAACTTGTTGTGCTCTTCCAAGAGTGTTTGGTGTGCTAAGTTAAGCTCATGATTATCTAACTTGATTTTAGCCTTTTCTTCCTAAATTTGCTTGACATGAGATTTGAGCGTGTCATGCTCTTTGAGTATGCTTTCATACTTGTCAAGCAAATCGAGGTTAGCACTCTCAAGTCTAGCACGAGTTTCTTCAAGAGCTTTAACCTTACTCTTTTCCCTCTTAATGATAGCATGATATTCATTTATCAAAGAAGTTAAATCATCGAGGGAAAGCTCATCATCGCTAGAGTCGTCACATACCTTGATGTTACCTTTCGCCATGAGGCACATGGGCGGTGGATGAAGAGGTGAGTCATCATTGTTGGCAATGGCGAGGCCGGCCAAACTTTCTTCTTCCACTTCACTCTCTTCATCAGTTGTTTCTTCGTCGTGACCCATTCATTTGCCTCACACATGAACACCTTTTGTGGGTCATTTCTCTTCTTTGGGAAGAGTTTTGCCTTCTTGCCCTAGTCATGTTTTCTCTTCCCAAAGGATCTTGATTTGGGTTTGGTCTCTTCTTCATCATCTTCACTCTCTTCAAGTTTGCGATGCTTGCTCTTGTAGTTCTCTCTTCTTTTGTCTGGTTTTGGACAATCATAGGAGATGTGGCCTTGCTCACCACAATTGTAGCAAGTCTTGTGATCATCTCTTCTTGGTAGAAACGCTTTCTTCTTGGGGTCAAAGGTGTATCCCTTCTTGGTAATCTTGAAGTTCAAGCGTGAGAACTTTCTCATCATCAATGCAAGCTCATCATCATCATCTTCACTTGATACTTGCCCTTCTTCACTTGAGCTAGGCTCAACCACCTTCTTCTTCTTGAGGCTTGTTTTCTTGGTGGAGGCCTTTAGAGAAATTGTTTTTGAAGATGATTGCTCCATCATCCCAAGTACACTCATCTCATGAGCGTGAATTTCTCCAATGAGCTCTGAAACTTCAATGTGATCAAGAGACTCCTTTTGAAGCATGGAGTTGATGATGTTGTACTTTGGCTTGGGAAGGAGCATGAGGATCTTGCGGTTGATGAGTCCCTTGCCAAAAGAAGCAATGTCAAGAGCATTAATTTCCTCAATAAGTACATTCAAGCGAGAGAACATCTCATTGACATTTTCATGAGGTAGCATCTTAAATTCATCATATTTTGCTTTAAGCATGTGATATTTAAGTTCCTTGACTCGAGAAGAACCCTCATGAATCTCTATTAAGCAAGCCCAAATTTCACAAGCTTTTTCTTTGCTAGCAATCCTAGCAAACACATCTTGACTAATACATTCATAGATTGCATTCCTAGCTTTAGCATCCCATTTAATTTGATCACCAACATAGTTGTGTTCTCCAAACCCCGCGTGGGTCGCTTCCCATACTTCGGGAGCAATAGCCTCTAGATAAGCACGCATGCGTGCTTTCCAATAGGCAAAGTTCTTGCCCTCAAAGATAGGAACCGAACCCCCAACCTTGGCCATTTTAGCTCTCTAGCGGTGAAGCTAGAATGATCCTATGAGCAACCTTGCTCTGATACCAATTGTAAGGATCGAATGTCTAAGAGGGGGGGTGAATTGGCCTTCTTTTAAAAAATCTAAGCAATAAAACTTAATCCCTAAAATCCCAATTCCCTACGCAAACAATCTATGCATTGAAGTAAATAGCAACTTCGAGGTATATAAAATGCATAAATGTAAGGGAGAGGAAGAGGATGCAAACTCCCGAGGAGACACAAGGATTTATCCCGTGGTTCGGCAAGATCGTCAAGATCTTCCTACATCCACGTTGTGGCACCCACCAAAGGGTATAGCCACACCCAAGTCACCGAGACGAGGGATCTCCACTATTCTTCTCCGTTTGCCAACCTCGGCAAGGTGGAGCTCAAGCCTTGTACAACTTCGACCCTCCGGGCTTCCACAAACGCCTTGGCAAGCTCCGGAAGTCTCTCACAGTTACAAACACCAAGGGGCACTCCCTTGAGGCTCTCACTATCCTAGAGATTCCACTCACCCAGAATGGAGACACACAAGCTCTCTCTCTCTAGCTAGCTCTAGCCTATCTCTTGGTGTGTAGGTGGTCGAAATGATGTAGAAGTGATGGCTCTTGGTCTTGAACGCTTGTGGATGTGTTGATAATGTCTGGTGATCAAGACTTGTCGAAATGGCAGGTTTAGGGAGTATTTATAGTCAGCCTCCACGAAATAGCCGTTGGAAAAGTAGGCTGACATAACTTTTCTGCGAACACCGGATGATCCGATGTCTTCCCTTTAGTTATCATCGGTCAAGTTCACTTTAGCTGACGTCATTGTGTCAGATATGACCGTTGTTAGACCAATGTTGCACTTGTCTTCTCATTGGATGATCCGGTAGCTCTTCCTCCAGAATTGGCTCAAATTTGATGCTTACTGGAGTGATTGACCGATGTGTATATTTCTGTACATCAGATGATCCGGTGCTACACTTGGTCCAAGGATATTGCAAACTGTACTGATGGACCGATGTAACCTAGCCCTCAACATCGGATGATCCGGTGAGTGCTTTGTTCTGAGGTCTTCTTCTTCTGCTGAACCAACTCGATCGATGTGTTGTTCTCTGAAAACATCGGTTGATCCGGTGAGTTGATTTTATTTGCTTCGAGTTGTTTCTAAGTGATTCTTTTATGTCTTGCTCAAGTGACCTCTTAGACTTTGTTGGAAATATATTTCTGATGATTGTCAAGCATTAAGTGTCATTAATTGTGGTTGAATGACTTTGTCATAAGAGCTTTCACTTCTTGTCTTCATATCATTGATTTGATCTCATAAATTGATTGTTTAGGGGTCTCCAATGACATATTGATTTCATTTGATTGAGTGATTATGAGAGACTTTGCATCCACAAATTCATTAGTAAAGTCCAATGGTTATCATTAATCACCAAAGCCATACCTCATGGGGGCCTAGATGCTTTCAGGATCCATGCCACGCTGCTGACGATATGCTAGACTTTGTTATGGAGGACGACATCACTGCCCATGATGTCTGGACAAAGATCGGCAACTACTTCCTCGACAACAAATCCAGTCACGCCGTTCATCTAGAACAAGAACTTCATGGACTTCAGCAAGGTGATATGTCTGCCACTGCATATTGTCACAAATTGAAGACACTAGCCGACTCTTTGGCAGATTGTGATCAACCCATATCGGATCGTGCACTCGTGCACCAGCTGATCCGAGGCTTGAACCCGAAGTATCATGTACTTCGACAACTGCTCCCTGCAATGCCGGTCTTTCTCTCGTTTATGGAAGCCCGCGACCAGCTCATCGTCGCTGAGAACACCCTCTCCTCCACTAAGGTGTCTTCTCAAGAAACAACATTGCAATCCACTGAATCTTCTTCGGCTACGAACAACGACTAGTACACTCCCCGTCCTCCAAAGGATGGAGGCCAGTCTTCATCAACCTTTCGTGGACGTGGGCGCAGTGGTGGCTCACGTGGACGTGGGCACGAGCGTGGTGGTGGTGGTCGTGGCCAATCCAACACCCTCCCCCATGGTTCACCAACTGGCTCAGGTCTCTTCAGTCCCGGTGCGCCCTTTGGACAGGAACCACTGGCCCGGGCGTGCTGAGCTTGCGGCCTCCTGTGGGACAGGCATACAATGCCATTTTCCAACAACCAGCAACTCAGTTTGCTCCATCCTCAGCACCCGCGTTCAACACTGCGGGTCTACTGCAGGCTCTTCATTCGGCAGCTCAACAAACAGGCGGTTCTGGTGGACAAGAATAGTATATGGACATGGGTGCAAGTGGCCACATGACGGCAGACTCAGGTACAACGCTCAAATATTGTTCTTCTTCATTGCATAATTCTTCTCACATTGTTGTCGGAAATGGTTCTACACTACCAGTAAAAGGGTCTGGTTCAGTTCACTTACAAACACCCAATGTCATTTTCTATTTATCTCATGTCTTACACATACCGAATTTAATCAAGAACCTCATCTCTGTTTGTAAGTTTACTACTGACAATGACTGTTCTATTACTTTTGATCCTCATGGCTTCACAATCAAGGATCTAACCACCGATCAGGAGATCATGAGGTCCAGCAGCCATGGTGATTTATACCCCTTCTTCGGCAATGGTCCTTCTACTACAACCACTGCTCTCACAGCCTCCATCAGCACTTTGTGGCATCGTTGCCTTGGTCATCCGGGTCACCACAACTTAGAGAGTGTTTTATCTGAATTTTCAATTCCAGTTAATAAGAATCACGTTTGTGATGCTTGCCAAAAAGGATGACATGTCCGTTTTACTTTCTCGCATTCAATCACTGTAACATACTTTCCGTTTCAATTTATACGTTGCGATATTTAGACTTCTCCTGTTGATAGCATCACTGGATTTAAATACTACCTTCTATTGCTTGATGACTACACCCTTTGCCACAAGTCCGAAGCCTATCACACTATCCAAAATTTCCACAAACTCATCCTTACTCAGTTTCATTCACATACAATCATTCCAATGTGATAATGGGACAAAGTTTGTTAATTCAAACCTCAGATCCTTTTTTACCAACCATGGCATCACATATAGAATTTCTTGTCCATATACTTCGGCGCAAAACGGCAAGGCAGAACGTTCTCTACGAACAATCAACAACGTCATTCGCTGTCTTCTTTTCCAGGCCAGTATCCCTCCATGATTTTGGGTCGAAGCACTTCTTACAGCTACGTACATTATCAACCGACGACCCTGCCAGTCGCTAAACTTCTACACTCCCTACCATTTTCTCTTCAGATAGCAGCCAGACTATTCCCACATGTGTGTGTTCGGATGCTTATGCTATCCGAATCTTACTGCTCAGTCCCAACACAGACTCTCTCCTAGATCCGCTACTTGTATTTTCTGGGATATCCAACTGAGCACAAGGGCTACAAGTGCATGGATATCAACACTGGGAGAATAATTATATCTCGACACGTATTATTTGACAAGTGCACTTTTCCTTCGGTTCCTTCCCATCTGAGAGCTCCACAAGTGCACAGCTCGTTGCCCATGCATGATCCAATTCTTGTGCCCACCCATTCCCAGCAGTGCTCCCCATGCAGCGCCTGCTCAGCCGATCTCAGGCCATGCACATCAACTGCCTCTCTCACACAAACACACATCTCCTCCAACTCTATATCTAACATCTTTCACTGCCGACTCAGGAACCAATGGAAGTTTCTGAGTCAGTCGCTCCTACCATTTCTCCACCAGATGTACAACCAAAACATACTGCACATCTCATGGTCACTCGAGCCAAGCACGGGATCTTCAAGCCAAAATAAATTTTAAACCTCCATACAGAGCAGTCTATCTCTCCAATTCCAAAGACATACAAAACTGCACTCAAATACCCTAACTGGTACGATGCAATGAGAGAAGAATATGATGCTTTGATGAAGAACAATATTTGGTTGCTTGTACCCAAACCTGCAGGTGTTAATCTTGTTTCAGGCAAATGGATTTTTCGGCACAAATTACATCTCGATGGGAGTATTGATCGGTACAAGGTCTGCTGAGTCGTTAGAGGATTCACTCAAGAATACGGAGTTGATTATTAAGAAACATTTAGCTTGGTCATCAAACCTGCAATGGTACAACCTGTTCTCAGCATTGCAACATCTTGTTCTTGCCCCATTCATCAAATGGACGTCAAAATGCCTTTTTCAATGGGAAGCTTGATGAGACAGTATATTGTGTCCAACCGGCTGAATTTGTGGATCATTTGCATCCAGATTATGTATGCAAGCTCAACAAATCTATATATGGTCTCAAACAAGCTCCAAGAACATGGTTTCTTTGCTTCAAATCATTCATCACCAATCTGGGCTTCAAAGCATCCAAGGCCGACTCATCACTTTTTGTTCTTCATTATAAGTGTGACACAACTTATTTGTTATTATACGTTGATGATATCATTCTTACAGCCAACTCACAGCTGACATCTTCAACCGGTTATGCCAAGAGTTTTCAATGACAGATCTCGACACTTTAAACCATTTCCTTGGTATTCATGTTCAGCACAATGCCGATAGCCTTTTTCTTGGCCAGGAGCAGTACGCACATGATATTTTTCAACGAGCCAATATGCTGCATTGCAACGCTGTTAAGACTCCTACTGAAGTCACGTCAAAAATTTCTGCATCAGAAGGATCTCTGCTGCCAAATCCATCTGAGTACCATCGTCTTGTAGGATCATTACAGTAACTAACATTGACCCGACCTGGTCTCACCTACGCGGTACAACAAGCATGTCTCTTCATGCATGCGCCAAGAGAACCTCACATGCAGCTTATTAAGAGAATCCAGAGGTACGTGAAGAGCACTGTAAAATATGGACTTCACATCAATAAGTCTTCATCATATGATCTTGTTGTGTACTTGGACGTCGATTGGGCCGGCTATCCAGACACGAGACGCTCCACATCTGGCTTCGGAGTGTTCTACGGTGATAACTTAATCACCTAGTCATCTAAGCGCCAATCAATCGGGATACAGCGTGGAAGCTGAATATAGGGGTGTTGCCAATGCAGTCCCCGAAGCGACATGGCTTTGTCCTATTAGTTGAATTGTATCGGCCTCTCATCAAATTGACGGTTGTGTTCTGCGACAACATAAGTGCAGTCTACATGTCATCTAATCTGGTGCAACATCAACGTACGAAACACGTGGAGATTGACTTGCATTTTGTACGAGACAAGGTCCAGCTCGGCGAAATCAAAGTTCTACATGTGCCATCATTGTACTAGTATGCATATATCTTCACAAAAGGATTGCCGTCTCAGCTCTTCATCGACTTCCGACGCAGCCTGAAAGTTGGCAAACGTTTCAGGCTGAGGGGGGTATTAGGAAACTGTTTTTATTTGTTAAGATTCCATAATCACTGATTGATTGTTAGTTGGCCACGCACGATCTGCATGATGTGCGCCGTGCGGTTAGGATCGAAAGCGATGTCGTCCCGCCTCTTTCCATCTTGTGCTATGAGATACTCGGGCATCTCTGCTGTAACCTGACTATATAAAGCCCTTACGTTAATTGAATCCATGAGTGGCAATTATCATTTTACAGTTTTGATGTGTTGACTGTTTGAGTCACACTATTTTCAAGTGGCAGTGAAAATAGTGTGATTTGTGTGACTTGTGAAGGAGCAGAGCGTGAAGAAAACCCAAAAATTGTTTTACCAGGAGTACAGGAGTAAGAATGCCCATAGTATGCCTACAATCAGAACATAATTGGTCATTCCTAGATTGTGAAAGGTGGTTTGCATGAGGTATGCATGAAATGTTGGTAGCTGACTGCATTGGAGCTACTCCCTCCGTCCCATGAAGAGTGTCGTTCTGGAAATTTTTAGACAGATTTAGAGTCTTAAGAATAGATGCATGTACCCTTATTAAAATGAGATAAGAGTTAATAACGTTGCCTATTTTGATGCACAGTTGCACAGTTGTATGTAGCAGTAAATTCCACTTTTATTCACTGTATGAGGGTGCACTGGCGCCACTTTTTTTGTCCATCGTAAGCACTGACACCCTTTTTCACTTTTCTACAGCTTTTGCCAATTTTATTGTGCAGACCAAGAGACACTGGCGCCCTTTTTTTCACTTTTCACAGCTTTTGGCAATTCTATTGTGCAGACCAAGGGACACCGGCGCCCTTTTTTCACTTTCCAGAGATTCTGTAAACTGGCGCCACCACCAGCAAAACCAAAAGTTACAACAGGCGCCAATATTTTACATTAGGGAGCCTATTTAAGTGTAGCACAATACACAGGCTAAACACACAAACTTCCACTATGCCTCTTCTAGATTTAAACCTGCCTGCACAAGAAGAAATTGGAGATGACAATGAAGCATTTGGAGCTCTTCCTGATCTGAACACAAGTAAGTTCTTGATCATTCTATTTATATTTTCACCACAGTTTAAGAAGTCATTGAACATGTCCATTTCTTTGACATTTCTCCAGTTCCTGAGTTGAATGAACATTCCAACCACGGCCCAAATATGCATCAGACAAGTAAGTTTATTATCAAATTTTTTATTTCACTACAATTCTAGCAGGCCAATCAACATGTTCATATTTTGTAAAACTACTTCAGTTCCTGACTTGAATGAAGTTCCGGAAAACATGCATCAAACAACACAAGTCAGGAAAAAAAATCTGAGCAAGGAAGTCCGAGATGAAATATACAGAGCACTACTAGCCGATAGAGTAACGGAAAATTGAAGAAATATTCTACCAGACATGTTTCTACTAGGTTCAGCTGTAGTATTAGGACAGTTCAGCGTATTTGGGACATGGCTGAAAAATGTGTACAGGAAGGTAGAACAGTTGTTGTTCAGTCCAGAAAACCTTTGAATTGTGGACCGAAAAAAATACAAGTTGATCTATCACAACTCGCTGATGTTCCTCTTAATGAAAGAAGCACAGTCCGAGCTGTAGCTCAGAAAATTGGAGTGAAAAAAAGCACAATTCATAGAAGATTAAAGGAAGGTGAATTGCGTAGGCATTCAAATTGTTTGAAACCATTGCTCAAGGAAGGAAACAAGACAGATCGTCTACGATGGTGTATTTCTTTGTTAGATGAAGCTAGTTTGCCACTGCAACCTAAGTTCAAGTGTATGGACAACATTGTTCATGTGGACGAAAAATGGTTCAATATGACTAAAAAAGCAAGGAACTTTTATTTGCTCCCTGAAGAAGAAGATCCTTATCGTACAGTTCAAAATAAAAATTCTATTGACAAGGTTATGTTTCTTGCTGCGGTGGCACTTCCTCGTTATGACAATGAAGGTAATTGCAACTTTGATGGGAAAATAGGTGTATGGCCCTTTGTAAGAAAGGTATCTATATCTATTTGTCGTAATTGATTAACTTTATTCTCTTGTCTGGTTGATCTAACATGTTTTGAAAAAATGCAGGAACCAGCACAAAGAACAAGCATAAATAGACCAAGAGGTACTTTGGTGACCAAGTGTGTCAACGTAGGTCGTGACTTGATGAGATCTTATTTCATAACAAAACTACTCCCTGCAATTGTTGCAAGGTGGCCTACATATGATCGTCATAAAACTATTTGGATACAACAAGATAATGCTACTAGTCATGTCCCACCCAACGATGTTCAGTTTAAAGCTGCAGTGGCTCAAACGGGACTGGACATCCAAATTTTGTATCAACCTTCTAACTCCCCAGACTTAAACATTTTAGATTTGGGTTTTTTTTGCTTCTTTACAGTCCCTAACTCACAGAAGGGTATCCAGGACTTTGGAGGAGATGATAGAGAACGTAAAAAAAGAATATGAAGAGTACAACCCGCATACTTTGAAGCGGGTTTTCCTAACACTACAAACATGCATGATAGAAGTGATGAAGGTGAATGGAGGAAATCGATACAAGATTCCTCATATGAATAAGGATAGATTGGACGCTCTGAACATGTTACCAACATGCTTAGATTGTCCACGTGCAATATATGAGATGGCGATGCAAGTGTTGAACAACCAAGAATCAATAGCATTATCATAGGCATGTTTCAATTTTTCTTTATGAACTTTGTTCGTCTACTGCAATGAACAACCAAGAATCAATAGCATTATCATAGGCATGTTTTGGTTTTTCTATATGAACTTCGTTATGTCTACTGCAATGAACAACCAAGAATTTGCATTATTGAAACTTATTTCAGCAATGAATTATTTTCTTGCACTGACCAAGTAGACTTCAGCTTACTACAAAGTGAAAAACAGCAGGACAATGTACCATAAAAAAGCACAAGCAAACTGTATTTCCAGAACAATAGCAAACTGAACATCCAGAACACATAGTTTGTTGCAACTGTATTATTTCAAATGCATCATGAGCATAGTTCAATTGTAATCATGGGCAAACTAAACAACCATCACTAATAACCCTAATGGAATTAACCTTCGGCATCCTGCTTGTCATCCTGATTGGCATCCTCTTTAGCTGCAGCCTTCCCTTCCTCCTTTGCTTCCTGTTTCTTTTCTTCTCCAATCGATGTGATCTCCTCCTTGGATGCCTTTGAATCAATCTCTTCATCGTCATCTTCAACAATAGCCAAAATAGCACCCCGTGGGCCTCTTGGACGCCGGCTGTGGTACGGCCGGTACCGGATGGGTCGTCGGACGGGACCGCGACGCCCACCGCGTGCACCACGCGCCGCCGCAACAGCCGCCGGTGAGCGCCAGCGCCACGACAGATCAGACTCGGAGCTCGATGAAGGGGAGCGAGGGCTGCGCGCCAGATCCATCACCAACGCGTGCAGGGGATCTGCAGGATGGCCGCTCGTCGAGGACCCGAGAGAGCGCGGCGCGTCGAGGTAGTGAGGGAGGGTGGCGCGTCGAGGTTCTGGGGAGGGAGGTGTGTCGGGGATTTGGGGAGGACAGTCGCGCGTCTGAGGGCGGCACTTTGATTATCAGGAGAGGGCGGCGCGATTATCAGGGGAGGGCGATGCGTTTTGCAGGGCGACGTTTCAGCTTTCTAGGGAGGAAGGCGGAGACTTTAAGAATATGGGGAGTTGGGCAAGCCAAAACGACTCTCTTCGTGGGACAAGCGCAACACACCAGAACGACACTCTTGGTGGGACGGAGGGAGTATTTGCCAAGTTTGAATGGAAGCATCGGAATAGACTTCCTTAATTTACTTCAGGTTTGAGTGTGTCTCTCTTAGCATATTTTGAGAGGTGGTATTTTTTAATAATCCGGGGATGCAAACATTGTAGAGGTCGGAAATACTTTTGTTTTCCATTATTTAAAAAATCTGGGTAGCTGACTGGCCAAAGCGAGTCTCCTCCCTTATCATCCTTGAAATGTTATCACAATAAGGTCGCTTCATCAGACGAAGCTTCACTGATCAGGTGCTCTGGCAATCCTAGGATGTGACAGATAGAATGGGCTTAGGCTGTCCGTAGTAGCAATACTGTAGCATACTGGAATATAAATTTAGAGTAGGTACGTGTATAGAGTATATTTTAGAGGAAACGAGTGCGGATAGCTTTATAGAACTTTGAAGGCAGGTAGGATCTACCAGGAAGAGGAGGAACCAGGGTAGATGAGACAGTAGAAGGCAACTAGAAAATTTGAGGACCCTATGAAGAAAAATACGAGAAGAAGTTCGATGAAGATGGGCCATGCATATACTCAGAGCTGTGATGATACAAAGCTGTTCATTAATTGGACAAGTTTAGAAGCATCATTAATTAACTACTTCCTTCAATCTCAAATTATTTGTCACTTTCTAGTTCAAAAATAAACAATAGAGTGACAATTAATTTGAGATGGAGGGAATATACATAAGGCTGGCCAATTCAAGACAAATCGGTAGAATGACCAGCTTACCGTAGCTGGAACCCAGAACATTGAGGTCGCATACGCTGTCTCTCCAAGGGTATTGTGGAAGCAAGGTTTCAAGAGGACAAGATAGGATATGTTGTTGTAATGGACTTTCTTGATCGTGACCCTAAACTTATCAGGAATTCATCAAGGTTATGTAATGGTATGTGATGCATCCTAATGTACTCTTTGAAATTTGTCGCTTTGTAATAAAAAATGAATAAGGTGACACACTTTCGAGAAATGAATGAGTACATAACTGGATGCATGTGATGCATCCTAATGTAAATATCAGTATTTGTCTGCATTGGCAATGATTAATACAGAGAATCCCATATCACTTAAATACACCAGATGAATTATTACACTTGCTTAGGAATATTTTCGATGTTTTTAGAGGAGTTTAGTTTTACAATCACAATTTAAAAAATTTGCAGATTTGACCCACCGTCGTATGAGTCGCATACGACGTACTGAATATCGTAAAGGGCTCATACGACGGTCCAACGTGTCTGCCACGCGGCCAACGGTCGCCGCGGAAAACGAGGCGGCAGCGAACGTCGTATGAGCCTCATACGACTTGCGGTAACGGGCGAACCGTCGTATGAGGCTCATACGACGGTCTGCCGGTTATAAAGCGCCGCCCCGCCCTGCCTCGCTCCCAGCCCGCCGCCTGCCTCCCTCCCAGCCCCCCGCCGCCTGCCTCCCTCCCAGCCCGCGCCGTCCGCGACCTCCACCGCTCCCGCACGGCGCCTCCGACGCTCGGTACTCTCACCTTTTTCGTCTCCGATCCGTCGTCCTCGGATCCTCGCGACTTCGGTATTGATTTTGCCACCGTACATTTGGATTGTTTTGTTGTCAATATAATATGAATGCGTATTATATTATGATATTTGTTTGTATGAATGTATAGTGTTGATAACACACGCGACATAGTGTATTGTATTTAATTTTTGTACACGTTGTTCATGCATATAGTGTATTGTTGTCAATATAATATAATTGCATATTGTTACTCGTTGTGCACGCGATTGTTGTCAATATTATATGAATTTATATGGTTGATGCATATAGTTTAATATGAATTTTGTTAATATTCATGCGAATGTCATGATTACGGTAGAGTACATTATTGCAGCATGTTTTCTTAATATATTGTTCGTTTAATTAAAATGTACTCGTTTTTTGATATGATTTTTCAGTTTATAAATGTGTAATATATATTATATTATGTTTTATTAGTATTTATAAAATATTGTCATACATTACAGAGGAGCGTAAAATTGCTCCTGTAGTTACAAATGTGTGGCAAATATATACGTTTTATAGAGTCAAATTAATTTGGTTAGAGTAGATTATAATACGTTTGTTTATATTGAATACAGTAGGAATGTCGGACAAATTAATGTTTCGTATTTTCTACGGAGAAGGCACGCTTGTTTATGGGTCAACTGGGGTTGATATGTCTGCTTGGACGTCGTTGGTGAGGGGGATAGCAAGACCAAATGAGAGGTCATTTGGTAGTCTGGAGAAATGGCTAATTAAAACGTTAAACCTTGATGAACAAGTATATCAAGTGAAACTGAAAGGATTGATTAATCGAGCAAGAGATGGATGTTATTGGGATTTCGTTCCTATTAAGGGGACACAGAATTGGAGGAAATGGGTAGATACAGTTGTGGAGCGGGGTTGACCGCTGGTGTTTCTTGCGCAAGCAGAAACGAAAGAAGTTGAAGATTCAGCTGAAGCAGACGATATGGAAGATACTGAGGTAGAGGTCGAAGGCGGAGTGAACCAGATGCAAGAAGACCCACTTGGTGTCGCTGATGAAGGAGAGCACATCGAAGATTTAGTTGAACAAATTAGAATTGAGGATATGGAATATGAAAATGTTATTGAAGATGACTCTTCTGATGATGAGAATGATATTATCATTCCTACAGACTGGAACAATGCAATCCCGAGTAATTTAGCAGCTGCAGAAAAATATTCTGGGTTATCTGGATATCATGAGAACCAATTAACACAAGGAGATATTTTTAAAGACAAAGATGGTTTGAAAGATGTAGTAAAATATTGGTCTTTGTCTGTGCAGAGATCATTTACAGTTTACAAGTCTAGTCCAAAATTATATGATGTGAAATGTGTGTTCCCAACTTGTCCTTTTCGAGTTCATGGTTTCGAGGAGAAGTGGACGAAGCTTTGGAAAGTTTCAAAAATGGTTGATCACACATGTCAGTTGCAGGAATTGGAGAAGTGCAACGGTGCTTTGACCTCAGATTTCATTGCAAATCATATGTATACCCGTATAGTGGACAACATACAGTTTGAACCAAAATCAATAATAGCCACTATTGAGGAAGAGTTCAAGTACACCATAAGTTACTCTAAAGCATGGAGGGCCAAACAGAAAGTGATTGAACAAAGATTTGGTACTTTTGAAGCGTCTTATGATAACCTTCCAAAGTTGTTGCAGACCATTCAGGAAAAAAATGTTGGTACTTTTTACGACATTATGGACATACCGCATAGAAGTGTGTCTGAGAAGTTGTATCTGCACCGTGCATTCTTTGCATTAGGCCAATGTATTGCTGCTTTCAGACATTGTCGACCAATACTCTGCATTGATGGTACATTTTTAACTGGAAAGTACAAAGGTCAAATTCTTACTGCTATTGCAGTTGATGGGAACCAACAGGTGTTGCCTGTGGCCTTCGCATTTGTGGAAAGTGAGAACATTGTTTTCGCAGGCACATCTACGCAGGTACCTACGTCGACGACCCCACACGTTACAACCTTTGCAGGGACGTCTACACAGGTCCCTGGTCCCGACTTCGCAGGCACGTCGACACAGGTGCCTGCTTGGGGTTCGGACTTCGCAGGCACGTCGACACAGGTGCCTGATTGGGGTCAGCACTTTACGGATCCCTCGGCACAGGTACCTGCTTGGGGGGCTCCGCATATCCCACAGACTGACGCAGGTACGATGTAGAATAATTTTTCTCATTCATTTATATTTTCGTAATTTGAGTTTGTACTGATAATTATTCTATAATTGCAGGTACGTACAGAGCGGACTTTGAGACTACGATGTCCGACTCACAGACGCAGCACGACACTCCTCCGATGACACCTTTCCAGGTCGAGGACTTCCTCGTTGATATAGCGCAGTACGATACACTTCATGGGTCTCAGTTGGCCGGTGCTCCCATTCCGACTCAGCAGACTCAGCAGTTTCAAACACCGGAGCAGGCTGGCCGTCCGCAACGGCAGAGGAGACCGCCACCAGACATTTCATATGACCGGGCTCATGTGAATGCTGCGCGTAGGGCCGACAAGCGTGGTAGACGTTAGTGTTATGTACGACGTATATGTGTGACTTATGATGTAAAAAACTTATGTTCTATTATATTACTTCATTATGTTTCTATTTCTATGGTGTTTCGCATGGAAAGGAAGTATTACATACTACGCGTTACTTAAAAAACTGAAGCAAACGAGTATCTTATTGAAATTGAAGGCATAGGAACATTTAAACGATACATTTGATGGAATAATGAAACATAGTTCGTAACTAGTACATTTTCACTTGTGGTGAGGACATTCACAGGACATATTGTTGCACTTAGGACTAGTATCATCCTCCAATTGTTCTAACTCCATATCCGCAATATGACCTACTAATTCTCGGTTTCGATTTCGCAAATATTTTATGTAATCTTGAATAGGCTTGATAGGTACTGGATCAACCCACAATGTGTATCCGCAGTTATCTTCATCGAAATAAGACTACAAAAAACAAATTTAAAGTAAACATAACAAAAAGAAATACAACGTGAACGTACACAAAAACGATATGAACTTACTGCACGGGCCACAGGGCAACGAAAGAATAGACGACCGCTATCCTCTTTTCCATCCATCATTTGCACCAAACAATCCAGGCCGCAACGACACTTGGGCCATTCTTCTTTGGTACTATCATATGGACGAAGAGGATTAAACACACCAAAATCACTTTTTCCTAATAGAGGGAATTCATCAAGTGGTTCATCGAACCACGAAGGACCGCCAACTAAGTAGTTCTGAGGCACTGGCCTAATGTTTCCTTCTCCTCTCCTTGCACGACCTCTGTTTTCCATTGTGTTACTACTAACTTTAATCGTATACGAAATGTAAGAGGTGCGGACCCTTTTATAGACGAACATGGATGGGTCTATAGACCAAGTGTACGAAAGTCTATGGACCATATCAGGCGAATCTTGTAAAAGACACATACGACATTGCACTGGTACATGTCAGGGGAATCTCGTAAAAGACACATACGACAGTTCACTGGTACATGTCAGGAGAATCTCGTAAAAGACACATACGACAGTGCACTGGGGGAATCTCCTAAAAGACACATACGACAGTGCACTGCTACATGTCAGACGAATAATCCAAATAGCCTCCCTGCAAAGTTTCAAGATTTTTGAATCCTTTTTGCTATTTTATTTCAGATGTTCAGGAAATTTCAATGAAATTCAAATCTGAATTTTAAAAATTTTTCAAAAAAAATTAAAATAACATCTGACCATACCATTGTGTTCTGCATGTTTCGCTTGACATATCTACAAAGTTTCATATTTTTTGCAAGTCATCTTCTATTTTTAATTGAATAAATAAACTGGCTGTTTATGTCGTATGAGGCACAAACGATGGTACTGTGCATGTCGTATGGGCCTCATACGACATGCCACCGTGGCCAGTTTCGGCCCCGCTGGACGGTCCAGCCGACACACGTGGCATGAGCCACCACCAATGTCGTATGGGCCTCATACGACATTCATTATGTCGTATGGGACTCATACGACGGCCGATCAGATTTGAAAAAAATTTGAATCGAGGGTTATTAATATAAATTTGGATTAAAATACGTATATTAAAAAAAAAATTCGACTTGTATATGTCATCGTGAGTGCAATTTGTGGTCTTTTTGTAAATATGAATTGGGATGGTACAAAGCAGTTGTAGCCATGGTGCCGCAAAAAGTCGCTATGGTGTGGGAATAATTTTTTTCCGAATAATTTGACCCACAGTTAGAAGGGACTGTGTCACTCTTAACTCTAATGTCTAATAGGTGAATCCGAATTCATGCATGTGCATGCGAAATGCGTGTAGTGCGAGCAGTCGACTGGCCTAGCAGGCCCTCCTCTCTCATCATCCAAGCAACGTGAGTTGTTAAAAGCTTGCTTTAATCGTACAAAGTCCATTGCTTGACCAGGTTGTTGTAACAAGCCTCGGATGTGATAAATACCACCCCGACTTGACATTTTGACGAGGAAGGAAGACTGAATTTATGATAATATGTGGGGAGTGCTTTTGATGTTAGGCTCTACCTACCAAAGCATAGCCATGGTTTTGAGATATTAGAGGCCAACTGAAATGTACAAGTTATATTGAGTTATGGTTGATAAGGGATATTTTTGGGAAGTTTAGACAAGTTAATAACTTTATCTTGAAAATTGTACTTGTAGATGTCATCTTGGTCTGTTCTGTTTCAGATGTATGTAAATATTAATTGCCATGATACAAAAGAGCAGTGGTCAAGATGTTGGATGATTCCTATGGTGGTAGTTTTTGAAGTCATATGCGACGAATTTGTGCTGACGTCTGCTGTGATAATGGTAGAAGTGTTGGAAATTTGAAATATTTCAGTGTCATCATTAATGTCTCGAGTTATGTAATTGAGTTAAAAAAGATGTTAAAAATGTATTGATGACGTAAGATTATCAACTTGTGCTCGTCGATCGACCATCAGCTGCTAGAATGCGAGATGCCCAGCAGCGGCTGAGCTGTGGCTCACCTCCGCCGCGCATCCTGGGCCACTCACCTGCTCTGACCCCACCCCGGCGCCATGTGATCGCCACAGCGTTCCATAGCTCGCGTCCCCGACTCCCCGGGCACGCCTCCACCTCGCCTTCCGATATCCTCCCGCCGCCGCTGCGCGTAAAGTCTCCAAGGTTATCGTCGTCCATTTCCTTTCCTCTCGGCCATCAATGGTGTGCCTGGGGCACGCGCTCTCGCCGCGACTGGTCTGCCACCGGCCGCTCGTCGCCGCGCCGCCAGGTGGGCACTCGCACGGTCGAGCGGCGTTTGTGTGCTCGCGTCCGCCGCAGCGCGCCGCCTCCTCCCTCACGTCCCTCTCGTGCGGCGCGGCGGTGGGTCATGGCGCGTGGCGGCTCGCGGCGGCGGCTGAGCAGCAGGCCGTAGAGGAGCAGCCGGCGCGGACCGAAGGATCGGCTGAGGCTTCCTCCAAGCTGGTTCTTGTCGTCGGCGGGACGGGCGGCGTTGGTAAGACTTGATGACTGCTTCAGCTTGTTTGAGCTTCATGTAGTTTGAAGTGAAGGGATACATGACTCCAACAACATAACAATCGAACAGTGTAGTCATATAAGTCATTTCAGGTCGCAGATGAAAATAAAACAATGGAAATCAGGAAAGATGTTGCAGCAGACTATCATCTCCTAGATTCACATTACCAGTTACCAGCTCCCTTTTATTTGATTGTAGACATATCCTGCCAACTACTGGATTTGAATTATGAGAGACCATACTACTTTGTAAAATGGAGGCAGATATATTTTCTCTGCACTGCATCTTGCGCTAGTATATCATACTACATTGTCGTCCTGCATTGGTAGTGGCTCTTTCTTTCTTAAATCATCTGGCTAGACATTTATTTGGTGCATCTTTGCAGGGCAGTTGGTTGTAGCATCTTTGCTCTGTAGGAACATTAAGTCAAGGTTGCTCCTTAGAGACCCCGAAAAGGCAGTGTCTCTATTTGGCAAACAAGATGAGAGTGTTCTGCAGGTATAGCAGGACTTGAGCATTCTAGTTGTTCAGGACTTCGCAGCAAGAGTGACTTCTGCTAATATTATCATCCATGACAGGTTCACAAAGGCGACACGAGAAATCCTAATGATTTGGATCCACAAATGTTTGAGGTCAATCCCTTCTGTTTCTTTGAATCCATACACCACTTATCTGTTTATGGGATATGTATTTCTGGAATGATTGAAAAAAAAATCAAAGTATAGGGGCTATTTTTCATAGGGAGTTACACATGTAATCTGTTGTACTGGGACTACGGCATTTCCATCAAAGCGGTGGGATGGAGATAACACTCCAGAACGTGTAGGTATGTACTTCCTGAGATTATTTAGTTAAAGTTAAATTGTCGCCCAGGATTATCCGGTTAATAGAGGACATCACAGCCTGGGCGACTTTCAGTTCCAGAAAGAAGTGAACAGAAACCCTAATTAGGTAGCTTTTTTTTGGCCAAGAAACCCAATATGTAGCTGTGGCAGAGAGCTAATGATTTTTTTTCATCAAGTTATCAACGTCCATTTGTTGGGTATTTATTATGTAAAATTCCACTGCCCTGGAACAGATCATGCACACATCTATGCTTTATCATTCAAAGTCCATGCATATTGATAACTATTGCTTTAATTTGAGAGTTGCATGCCCTTCTTTTCACATATAACAAGCTAACAATGATAGTGATGAGTTCATGGTTAAGATTTTTGTCCCTGTTAAGATTTTTACAGCTATTTTCACAACTTCATAGTATGTTACCCCCACAATGTGTAGGAGCCTTCGGCGCCGGGTACACCCTTATAATATGTCATTAAAAGAATATTTTACTGGAACATTTTTGTACTGATTGGACAAATGAAAAATCTGATCGTACACCCTTACGCGCATACCAAATTTAAGTTTTAACTATATTACATCCACTAAATAGTATTGGAACAAAATAGTAACCATGACAGCCCTCTGTTAGTATTTTCCATACATCAAATAATTTAGAACAAAATAGAACCAATTACAACCCACTTACTGTTTCCATCCATCAGATTAGTTTTGGAACCATTACAACCCTCTTAGTATTTTCCACCGAGCTTCTTTCTTGCTCTTGTTCCATTGGCATGGGATGCTGTAGAGGAAGGTTGTTCCGTTGGTACTATTGAATCTGGATCTCCCTCAAGGTGATTTGGTGCGCCTTCTAGCTGATTTGAGCCACCAACAGTCGCGTCTTTTTTTTTTGTTCTCCTCCCATGTGCAATATAACAAAAGAAAGTAAAACAATGCTATGTTTGCATAAACTGCAACATGACAAGGCGGGGTTTGTGGGAGGGGGCGACAGGGGTCGCGCAAGGGGCCGTGCATCGCAACAGCGCCATGCCCGCCATGGAACAAAGCTGCAGCTGCTACTTTTTTTTTTTCACCGCACGGACTTGGAATATGGTCCTGGGGAAAAAGAAAATAAGGGTAGTTTGGGCATTTGGCAAAATCTTGAGTTGACTGACGGGGAAGGGCAAATAAAGGCTGGAGTTTCAGAATCTGTACGGTGTACGTACACAAGAAGTGGGCTTCAGCAGAAACAAATAAGGGATAGGTCTAGAAACGAGATAAGTAATGTATTGCTTGTACACTAATGACACATACATATCTTCTGTTAGATTGGGATGGCATCCGGAATCTGGTTAGTGTCTTGCCACGGACAATCAAGAGACTAGTTTTTGTGTCATCCATCGGTGTTACGAAATACAATGAACTACCATGGAGGTATATCTTCTATTTTCAAGAACTTGGTTATTCCAGTTGAGCTTCGTGACATCATAGTAATGCTAAATGTTATGATCTATTTACAACAGTATGTGAGACATGCATTATGTTTACCATGGAACTCTTCAAATTTCTATAAACAGTTTTTATATGCTAAATGTTATGATCTATTTACAACAGTATGTGAGACATGCATTATGTTTACCATGGAACTCTTCAAATTTCTATAAACAGTTTTTATATGTAAAATCTTATTTGTTGGACTGTATGTGTATGTTTGTGTGGGGGTATTGGGCCTGGCCCATGTATCTAGCCCCTTAGGGCTATATGTACTCTTGACACCCCATTATGAGACTCTAATTCCATTTCACACCTCCCAATATGGTATCAGGCCAATCCTACCTCCCCTCTCCTCTCTCCTGATGGCTACTGGCGCGCCGCCGCGGACGCCGACCGGTGTGTCGCCGCCTCCTCCTACCCTCTCCTCTCGGACCGCCGCCGCTGCCGTCGCGGTTTCTGTGTTAGGCGCCGCAGCCACCGCCGGCCCAGCCAGGCTTGGAGCAGCCGCCGCCGTGCCCCCTAGCGCCGTCGCCGCCTCGGCCGAGCTCAGATCTGCCGCCACCATGCCCCTCAGTGTCGTCGCCCGCCCCGACCGGGCTCGGATCCGCCGCCGCCGCCCTACCTCCAGCTCCGTCGTCGGGCCCGGATCCGCCGCCGCCGCCCCTGCACCAACCGGCTCCGCCGTCGCCCTGCTCCCCAGCGCCGTCGCCGCCCTTCCACATGGCGCCGCCGCCCGTCTGCTGGTTGGGGCTGCCGCCGGCCAGCCACCAGAGATTGTTGCCGACCTTTCTCCAGCCACCGCCGCCTATCTGTCGCCTTGGACCGCGGCCGCCCTGCTGCCAGGGACCGCCGCCGGCCTTCCCCAAGCCGCCGCTGCTGGTGTGGTGCCGAGAGTCGTCGCCGACAGCCGTCACCTCTCTGGCGTTGCTACTTTCGGTCGGGACAGCAGTGTCGCCGCCGCTGGACACCTCGAGGCGGCCAGATCCGGCCCCTGGGTTCCCGCCACCCATCATGGCGCCCCCGTCCTTCCTGGTGCACCGCACATGTCTACCATGGCGATGCAGCCGCCGTGGCATGCCTCACCACCACTGCTCGACGATCTGGGAGATCCTGCCTCCGGCGTCGCAGCGGCTCTCGCTGCTTCTCGTGAGCGTGAGCGGACTCTCGCTCGTGCCTTGGAGAAGGAGAGTGCGTCTATGGCGACTCTCACTCACCAGCTCGAGGGCGCCACACACCAACAGTGGAGTGCCACTCGCGAGACCTCCCCAGGCGATGGAGCTGCTTACAACACCTATGCGGCTGTTGGACTGTGTTGAGTTATGTGTTGGGCCTGGCCTATGTACCGGCCCACCTATGTACCTATATATATGTACCCTGTCACCTGATTAATTAAGCAATTATTCTTTCCCCCTAATATGGTATCAAGAGCCAGTTAACCCTAACCCTAGACCCCTCCTCCTCCTAGCTGCCGCCCTATGGCGCATCCACCTCAGTCGTCGCCTCCCTCCCCTGCGCCCTGGGCTGGCGCGCCTCCCCCGGTCGGCGCCAACCCGCCGCAGTCGGCCTCCTCCCTCCCCTTGGCCGCCGCCCCCCTCCCTACGGGTGCTGCTCCACCCGCCGGCGGCTGGGCTGGCGCGTCCCCCTCTGCCAGCGCCGCTCCACCCGCCTCCGGCCGCCCCCTCCTCTCTGGTTGCGCGTCCGACACTGCTCCACCCGCCGGAGGCTGGGCTGGCGCGCCCCTCCCTGCCGGCGCTGCTCCACCTGCCTCCGGCCGCCCCCTCCTCTCTGCTTGCGCGCCCGGCGCCGCTTCACCCGCCACCGGCCGCCCGCTCACCCCTGCTGGCGGGTCCTACCCGCCGCCCCACCCTCCACCAGCCGCCCCCTCCTCCCTGGCCGGCGTGCCCTTGTCTGTCGGACAGGGCGCACTTTCCCCCTAATAGCGGCCTCCCTCGTCGCCGCTCTCCATGCTCAGGCAGCTGCGGTCCCGCACATCCGGATGCTCATCTCGGTTGTCCTCAACACCGACTCCACTTCGTACGCCAGGTGGCGTAACCTGCTTCTCCTCACGTTGAGGCGATTTCGCCTTGATGACCACGTCCTCCGGGATGACTCTCCGCTGGATGACTCTTGGATCGGCATGGACATCTTGGTCCTTGCCTGGATCCTCGGCTCTCTCTCTGAGGCGCTGGAGGAGCTGGTCGGGCAGCGTGGTGGCAACACTGCTCGTCAGGCGTGGCTCATCCTCAAGCAGCACTTCCAGGGGAATCGTGCGACCCGAGCCCTTCACATCCGAGCGCGGTTCGGGGCCACTGTCCAGGGCGACCTGTCGGTCTCCGCCTACTGTCGTCAGGTGAAGGGTATGGCGGATGCTCTTCACGACCTTGGCGACCCCGTTCCGGAGACTTCTCTCGTTCTTTAGGTCCTGCAGGGCCTGAATGAGCGCTACTCTCACCTCAGGACGATGGTTCTTCGTGAGGAGCCGCTCCCGACCTTCGACAAGGTCTGGTTTGACCTCGAGCTCGAGGAGATCACTTCTGGAGGCCCTGCCGTCTCCTCGGCTGCCACAACCTTCTATGGCTCTGGGCAGTCCTCATGCCTTCCTTCACCTGTCGCTCCTTCACGTGGACAGCCACCGCGCCCGCCTTCCACCCCAGGGGCCCCTACCAGCCTTGGTGGTGGTAATCGTCGTGGTGGTGGTCGTAAGCGGGGTGGTCATGGCGGTACTGGGGGCAGTAGTGGCACTGGCACCGTTTCGGGTGGTGGCACCAGTTAGGGTGGCGTACCTTGGCCCACACCCTACAACCCGTGGACTGGCCAGATTTCCATGTGGATTGGTCCATCCTCGGGTCTCACGCCACCATGTCCGTCACAACCTCAAGCGGCCTACGTGGTCACTCCTACCCACGACGTGCCTGGGTACCCGTCCGGAGGACAGTGGACTCCGACCTCTGGTGGGCCGAGCTACCCTAATGCTAGACCGTCCACCCATTGGGACTGGTACGGACCAGGTCGCCAGCCCGAGGCTTCGGTGCAGCACGCCACTCCTGACGGGTGGGACGTCAGTAGCTGGCTGCCTCCTTCAGCACGATGACTCACACTCCACCCGGTGCTGATTGGGTTGCTGACTCAGGCGCTTCGTACCACACCACTCCTGACGTTGGTATACTCTCTTCTACCCACCCTTCTTATCCTTCATCTATCGTTGTTGGGAATGGGTCTGTTCTTCCTGTCACCTCATTAGGTGACTTGGGTTCTCAGCGTCCCCGACATCGCCAATTGCGCCATGCGCGGCCCCGACGTCGCCCGCTGTGCCACGCGCGGCCCCAACGTCCCCGACGTCGCCCGCTGCGCCAAGCGCGGTCCCGGCGACCCCGACGTCACCCGCTGCGCCGCGCGCGGCCTCTGTGTCCCGGTATGCCGAACCTGCTCTTGTCTATCAGCAACGAGCGCAGGTTGGTGCACCGACCTCCTCCCGCCCCGAGCCTCTGGTGTACCACACCCCACTGCTCCATCGGTACCTCAGTCACATCCACTAGATGGTGACCTGACGGGTGGCTGGGGTTCTACGACCGGTGGAGCGGTTCTCCAGGGCCGTCCTCTCTTCGATGACCTCCCCACCACCTGCCTCTTCACCCATCTCGCCTATCCCCTCTTCTCTCCGTAGCACCCTCGCTGATCCCCACTAGTGCCGGGCTATGGAAGAAGAGTATGCGGCCTTACTTGCCAACCGGACCTGAGACTTGGTTCCCCGTCCTGGTCGTGGCAATGTTGAGGCAAGTGGGTATTCAGGCATAAGAGGAAGGCGAATGGGTCTCTCGAGAGGTACAAGGCTCGGTGGGTTCTTTGGGGCTTCACTCAGCACCCCGGTGTCGACTACAACGAGACTTTCAGCCTGATGGTGAAGCTGATGACGCTTTAGACCGTTCTGTCGTTGGCTCTCTCGTGTTCTTGGCCTGTCCACCAGTTGGACGTCAAGAACGCCTTCCTCCACGGCACGCTGACAGAGACGGTGTATTGCAGTCAGCCGACAGGGTTTGTTGATTCAGCTCGCCCAGACATGGTCTACCGGCTGAACAAGTCCATGTACAGTCTGAAGCAGGCGCCCCGGACTTGGTACAGCCGGTTCGCCGGTCGCCTCCTTCCTGGCCTCCCTTGGTTTCGTCGAGGATAGGTCGGACACCTTGCTCTTCGTCTATCGCCGTGAGGGGGACATTGTGTACCTCCTCTACGTCGACGACATCGTCCTCACGGCGTCCAGTCCGGATCTCCTTCAGCGCACGATCTCCGCCCTCCAGCGAGAGTTTGCGATGAAGGATCTGGGCTAGCTCCACCACTTCCTCGGCGTTATGGTCGAGCACCGCCCGAGCAGCCTGTTTCTCCACCAGCGACAGTACTGCTTGTACATCCTCCAGCGAGCGGGCATGGCTGATTGCAAGCTGTGCTCCACCCTGATGGACACCGAGGAAAAGGTCTTATCCGTCAATGGCGCCCCTGTTGTTGACCCCGCCATTTACAGGAGTCTTGTAGGTGCTCTCCAATACCTCACCTTCACCAGGCCGGACATCTCCTACGCGTTTTAGCAGGTGTACCTTCACATGTATGATCCACGGGAGCCACATCTCACCGCTGTGAAGCGGATCCTTTAGTACCTGCACCGCTCCCTTGACTGCGACCTCCTCCTTTGAGGTGACTCGACTTCTGAGCTGGTCGTCTACACCGACGCTGACTGGGCGGGTTGCACGGACACCCGTCGGTCCACCTCTGGCTACGCCGTCTTTTTGGATGGTAACCTTGTCTCCTGGTCCTCGAAGCGGCAGCCCGTGGTGTCGCGCTCGAGAGCTGAGGCGGAGTATTGTGCGGTTGCCAACGGTGTGGCTAAGGCCGTCTGGCTCCAGCAGCTGCATGAGGAGCTCTACTCCCCCGTTGCCCGAAGCACATTGTTCTACTGCGATGACGGCAGTGCCGTCTATCTCTCTACCAACCCCGCCCAGCATCAGCGCACGAAGCATGTGGAGATTGACCTTCACTTTGTTCGTGAGCGGGTTGCCCGTGGCGATGTCCAAATCCTCCACGTCCCGACGTCGTCGCGAGTGTTGTAAATTGGCGCCTGGACGCCTAGGCGCCTGCCCACCGACTGGGCGCCTAGGCGGCGTCCAGATTTGCAACTTGCAGCGAAAATGAGGGAGACCAGAAGAGTGGGAGAGGACGGAGAAAGGCTTGAAAGCCGGCGGCGCTCAGGTCGGGCAGCTGGAGTCGAAGCAGAACCAGCCGCCAGGTGCAGAAGCGGCGGCAGGGTGTAGATAGAATTGGGATTGGGAGTTAGGGTTTTAAAGTTACAGTAGTCTATGTTATATGGGCTGGGCCAAAAAAAAGGCCCACCTTCAAACCCTAATACTCCCGTAACCTCTTCGTGTCCCTCCGCCCTGGACTCGACGCGCCGCGCAGCGCCGCCCCTCCTCCGTCCGAGCATCGCCGCCCCATCCCCCGTCCGGTCTGCACCGCGCCAAGGAATCCCTTCCCCTGCTCGCCGCGCCGCCCCCTCTCCTCCTCCTCGCCACGCCACCCCTCTCCTCCTGCTCGCCGCGCCACCTCTCCTCCTGCTCACTGCACCGTCTCTGGTCCTTGGGCCATCGGACCGATAGGAAAAAGGCACCAGTCGCTGGGCTAAGACGACTGGATGCCGTGACAGGACACCATGGCGTCCCAGTCGGTCGACTGGACCGCTCCAGGCGAGGTGATGTGTCATGGCGTCCGTCATGGAGCGATTGGACTCCTAGGCGTCGCCTAGGCGACCCCTGGACAACACTGGTCGTCACAGTTCGCGGACATCTTCACAAAGGGTCTCACTTCGTCGTTGTTTTCCGAGTTTTGGTTCAGTCTCAACATCAGTCGTGGCTAGATGTTGGGACCGGGGGGATGGGTTGGACTGTATGTGTGTGTGTGGTATTGGGCCTGGCCCATGTATCTAGCCCCTTAGGGCTATATGTACTCTTGACACCCCATTATGGAACCCTAATTCCATTTCATACCTTCCAATATTATTAGTTTATTAACATGACTTCCTGTCAGAACTCAGAATGTTTTACCCTAGTATTTTGTATGAAAGACTTAACAAGCTTATATATTCCATTTCAGGTTACTGTGGCCCTTTTTGATAATGGGTTACTGTGCCTTTCACCTTGACATTTCTGTAGCATATTAAGTTTTTATTCACTTGGACAATTCAAGAATTTAACCTTGGTCCTTGACTCCTTGTTCAATCATGATATGTGTTTTCAGCGTCATGAATCTCTTTGGTGTGCTCAAGTACAAGAAGATGGCAGAAGACTTTGTCCGTGATTCAGGCATACCATTCACCATCATCAGGTTTGTGTAGTCTAAAAAAATCATAGGTCGGTTTGAGAAAAAATAAATTCATGGGTCCATCATGGTATAGTATTTGAAACGATTCTTTCTTCAGGCCTGGAAGATTGACTGATGGGCCCTACACTTCGTATGATCTAAATACGCTTCTTAAAGCTACAGCTGGGGAGCGACGAGCAGTAGTCATTGGCAAAGGTTATTTCTTTGTTAGCCCCTTGCAGTTTACGATGAACATTTCATTAGAACATCGGTTCTTCTCACGATCTTTCATTATCTTTCTAGGTGACAAGCTTGTGGGAGAAGTTAGCAGACTGGTGGTGGCAGAAGCCTGTATCCAAGCTTTGGATATTGAATTTACTGAAGGACAAATATATGAGATTAATTCAGTGAAGGTATTCTCTCCTTTTCTTTTTAAAGACCAAATAAAACTGGTTATTGTCAGTTATCTTCAAGGGCCATGAACTCAGAACTGATGTTATTAAGTCCAGAAATATTGCAAATAGAATCACTTAAATCATAGCTATTTTTCTAGACAAAGGATTTACACCATGGCTTAGTCAAGCAATTTGATCGGAATCAGCTGTCAATCATGCTTATGACATGGTGTTTGTTTCTTTTTCGATCAATGATACATCCTTCCATTTTGAATTTATTTTATTTCTTATCTTCTAATTAAATCGGTAATTGCTGTTTACTTTGCATCTCAGTATATATGCATTGTTCCTTACTTTTATTTTCCTTGTAATCAAGTGAAATCTGTATATCTTCGACTGAGATCGATTCAATATAATTCAGGGAGAAGGGCCTGGGACGGATCCAGAGAAATGGAAGGAGCTATTCAGATCTGTTCAATCAAGCTAGTGGAATGGTGTGGAGCTAAATGATGTATACGGAGTATTACATTGTAGATTGTAGTGTAGGTCCGTAGATGCTGATGATTAGTCCATTATGTACAGAGATTTAGGTATCTTTGAGAGTTGCAAAGAATGTTTAGTTTGTGTACATGACTCGATCATGCAGATTTTACTACAGCCTTCCAAAAGGGTTCGAAGGTGATATGCTTCATATGAGTTTATTGGGGAGCTGTTAATCTTCCTAGATTCATATCGCGCGGTAGGCGTGGTAATGGGCCGATTCCCCCCCCCCCCCCCCCCCCCCCCCCCCCCCTGATTTAAGGGCTGTTTAGGATCAAGGGACCTTGGGTCAGAGGTCGATTATCGTACAATTTATATTTTTATAGTCAATACTTGATAGATTTATTCTATATTTATGAATAGTGCTGACAAACATACCCGACTTACAAAATAAATCAAACGTCTTCTGCGTTGAGTGGACGGAAATCTGAAAATATAGTATGAGCGACTGCAACTTGACAACCTATGTTGAAGAAATGGCATGTGGTGCAGATCTCCCTAATGTCTTTTGGGCAGTGCTAGAAAGTGGATGCTGGTTCAACATGCAAATTCTGATATGATTGTTATGTTCAATTTTGAGAAAGAAGGGTCTGAACTGTATTTATATAGTTATTGATCTTAAGCTATCCACACTCATTTCTTCTAAAACATACTCTATACACTATTCTTTTTCTATTTTTTCAATATATCCTCTAAATTTCCACATATCCAGTATCCTTTATAATATTACCACTGTGGACGGTCTTATACAACATATCGGGGTGTAAAATGACCTTTGTGACATGCATCTGCGACCATGTGATCCATCATTGAAAATCACGCTTAAGGATGGCGAAAGACATGTTAAATATTTAGGTCATAATTAAGGAGATCTTTCAGGTGAGTCTTCCACCATTTATAATTATGATCTTTTACGATCAGATAATCATAAAGGAATTATCATGTTAGTACAACATATATCGTTCACACTAGATTCGTTGCTTTGATCTAATTTTGCTAAGCAAAGTCGAACTTTTGAAGAACATCACCTAGATATGTTGTCTTGATCTAATTGTGCTAAGCAAAGTCAAACTTTTTAAGAACAGCATACGATAACAAGCATCGTGAACTGTTGGCGACGTTTGCTCCAGTCAGCGAATGAGGAGACAATTGCTATTTTAGTATTCTAATCGTGCGGCTTCGACGGAACGACACTTTTCGTCGTGGGCTTTGTTAAAATAGTATTTACAACATTAACTAATCGCTAAAATAGTATTATAACAGATATCATCTAATTTTTAATTCTTTTCTTTTCTAGTTTTATGGCACCTAAAGTGACCAAAATACCCTTTAGAGTAAATGACTGTATAAACTAATAATTGATGTGCATTGTGTACCAGAATCAGAATGGTGGAAAAGATTGTCGGACCCAACATTGGTGTGCATTGCTGATTACCATCAAAATCATGTATTAACTGAGATCTTCATTGTAAATTTTGTGAGGGAAAAAAAGAAAAATACAAGATATCACGTATCAACAGGGGCTAGAAGAGCAGGACAGGTGAAACTGTAACCTTCAAATAAATATCAGGAATAAACATATTTCAGAAGAAATCAACGAAATGATTTATAAGACACTTATTAAGGATGTAGCAAATCCAGAATGTACAATATTGACCATTTAAGGTCCTATGACCATATGAATATATAAGACCCTTAGTACATAAAAATAATCAGATACTATTCTCTAAAGTTTGTATCACATCATATAGAACATGCACATCAGATATTTAAAATTCTCTTGGCTTTTCTTGGAGTCATCTTCTTTGGAGCCGCGGTACAAGTTTGTAAAGTCTGAGAAGAAAAAGTCTCTTGAGATGTTCCTTCTCTCATCATCATATTAAGACGCCTGCACATTAAATAATATATTAGTTAGAGTTATTTATATAAGAACAATGCATAAATAATGGAAATTATTAATCACGTACCCTCTTATCATTATTCTAGGTCTCTCTTGTATTATTTGTTCCCTTGTTGAATTTATCCTCTCTGGTGTGGTACTAGTCTGTAAAGCTTGATAAGATGAAGTCTCCTCACATGTGTCTTCTTCCATAAGCATATCTGTCGGTACCCTAAAAACCATACACCCCCTGAGGATACAAAAATCTCAAGGGAAGGACATCTACTCAAATTGAAGACCCTCGGGGGCCCACTTGTCAGACGTAACCGGACCCGCTTCTTCAACATGGTTAGCTCCTAGGTTGCCACGTGTACTGTCAGACCAGAGCTATTACCCGCAAGGGTGAAGCTCCGGGCCATGTACTGAAACGGCACCTCCGGAGGTAACCCCTGACCGAGAGAAGCTCCGGACCTGACACGTGCCAGGCCGCCCCGGAGCTTCCCGCTTTCCACGAGCAAGCTCCGGAGCTGCCACGTGTCCATACGTCGGAGCTGGCCGCTTCAAACCCCCGGGAGACGTTGTAACGGCTCCGGATCTCCAAAGGACAGCCGCAGACTTCAAGACCCGATTAATTATCATTAATTCCACGTTAATGATATTTAATCAGATGATCTTAACACCTGTAACGGCACTGTCGGAGCCGTTACAGGGTTATTAACAGCAATTAATCCCGTGTATCAATACCAATAACCGCCAGGGCCACATGTCAGGCCAGGCTGACTTATAACGGTTTGTCCTTGTACTATAAAAGGACAAACCGACAATACACGAGGGAGGACTCTCGAACACTCGGAAGCTCACAAGTTAATACAACACACACACACCCGTGGAGTAGGGTATTACGCTCAGGCGGCCCGAACCACGTAAACTACTGTGTCACTCGTGTCCAATCGCGTTTCACCTACTTGAGTCTCCGCGCGCCCAAACCGAACTTCAAACTCCTTCTACACTTTCGTAGTGTCAGGGGATCTGCCGACTCCAACAGTCGACAATATCAAAACGTCTACACATGAGGTGATACATAATTGTCACGTTTTGCCTTATCAATAACATATGCAATATCTACAACAGTAACACAAGAAATTGCAGATAATAAATCTATCTGATGATCATGGATGCATTTTGGCTAACCAGAGAAGCTAAGATGGCTTTCATTGAATCTGGTGCATATCTCAATGTTCATAAGAACTGAACCTGGTGCATCTTGGCTAACCAGAGAAGCTAAGATGCATGCGCTATACCTTCCCAACTAAGAATCAACAAGAGATATTATGTGTCTGTAATACCTTGCAAATGAAGCAGTAGATAGAAAAGAAAAACAACCAAAGCTGGAATGAGCTAAAAGCAACCAATAGGTCATAGATACTAGAACATTTTCACAATCTGGAATGAGCTAAAAGCAACCAATAGGCTCAAATGTGCTAAAAAAACAGTAGATGATTATTTACCCTCTAATCATTACTCCGGGACTTGATTGCATTATTTGTTCTCTTATTGTACTTGACCTCTCCGGAGTTGAATCCTTAGGAAACCAATTTTTCGTAGTATTTTTTCTTGGTTTCCTCGGTCTGTAATATTAAAATAGATAAAATAAGTAATAAATCGATAAAATAGACATAAGAACATAAAAACTCAAATGTTACCTTTTCTTGGTTCCATTAAGTGGGCATTTGTAGCTACTTTTTCTATGTCCTAATTCTCCACAATTAGGACATCGCACTTTGCCTCTAATCATTTTCTTGGTCTTTTTGTTCTCATTTTCAGCGGACTTTGAAACAGATTTTGACTTAGTACCACCTTCAAGACAACTTTTGATTCGATTTTTTCTTTGTCTGCCAGCACCCCTTTTACTAAGCGGTGCAGCTACATCAAACGACAACTCCACCGTGGGCCACTTTTCCTTGTGAGGAATTGGTTCAACTAATCTAGCATATGCCTTTCTAAATTTGTCCACAAAATAATAATCATGGACAAAGTCCTCCATCACGACATTTCTAATTTGTTGACCTGTTATCAAGGACAGAGCATGTTGGCAAGGCTTTCCAATATGCTGCCACTCATCACATGAACATTCTTTAGAACATGCCCTAACCACAAATCTATGATTGCAATTATCCCACACCTCAACAATTTGATTATCACCTTTTATTACAGACAAATGTCCCAAACCTCTAGTCCCGGCTCTCAAGATTTGTAGGACTGCTGGTAGTATCCTTCCATGTAACCGTTGTCCAATTCTTCTCCTATTGTGAAAAAGGGTCATAATCATCTCTCTTATCTTGTCAACAAGTTCAACAACATGCATGTCCTTTATATCTTTGATCCAGTTGTTGAAAGATTCGGCAACATTGTTCGTGACATAATCACACTTAATATTAGAATGAAAATAAGACCTTTGCCACTTCAACTTATGATACTCCTCCAACCATTGCTTAGCTTCAGAATTACCTGCATAAACTTTAGACATATGCATCTCATAAATATCCTTATTATATGCTCTAGCTGCAGGCCACATGTGTCCTACACTTTCACCATGAAATCTCTTGCTAAAATTCTTCATTAGATGTCTAAAACATTCTCTTTGATCAACTTGTGGAAACACATTTTTCACTGCATTTAGTAGCCCTTTGCAAGCATTTGAGCAAATAGCAAGTTCAGGAAGATCTCCTACAAGCTTGTGCAATTGAGTCATAAACCATGTCAAATTCTCTTTTGTTTCTGAGTCTATAAATCCAAAAGCAACTGGATACATCCAGTTATGACCATCCACGCCAGTCGCAGCAGCTAAATGTCCATTCCACCTACCATTAAGTGCAGTCGCATCCACACCAAGCCATGGCTGACAACCTAATCGAAAACCCTCAATGCACGGACCAAGTGCACAAAAAAACCTGTAGAAATAAACCTTTCCCCTAACCGTCTTGCAATCGATCTCAATAACACTATTTGGTGACCTCTTCATAACTTCTGCCTTCCAATTATATAGCAGCTGAAAACTCTTCTCCCATGTACCATACAACTGTTCCAAAGCTTTCTCTTTTCCTCTCCAGACTGTGTCATAAGCAATAGTGCAATTATAATCATTTTGAAGCTTAATTTGAAGGTCCTTAGCGCCCATTTGTGGATTTGTTCTAAGAATAGAAACAGCCTTCGAAGCAACCCACTTACATGAAGGTGTAGTTGTCCTTCTACGACTGCTAGATGTACATGTGTGTACATCATTCAACATTGTGACCTGCATTTAAATACCAAAAATTTAAGTCAATCATATACAACAAAAGTAGAATATCATTCAAAATCATGAACATGTTAGTAAAAAAGTCAGTACCGTAACAGTCACTCCACCTGGCTTCTTGTACCCAACAATAGACCAAGGACACTCACCACCCTTGCAATACTCTCTATACTTTGATTTGTTTGTTGCTTCAATACCCAATTCAAATTCTTTATTTATGGCATATTGTCTCATGGCTAATCGAAATTCTGCCATAGAAGGGTATATGGTACCTAAAGCCATAGAGGGATTATCCTGATCATACATCATCATCGTCTCCTCTGGAATATAATCATCCACTAGTATGGATGCACCTTCAATACCCTCAACATTGTGAATTACAAAAGCACTTGGTTCATCACCTCTTGAATTCAATGCAGCCTGCCTAGCTATTTCTTCCTCTATCTCATCCTCGCATCTTAAACCCAAAAGATCATAAACTTGTTCTTCATTAAAAAGTTCTATATTTCCTTCTTCCTCCATTTCCTCCTGAATTTGTGTCGAATCCCAATCTACCAATGTTGGAAAATCTGTTGTCGTTGCCATTGTTAAACTAAGCCATGCAAAAAAAAATAGTTAGCATATGTACCTCTAAATTTTGATTGTACAGTATAGTTGTATAAAATTAGAACATGAAAATTTGTACCTTGTGTTGTCAAGATTGAAGATCGAATCCATCCCTACCAACTTCCTGCTGCCTCACCAAATGAGATATAAAACTGAAACATCAAGCAGAGATATATAAAAAATATAATCAACTAGCCAAGACATTGTGCTATGCAAGTCTAAACCTATGTTCTATGGTTCATAATCAATTACCCAATCCATACAATTTCAATCAATTACTTTTGTTTTGCAAAAGTTGAATCAATTGCAAGATTAACTAACAATAACTTTTTGAAAGTGCATCTAGGATCCCCGTGGGTTTTGGATGATTGATGACGACAATTAAGTGACTAATGAGCTCAGTGATCTTAAGCACAGGTGTGGACTCAAGTGGAAGCACAATCCCTCAAAAAGGAAAAGGATGAAAACGACGATGTCAACTCGAAAAGGAGAAACTAGGGCTTCTAGTGTGTCGAGTTTGGACTAGCCAAATACGTGTGAGGATGTGTGTGTAAATTGCATTGAGATCAAGTTGGGAGCTCAAAGCGGTTTAGAGGTCAAACCTATTGAGAGAAAAGAGTTGGAAGAAGTCTGGCAGTAGGGCCGGACTAGTCCGTGCAGGTGGCCGGACTAGTCTTCCCCTTGTCGGCCAAGTCCGTTTTCAGCCGGACCAGAAGGGTCTGACTGAGTTCAGACTAGTCCGTAGTGGGACGGACTAGTCCGGGTAGTCGTGGAGTGGGTTTTGGGGACTAAGCCCCAAAACCATGGACTTGTCCGTTTTGGTCCAGACCAAGAGGTCCTGACTGAGAACGGACTAGTCCGCCCTAGGGGCCGGACTAGTCCCGGTGTGAGAGAAGTCGGTGCTTCAGAGACTAAGTCTGGGAAGGCCGGACTAGTCCGCCCTGGGGGCCGGACTAGTCCGTGGTCCTCAGACTAGTCCGTTTTCACACGGAACAAAAGGTTCTATGTGAGATCGGACTAGTCCGATGAGGGCCGGACTAGTCCGTTGTTGAAGTGATCGTTTGAATTTGAAGTTTGGTGGGTAGTGTGACGATTGCCGCGCAGTGCGACAGTTGTCAGGGACGTCATTGGTCCCCTAGGTCGGACTAGTCCGGGCTGTAGGCCAGACTAGTCTGCCCATCTACTGAAGTCAGCAGTATGGGCTTGGGACCTCTATAAATAGAGGACCCCTGGGTTCATTTGAACAAAACCTTCGAGCAAGTTGAAACCCTAGCACCGCCACAACAACCTTGAGCCTCCAAAAGCCTCCTTCTTGCATACATTCACTCTAAAACTAATTCTTGTGTGGATTAGGGTTTAGTGAGGTGAAGAAGAGGAAGAACACCGCTCTTTGGCTCTCGGTTTGATCTCTTGCACTTTGTGAATCTTTGTGATTTGTGACTTGAGTCAATCTTTGTGATTCGTGATTGTATTTGTGGTGGGAGCCTCAGATTGTGAGAAGCCCCAACGAATCTTGTATTCACTCTTTGTGATAGTGGAAGAACCAAGTTAGGTCCGTGTGGTAAACTTGGTGAGGGAAGGGTTATTGAACCCGGTCCTTCGTGGACTCCTCAACGGGGACATAGATTCCTTCGTGGGATCGAACCTCGGGATAAAATCCTTGTGTCCCTTGTGTTCTTTACTTTCACTTATTGCTCATTGCTTCTAGGGTTAACTTTATCGGTCTTGTTCATCACTCTTGTTTCATCGTGATCCTTAGCTTTATACTTGTCATATAACTTGTTAAGGCTCACTAAGTCATTCTAACAAACCTTGCATCACGAGAATTGGACTAAAACTTGTTAGAAACCCTTTTTAGGCTTTTCCCTGTAGGAGGACCGGACTAGTCCGCCCCTGTCTGCCCCCTGAGTTCTAATCTCGTTTTATTAAGTCATTTCAGGTTGTTTAGCCTATTCACCCTCCCTCTATGCAACTTTCAATTGGTATCAGAGCCGGACTCTCCAAAAATAGTCTAACAACTCGGAGAGAAGACGGCCGGAGTGGGGTACGAAGAAGTCTCAACCAGTGAGATCCAAGCAACCCCAAAAGAGATCCTCTTCTATCAAGACAAGTCAACGGATGACGAAGAGATTTGCCAGCTCAAGGCGAAACTTCGAGAGAAGTTGAAGATTCCCAAGGTTGACACCTCAACCTCCACATCGAGTGGCACAATCAACTACAACCAACAAGGCTACAACTATGAACGCCTTGTCTCCAACAACCACTATCTTTCCATCCCATTGGGGAAGCCTCCCCAATTCGATGGAACCGACTACGGGATGTGGAAGCACAACATGAAGATTCACCTTGTGTCACTCAACCCCTCACTATGGAAAATTGTGTTGACCGGGGTCCACATCCCTAAGACTGAAGAAGTATCACTCTGGAGCAAGCTGTGCTCCTTCACCGCAATGCTCAAGCAGCCGGAGTGATCATCTCATCTCTCTCAAGAGATGAGTTCAACCGAGTGGATGGACTTGAGGTGGCCAAGGACATTTGGGACACTCTCAAGATGGCTCATGAAGGCAACCGAGTCGTGAAAGAAGCTAAGATTGAGCTCATAGAAGGAGAGCTCGGGAGGTTTGCCATTATGGATGGTGAATCTCCCCAAGAGATGTACAACCGCATAAATATACTCATCAACAAGAGTATATATTATTGTTGTACCAAGTGGACGGACCACGAGGTGGTGAACAGGATGATTCGGGCATTCATGCCTAGAAACGTCTCTCTTTGCTCCATGATCCGAGAAAGTCCGGGGTTTGCCAAAATGACCCCGGAGGAGGTCCTTGGAAGGATCATCAACCACGAGATCATGGAGAAGGAGACCCTCTTCTACAATGACCTCCAAAGGTTCACCGCCTCGAAGATGAAGAATGTTGCACTCAAAGCAACAACCTCCTCAAAAGAGCAAGACAAAGATGATGAGGGGAGCCTTGACACTGATGAGGAAGAGGCCTTCTTCATCAACAACTTCAAGAGGATGATGAGGAGAAGAAAAGGAGGGTGCAAGCATGAGAGTAAAGGCAAGGAAAAGGCAAGGCCCAAAACCAAGAGGGCTTGCTACAATTGTGGCGAGTACGGGCACTTCATTGTAGATTGCCCACATGAAGATGGCAAGAAGAAGAAGGAGGGCAAGCCACAAGAGAAGAAGTTCTACAAGAATAAGAGGCCCTCCGATCATGCTCACTTAGGCAAGGAGTGGGACTCTAACGATGAGTCCTCCTCGTCCGAAGATGAGGAGAAGATGGCAACCATAGCCATCGGGAGGTGCTCCAAGGGAAGCAAGCTCTTCCCAAATCTCTACGACCACGAGCCAACTTGCCTCATGGCAAAACAAGGAAGGAGAAAAGTTAATTCTAACTCATCCTCTTCCATATCCTCTCATGATGATTTTGATAGTGCTAGCGAAAACGAACACATATTTAAGGATATAAGTAAGAGCACATTGCGAAGAATGAAATTTCTTTCGGATGAGATTTTTGAGAAGGAGGAGCTCATAGATAGGCAAGAGGACATGCTTATCCAAGAAAAGGAAAGATGTAAAGAGCTCACTGAGCTCCTTGAGCTTGAGAGAGAGGAGAGCAAGGCGTTAGAGCATAAACTTGCTCTAAGAAAGAAAACATGCTCAAGTCTTGAGGAGACAACCATTGAGCTCAAGGACGAACTTGGCAACTTGGCAAAAGTTAACAAGATCCTTGAGACTCAAATTGAGTCCCTTAAGACTAATGTAGCCTCTTCCTCCAAAAGCTCACCCTCCTCAAAAGTTGCATCCAAAGCAATATCAACTTGCAAATGTTCTAACTTGATTCTTAAATTAAAGGATGAGCTTAAATTGACTCAAGGCAAGCAAGCACCTAAGGGTGGCATCTTTGACAAAGAGAAGGTGGCATATGCACGAAGTGCATACACCAACACAAGACCTCTCAATGTCAAGGATGGTCTTGGTTATACTAGAGGTGGAAAGCAAAATGCCAAAACCTCCAAGTATGGCAAAGACTTGATTGTCTTTGTCAAAGGAAGCACATCCCCAACTAAAATTGAGAAGGACACTTCAACTAGCACCTACTTGCCTCAATCTGAACCGCATCCTTTATTTCATGATTTTGATGCATCATATGTTTTGATTAGGAACAAGAATGGCAAAGTATATGCTAGATATGTTGGGCCACTCCGCAAGAGCCCCAAACCTTGTGTGTGGGTGCCCAAATGCCTCACCACTAATGTCAAAGGACCCAACTCCGTTTGGGTACCTAAAAGGAAGGCATAATCTTGTTTTGTAGGCATACTCCTCCGGTGGATCCAAATGGGTGCTCGATAGTGGGTGCACAAACCACATGACCAGAGAGAGGAAGATGTTCGAGGAGTATAAGGAACATGATGATCCAAATGAAGGAATCCTCTTTGGGACAATAGTCGAGGGAAAATCCTTGGCTCCAGTAAAATTATCATTTCTCCCCAACATACTCTCTCTAGTGTTTTACATATTGATTCTCTTGACTATAACCTTTTGTCCATATCACAACTATGTGACAAGGGTTATAATTGTGTTTTCACTAATGAGGGTGTGAGCGTCCTTAGAAGAAGTGATAACTCAATCGCTTTTGAGGGTGTGCTTAAGGGAAAGCTTTATCTTGTGGACTTTGCCTCGGATAAATCTCAACTTGACACATGCTTAATGGAGAAAACCAACATGGGATGGCGTTGGCATAGACGGCTAGCCCATGTTGGGATGAGGAATTTACAAAAGCTTCTTAAGGGCGAGCACATTCATGGTTTGAAGAATGTTGTCTTTGAAAAGGATAGGTCATGTAGTGCTTGCCAAGCCGGGAAGCAAGTGGGAGCTCAACACCCCTCAAAGAACATCATGACGACAACAAGACCGTTGGAGCTGCTACATATGGACCTTTTCAGCCCAATAACCTAGATTAGCATTGGCGGTACCAAATATGGTCTTGTTATTGTTGATGATTTTTCTCGTTTCACTTGGGTGTTCTTCTTGCATGATAAGGGTGAAACTCACGGTGTCCTCAAGAGGTTCTTGAGGAGGGCTCAAAATGAGTTCGCCTCAAGAATCAAAGCTATAAGAAGCGACAACGGTACCGAATTCAAGAACACTCAAGTGGAAGAATTCTTGGATGAGGAGGGCATCAAGCATGAATTTTCAGCTCCATACTCCCCTCAACAAAATGGGGTGGCGGAACGGAAGAATAAGACACTCATCGAGATGTCAAGGACAATGCTTGATGAGTACAGGACATCAGATCGGTTTTGGGAAGAGGCGGTTAACACCGCTTGCCACGCCGTCAACCGATTATACCTCCACCGCCTCCTCAATAAGACTCTCTATGAGCTTCTAGTTGGTAAGAAACTCAATGTCTCTTACTTTCGTGTTTTTGGGAGCAAGTGCTACATTCTCAACAAGAAGCCTAGGACTTCGAAGTTTGCTTCAAAGTCCGATGAAGGTTTCTTGCTTGGTTATGACTCAAACACCCACGCCTACCGTGTCTTCAACAAAACCTCCGGTATTGTTGAAATAGCACGCGACGTGGTGTTTGATGAAACTAATGGATCCCAAGTGGAGCAAGTTGATCAAAGTGTACTAGATCAAGAAGACTCTCCACAAGAAGCTCTTATGAGAATGGCACTTGGAGATGTTCGACCACAAGAACAACCTCAATGCTCAAGTGACCAACAACAAGATGATGCAAGCCACTCCCCACGCGATCAAGTTGAAGATGAACAAGTGGCACCTCAAAACGATCAAGAAGACGAAAGTGAAGGGGGAGGGATTCATCAAGGGGGAGATCAAGAAGAAGGAGAAGATGATGGTGACTCAAGAGCTCAACCTCCACATCCTCGTGTGCATCAAAGTATTCAACGGGATCACCCCGTTGACAACATACTAGGAGATATCACTAAAGGGGTAACCACTCTTTCTCGCGTTGCAAATTTTTTTGAACATTACTCTTTTGTTTCTTTTTTGGAGCCCCATAAGGTTGAAGATGCCTTGAGAGACCCGGATTTGGTGGTGGCCATGCAAGAAGAGCTTAACAACTTTGAAAGGAACAAATTATGGGAGCTTGTCAAGCGTCCACAAGAAAATGTTGTGGGCACCAAGTGGGTGTTCCACAACAAGCAAGATGAACATGGTGTTGTAACAAGGAACAAGGCACGACTTGTGGCCAAGGGGTACTCACAAGTCGAAGGTTTGGATTTTGATGAAACATTTGCTCCCGTAGCTAGGCTAGAGTCAAATCGTATATTACTTGCTTTTGCTACTCACCATGATTTTAAGCTCTACCAAATGGACGTCAAGAGTGCGTTCCTAAATGGCCCAATCAAGGAGGAAGTTTATGTGGAGCAATCACCGGGCTTCGAAGACCAAGAATTCCCAAACCATGTCTTCAAACTGCGTAAGGCTCTCTATGGCCTCAAACAAGCTCCTAGAGCTTGGTATGAGTGTCTTAGAGACTTTCTAGTTCAAAATGGTTTTAAGATAAGAAAAGCTGATTACACTCTCTTTACAAAACATTTTAATGATGATCTCTTTGTGTGCCAAATATATGTCGATGACATTATATTTGGTTCTACTAACAAAGTGTTTTGTGATGAGTTTTCTAAGATAATGACAGAGAGATTTGAGATGTCCATGATGGGGGAGTTGAAGTTCTTTTTAGGTTTTCAAGTCAAGCAACTCAAAGAAGGCACGTTCATAAGTCAAACAAAATACAGTCAAGACATATTAAAGAAGTTTGACATGGACAAGGCCAAACCCATCAAAACTCCAATGGCAACAAATGGACACTTAGACCTAAACGAAGATGGTCCAAGTGTGGACCAAAAGGTATATCGTTCCATGATTGGCTCTTTGTTATATCTTTGTGCATCTAGACCGGATATTATGCTTAGTGTGTGTATGTGTGCACGTTTTCAAGCTGCACCTAAGGTGTGTCACATGACCGCCGTGAAGAGAATTCTTAGATATTTAGTTCACACACCTAGCCTAGGACTTTGGTACCCCAAAGGATCCAAGTTTAACCTCATTGGCTATTCCGATGCGGATTATGCGGGGTGCAAAGTTGATACAAAGAGCACATCCGGGATATGCCAATTTCTGGGTAGATCATTAGTGTCTTGGTCCTCTAAGAAACAAAATTCCATTGCTCTCTCCACAGCTGAAGCGGAGTATGTCGTAGCCGGAAGTTGTTGTGCACAACTTCTTTAGATGAGACAAACTCTAAGGGATTATGGTATAAACTTGCGCCATATTCCTCTCCTATGTGACAATGAGAGCACCATCAAAATAGCTCATAATCCAGTTGAGCATTCAAGGACCAAACACATAGACATTAGACATCATTTCTTGAGAGATCATTCTTCAAAAGGGGATATAGTAATTTCCTATGTGAGAACCGAGAACCAACTAGCCGACATATTCACCAAGCCCCCTGGATGAGAAGCGATTTTGTGAGCTTAGGAGTGAGCTCAATATCTTAGATTCTCGAAATGTGGCTTGAAACATGCACATCTGAATGTTTACCTTTTGCCTTATTCAAAAGAATGCATGTGGTTGAAAAATTCATCTCTATCTTGATTTTCTTCAAAATATTTGAAAAACTAGTGACTTTGTGAGTTATGGTCATAGTTTGAATGTTGAATGCTTACTGACCATATTCATAAAGTTTTGTTGTGGCAATATGTCCAAAAGGATCATCTATAGTGGCTAAAACTCAAATATATATGTTTTCAGCCTCCCTGGACCGGACTAGTCCGCCCTCTGGCCGGACAAGTCCGGATCCGGACTGGTCCGGGTCTGGTCCGCTGACCGGACTAGTCTGGCCCCTGGGAACTTAAACCCCCCCAGGAAGCGGCCGACCCCTCCACTTCTTCTTTTAGCTTTCTCACTCTCCCACGCGCGCGAAACCGCCCTCTTTCAGTGATTTTCGATTCCAACCACCAAAAATCGTTTCCAATCTGTGCATTGGAAGCCCCGGAGGTGTGGGAAACTTTCCCCGATCACTCGCGACACGATCCATCCCCGATTCCGTCAATTTCTCAAGATTTGAAGAGATATCCCTTACTTTTCAAAAACTTGCCTCATTCTTGATTCATTTAGTTTTTGATAGATGCCTCTTCATTAAAGTTACTTCTAGTGACCTTGTGATCATAGCCTAGGAATATTGCGAGTTGATTCCAAAATTTCTCGAAAAAAACGTTAGAGTTAGGGTTTAACCTGTGTAAACCGGACTAGTCTAGTGCCAGGCACACTAGTCCGGTGTACACAGGTCAAACTCCAACTTTGGTCGTTTCTCGAGATTTCTTTCGCATTATTCCAACTCCTTGACCTACTATCTTATAGCTTCTATTCTGTTCAGCTAAAATGGCCGCTCCTCGCCGTTCCGCTTCTCCCCCCACTGACCCCGAGTGGGAGGCAGAGCAGCTTCGCCTCGCTGAAGAACGGGCAAGAGCCGAAGTTGAGGCTGCCGAGAAGTATCTCGAGCAGCATGAGAAAGCAATAGCGGCCAAGAAGCAACAAGCAAGGGCCGCAGCTTTGGCCTACAACGAAGATGAAGCAATGGCTCGGGCTATTGAGGAGTCCCGCAAGGAACTCCGGAAGAAGAAGAAGAGAGAGGAGCGCGAGGCTCATAACTCTCAGGCCGCTGCTGCACAAGTCTCCAAGTGGAAGAGACTTGTGACCCTTGGAGGGAAAGAGAAGGGCAAGGAGCCAGCCCAAGGAGAAATTGTTGAACGCCGGATCGAGCGAGATCCGAAGAAGGGCAAGGCTCCGGCTCCCGTGGAGCCCAAGAAGAAAAAGCACACAGTAAAGGTCCCGGCTGCAAAGGCCAAGGGCATTTCTATCAAGGAGAAAGGGAATGCCAAACCGATTGGCCCCTGGAAGTGCACTCTCCCGAAAGGAACCCCAACAGGCAGCGTGAAATAGCTGCAAATGTTTTCCATGGAAAGGGAGACATGAAAGCAAGAAGGCTCAGGACGGACAAAGTGCACAAGTATGAAAGGAGCACCGCCGACCCTCGATTTTGGTGCGACTTTCATTGTGATTATTACTGTCTCGTCTACCAAAGCATGAAGAAACCTGTGACTGAAGCATAGTGGGTAGACTGGGAGTACATGGCCAAGAAGCAACATTCTGCTTTTGATGCGGTCATTGAAGCAACTGAGCGCCATGTGCTCAAAAACATCTTGGGATTCAAGTATGACTGGAACATCGAAGTCATCCTGTAGTTTTATTCCACCGTCTACTTCACCACCTCTGGTGATAGAAGGATCATATGGATGACGCATGGCGAGCAGCTCTCAGTCACATTTGAGGAGTTTGCAAAGATTCTAGGTCTTGAGGCTCATTTGGACCATGATATCATCATCTCTAACCTCAAGGCCGTTGACAGAGATCAACTGGGCTACATGTACCCGAGCCATGTGTCCTATGAGCCAGGACTTGCTCGCAACATCAAGCCTTTCTACAGCATTCTCAACAGGATCCTAAGGCGGACCATAGCACCAAAGTATGGTGACGCAGGGGTGATACAAGGCAACCTGAGGCACCTGCTACTTCTCATTGATGGGGAGGAGAAGTTCAATCTCGTCGATTACATCTTCGACGACATTTTCAACATCTCGCATACCCCCAACCGTGCTTGCGGGTATGCCCCCTACATCATGTACCTCATTGAGAAGGTGTCGGGCGTGACCTTCGTCAAGGATGTGACTCATTGCCCGCTCCATCCTTAGACACCCCCTGCTGTCCCGCATCCTCCGCGCCGGAAGAATGCGAAGCCTCCCTCCTCCTCGGCAATGCCAGCCTCTCAGCCCGTGGCGCCTTCTTCCCCGCCTCCACCTCAATCCGTGAGCGTCTTCTTCAAGTGTTTCAAGGCGATCTTCACTTCTTGCCGAAAGCAAGAGATTAGGAACCAGAGGGCACACAAGCGCCAAGAGAAGTACCTCAAGGCGGTGTGTGACAAGCTGGAGGTTCCTATGTCCTCTTTGGAGGCGAGCGACGGGGAGATCACATCATTCCCCAACTTCACCCCCGACGAGCTCGCCCAGCTCCAAGAGGACGGGAGCTCTTCCCCGGCAGCTCCTTCGGCTCGTGCCTCCGGCGATGACGACGACGATCACGAGGACCCGAAGGCCACAGAGAGCGACTCCAACGCTAGGGCCGATGATAGTGAAGACAGTGACGACTGAGTGGTTAAGGGTTCGAGTTCCCCCTCTTCTTTTCCTTTTTGGTGCCTTGATGCCAAAGGGGGAGAGTTAGATGGGAGTTAGACGGGGGAGAGTTAGAAAGGAGGGTAATTAGTTGTATCCCTTTATTTTGGATCCTTGGACATGTTGCACTCCTTATTGTAATATTTATGTCATGTCGGATGTTTAAATTTGTGCAAGACTATGTTTTGAATGTTCAATATCAATATGATGCTTTGAATGTGTCGGTACCCTAAAAACCGTACACCCCCTGAGGTTACAAAGATCTCGAGGGAAGGCCGTCTACTTGGATTGAAGACCCTCGGAGGCCCACTTGTCAGACATGACCGGACCTGCTTCTCCAACATGGTTAATCCCTAGGTCGCCACGTGTACTGCCAAACCGGAGCTACTGCCCACAAGGGGGAAGCTCCGGGCCAGGTACCGAAATGGCACCTCTGGACTTAACCCCTGACCGAGAGAAGCTCCGGACCTGACACGTGTCAGATAGCCCCGGAGCTACCTGCTTCCCACAGCTAGCTCCGGAGCTGCCACGTGTCCAAACGTCGGAGCTCGCAGCCTCTAACCTCCGGAATACCTTGTAACAGCTCCGGATCTTCAAAGGAGAGCCAAGGACTTCAAGACCCGATTAAATGTCATTAATGCCATATTAATGACACTTAAACGGATGATCTTAACACCAGTAACGGCACTGTCGGAGCCCGTTACAGGATCATTAACAATAATTAATTGTGTATCAATACTAGTAACCGCCGGGTCCACATGTCGGGCCAGGCTAGCTTGTAACGGCCTGTCCTTGTACTATAAAAGGACAGGTCGACGATACACGCGGGAGAGGTGGACAGAGGTTCACAGACGTTGACAAGCAATCATACGTGACAAGCTAATACAACACCAACACACCCGTGGAGTAGGGTATTACGCTCAGGCGGCCCAAACCACGTAGATCCTTGTGTCTCCTGTGTTAAATCGCAATTCACCTTCTTGAGTCTCCGCGCGCCCACACCGAACCACAAACTCCTTCAACACTTTAGCAGTGTCAGGAGATCTACCGACTCCAACAGTCAACAGTTGGCGCGCCAGGTAGGGGCGCCTGAGATTTTCGAAAATGGTGAACTCCGCGGCTAGATCATCCAACGGCCAACCTGCTGCTCAGGCTGTTGGGGGCAATCCCTCCAACAGGCAGCCACCAGCAGGAGCCTCAGCACCAGCAGGAGCCACACTCCCACCACCACCATCTTCTCCGGCAAATCGTGCTGGGCAACGTGATGGTGCGCCGGTGTCACTTACTGCGTCGGTAAGTCATGACAACCCGGAACACGCGCTCCATGAAGCGCGTGCTCTTCTCCAACGACCACCACCTCCGGACGCATCTCGAGATGCAATGGAGCAGTGGAGGGCCAATGTGGAGCATTTGGTCGCAGCAGCGGCCGAACGCCTCAACAACCAGGGTCCTCCTCCTTCAGGACGGGCCCCATCGCAGCGGCGGACTTTGTCTGGAAGACTTGGTCCGTACGTCTCCAACAACAGGAGACGATCTGCGTCACAGCAGGTGACGTCATTGCCCTCTGGGGCACGACGCACCCATACGGTATCCAGGCTTTTGACTCATGACCTCCGGGCGGAGCTTGATCGCCGATACCGCCAGCAAGATGGCCGTGTCCATATTGAGCGAGCTCGTGAAAGACGGGAAGCTCAGGACCTTTCTACTCTGGAAGGGGTAGGAGGAGGCTGTTCAGCCCTAGCCATGCACCTGCGCATGGTTAGATGGCCACAGAAGTTCCGGCCACACCTGTCGGAAAAATTCGACGGGACTGTCAACCCCACCGAATTCCTTCAGATATACTCCACTGCAATCTTGGCAGCTGGAGGAAACGAGGCTGTAATGGCCAATTACTTTCCAGTGGCCTTAATTGGGACCGCCAGGTCCTGGTTTATGAGCCTTCCACCCAACTCTATCAACAGTTGGGAGGAGCTGTGCCGATAGTTCACTGCCAACTTCGGGAGTTCATACACCCGACCAGGCACTGAACTGGACCTTTTTGCGGTCGTGCAAAAAGGGGGAGAATCTTTGCAGTCCTTCATCCAGAGGTTCTCTCAGGTACGCAACACAATCCCTTCTATCTCAAGCGCTTCTGTCATTGTGGCATTCAGACAGGGCGTACGGGATAAGAAGATGTTGGAGAAGCTGGCGATCAAAGAGATCACCAGCGTCACGGAACTCTTCAGCCTGGCAGACAAATGTGTCAGAGCTGCGGAGGGCCGTGAGATGCACTCCAAACCAACCTTGGAGGATCACAAGAAATCCTCCAAAGAAGAAGCCGCTACCTCCGGGGGTGGCAAGAAGAAAAAGAAGACCAACGGCAAGAAGAAGCCGTCGGCAGGCACATCCAACGTTGCAACTGCTGCAACTCCAGGTGGCCGGGGGCCACGCCCCGAGAAGCGACCTCGACCGTCTTCCGAAGACGGTGGCAAACCCAAAGTGTGGTGTCCCATTCACAAAACGGGCAGCCACGGTTTGGAAGACTGTCGGAGGTCCAAAACCTTGCCGAGCGCTACAGCAAGCGCCGGGAAGGGTCCCCTTTCCGACAGAGGGAAGGAAAACAGAAGGTCGACGAAGCTCTGGCTGAAGAGGAGTTAGGGTTTCAGGACCCCAAAAAGGTCCTGAAGGCCGTCTACACCTCCGTCGACGATGACTCTGACGTCTCTGACAACGAGCGTCGAAAAACCATGAACACCATTTTTGGTGGATCATGGGACATCACCTCCCGTCGCGTCATCAAGACTATGCGGCGGGATATGGCCGCTGTAGCTCCTACAGCTAGACCGGAGCCACATCGAAAGTGGATGGACACATCCATCACTTTTGATGCTTCGGACTGTCCTCGAAGCATGGTCGGAGCTGGACAGTTACCTTTGATGGTATCTCCCACCATCAATAACATCCAGCTCCATCATGTTACGGTGGACGGAGGTTCGGGGCTGAACCTTATAAGCTTTGAAGCTTTTACCAAGCTTCAGCTCCGACCTTCGGATCTCCAGCCCTCTCGACCTTTCTCCGGAGTAGGTCCGGGGGCCATTACCCCACTCGGAGCTATAACTCTCCCCGTTACCTTCGGGGCACGAGAGAAGTATCGCACCGAGAAGTTGGTCTTCGACGTTGCTCAGATCAACTTACCATTCAACGCCATCTTGGGTAGACCTGCCCTATACAAAATTATGGCAGCTGCTCATTATGGATACCTGGTGTTGAAGATGCCAACACCAGTAGGCGTTCTCCGGATCCGCGGAGATCGCACCGCCGGAGTAACTGCTCTGGAGGAGCTCTATGCACTCACCACGGCGCAAGAGGAGGACTCCAGACAGGAGCAAGCTCCGAAACCCCCGAGCATTCGTCAACGAGGCTCAACCTCTGCACCCCGTGTGCAGCCAAGTGACGACACCGACATTCTCGTCAAAGTCGTCCAAATTGGTTCCGATGCCGCTCAAACCACCCGTATATCGGGAGGGTGGAACGACAAATAGGAATTCGCGCTCATCACTTTCCTCTGGGCTAATGTTGACGTGTTTGCCTGGCAACCGTCACAAATGCCTGGTATCCCCAGGGAAGTGATTGAGCACAATCTGAAGATTTACCCCGATGCTCGGCCTGTGCATCAGAAGCCTCGAAAGCAATCCGTAGAGCGGTAGAACTTCATCCGACAAGAAGTGAAGAAGTTGCTCGAAGCCGGATTCATCCGAGAAGTCTTCCATCCAAAATGGCTGGCGAACCCAGTCGTTGTGCCCAAGGCCGGCGGGAAGCTTTGGATGTGCATCGACTACACCACACTAAATAAGGCATGTCCAAAAGATCCATTCCCACTACCTAGAATAGATCAGATAGTGGATTCCACCTCCGGGTGTGAGTTACTGTGTTTCCTAGACGCATATTCTGGGTATCATCAAATCAGGATGTCTAGGGAGGATGAAGAGCATACTTCATTCATCGCAGTAGATGGATTGTATTGTTACACAGCCATGCCATTTGGTCTCAAGAATGCAGCTTCAACTTTTGTACGAGCTATGTACAAAACTTTTGAAGAACTCATCAGAGACATAGTGGAAGTGTACGTCGATGACATCGTGGTCAAGGTCAAGAACAAGGAGTCCCTCTTGGACACCTTGCAGGCTGTCTTCGACAAGCTGCAGGCCACCCGCACGAAGCTAAACCCAGACAAGTGTGTCTTCGGGGTTAGCTCCGGAAAACTTCTTGGTTTCCTGGTAAGTCACCGGGGCATAGAGGCTAATCCGGCGAAGATAAAAGCCATTGAAGACATGCGGCCACCAACCCGCATCAAAGACGTCCAAAAGTTAACTGGGTGTCTAGCAACCCTCAGCCGGTTCATATCAAGACTGGCGGAACGGGCACTTCCCTTATTCAAGTTGTTGAGGAAGTCCAGACCATTCCAATGGTCCGAAGAAGCAGAGAAGGCATTCCAGGAGCTGAAACAGTTCCTCACCATCCTACCAATTCTGGTAGCTCCGAACCCTGGTGAGCCTTTGTTGCTTTACATTTCAGCTACTGACGAAGTTGTCAGTATGGTTTTGGTTGCGGAGAGACCGAAACTACCCCATACTCAGGAATCCAGACCCCCTCGGGAGGGTCCGGAGGTTCCTGAAAGTGAGTCTGGGTCCCAGCTCCCAGACTCAAACCCACAAGAAGTCACTTCAGAAAACCCAGACCCCTCTGAGAGGGTCCAGGTCATTTCTGAAGAAGCTCCGGGTTCTTCCAGCCAGGACCTGGAGGTCCCCGAAGAGAATCTGGACTCCTCCGACAGGGTCCGGATCAATGAAGAGGAAGCTCCGGACCCCTCCGGGAGGGTCCGTACCATTCAACGCCCGGTATAATTCATCAGTGAAGTATTACATGATGCCAAGACTCGATATCTAGAGGTGCATAAGCTGCTTTATGCAGTTCTTATTGCCTCCAGGAAGCTTCAACACTACTTCCAAGCTCACAAAGTCTCGGTGGTGACCTCCTATCCACTTCGAGTGATCTTGCATAATCCCAATTCAACTGGGAATATTGCAAAGTGGGCAGCGGAATTGGCTGAATTCGATCTCGAATTCATTCCGAGGCAAGCAATCAAGAGTCAAGCGTTGGCAGATTTTGTGGCGGAATGGACTCCCTCTCCATCAAACCCTGGGGGCCCCAGCGAGCAGAAGACGGAGCATCAAGCTCCAACCTTCACCGAGCCTCACTGGACCCTCTACTTTGATGGCTCCATGCAGAAGCAGGGGGCCGGAGCTGGAATCTTTCTCCTTGCACCGACTGGGGAGAAGGTGAAATACATGGTGCACCTTGACTTCAAGGCAACCAACAACATGACGGAGTATGAAGCACTCATCTACGGACTAAAGGTGGCACTGTCATACGGTGTCAAGCAACTGCTGGTCAAAGGAGATTCACAGCTCATCATCAAGCAGGTGAAGGGTGAATGCTCCTGCAATAATCTCCAGCTAGCTGCTTACCTCCTTGAAGTCCAGAGGCTTTAGAAGGACTTTGAAGTCCTAGACCTCCACCATGTTCAGTGTGCCCACAACGCTGAAGCTGACGAACTCTCGACGAAAGCGTCAACCGGAGCTCCAGCTCCTGAAGGAACTTTTGTCCGGAGAATGTCGAAACCCACAGTTCAGCCTGTCGAACTGAACGAAGGGGGCGAGATCAGCATCCCGAAGCTGACGGTCCCGATGGCCCTGTTACCATGGCAGCCATCAAGGGTCGTAGGTGCTGCCGGAAGCTCCGAGCAACCCAGCACGCAAGACTCAAATGCTCAAGTCAGTTCCGATGCATGGATCTCGGAGATCCGGAACTACTTGAAAGACAACATCCTTCCTGACGATGATGTATCCGCTGACCGGGTAGTCAGATTGGCTAAAAGATACACGCTGGTAGAAGGGGATCTCTACCGGCGCGGTGCCAATGGCATCCTAATGCGATGCATCACAAGGGAAGAAGGCTGCGAGCTCCTCGCAGAAATCAATGGAGGCGAGTGTGGGAACCACGCATCTTCCCGCACGCTGGTTGGAAAAGCCTTTCGGCATGGCTTCTACTGGCCCACAGCGCTCCAGGATGCCATTGAGCTGGTGAAGAAATGCGAAGCATGCCAATTTCATGCAAAGCAAATTCATACACCTGCTCAGCCCTTACAAATGATACCTCCTACATGGCCCTTCGCTGTGTGGGGGATGGACATCTTGGGACCCTTCCCAAGAGCCGTCGGAGGTTACAAGTTCCTGTACGTCGCCATTGACAAGTTCACCAAGTGGCCCGAAGCAACTCCAGTTGTGACGATCAACAAGCAATCTGCTATCAACTTTCTGCAATCCATTGTAAGCAGATTCGGAGTCCCAAACAAGATCATCACTGATAATGGGACTCAATTCACAAGCTCCGCATTCCAAGGATATTGCAAAGACCTCGGCATACAAGTTTGCTACGCCTCCGTAGCTCATCCAGCCAGCAATGGCCAAGCCGAGAGAGCAAATGCAGAAATCCTTAAAGGACTCAAAACACGCACCTATGAGCGCTTGAAAAAGCACGGAGCCAACTGGATCGAAGAGCTTCCGACCACTTTATGGGCCAACAGGACTTCTCCAAACCGGTAAACCGGAGAAACACCCTTCTTTCTGGTGTACGGAGCTGAAGCAATCCTTCCTCCGGAAATCACCTTGGGTTCGCTCCGGGTCCGGACCTTCGACGAAGCCGCGCACGACCACCTCCGGTGTGAAGACCTAGACCTCCTCGAGGAGGGAAGGTGCCAAGCAGCTGTTCGGAATGCCCGATACCGCCAAGCTCTACGGCGTTATCACCAGCGGCATGTACACAACCGACAGCTCGAGGAAGGCGATCTGGTGCTACAGAGAATACTATCCAGAGAAGGGTTAAACAAACTCTCCCCCGGCTGGGAGGGGCCCTTTCAAGTGATCAAAGTATCCCGTCCCGGAAGCGTTCGCTTGGCTACCGAGGATGGGACACCTCTCCCAAATCCTTGGAACATCGAGCACCTCCGTAAGTTCTACACTTAATACCACGGAGGTGAGTCTTGAGTAACTTGAGATGTATGTTATAGAGTCATTATACAGAGTCGGGTAGTTCCTCCGGGAGAGCAGTCGGACCTTTCCCGAAAGGTCCGCAAAGCTCATGCAGCACTTGTCACAGTCTCCGGACTAAAAGTGTGGCTAACTACCCTAGGTCAAACGAGAAACCAAACACACTTAGCCTGGTCCCGTACCCTAAGAGTGTACTTGTTTCCCCTGTACCCCAGACCTATAATGAAAGACATCTTCATGTGAAATAGACTCTACGTGCATTCATTTTGTGCAGGCTCGACATTTTTATTTTTCTCTTTCTTGTCTATAACAGAGACGTGCAATTCTTAAGAAATTTTTAGTTCGACCGATTTATATACGATTCGAGTTGTATTGTCAGATCTTTTGGATTTAAATATCGTTTATGGCCAACTCGCCTGAAAGCCGCCAAGCCAATCTAGGGCCGGAGTGCGCTATCGACTTAGCCTGGTCAAGCACCCTAAGTACGCCACTCTACCTACACCCCGGCAGGCCGAAGTAAGGCGGGTCCATGGACAATTGGATCTAAGAGAAAAGACAACGCATCCAGTTGTATTTAAAATTGCGTTCAACTTAAAATTTTCTTGAGAATCGTAAGCCGCGATGAAATTATAGACAAGGAACGAATTTTACTATTTTTCTTGGCTTAAGTGTGCAGGAAAAATAAACTCTACGTTGATGAAGAAAAGCCGGAGCTAACCAAGCTCCGACTCCCCCAAGGGGGTCAACCGTCGACGCTGAGTAAAAGATGGTGAGAAGACCCCGTAAATGGAGTCTGTTGCCAACAAACCAAGTGTTGGCAAAGGTCACTGCCGGAGCTACTAAGCTCCGACACCTCGGAGGACTAACTATCGACGCTCTACGTGTTGATAGAGGCTATTGCCGGAGCTACCAAGCTCCAGCGATGGACAATGCCGGAGCTTCTAAGCTCCAACAACTTCAGGGGACCTTCACTATCAAAGACTTCGGACCTAAATTCTACAAGTTCGGAGCAAATTCGTCTTCAACAAAACTCAATATCCTTTTGGTACATGTTCACAATCAAATTGTGTACATCTACCAGGGGGCCAAGTGAAGATAAAGATGTTGAAGACAAAAAATGAAATTCGCAAAAATTTGGGGATTTCATTCATCTGGAGACAGGAGATTACATCCGGAGACAAGTGATTACAAAATTGAGGAAGAAGAAGAGAAAATACAAGTGAGAGCTAAAGAGATGGTCCTAGACCCTATGGAAGAACTCGGCGACCTTCTAGGCGACCTCCGACACGCTGGCTCGGGTAGCTTCGCCTTCTCCTTCGACGGGGCCTTCAAGCACCGGGTCCAGAGGAAATTGAGGGTTCCAGCTGGTGTAGCACGTCAGCACATATTCTGTGACGTTCCTCGCCAGGGATTGCCCCTCGACCTCCAGTTGGTCCGCGATGACGTCGCCCACCTTGGAGAGCTTGCTACCTGCTGCGCTCAACGCCTGCAGCGCAAGGTCCGGCTCCGGCTCCGGATCATCCGGGCGCACGGGGCTGAAACCCATCGGCGTCAGCGCATCATTGGCCTTGCCCAGGAACTCCCAAATCTGCAGGGAGTCCGCCGTCCTCAGGCTCTTCACCTCTTCCAGGGATCTCTTGGCCGCCATCAGTTCGGAATTCTCACGGGTGAGGCGCTCAACTTCTTTGGCGTTTTGCTGAATCTTTGTAGCAACCCGCCTCTCAAGTCTTCCGAGCTCTTCCTCCCGGAGGTGGATCTTGTTCCGACGATCGACCAGGTCCTTCTCCCTAGCCTCCACTTTCTTCTCTCGGGCAACAAGGGCACACTCGTATTCGTAGAGTTCCTGCCCCCGCACCCAGGTCTTCTCCTCTTCCTCGAGGCAGCGCTCTTCCAACTTCTTAGTGCGCTCCTCGAGGCCCTTGTCAGCCAGAGCTACTTTCTCGGCGAGCTCCTCTTCCCTCCTCAGGATGTCATCCCGCAGCTCCAAGAGTTTCTGCTCTTCGTCCTTGAGCCGTCTCTCCCTCCCTTCGAGTGCCTCTCGGCGCTTGATGAGTGCGGCGTTGATGGCCTCAAGCTGTTCGTGCCGAGCATTGGTCGCGTCGTTGGCAGCCTTGTCCTGATCGTGGATCTCCCGGGATTGAGCATCGAGGGCATGAGTCATGCTCTCCCTGTCATCCAGCAGCTTACCCCAGTACTCCACGCGGATCTTCTCCCGCTTGATCCACTCCTTGTCGTCCGCTAGCCTTGACTGCGCCAGCTTAGTCTCGAAGTGGAGCCGATTACGCCACCGCTTAAGGGTTTGGCGCTCCTCTTCAAGAGCCTTGCTGTCGTGGAAGAAGGCCAGTTGGGCCTTACGTAGACTGGAGCAGGCGTTGTCGATAGACATCGACAGCGGGATGGGCTCCGGACCTGCTGGGGTCTCCTCCGCTAGTTCCAGCGGGTCTTCACATACAAAAATTGGGTCCCACTCTACGAGAGTGGAACCCTAAGCTTCCAAGGCACTAGGGCCGTCCTCCGGGATGGCCTCAGTCGCCTCGAAGAAGGCCCCGCCGCCAAGTCTTCATTCGCCCCCTCGGGCAGGGGGCCAGCGACTTCGCTTGGGCACTCCGGCTCGGCCGCAGGTACCATCAACGTCGTCGCCTCCAGAACAGGACCTGCTACAGGCTCCGACCAGGACACCTCTTCTGAGGGAGGCTCGAGCTCCCTCGCCTCTTCAATCGCCGGCTCTGTGACCGGCGCTCCAACAATAACCGGCTCGACGACCGGTACTTCGGAGGTAACCGGCTCAACTGCCAGAACTACCTCGACTTCCGGCTCGCATGCCAGAGCTTCAGTCACCTCCGGCTCAATCGCCGGGGCTTCGACAAGTTCCGGCTCCGAGGCCGGGACTACTACTTCTTCCGGCTCTACAGCCGGAGCTTCCACTACTGCAGCACCAGGACCCGGAGCTTCAACCTCCGAGACAAGTGCCGCTGGCGTGTCTTCACTCCCGTGGTCCGGCGCTACCACGGGAAATTCTGGGGACGAGTCGAGGTTCATGACCACGACAGCCGGCGCCGGAGCTGTCGCAGCCTCAGCCACCACCTGGGGCGGCACTGGGACAGGAGCAGAAACTCCCACGGCCTCAGACATCGTGGCCGAGAGTGGAGCTACACTCCCCTTCTTGGGGACGCTGCAGAGGATGGATAAAGAAAATTAACAAACAATCGCTACAATTAAAAAGTTAACCAAGGTAAAGATCAAAAATTACCTTGGAAGGCTTCCGCACCAGCTTGCGCGGAACCTTTTTCTCAGACGTTCCGGGCTGGCCATGGTCGGCGTAGGAGCTCCGGGAGGCCCCCCAGAACTTGTCGCAGCCACGGGCATTTCCCGGGTCGAGGCTCTCCTCGATCGGGAGGAACCCCTGGACCTGGAGGCTCCCACCGTCCCAGGTGCCGGAGTCGTGCACCCGGAGCTAGCACCCCAGGAGGGCTACACCACGGGGACAGACGCGCTCCGAGAGGATCCCTTTGCAGGAACAGTATCGTTCTGGAAGGACCCCACCACGGGGACAGTCGCCACAGCGGCAGAAGATCTTCCCCCCTGGGGAGAAGGAACCGAGGCGGAAGTAGTGGGCCTGACGGACCTTCCGTCGGCATGTCGTAGCTTCCTCTTCCGACTCTCCGGCTCCTCCGCCAGCTCCTTGCCCTTGCCGATGACCTCGACCCTCGGCTGTGGAGCAGGGACCGAGCCATCTTCGGGCACCCCGGGGATTGCCACCCGGGTGGTTGGTCTTCTCTCGACGACACCAAGGTCGTCAAGCGCGGGCATCGTCCGCCGGAGCTCCCTGCTGAACTCCACTTCCATGTTCAGGGGGAGAAAGGCCGACGGTGGAGTCAAGTCATCACTGTCGACGTTGATGCCGTGTTGGAATTTCTTGAGGTGGAACTCCAAGGCCTTCCCCACCATGTTGGACTTCAACCCGGTCTCAACCCGGTCCTCGTCCATCACGCTGTTGAGGGCCCAGGCGAGCTTCTCCCTCCTCTTCAGCGGCGCCCACCTGTTGGCCAGGAAGTTGCAGAACACCGCCTGGGGAGTCAATCCTCCCTCCACGCATCGGCGGATCCTGGTCAGGGCAGGGTCGAAAGCTTTCGCCAGCACCGGAACTTCACTCCATATCGACATGTCGATGCCGGGCAGACCGTCTGGCAGCTCCAACCGCTCATGCTCCTCCACCCTGACGACTATCCAATCTTTCTTCCAGTCATCCCACTTCCCTGAAGGGAACGACCGGAGGTACTTGAATGGGCACTTCTTGCGCTTCACGAAGTAGTAGAAGCCAAGGTACTCATTGCTCCGGCCGGTGGTGTGAACGGTGAAGAAGGTTCGGAAGAGCTCGACGCAGGGGGGGATGCCCACCCACATCTCGCAGAAGTGGACAAAGATGGACACGAGGAGAATGGAGTGAGGGCCAAGGTGATATAGCTGCACACCATAGAAGTCTAGCAGCATCAAGAAGAAAGAAGAAAAAGGTGGGATCAGCCCCACCATGGCGTACGAAGAAAAGTACACCATCTCGCCAGCGCGCTCCTTCTCAAAGGGGAGCTCTCCGCCGGCACGGACCAAGCGGTCGAAGAAGTCCGAGGACCACCCCATGAGGGCCCGGACCTTCTTCAAATCGTTGTCAGTCTTCAGGCGACTCTCACGCAGACCCAACTCCATCGCGGCACAGCTTGGCAAGAGAAGAGGAGCGAAGTACGAGTCGGGAGTTTGAGCGCAAGATCAGATGAGAGGCGTAAAGAACTCCCGACGGTGCGCGCTATCCTTCTTAAGTAAGCCCTCGCAATGCTTGGATGGAAATTGTAGGGAAGTCGAAGATACTACTCAAGAATTCAACCCAGCCGATGACAAGAGGGCCCGGGACCACCCCGACGATCAATTCGAAGCTCTTACCCAGGCGAACGGTTCTCATCACGAGACGGGAAACCCAAAGGCGGCGGCCTGACAGGGCACGCGGAACCGATACGGTTTTCGTATCGGGAACCGGCGACCTTCAATTGCGTGAGATCCGCACGTCAAAGATCTCATCTGCCGCCTGAGGTGCGCCACGCGGCGGGATCTAACTGTAAAACCCTGCCAACGGCACTTCCGAAGACCCTTGAAGACCCAGTTCAAGAGTCGCAAGGATGGACCCACCTCCGACGGAACGACTTCACCCCAGTGACCTTCCTCGGAGGTAGGTCCAGGGGGCCACTGTCGGTACCCTAAAAACCGTAAACCCCCTGAGGTTACAAAGATCTCGAGGGAAGGTCGTCTACTTGGATTGAAGACCCTCAGAGGCCCACTTGTCAGACATGACCGGACCTGCTTCTCCAACATGGTTAATCCCTAGGTCGCCACGTGTACTGCCAAACCGGAGCTACCGCCCACAAGGGGAAGCTCCGGGCCAGGTACCGAAATGGCACCTCCGGACTTAACCCCTGACCGAGAGAAGCTCCAGACCTGACACGTGTCAGATAGCCCCAGAGCTACCTGCTTCCCACAGCTAGCTCCGGAGCTGCCACGTGTCCAAACGTCGGAGCTGGCAGCCTCTAACCTCCGGAAGACCTTGTAACGGCTCCGGATCTTCAAAGGAGAGCCAAGGACTTCAAGACCCGATTAAATGTCATTAATGCCATATTAATGACACTTAAACGGATGATCTTAACACCAGTAACGGCACTGTCGGAGCCCGTTACAGGATCATTAACAATAATTAATTGTGTATCAATACTAGTAACCGCCGGGGCCACATGTCGGGCCAGGCTAGCTTGTAACGGCCTGTCCTTGTACTATAAAAGGACAGGACGACGATACACGCGGGAGAGGTGGACAGAGGTTCACAGACGTTGACAAGCAATCATACGTGACAAGCTAATACAACACCAACACACCCGTGGAGTAGGGTATTACGCTCAGGCGGCCCGAACCACGTAGATCCTTGTGTCTCCTGTGTTAAATCGCAATTCACCTTCTTGAGTCTCCGCGCGCCCACACCGAACCACAAACTCCTTCAACACTTTAGAAGTGTCAGGAGATCTGCCGACTCCAACAGTCGACAGAATGTCTATCTTTTAATCATATTCATATTTATTATGTCTTGTCACAAATTATTGAGCAAAACACGTAGGCACCCCACCATAACGTGTGTATGTATGAAGGACTTCCTCAATCTCTCTTTTATGATGCATTCATTTAGGGGGAGTCAATCATACACCCGCACGTTATGAAAACCACAAATTTATACTCTTTTATATGAAGACTTAATGTGTTGTCATCAATCACCAAAAAGGGGGAGATTGAAAGTGCATCTAGGATCCCCGTGGGTTTTGGATGATTGATGACGACAATTAAGTGACTAATGAGCTCAGTGATCTTAAGCATGGGTGTGGACTCAAGTGGAAGCACAATCCCTCAAAAAGGAAAAGGTTGAAAACGGCGATGTCAACTCAAAAAGGAGAAACTAGGGCTTCTAGTGTGTCGATTTTGGACTAGCCAAATACGTGTGAGGATGTGTGTTTAAAGTGCATTGAGATCAAGTTGGGAGCTCAAAGCGGTTTAGAGTTCAAACCCATTGAGAGAAAAGAGTTGGAAGAAGTCTGGCAGTAGGGCCGGACTAGTCCGTGCAGGTGGCCGGACTAGTCCGCCCCTTGCTGGCCAAGTCCGTTTTCAGCCGGACCAAAAGGGTCTGACTGAGTTCGGACTAGTCCGTAGTGGGACGGACTAGTCTGGGTAGTCGTGGAGTGCATTTTGGGGACTAAGTCCCAAAACCACAGACTTGTCCGTTTTGGTCCGAACCAAGAGGTACTGACTGAGAACGGACTAGTCCACCCGAAGGGTCGGACTAGTCCGGGTGTGAGAGAAGTCGGTGCTTCAGAGACTAAGTCTGGGAAGGCCGGACTAGTCCGTGGTCCTCAAACTAGTCCATTTTCACACGAAACAAAAGGTTCTATGTGAGATCGGACTAGTCCGGTGAGGGCCGGACTAGTCCGTTGTTGAAGTGACCGTTTCAATTTGAAGTTTGGCGGGTAGTGTGACGATTGCAGCGCAGTGCAACAGTTGTCAGGGACGTCAGTGGTCCCCTAGGCCGGACTTGTCCGGGCTGTAGGCCACACTAGTCCGCCCATATGCTGAAGTCAGCGGTATGGGCTTGGGACCTCTATAAATAGAGGCCCCATGGGTTCATTTGAACAAAACCTTTGAGCAAGTTGAAACCCTAGTGCCATCACAGCAACCTTGAGCCTCCAAAAGCCTCCTTCTTGCCTGCATTCCCTCTAAAACTAATTCTTGTGTGGATTAGCGTTTAGTGAGGTGAAGAAGAGGAAGAACACCGCTCTTTGGCTCTCGGTTTGATCTCTTGAACTTTGTGAATCTTTGTGATCTGTGACTTGAGTCAATCTTTGTGATTTGTGATTGTATTTGTGGTGGGAGCCTCAGATTGTGAGAAGCCCCAATGAATCTTGTATTCACTCTTTGTGATAGTGGAAGAACCAAGTTAGGCCCGTGTGGTAAACTTGGTGAGGGAAGGGTTGTTGAACCCGATCCTTCGTGGACTCCTCAATGGGGACGTAGATTCCTTCGTGGGATCGAACCTCGAGATAAAATCCTTGTGTCCCTTGTGTTCTTTACTTTCACTTATTGCTCATTGCTTCTAGGGTTAACTTTATCGGTCTTGTTCATCACTCTTGTTTCATCGTGATCCTTAGCTTCATACTTGTCATATAACTTGTTAAGGCTCACTAAGTCATTCTAACAAACCTTGTATCACGAGAATTGGACTAAAACTTATTAGAAACCCTTTTTTAGGCTTTTCCCTATAGGAGGACCGGACTAGTCCGCCCCTGGACCGGACTAGTCCGCCCCTGGACCGGACTAGTCTGCCCCCTGAGTTCTAATCTCGTTTTATTAAGTCATTTCAGGTCGTTTAGCCTATTCACCCCCCTCTAGGTAACTTTCAATTTTGCTGCAATCAATTGCAACAATTTCAATCAATTTAGAATAACACCATCATACGTGGAGGCGGGAGCGCCTCTGGGCAGACTGCTTACGTGGGGGAGCGCGGGCGGGCGGCCCTGGTGCGGGCGTAGCGGAAGCGCTGGAGGCGCTGGCTATCTGCTGCGGCTGGGCGTGGAGGCGCCGACCTCCGGTCCGGTGCGGCCTGAGGTGCGGGCGGCGCCGGTACCTGCTGCGAGCGGTGCCAGAACCTGCTGCGAGCGGCCGTGGAGGCGCTGGCCTCCGGTGCGGGGCGAACGTGCGGGCGGCGCGGTACTCCGGTCCGGGGCGGCCTCAGGTGCGGGCGGCGGCGTGTGAGACGATGGCGGCAGAGGTTCCACACTGGGAGAAGGAAACCAGACGGCGCAGGTTCTTTACCAGATCGAACGAAACCAAAAAAAAACTGGGAGAAGGAAAAACAACATGAGGGCATTTTAGTCACTTTAGGTGCCATAAAATCATAAAAGAAAAGAAAATATATAATAAAGAGTTAAAAATATAGTATAATGCTATTTCAGCGATTAGTTAACATTGTAAATACTATTTTAACGAAGCCCACGACGAAAGTATCGTTTCGTCGAAGCCGCACGATTAGAATACTAAAATAGTAATTGTCTCGCGAATGAGTGTATTTGCTTCGAAGAATGAAGTAGGTAAGACGAGATGAATCTATTTTTGATGTTGTTTGTCTTAGAGACATGTAGGATGGAGTCATCCGTCTAGAGGAATATTCTTCACATATGCGGCCTTCCAAACCGAGCGGATGGATCGATCCCACCTGCACGCCGTGAGGAGTCCGTCTCCCTCTCTCCGTAAGGCCGCTCCTCCGCCGCGATTCGACCCACCGTAGCTGGCATCCCGTATACGCGCCTCGCCTCCAAGCTCCAAGCTATACATGTCCATCGTCTCCAAGCTCAAGAAGCAGGACCACTACGCCGCGGTGCACAACCTGGAGGCGTTCTGTCTGGTGTCGCGTGAGGCTCGCACTGCTGCCGGTGCTTTGGGTCCGACTCTTCGACCTGGCGCTCTTGCACCTGAGGACGTGGCGCGACCAGGAGGCCGTGACGGCGAGCTCAGATGGAAGGGAGAAGGAGCATGAGGTCGGTCATCACCAGCGTCCTGTGCACATGAGGCTCACGTTCTTCGCGTCCTTGCGCCTGGCCTCAGGTTCTTGGTGTCGCGCGCTTGGCCGCAGATGGGCTCTATGGTGCCGCAGAGGCTGGTGATGACGACGATGAAGACGACGGGCGCGAGCGCCATGGTGAACGGCGCGCAGTACGGCCAGTGCTTAGTGTTAGAAAATAAGAGGCAATTTACTGAATAATTCCGGAAAAACACAAGAAAAACAGTAGCGATCGGCAGACAGACGGGACGAGAAATAACGCGTACCGATTTGAAGTCGACCGCACCACTGTAGATCCGACGGCGAACAGCCGCTGCACGCGTTGGTGACGATGTTGAGCCGCAGCGCCCGATCTGCTCGGTAGACGAGCCGTGGTGAAGAATGCGAGCAGTCGCGCGGAGCGCTTCCCAAAAACCTTATTCGCCCTCTACCGGTGCAGGATCGCAAGGGTGAGAGGTTCCGGAGACCTGTTCTCCCGATCGTCGGTGCACGCCGGCGCTCGGGATGGAGTAGACTAGAAGGCGGCGCAAGGAACGCGAACGTGGGAACGATCTGATCGTGGGATACTCTGCTGTACCGCGGATGCACGTATTTATAGAGTCCGAGGAGGCGGTTCGTATGCGATCCGGAGGGTCCAGATCCGAACTGACTCCGCAGTCGTAGACGCGTCCGTCTCCAATGACTTGGACTCTAACTCGGTAGCCCCAGAGATTCAGAGGCCCAAAAGCCCAATTTAATTTTCTACAAAAATATAAAATCTGGGCTCGGCTCGAGGCTCGAATTCACACGAACACACGCGCGCGCGCGTGTGCGGGGCGGGGCGGGGCAGGGTGAGGCGTGGCGAGGCGAGCGAGGAGGAGGAGGAGGAGGAGGAGAGCGCGTGGGCCACCCCTCTCTTCCTCTCTTCTCTCTCACTCAAGGAGTGGAAGAGCAACCTCCCTTATATGTAGGGGTTGCTCCACTTCCACTTCCCATGTGGGACTAAACACTTAGCACCACTCCCTCTTGCCCTAATGGGCCTTTGAGATTTATTGAGAATTAATTCTGAATATTATATGGGCCAAGCCCATTTATCCAACAATCCCCCACCAGATCTCAAAGCCATTAAAAGAGAGGTCATTCTCGTTCCTTGTTTAATATACTAGTGTTTTCGGCAGAGACTGTGAAGTTGAACTTCTGCCTAGATCCTCAAGTTTCATCAGGTCACAACTTGAACAATGGACTACGCCTTGAATTGCAAGTTTTGTGTGAACTGACTTCACCCAAAGACCATTACCACTACTTGACTACCAGTAGTCTACCCCGCGGGCGGAGCATATGCGTCGTACTCCCTGGTCTCTTCATGAGCTTTCTAGAGATCACCCAAATCTCACAGACTGTGACGTTAGACAGTCGGAGCTCATATAGGTGTGTTTCCTTCAAGACTGCCCTGTAGGACGACATCTTTGCTACACATAGCCAACAGAAACACATTAAGGCAATTCGTCAACCTGCCTTACAGTTTGAGAGTACAAGTGTGCATCTTCACATAGAGAGGGTATAAAGGAAGTACTCTCCTCGGTGAACCACTAGCTTGTTTTCCCATGTCCTAATTCACGGGATCTCCGATCACATAGGTTAGGTTACTACTATGGTGTCACATCGATGGGTCTCAAACCCATCTCTCTCGGTGCACTTTCTATCACATTACGTGATAGACCCTTCGTAAAGGGATCTGCCAGGTTTTTGTCTGTTTGTATGTACGAAACAGTAATAACTCCGTAGTTTCTCATTTTCCTGGCAGATTTTAAACGTCTCTTGACGTGTCTTGATGATTTTGCATTATCCTTAGAACTGGTCACTTTGGCAATCACCGTCTGATTGTCACAGTTTATAAGGATTGCCGGCAATGGTTTCTCAACTCTAGGCAAATCCATCAAGAGCTCTCGCAACCATTCTGCCTCCGCAGTGGCTGTCTCTAAAGCAGTGAGTTCTGCTTCCATGGTTGACCTCGTCAAAATGGTCTGTTTGCAAGACCTCCATTATACAGCGCCACCAGCTAGAGTGAACACATATCCACTCGTGTCATAGAGTTCATCAACATCAGAGATCCAGTTCGAATCACTATAACTCTCAGGCACGGTCGGATGCCCAGTATAGTGAACTCCATAACTCATTGTACCACTCAAATAGCGCATAATCCTTTCAAGTGCATGCCAATGATCTGTACCCAGGTTTGACATGAACCTGCTCAGTTTGCTTACAGCAAACGAGCAGGACGGGTTGCGCTAGCTAAGTACATGAGTGAACCGATCATCTGAGAATATCTGAGTTGATCTCTTGACTCTTTCTTGTTCTTTCTAAGTATCACGCTAGGATCATAGGGCGTTGGAGAAATCTTGCTATCCATAAAGCCGAACCGGCTCAAGATTTTCTCAACATAGTGGGATTGACTTAAAGTAATTCCACTCTCATCCTTATTCAGCTTAATGTTCAAAATAACATTAGCTTCTCTCACATCTTTCATATCAAAACACTTTGATAGAAAAGACTTGACCTCAGAAATTATATTAATGCTCGTACCAAAAATGAGTATATCATCTACATACAAGTATAACATAACGCTATCGCCCCCACCATGGCGATAGTACACGCACCGACCAGCCTTGTCGGTACCCTAAAAACCGTACACCCCTTGAGGTTAGAAAGATCTCAAAGGAAAGCCATCTACTTGGTTTGAAGACCCTCGGAGGCCCACCTGTCAGACATAACCGGACCCGCTTCTCCAACATGGTTAATCCCTGGGTCGCCACATGTACGACTAACCCGGAGCTACCGCCCACAAGGGGGAAGCTCCGGGCCACGTACCGAAACGGCACCTCCGGACTTAACCCCAGACCGAGAGAAGCTCCGGACCTGACACGTGTCTGGTAGCCCCGGAGCTACCTGCCTCCCACAGCAAGCTCCGGAGCAGCCACGTGTCAAATCGTCGGACCTTTCAGCTTCTAACCTCCGAAAGACCTTGTAACGGCTCCGGATCTTCAAAGGAGAGCCAAGGACTTCAAGACCCGATTAAGTGTCATTAATGCCATATTAATGACACTTAAACGGACGACCTTAACACCAGTAACGGTGCTGTCAAAGCCCGTTACAGGGTTATTAAGAGCAATTAAGTGTGTGTCAATACTAGTAACCGCCGGGGCCACATGTCGGGCCAGGCTAACTTGTAACGGCCTGCCCTTGTATTATAAAAGGACAGGCCGACGATACACTCAGGGAGGTTCACGGATGAACTCACGTACCCCACACGCTTGTGGCAAGTTCATACTGCTAATACAACACCAACACACCCGTCGAGTAGGGTATTACGCTCAGGCGGCCCGAACCACGTAAATTCTTGTGTCTCATGTGTCAAACTCCTATTCACCTTCTTGAATCTCCGCGCGCCCACACCGAACTTCAAACTCCCCAATCACTTTAGCAGTGTAGGGAGATCTGCCGGCTCCGACAGTCGACAGTTGGCGCGCCAGGTAGGGGCGCCTGAGATTTCAAGAATGGTGAACTCTGGGGCTGGATCATCCAACGACCAACCTGCTGCTCAGGCTGTTGGGGGCAATCCCTCCAACAGGCAGCCACCAGCAGTAGCCTCAGCACCAGCAGGAGCCACACTCCCACCACCACCGTCTTCTCCAGCAAATTGTGTTGGGCAGCGTGATGGTGCGCCGGCGTCAAACACTACGTCAGCGAGTCTTGACAACCCAGAACATGCGCTCCATGCAGCGCGTGCTCTTCTACAGCGCCCGCCACCTCCGGATGCATCTCGGGATGCACTGGAACAATGGAGGGCCGATGTGGAGCATTTGGTCGCAGCAGCGGCCGAACGCCTCAACAACCAGGGTCCTCCTCCTCCGGGACGAGCCCTGTCGCAGCAGCGGACTTTGTCTGGAAGACTTGGTCCGCACGCCTCCAATAGCAGGAGACGTGCTGCATCTCAACAAGTGACGTCACTGCCCTCCGGGGCTCGACGCACTCACACGGTATCCAGGCTTTCGACTCATGACCTCCGGGCGGAGCTTGATCGCCGATACCGCCAGCAGGATGGTCGTGTCCATATTGAGCGTGCCCGTGAAAGACGGGAAGCTCTGGACCTATCTACTCTGGAAGGAGTAGGAGGAGGCTGTTCAGCCCTAGCCATGCACCTGCGCATGGTTAGATGGCCACAGAAGTTCCGGCCTCACCTACAAGAAAAATTCGACGGGACTGTCAACCCCGCCGAATTCCTTCAGATATACTCCACTGCAATCTTGGCAGCTGGAGGAAACGAGACCGTGATGGCCAATTACTTTCCAGTGGACTTAACTGGGATTGCCAGGTCCTGGTTTATGAGCCTTCCACCCAACTCTATCAACAGTTGGGAGGAGTTGTGCCATCAGTTCACTGCCAACTTCGGGAGTTCATACACCCGACCAAGCACTGAACTGGACCTTTTTGCGGTCGTGCAAAAAGGGGGAGAATCTTTGCGGTCCTTCATCCAGAGGTTCTCTAAGGTACGCAACACTATCCCTTCTATCTCTAGCGCATCTGTCATTGTGGCATTCAGACAGGGCGTACGAGATAAGAAGATGTTGGAGAAGCTGGCGATCAAGGAGATCACCAGCGTCACGGAACTCTTCAGCCTGGCATATAAATGTGCCAGAGCTGCGGAGGGCCGTGAAATGCACTCCAAACCAGCCTCGGAGGATCACAAGAAATCCTCCAAAGAAGAAGCCGCTACCTCCGGGAGTGGCAAGAAGAAAAAGAACACCAACGGCAAGAAGAAGACGTCGGCCGGCACATCCGACGTTGCAGCTGCTGCAACTCCGGGTGGCCGGGGGCCACGCCCCGAGAAGCGACCTCGACCGTCTTCCGAAGACGGTGGCAAACCCAAAGTGTGGTGCCCCATTCACAAAACGGGCAGCCACGGTTTGGAAGACTGCCGGGAGGTCCAAAACCTTGCCGAGCGCTACAACAAGCGCCGGGAAGGATCTCCTTTCCGACAGAGGGAAGGAAAGCAAAAGGTCGACGAAGCTCCGGCTGAAGAGGAGTTAGGGTTCCAGGATCCCAAAAAGGTCCTGAAGGCCGTCTACACCTCCGTCGACGATGATTCTGACGTCTCTGACAACGAGCGTCGGAAGACCATGAACACCATTTTTGGTGGATCATGGGATATCACCTCTCGTCGCGTCATTAAGACTATGCGGCGGGATATGGCTGCTGTAGCCCCTACAGTCAGGCCGGAACCTCATCGAAAGTGGATGGACACCTCCATCACTTTTGATGCTTCAGATTGCCCGAAGAGCATGGTTGGAGCAGGACAGTTACCTCTGATCGTATCTCCTACCATCAACAACATCCAGCTCCACCATGTCATGGTAGACGGAGGTTCGGGGCTTAACCTCATCAGCTTCGAAGCTTTCACTAAGCTTCAGCTCCGACCTTCAGATCTTCAGCCCTCTCGACCTTTCTCCGGAGTAGGTCCGGGGGCCATTACCCCACTCGGAGCTATTACTCTCCCCGTTACCTTCGGGACACGGGAGAAGTATCGCACCGAGAAGTTGGTCTTCGACGTCGCTCAGATCAACTTACCATTCAACGCCATTTTGGGTAGACCTGCCCTGTACAAATTCATGGCAGCTACCCATTATGGATACCTGGTGTTGAAGATGCCAACACCAGTAGGCGTTCTCCGGATCCGCGGAGATCGCACTGCCGGAGTAACTGCTCTGGAGGAACTCCACGCACTCACCACGGCGCAAGAGGAGGACTCCAGACAGGAGCAAGCTCCGAAACCCCCGAGCATTCGTCAACGAAGCTCGACCTCTGCACCCCGAGTGCATCCAAGCGGCGACACCGACATTCCTGTCAAAGTCGTCCAAATTGGTTTCGATGCTGCTCAAACCACCCGTATATCGGGAGGGTTGAACGACAAATAGGAACTCGCGCTCATCACTTTCCTCCGGGCTAACGTTGACGTGTTTGCTTGGCAACCGTCACAAATGCCTGGGATCCCCAGGGAAGTGATTGAGCACAATCTGAAGATCTACCCCGATGCCCGGCCTGTGCATCAAAAGTCTCGGAAGCAATCCGTAGAGCGGCAGAACTTCATCTGACAAGAAGTAAAGAAGCTACTCGAAGCCGGATTCATCCGAGAAGTCTTCCATCCAAAATGGCTGGCGAACCCAGTCGTTGTGCCCAAGGCCGGCGGGAAGCTTCGAATGTGCATCGACTACACCAAACTAAATAAGGCATGTCCAAAAGATCCATTCCCACTACCTAGAATAGATCAGATAGTGGATTCCACCTCCGGGTGTGAATTACTGTGTTTCCTAGACGCATATTCTGGGTATCATCAAATCAGGATGTCTAGGGAGGATGAAGAGCATACTTCATTCATCACAGTAGATGGATTGTACTATTACACAGCCATGCCATTTGGTCTCAAGAATGCAGCTTCAACTTTTGTACGAGCTATGTACAAAACTTTTGAAGAACTCATCAGAGACATAGTGGAAGTGTACGTCGATGACATCGTGGTCAAGGTCAAGAAAAAGGAGTCACTCCTAGACACCTTGCAGGCTGTCTTCGACAAGCTGCGGGCCACCCGCACAAAGCTAAACCCGGACAAGTGCGTGTTTGGGGTTAGCTATGGAAAACTTCTTGGTTTCCTGGTAAGTCACCGGGGCATATAAGCTAATCCGGTGAAGATAAAAGCCATTGAAGACATGCGGCCACCAACCCGCATCAAAGACGTCCAAAAGTTAACTGGATGTCTAGCAGCCCTTAGCCGGTTCATATCAAGACTGGTGGAGCGGGCACTTCCCTTCTTCAAGTTATTAAGGAAGTCCGGACCATTCCAATGGTCCGAATAAGCAGAGAAGGCATTCCAGGAGCTGAAACAGTTCCTCACCACCCTACCAATTCTGGTAGCTCCGAACCCTGGTGAGCCTTTGTTGCTTTACATTTCAGCTACTGACGAAGTCGTCAGTATGGTTCTGGTTGCGGAGAGACCGGAACTACCCCACACTCAGGAATCTAGACCCCTTCGGGAGGGTCCGGAAGTTCCTGAAAGCGAGTCTGGGTCCCAGCTCCCAGATTCGAACCCGCAAGAAGTCACTTCAGGAGACCTAGACCCCTCCGGGAGGGTCCAGGTCATTTCTGAAGAAGCTCCGGGTTCCTCCAGCCAGAACCCGGAGGTCCCCGAAGAGAATCTGGACCCCTCTAAGAGGGTCCGGATCAATGAAGAGGAAGCTCCGGACCCCTCCGGGAGGGTCCAGACCATTCAACGCCCGGTATACTTCATCAGTGAAGTATTACATGATGCCAAGACTCGATACCTAGAGGTGCATAAGCTGCTCTATGCAGTTCTTATTGCCTCTAGGAAGCTTCGACATTACTTCCCAGCTCACAAAGTCTCGGTGGTGACCTCCTATCCACTTCGAGCAATCTTGCATAATCCCAATTCAACTGGTAATATTGCAAAGTGGGCAGCGGGATTGGCTAAATTTGATCTTGAATTTATTTCAAGACAGGCAGTCAAGAGTCAAGCGTTGGCAGATTTTGTGGCAGAATGGACTCCCTCTCCATCAAACCCTGGGGGCCCCAGTGAACAGAAGACGGAGCATCAAGCTCCAACCTTCACCGAGCCTCACTGGACCCTCTACTTCGACGGCTCCATGCAGAAGCAGGGGGCCGGAGCTGGAATCCTTCTCCTTGCACCGACTGGGGAGAAGGTAAAATACATGGTACACCTTGACTTCAAGGCAACCAACAACATGGCGGAGTATGAAGCGCTCATCTACGGACTAAAGGTGGCACTGTCATATGGTGTCAGGCAACTGCTGGTCAAAGGAGATTCACAGCTCATCATCAAGCAGGTGAAGGGTGAATGCTCCTGCAACAATCTCCAGCTAGCTGCTTACCTCCTAGAAGTCCAGAGGCTTCAGAAGGACTTTGAAGTCCTAGACCTCCACCATGTTCAGCGTGCCCACAACGCTGAAGCCGACGAACTCTCGATGAAAGCGTCAACCGGAGCTCCGGCTCCTGACGGAACTTTTGTCCGGAGATTGTTGAAACCCACAGCCCAGCCTGCCGAACTGAGCGAAGGGGGCGAGATCAGCATCCCGAAGCTGACGGTCCCGATGGCCCTGTTACCATGGCAGCCATCAAGGGTCGTAGGTGCTGCCGGAAGCTCCGAGCAACCCAGCACGCAAGACTCAAAGGCTCAAGCTAGCTCCGATGCATGGATCTCGGAGATTCGGAGCTACTTGAAAGACAACATCCTTCCTGACGATGATGTATCCGCTGACCAGGTAGTCAGATTGGCTAAAAGATACCCGCTGGTAGAAGGGGATCTCTACCGGCGCGGTGCCAACGACATCCTAATGCGGTGCATCACAAGGGAAGAAGGATGTGAACTCCTCGCAGAAATCCATGGAGGCGAGTGTGGGAACCACGCATCTTCCCGCACGCTGGTCGGAAAAGCCTTTCGGCATGGCTTCTACTGGCCTACAGCGCTCCAGGATGCCACTGAGCTGGTGAAGAAATGTGAAGCATGCCAATTTCATGCAAAGCAAATTCATACACCGGCTCAGCCCTTACAAATGATACCTCCTACATGGCCCTTCGCTGTGTGGGGGATGGATATCTTGGGACCCTTCCCAAGATCCGTCGGAGGTTACAAGTTCCTGTATGTCGCCATCGACAAGTTCACCAAGTGGCCGGAAGCAACTCCAGTTGTGACGATCAACAAGCAATCTGCTATCAACTTTCTGCAATCCATTGTGAGCAGATTTGGAGTCCCAAACAAAATCATCACTGATAATGGGACTCAATTCACAAGCTCCGCATTCCAAGGATATTGTGAAGACCTCGGCATACAAGTTTGCTACGCCTCCGTAGCTCACCCAGCCAGCAATGGCCAAGTCGAGAGAGCAAATGTTGAAATCCTTAAAGGACTCAAAACGCGCACCTATGAGCGCTTGAAAAAGCACGGAGCCAACTGGGTCGAAGAGCTTCCGCCCACTCTATGGGCCAACAGGACTTATCCAAACCGGTGAACCGGAGAAACACCCTTCTTTCTGGTGTACGGAGCTGAAGCAATCCTTCCTCCGGAAATCACCTTGGGTTCGCTCCGGGTCCGGACCTTCGACGAAGCCGCGCAGGACCAGCTCCAGCGTGAAGACCTAGACCTCCTCGAGGAGAGAAGGTGCCAAGCAGTTGTTCGGAATGCCCGATATCGCCAAGCTCTATGGCGTTATCACCAGCGGCATGTACACAACCGACAGCTCGAGGAAGGCGATCTGGTGCTACGGAGAATACTATCCAGAGAAGGGTTAAACAAACTCTTCCCCGGCTGGGAGGGGCCCTTCCGAGTGATCAAAGTATCCCGTACCGGAAGCGTTCGCTTGGCTACCGAGGATGGGACACCTCTCCCGAATCCTTGGAACATCGAGCACCTCCGTAAGTTCTACACTTAATACCACGGAGGTGAGTCTTAAGTAACTTGGAGTGTATGTTATAGAGTCATTGTACAGAGTCGGGTAGTTCCTCCGGGAGAACAGCCGGACCTTTCCCGAAAGGTCTGCAAAGTTCATGCAGCACTTGTCACAGTCTCCGGACTAAAAGTGTGGCTAACTACCCTGGGTCAAACGAGAAACCAAACACACTTAGCCTGGTTCCGTACCCTAAGAGTGTACTTGTTTCCCCTGTACCCCAGACCTATAATGAAAGACATCTTCATGTGAAATAGACTCCACGTGCATTTATTTTGTACAGGCTCAACATTTTTATTTTTCTCTTTCTTGTCTATAACAAAGACGTGCAATTCTTAAGAAATTTTAGTTCGGCCGGTTTATATACGATTCGAGTTGTATTGTCAGTTCTTTTGGATTCAAATATCGCTCATGGCCAACTCGCCTGAAAGCCGCCAAGCCAATCTAGGGCCGGAGTGTGCTATCGACTTAGCCCGGTCAAGCACCCTAAGTACGCCACTCTACCTACACCCCGGCAGGCCGAAGTAAGGCGGGTCCATGAACAGTTGAATCTAAGAGAAAAGGCAACACATCCGGTTGTATTTAAAATCGCGTTCAACTTAAAGTTTTCTTGAGAATCGTAAGCCGCGACAAAATTATAGATAAGGAACGAATTTTACTATTTTTCTTGACTTAAGTGTGCAGGAAAAATAAAGTCTACGTTGATGGAGAAAAGCCGGAGCTAACTAAGCTCCGACTCCCCCAAGGGGGCCAGCCGTCGACGCTGAGTATAAGATGGTGAGAAGACCCTGTAAATGGAGTCTGCTGCCAACAAACCAAGTGTTGGCAAAGGTCACTGCCGGAGCTACTCAGCTCCGACACCCCGGAGGACTAACTATCGACAACCTCAGGGGACCTTCACTATCGAAGACTTCGAACCTAAAATTCTACAAGTTCAGAGCAAATGAGTCTTCAACAAAACACAGTATCCTTTTGGTACATGTTCACAATCAAATTGTGTACATCTACCAGGGGGGCAAGTGAAGATAAAGATGTTGAAGACAAAAAGTTAAATTCGCAAAATTTTGGGGATTTCATTCATCTGGAGACAGGAGATTACATCTGGAGACAAGGGATTACAAAATTGAGGAAGAAGAAGAGAAAATACAAGTGAGAGCTAAAGAGATGGTCCTAGACCCTATGGAAGAACTCGGCGACCTTCTGGGCGACCTCCGATACGCTGGCTCGGGTAGCTTCGCCTTCTCCTTCGACGGGGCCTTCAAGCACCGGGTCCAGAGGAAATTGGGAGTTCCGGCTGGTGTAGCACGTCAGCACATACTCTGTGACGTTCCTCGCCAGGGATTGCCCCTCAAACTCCAGTTGGTCCGCGATGACATTGCCCACCTTGGAGAGCTTGCTACCTGCTGCGCTCAATGCCTGCAGCGCAAGGTCCGGCTCCGGCTCCGGATCATCCGGGCGCACGGGGCTGAAACCCATCAGCGTCAGCGCGTCGTTGGCCTTGCCCAGGAACTCCCAAATTTGTAGGGATTCCGCCGTCCTCAAGCTCTTCATCTCTTCCAGGGATCTCCTGGCCGCCGTCAGTTCGGAATTCACGCGGGCGAGGCGCTCAACTTCTTTGGTGATTTGCTAAATCTTTGCAGCAACCCGCCTCTCGAGTCTTCCGAGCTCCTGCTCCCGGAGGTGGATCTTGTTCCGGTGATTGACCAGGTCCTTCTCCCTAGCCTCCACTTTTTCTCCCAGGCAACAAGGGCACACTTGTATTCATAGAGTTCCTGCCCTCGTACCCAGGTCTTCTCCTCCTCCTCTTGGCAGCGCTCTTCCAACTTCTTAGTGCGCTCCTCGAGGCCCTTGTCCGCAAGAGCTATCTTCTCGGCAAGCTCCTCTTCCCTCCTCAGGACATCATTCCGCAGCTCAAGGAGTTTCTGCTCTTCATTCTCGAGCCGTCTCTCCCTATCTTCAAGTGCCTCTTGGCGCTTGATGAGTGCTTTGTTAATGGCCTCAAGCTGTTCGTGCCGAGCATCGGCCGCGTTATTGGCAGCTTTGGCCTGATCATAGATATCCCGGGATTGAGCGTCGAGGGCATGAGTCATGCTCTCCCTGTCATCCAGCAGCTTGCCCGAGTACTCCAGGCGGATCTTCTCCCGCTTGATCCACTCCTTGTCATCCGCTAGCCTCGACTGTGCCAGCTTGGTCTCAAAGTGGAGTCGGTTACGCCACCGCCTAAGGGTTTGGCGCTCCTCTTCAAGAGCCTTGCTGTCGTGGAAGAAAGCCAATTGGACTTGACGCAGACTGGAGCAGGTGTTGTCGATAGACATCGACAGCGGGATGGGCTCCGGACCTGCTGGGGTCTCCTCCGCTGGTTCCAGCGGGTCTTCACATACAAAAATTGGGTCCCACTCTACGAGAGCGGAACCCTGAGCTTCCAAGGCACTAGGGCTATCCTCCGGGATGGCCTCAGTCACCATCGAAGAAGGCCCCGCCGCCAAGTCTTCGTTCACCTCCTCGGGCAGGGGGCCAGCGACTTCATTTGGGCACTCCGGCTCTGCCGCAGGTACCTCTGACGTCGTTGCTTCCGGAGCAGGAGCTGCTACTGGCTCCGGCCGGGACACCTCTTCCGAGGGAGGCTCGAGCTCCATCGCCTCTTCAACCACCGGCACTATGACCGGCGCTCCAACAATAACCGGCTCAGCGGCCGGAGCTTCAGAGGTAGCCAGCTCAACTGCCGGAACTACCTCGACTACCGGCTCACATGCCGTGGCTTCATTCACCTCCGACTCAACCACCGGGCTTCAGCAATTTCCGGCTCCAAGGCCAGAACTACTATTTCCTCCGGCTCAACAGCCGGAGCTTCCATCACTGCAGCACCAGGACCCGGAGCTTCAGCCTCCGAGATAGGTGTCGCTGGCGTGTCTTCACTCCCGTGGTCCGGCGCTACCACGGGAACTTCTGGGGACGAGTCGAGGTCCATGACCACGACAGCCGGCGCTGGAGCTGTCGCAGCTTCAGCCACCACCTGGGGCAGCACCGGGACAGGAGCAGAAGCTCCCACGGCCTCAGACATCGTGGCTGAGGGTGGGGCTTCACTCCCCTTCTTGGGGACGCTGCAGATGATGGACGAAGAAAATCAACAAACAATCGCTACAATTAAAAAGTTAACCAAGGTAAAGATTAAAAATTACCTTGGAAGGCTTCCGCACCAGCTTGCGCGGAACCTTTTTCCTGGACGTTCCGGGCTGGCCACAGTCGGCGTAGAAGCTCCAGAAGGCCCCACGGAACTTGTCGCAGCTATGGGCGTTTCCCGGGTCGAGGCTCTCCTCGATCGGGAGGAACCCCTAGACCTGGAGGCTCCCACCGTCCCAGGTGCCGGAGTCATGCGCCCGAAGCTAGCACCCCAGGAGGGTTCCACCACGGGGACAGACGCGCTCCGGGAGGATCCCACTGCAGGAACGATATCGTCCCGGAAGGACCCCACTACGGGGACAGTCGCCACGGTGGCAGAAGATTTCCCCCCCTGGGGAGAAGGGACTGAGGCGGGAGTAGCAGGCCTGACGGACCTTCCGTCGGCATGTCGCAGCTTCCTCTTCCGGCTCTCCGGCTCATCTGCCAGCTCCTTGCCCTTGCCAACGACCTCGACCCTCGGCTGTGGGGCAGGGGCGGAGCTGTCTTCGGGCACCCCGGGGATCGCCACCCAGGTGGTTGATCTTCTCTCGACGACACCAAGGTCGTCAAGTAAGGGCATCGTCCGCCGGAGCTCCCTTCTGAACTCCACTTCCACGTTCAGAGGGAGAAAGGCCGACGGCGGAGTCAAGTCATCACCGTCGACGTCGATGTCGTGCTGGAATTTCTTGAGGTGGAACTCCAAGGTTTTCCCCACCATGTTGGATTTCAACCCGGTCTCAACCCGGTCCTCGTCCATCACGCTGTTGAGGGCCCAAGCGAGCTTCTCCCTCCTCTTCAGCGGCGCCCACCTGTTGGCCAGGAAATTGCAGAATACCGCCTGAGGAGTCAATCCTCTCTCCACGCATTGGCGAATCCTGGTCAAGTCGGGGTTGAAAGCTTCCGCCAGCACCGGAACCGCACTCCAGATCGTCGTGTCGATGCCGGGCAGGCCGTCGGGCAGCTCCAACCGCTCATGCTCCTCCACCCTGACGACTATCCAATCTTTCTTCCAGTCATCCCACTTCCCGGAAGGGAACGACCGGAGGTACTTGAATGGGCACTTCTTGCGCTTCACAAAGTAGTAGAAGCCAAGGTACTCATTGCTTCGGCCGGTGGTGTGGACGGTGAAGAAGGTCCGAAAGAGTTCGATGCAGGGGGGATGCCCACCCACATCTCACAGAAGTGGACAAAGATGGACACAAGGAGAATGGAGTGAGGGCCAAGGTGGTATAGCTGCAGACCATAGAAGTCTAGCAGCATCAAGAAGAAGGAAGAAAAAGGTGGGATCAAACCCACCATGGCGTACGAAGAAAAGTACACCATTTCGCCGGCGTGCTCCTTCTCGAAGGGGAGCTCTCCGCCGGCACGGACCAAGCGGTTGAAGAAGTCCGAGGACCACCCCATGAGGGCCCGGACCTTCTTCAAATCGTTGTCGGTCTTCAAGCGACTCTCGCGCAGACCCAACTCCATCGCAGCACAGCTAGGCAAGAGAAGAAGAGCTAAGCACGAGTTGGGAGTTTGAGCGCAAGATCAGATGAGAGACGTAAAAAACTCCCGACGGTGCGCGCTTTCCTTCTTAAGTAAGCCCTCGCAACGCTTGGATGGAAACCGCAGGGAAGTCGAAGATACCATTCAAGAATTCAACCCAACTGATGACAAGAGGGCCCGGGACCACCCCGACGATCAAGTCGAGGCTCTTACCCAGGCGAACGGTTGTCATCACTCGGCGGGAAACCCAAAGGCGGCGGCATGACAGGGCGCGCGAAACTGATACGGTTTTCGTATCGGGAACCGGCGACCTTCAATTGTGTGAGATCTGCACGTCTGCCGCCTGAGGTGGGCCACGCGGCGGGATCTAACTGTAAACCCCTGCCGACGGCACCTTCGAAGACCCTTGAAGACTCAGTTCAAGAGTCGCAAGGATGGACCCACCTCCGACGGAACGACTTCACCCTAGTGATCTTCCTCGGAGGTAGGTCCAGGGGGCCACTTTCGGTACCCTAAAAACCGTACACCCCTTGAGGTTACAAAGATCTCAAAGGAAAGCCATCTACTTGGTTTGAAGACCCTCGAAGGCCCACCTGTCAGACATAACCGGACCCGCTTCTCCAACATGGTTAATCCCTGGGTCGCCACGTGTACGACTAACTCGGAGCTACCGCCCACAAGGTGGAAGCTCCGGGCCACGTACCAAAATGGCACCTCCGGACTTAACCCCAGACCGAGAGAAGCTCCGGACCTGACACGTGTCTGGTAGCCCCGGAGCTACCTGCCTCCCACAGCAAGCTCCGGAGCAGCCACGTGTCAAATCGTCAGACCTTTCAGCTTCTAACCTCCGGAAGACCTTGTAACGGATCCGGATCTTCAAAGGAGAGCCAAGGACTTCAAGACCCGATTAAGTGTCATTAATGCCATATTAATGACACTTAAACGGACGACCTTAACACCAGTAACGGTGCTGTCAAAGCCTGTTACAGGGTTATTAAGAGCAATTAAGCGTGTATCAATACTAGTAACCGTCGGGGCCACATGTCGGGCCAGGCTAACTTGTAACGGCCTGCCCTTGTATTATAAAAGGACAGGCCGACGATACACTCAGGGAGGTTCACGAACGAACTCACGTACCCCACACGCTCGTGGCAAGTTCATACTGCTAATACAACACCAACACACCCGTGGAGTAGGGTATTACGCTCAGGCGGTCCAAACCACATAAATTCTTGTGTCTCCTGTGTCAAACTCCTATTCACCTTCTTGAATCTCCGCGCGCCCACACCGAACTTCAAACTCCCCAATCACTTTAGCAGTGTAGGGAGATATGCCGGCTCCGACAGTCGACAAGCCTCATTAATGACAAAGCCCGCAGACGTCAAAGTACTATCGAACTTCTCATGCCATTGCTTAGGTGCTTGTTTCAGGCCATACAAGGATTTCAACAATTTGCACACCTTTGTCTCTTCACCTTTTACTACGAACCCATCAGGCTGTTCCATATAAATCTCCTCTTCCAACTCTCCGTTCAAGAAAGCTGTCTTTACATCCATTTGATGGATGATTAGACCATAAGAGGCAGCCAAAGAAAGTAGTACACGAATTGTCGTCATTCTGGCGATAGGTGAATAGGTGTCAAAATAGTCTTCACTTTCCTTTTGAGTATAGCCCTTTGCAACTAGTCTTGCCTTGTACTTTTCAATAGTACCGTCGGGTCTGAGCTTCTTCTTGAACACCCACTTGCAGCCTACTGGTTTGCACCCGTATGGCTGTTCAGTTAACTCCCAGGTTCCATTGGAAAGAATTGAGTCCATCTCACTATGAACTGCTTCTTTCCAGTCATCTGCATCAGGTGATGCATATGCCTCTGCTATGGATCTAGGAGTATCGTCCACAAGGTACACAATGAAATCATCACCAAAGGATTTTGCAATCCGTGATCTCTTACTCGACTGAGTTATTTCATTGTGTTCTTCCTCTGGGACATTCTCAAACGGTGTATCAAGAAACTCGCTAGTTGTGGTGGATTCAGGACAAATTTCAGAAGAGATCCTAGCAGTGCTATGCATATCTTTCATAGGAAAAATATTCTCAAAAAATGTTGCATCATGAGATTCCATAATAGTATCAACATGCATATCAGGTACCTCAGATTTAACTACTAAAAATCTATATGCGAAGCTCCGATGAGCATAGCCTAGAAAGATACAATCCACTGTCTTTGGTCCCAGCTTGCGTTTCTTGGTAATTGGAACATTGACTTTTGCCAAACATCCCCAAGTACGCAAGTATGAAAGTGATGGTTTTCTCCCAACCCACTCCTCATAAGGGGTTTTCTCTTTATTCTTGTTTGGAACGCGGTTTAGGACATGACATGAAGTCAATAGAGCCTCCCCCCACCATGCCTTAGATAAACCGGGCGTGTCTAACATGGCATTCACCAAGTCACACAATGTGCGGTTTTTCCTCTCGGCTACCCCGTTTGATTGGGGTGAATAGGGAGGCGTCCTCTCATGTATAATACCGTGTTCCGCACAAAAATCATCAAATGTTTTGAGAAAATACTCACCACCACGATCTGACCTAAGACGTTTGATCTTTCTCTCTAATTGAGTTTCTACTTCAGATTTATAGATTTTAAAGTAGTCTAAAGCTTCATCTTTAGTTTGCAACAAGTAAACATAACAGAATCTAGTAGAATCGTCTATTAATGTCATAGAATATTTCTTTCCACCTTTTGTCAACACACCATTCATCTCGCATAGATCAGAATGTATGAGTTCTAATGGTGCCAAGTTTCTCTCCTCGGCTGCCTTGTGAGGCTTTCGAGGTTGCTTTGACTGCACACAACTATGGCACTTAGAACCTTTGACAATAGTGAATTCCGAAATTAATTTGAGACTAGATAGCTGATTCATTAAACCAAAATTAACGTGATATAAACGAGAATGCCAAACACTTGCATCATCATTAATACCGCCACAAATATGGTTTACTGACTTATTACTAAACTCCGAAAGAGAAAAGCGGAACAGGCCTCCGCATTCATAGCCTTTACCAATAAATTGTCCATGCTTAGACACAACTATTTTATTGGACTCTAAAACTACTTTAAACCCATCTCTGCATAGAAGGGTACCGCTAACAAGATCCTTGTTCATAGTAGGGACATGCTGCACGTTCTTCAGCTAGACAATCTTTCCCGAAGTGAACTTCAGATCGACCGTGCCAACACCACGAACAGAAGCATGTGACCCATTCCCCATTAGGACGGCGGAATCCCGGACGAACTGGTAAGAAGTAAACATGGACATGTCAGAACATACATGAATATTAGCACCTGTATCAAACCACCAAGATGATGTTTGAGAAAAAGAAAGAACAGTAAAGGAATTACCGTACCCATCTGCATTGCTGGATGTCACGATGTTAACATTTTTTTCCCTTTGCGATCTGCCCTCTCAGGACAGTTCTTGGAAGTATGTCCCTGCTCCCCACAGGTGTAGCAGCAGCCATCATTGGCTTTGTTTGACTTCTTCTTCTTGAAAGCAGTAGTTTTGTTTGGCTTGAATATAGACTTGTTCCCTTTGTTCTTGACATAGGGTTTCTGCACCATATTAGCATTGGCGCTAGATTGACCCTCGCCTCCTTTCTCAGTAGCGTCCTTAGCCCGAGCCTTCTCCTCAACATCAAGAGATGCTATCAGGTTTTCAACTGATATTTCCTGTCTCTTGTGTTTGAGGGATGTGGTGAAGTTCCTCCATGATGGAGGTAACTTCGCAATAATGCACTCAGCCACAAACTTGTCGGGTAAAGGACACTTAAGGATATTGAGCTCTCTCGCAAGGCACTGTATTTCATGAGCTTGTTCAACTACAGGACGGTTGTTAACCATCTTGTAGTCATGAAAATTCTCCATGATATACAGTTCACCACCTGCATCAGCTGCACCATACTTAGCGTTAAGTGCACCCCACAGCTCCTTCCCATCTGTGACTGTCAGATAGACATCACAGAGTTTATTATCAAGAACACTTAAGATGCATCCTCTCAGGGCAGAATTGGCTTCCTCGAATTTTGTCTGTTCTTCAACAGACAAAGGACATTGAGGCCTGCCCTCGGTTACCTAGAAGATCTTAAGCGATTGGAGCCAGAGCGTGGCCTTAACTTGCCACCTCTTGAAGTGCACGCCAGAGAATTTCTCCGGCCTCAGTGCATCGGCCAAAGTCATCATGTTCAACTCAGGAAATTGCCTAATAAGGTTTTTGGATTGTTAGAAAATAAGAGACAATTTACTGAATAATTCCGGAAAACACGAGAAAAACAGCAGCGATCGGCAGACAGACGGGACGAGAAATAATGTGTACCGATTTGAAGTCGACCGCACCGCTGTAGATCCGACGGCGAACAGCCGCTGCAGGCGTTGGTGACGACGTTGAGCCGCAGCGCCCGATCTGCTCGGTAGACGAGCCGTGGTGAAGAACGCGAGCAGTCGCGCGGAGCGCTTCCCAAAAACCTTATTCGCCCTCTCTCGGTGCAGGATCGCAAGGGCGAGAGGTTCCGGAGACCTGCTCTCCCGATCGTCGGTGCACGCCGGCGCTCGGGATGGAGTAGACTTGTGACGCCCGGTTCCGAAAATGAACCAAGCTAACGCATATGTGTGCCCAGGATGTTCAACACACATACACGAGTGACTCACAAATGATAAACAGATAATTACCACAGCTCAAATTATTAAGTAAGTACTCTTATTACATAATTCATTAAATCCTCGAATACAAGCTCTAATGAATATTAGTGATAAGTTCAACTAATGCAGCGGAAATAAACTAATTAAACAACTAAGCAAACTAAGCAAAAAGGGATAGCGCAGCTCCATGCAACACCACAGGCAAAGTTGACGGTAGACACGGCCTAGAACTCCGCATTATCGCCATTAAACTCACAATTTTGACCTGCAACTGTTGGGGGGGGGGATTGCAAGAGTGAGTACATGTCGTACTCAGCAAGAGTGGAAAGTATGACATGTGGCTGATTCAAATGACGACAATAATAATGGCAAAGTGCTGAAAAGTACAGTAAAACCATTTGAAAAGCAACATATTATATGTGTGTAAAGTAATCCCATCATAAACCATGTAACCATAATAATACCAGTCCATAATTCACCATTACCAATAACCATAATCAATGTCATAAACCATAATTCCATCCATAACCATAACCATAATCATAATATCGACCATAACCATCACCATACCATAACCATCCCAAATCCCAATTTCCCTCTAATCATGGAAGTTGTCCAGGTGCTCGTGACCGGGAGCACGGCTATCATGATAGTTTTAATTAACTCTGCAGAGTTTGTACCTCTTTACCCACGTGTTCGTGATTTCATCACCTTTCGGCGACTAAGATCCTCCCTTATGCCCATGACCCGTCGGTCACATTACACACTTCCGTTGGTGTGTGGCTAAGAGATCACAAAATAGCCTTTACGAAGGGATTACTAGCCTATTTAGACCCCACTGAGGTTTCACCGGTGGCGATGCCTCCAACTGAGCACATCTTCAACCAAGGGCCCCCTCTTGAGCCATTCGGATCCCAGGGTAGTCCCACCAATCATCAACAAACCTAATCCGACTACCCCTTCCCCGAGCATCCACAATGGTCCAAACAGCACTAGCAAAATCCTAATTAATCAGCTACGCCGCACCCATACTTGGCCTCGTGGTGGCACTGTAGTCCTGGCTTATTCTCGCATGAACCGGTCCTTAGATCTAAAGCAAGCAAACCACCATAACATCCAACCCATCCACATACCAGGCTTGCTTAGATCACCCATCACCATACCGTATCGACCAGTTCACATTAACCAGAATATCATTAATACATAATTAAATGTGTAGTGTTGGTTTTTGCCATCCCAATTAATTAAGCGAAGCAAAAAGGTAAAAAAAAACCTTCCCGACTCTCTACCATAAATTCCAGGTGACAAGGGTGGTCAAACAAAACTAGTAAACTTCCTACCATAGGATTCCCATAAAATTGACACAGCATGCAAGTTTGCAAACAAAACATTTAATTTAAAATAGGATCAATATGCTTCAAGGACACTTGCCTTGCTCCGGCGGATAGGGTTGCTCAAGCGCTTCGAAATCTTGGTTCTGGAAATCCTCGTATGCGGCCTCTTGAGCACGTCCCTCTACTCGTGATCACACATACAAGAAAATACATACAATTCAACATGATGCACACACATTAATCTACATGCGATGATATGCATGCATGCAAGGTGCAATAATTAATTAACTACGGTTGTCTATTAATTAGATGCAACTAGTTCATACGTGTTCATACGGGTTTTCGGGGGTTTTAGTGGGGATTAATGCTGCTGAAAATAAAATTATGGTGCAACTAAAATCAATTTATGTCTATTAGATCTAATGCATCGCCAAAATTCGCATCGGGAACGAATCCTACTGTAGATCTGACGGCTTGACGGTCGCGGAACAAATGCGACGCGTAGACGAAGTGGATGGCGCAGCAGTCCCTCGGCGGCACGACGACGGCGACGATCTCCGGCGGACGACGGCACTTTCCTCTTTTTCTTCCTCTTCTTCCCCTCTTTTTTTCTCTCTTTCTTCCTCTGGCGGCACAACCTTCTGTTGCCCTTTTCTTTTCTGTACCGGCGACAGGGCTTTCGTGGAGGCGACGGCTGCTCTTTTCTGGTGGCTGGAAAACACGAGTCCCGAGGCCTTTTTTTATAGGCGGCGGTAGGGCGCTAGGGCCGGCTGGCGTGGGATCGGCGCGGGGCCGGGCGCGGCGCCGGGAATCGCGCGTTCGGCGCGATGGGACGCGGGGCGTGCGGCTGAGCGCGGCCGTGGGAGGCGGGGCCGGGCCCAGGCGCTGGAATTCGTGGAGCGTGGGAGGCGGGTGTGGGGGCGCTGCGTCGGGGCGCGTACGCGGGCCGGGGCCAGACGGCGGGGTCGGCGCGTGGAGGCGGGGTGCTGCGGGGCGTGGGATTCGGCGGGAGTCGGGCGTGGGGGCCTCGGGCGGCGGGCGGCGTCGGCAGGGTGGGCGCGCTCGGCGTGGGAATCGGGGTGGGGCCGGGCGTACGCATGCCGCCCACGTATCGGCGCGTGGGCGTGGCCGGCTGGGCCGGTCGGCGGCCTGGCCGGCGGGGGGGGGGGGTTTCTTTTTTTTTCATTTTTATTATTTAGTATTATTATTATTATTTTATAATTTAGATTTATTTATTTTACTTTTTTTATACTCTTTTTTATTATATAATTTATTATATATTATATATATATATATATTATTCATGTTATATATTTATTATTATATATAATTTATTTATATATTTCTTTATATATATATATTATTATTATTTTAGATTTATTCCCTAATACATGTTTTAGGCTATAATTATTATTTTCTTTTTCTTCTTTTGCTACCCATATTTGTATATATATGCTCCATCTTTTATGTTTTATTATTTTTCTTTTATCCTACTAATGTTTAATGCATGATCATGTATGCAATGCAAGATGCGAAAATTGAGGGTGTTACAATACTAGAAGGCGGCGCAAGGAACGCGAACGTGGGAACGATCTGATCGTGGGATACTCTGCCGTACCGCGGACGCCCGTATTTATAGAGTCCCAGGAGGCGGTTCGTATGCGATCCGGAGGGTCCAGATCCGAACTGACTCCACAGTCGTAGACGCGTCCGTCTCCAACGACTTGGACTCTGACTCGGTAGCCCCATAATTTTATGCAAAAATATAAAATCTGGGCTCGGCTTGAGGCTCGAAGTCACACGAACACACGCGTGCGCGCATGGGGCGGGGCGGGGCGAGCGAGGAGGAGGAGGAGGAGGAGCATGCGTGGGCCACCCCTCTCTTCCTCTCTTCTTTCTCACTCAAGGAGTGGAAGAGCAACATCCCTTATATGTAGGGGTTGTTCCACTTCCACTTCCCATGTGGGACTAAACACTTAGCACCACTCCCCCTTGCCCTAATGGGCCTTTGAGATTTATTGAGAATTAATTTTGAATATTATATGGGCCAAGCCCATTTATCTAACACTTAGCGCTGTACCAGGACAACTGTGACAAAGTCAATGAGCTGAACGTCAATGCACCGAGTCAGCTGCTAGGTGTTTGATGAAATGCCTAGAAGGGCCAACAGACAGAAAAGCTAACGGTGAGAAGACGTCGTACGTTTCCATCCTTCTCAATCTCTCAAATCAAACAAAAAACAAGGCTTGTCTCATCTTTCTAAACAAACATCAAAATGAGATCATCCCGTCCCGATAAACGGGAATGGATTCATCTCATCCCTCTTCCTCCCAAAACCAAACACACCTAGGAGCTTTTTTTTTTTTGAATCCTCACTGCTCGTACCCTCGTGCGCACGGCAAATCAGGGGCGAAAATCCGATAGTTTCTCGGCGAATGCTTCGACGCACCTCCGTTTAAAATCAGTCTGAGAGCGTCGTCTAATAACTCATGATGAGTTGTGTTCATCAATGGGGGCATACTGCCCGCTCGATCTATCAGGATTGGAATTTCGTGTCACGTTTATTTGAACCTTTCGGCCCTCAGCTGTCACCATTCGAAGCTGAGCACGTGCTAGGGTTTTAGCGCCGCCGCAGCCCCTCGCATTTGCTTCTTCCCCGTCCGCGACCGCCCTCCCCTCGCATCTTTCCTTCCCCGGGCCTCGGCCCCGCCCCACCGCTTGCCGCTCCTCCCTACTTTGCCACTCGTCCGCCGTGCTCACCCCGACACGCCGGCTGCCTGCTCGCTACCAGAAGAGAGATACAGAGAGAGAGAGAGAGAGAGAGAGCGCAGGAGGAAGGACCAGTCGCCGCGGGCGGCGCGATGCTTTACATAGTGGGCCTCGGCCTCGGCGACGAGCGCGACATCACGGTGCGGGGGCTCGACGCCGTCCGCAGCTGTGCCAAGGTCTACATGGAGGCGTACACCTCCGTCCTCTCGCTCGGCCTCGACCCGTCCAGCCTCGCCAACCTCGTGCGTCTTCCTTCCCCGCCCGCCACCTGTTTGCGATGCTGCCTCGTCTCCTTGCGCCGCCGTATCTCGGTGCCCACCACTCGTTCGTGCAAATGCTTGGCTCACGCCCCCTCGCGCTGCTTTCGCGTGCAGGAGAAGCTCTACGGAAAGGAGATCACAGTCGCCGACCGGGAGATGGTGGAGGAGCGCGCCGACCAGATGCTGCATGAGGCCGCTGATGCTGACGTCGCATTCCTCGTTGTCGGCGACCCATTCGGGTAACCATTGCTCTGCTCAGCGTACATGATGAGTATATGACTAGGAACATGAGGGTGGTGATAGCAGGGCACATTATTGTTCCAAAATGGATGTTGCTGTTGTGATTTTAGGCATGTTCTTGTTTGGCATGTTTGTGTGCACGTATCTATTCTAAATTTGTTGATTTCTGTTTTGATTGACCATTGGCATATGGCATAAGGTTCACGTTTTGATCATTATGTCATACTGTCATGTACTTGGGCCTTCAAATCGTTTCCGTGCACCATATTCCATCTTAAAGAATTTTAGATATAAGTTATGTGCATGTATTTATGTCTGCCTTTGTTTGAGTTGAAAAAAGTAAAAGAAAAGAAAAGTAGACACGCATATGTGGTTGCAAGCTTTTCTTTCCTCCTTACTCATGGAAGTCTCATTCCAGTCATTTCATCCCAGCTGTGATATTCAGACCATTTTTTTAGTATATATGCAAACTCTATTGTGAGCTTGTCTTCTGTCTTGTTTCATGACTTTACTTTTAACTTTGATGGTTTTTCTCAGGGCAACTACACATACCGATCTGGTTGTCCGTGCAAAGAAAATAGGGGTTGAAGTGAAGGTGATTCACAATGCGTCCGTCATGAATGCAATTGGAGTCTGTGGGTTGCAACTTTACCACTATGGAGAGACTATCTCTATACCATTCTTTACGGAGGCATGGAGACCAGATAGTTTCTACAAGAGGATTCAGAACAACCGCCGGCTTGGACTGCACACTCTTTGCCTTCTAGGTTTGTTATTTCTTTCTTTTTGCTTGAGCTTTTCTACATGGTCAGCACTCGTCATTATTTATAATGAATCTCTATCCATGAGCGATATGTTTATTGGTGAACATTTATCTTCATTCCTTGAAGAAAAACAGAACCAATGTTCAAGCTGTTATAGTGCAATGTAGATGAGGTATTATTTTGTTTACTCTCTAATCTATGTTATTTGGACCACTGGAACCTTTGTCATCATGATTGTTTTCACTATCTTTAAAAGAATGGCAATATGTCAGTGCATATTAAGCAAAAACTTCAAAACTGCAGACTGTTTTAATTGCAACGTTGATGCTTGTAGCGTGTGGACCAATAATTTTTTTCATTGTTTCTACCAGTAGACTTGGTTTGATCTTTGATGTCATCATTACAAAAAAGGCACTGCTGATTAAGTTCTTATTTATCACAGATATTCGTGTGAAGGAGCCAACATTTGAGTCTTTGTGCAGGTAGCACACTTTGTTATCTATTTTGTCATTATATTGTATTACAAAATTGTATCTTTTGAGAAGTACTAGTTACACACTACATATGCTGGTCTATCAATATTTATCCTCGAGACTTTCTCTCTATGTGAAATACGAGCTGCCCTCAACTGTGAAGCTTTATATTGCTGTTTAAGAGATGGAATTTTTACAATTGTATTAATTTTTTTGTAATCTCTTCCAGAGGAGGAAAGAAAGTGTATGAACCACCACGTTTCATGACTGTAAACACTGCAATAAGTCAGCTTTTGGAGGTAGAGGAAATTCGTGGAGAATCTGGTAGAGACTCATAACTTGTTTTCTTTCAAAATATTCTTCGCTGAACATTAGCTAATATCCCTGCTAAAGTTCAGAACAATATCCTGCTCCACAAGTATTGCCTATTTATTGTGTATTTCTTCCAAACATTTGTTGATCAGAGGATTTACTGTGAGGCTAACATTTAAAGATCACCTGTTTTCAGCGTATAGCAAGGATACACGATGCATAGGCGTAGCTCGCCTTGGAAGTGATGATCAGAAGATTGTTGCTGGCCCTATGGAGAGGCTACTAGATGTTGACTTTGGCCCGCCCCTTCATTGCCTGATCATAGTGGGAGAGACTCATCCATTGGAAGAGAAGATGATAGAGTTTTACATGATCAAGTAGTTTGCCTTACGCTGTGTTGAAGCTTGTTCATGTGAGTTTTATACTGCAATCACTGAGTTTTATACTGCAATCACTAGTTGTTTCGTCACTGCGCTATTGATTCAGAAGCATATAGGCAGATGGATGTTGAATAGTCTGTCCTTCAATGCCATTCTCGAGGCTTGCTTAGGAGCCTGTATTGTCTAGCAGTTGTTTACAAAATACAAAATATGTGATGAGCTGTATCGTTTTCTCGTTACAAAGTACTTTTGACAGATATCCGATCCTTATTTGTCTGTGTATGAACGTGAATGCTTTCATCAGATATCATTCATCAAAAATAATTTCAGGATTGTAGCTATTGTGATATTATTGCACCCATGGTTGGAATTATCTTGATCCGTGTTAGTCTGAGTTCTTCCATCGTATTCTGCATCAGTGTTTTTGAGGCGTCAAGGCCATGGCTGGGCGCCTTGGCGTCCAGACGCCCAACATTTGATTAGGCGTCCAGACGACCTTCTGAAACACTGTTCTGCGCGCTTGGTGCTGGGTGCTAAATTTGGACCCTTTCATATTGCCTTGTTCACTTTCATAGCATTTCTCAGTATCTGAACCCTTTCTTGTTAGAAGGGTGAAGAAACAAAGAGTTGGAGCATCATGTACAAGATTCCCGGGCAGAAGCATTGGTTCTTGGTCGCAGAATTACGAATCAGGGACAGATGGAATACTCAATAGCCGAATTAACATTAAACTTGGGGGTGGCGTTGACGACTTTTCAGTAGTGTTTTCCTTATATCTGAAATGCGGTCAAATGTTGGGGACACGGGATTAACAATATTTCATCAGATTTCGCCTGTACAAGCCTGCACCTTGTTCTTTTTGCATGTACAAAGTCGTGATTAGTGCAGTACTGATTAAGCAAAGTAACGGACGAACCTGACCACTGACCTGGCGAAAAACCGCAGTGTTGATGCTTCTGAGACGGCGTACTCCTACTCGTGCTTGCTCATGTATCCGAGCCTGCATCAACATAACCAGTGTTAAGAATAAATTACATAGATGAACAGTGGAGCCCAACAAATTACAAGGTGGGCCCACATGGGCCCACAGTGACAGTTACAATTCCTTCTCCCTGCAACGGACGCCGTCTCCGAAGGGGTGTGACGACAGCGGTAGTTTCATCTCGAAGAGACGCAAATGTCCATTGAACATGTATATAAGGAACACAATGATTCATGAGAATACAACAGAATTCATTATGTGGAAACATTTGTCTACTTTCTATTACTACTCTTTCATAATACGTTATCACACACGTAGATCAACCGTGAGTGAATAGGTCGCAAGATCACAAGAACAAGGTAAAATGGTGAAAAAATCACTTACCATGTCTCAAATCCGATCCATTCTTCAAGAATTGGACCGTCTTGGTCCATCCAAAGGCGGTCGCCGCCGGCACTATCATCAAAGATACATGAGCCGCCGACGAAATCATGCACAAACAAACAGAGGAACGATGCAACATCGCCGATGACACCATAGACTACATGGTGGAACCGGACACTGACGGCAACCCGGCCCCTGCGTGGACCTGGACCGGCTTCGTCGAAACGGAGGGGAGGCCAGGACGGAACCATCACGTCAAGCAGCGGACCAAATCCCTAACCCTAGGGTTAGGGTTAACAAACAAACAAGATCTTCATCTCCAAATCCACCAACTTATTGGCCGATGGAACCCTCAGATCCGTCCGACTCACCATGAAGCCCTGCGCCATCCATGGTTTGGGCCCTTGCCCATACCCGGTTGCACAGAGGCAACCGATGTTCTCATCACCGGGTAGGGGAGAAGGAGAGAGAGAAGAAGAACTCACCGATGGTGTGGGTAACACAGAGGTCACTGTCGTTCAACAAGAAGGCGACATGCTCGTGGTGGCTGTCGCCGAGGAAGACGACCAACCGACCGACTTCAACTCGGTGCCCGAATCACTACCACCACGTCCGGCGTACAAGCAAACGGCGAGGATCCGAATTGGTCCAAGGAGATTACCCACTGGTCCCCTAGCACAAAGAACAAAAGAGGTCGAACAAATTGCATCAAACAACGAATTCGGTGAACAACCGATAGATCCACCACCAAATACTTCGGATCCAACCGCAAGAAACGAAGAGCCACCGCTCCGGAGCCCCAACGGCGGCCAAATCCTTCATCGTTTCGCCCACCTTGCGAAACCAAGCAACTCAGGCCGTCACCCGGGGGCTTGGTCCTTTTCCCGTCGGTCTTGAGGACCTAGAGATGGGGGGAGGGGGTGGGAAGGTGGAGGACCGGAGAAGGTGCGACACCGCCGGCGTCGCACGAGAGAAGGTGGACCGAAGCGGAGGAACCGAGGAGTCGGAGGAGGAAGTTTCTAGAGCTGTGGCGCGAGGAGAAGAGGGGAGGTGTGACGGCCAACCCTAAGGCCCCACCACCCCATTCATAGCCGCGTGATGGGTCGGGCCATATGGCCGACTGGGCCAGGCCGAACGGCTGAATGGCTAGAAACAGCCCAATGGGGCTGATGTTTATATGTACAAATTTTTTATTTGCTTTAATATTTTTCTTGTAGATCGGATTAATTTATGATAGAATACAAGAAAAATTAGTGTGTATTTAGCATTTAAATTTCTAGAATTTTTAGTTTAGTATTGTAAATTGTATAATTATGGTATTGTATATGTACTTACACATTTTCCATTTCTATGGAATTTGAAGATATGGTTAATACATAGTTATTTTAACCATAATTTTATGTGAGGCATGAAATCAGTGTTATTTCTTGCAAAATTCATCAAACTCATGGTGTTTATAAAAGATGAATTACATATAAAATTGTAAACTCATGGAGTTTATTTTACAAGAACCATAATTATAAAACTAAACATGACATTGATAGATTTCATTTGATATGAAATCAAAGATTATAAATGAAAAAACATGGTGTTGAATGAGTGTTTTTCACTCATATATCACAAGAACACAAATATACTTGCGCATGTTACAATGAAACCTAGATTGTGACAAAATTTTGGTTAAATATTGTAGGATCAATGGCTCGTGAATTCGAGGAACTTGCTCTTGATGGGCACAATTATCCTACGTGGGCAATGAATGTCAAGATAAGCTTGGCTCTTAGACGGATATATGAGGCAATACTTCCACATAAAGATCGACGGTAGGAATTGCCTCCTACATACAAGTACAATGTCTTATATATTTTAAGGCATCATATACATCCTAATTTGAAATCAGAATATGTACTGAAAGAAGAATCAAGTGTTCTTTGAAATGCTTTTCAAAATCATTATGAACAGCAGAAAGCAGTAATTTTACCTGAGGCAAATCATGATTGAATACATTTATGCCTACAAGGTTATAAATCTATTGGAGATTATAATCATGATATTTATAAGATTTGTGCTAAATTACAGTTTTGTGAAAAAGAACCTTCTAATGACAAAAAGATTGAGAAAACTATCACAATTATGCTTCCATCAGATATGATCTTAAGCATCAATACCGTGCTAGAAATTACCAACGTTACTCAGAACTAATACAAGATCTTTTTCAAGCGGAGAAGTATGATGAACTCACTATGAGAAATCATCATCAACGTCCAGTTGGTACGGTTCCACCGTCTTAAGTTAATTATAGGTCAAAGGGTAAAGGAAAAATGGATGATGCTAAATCATCTAAGTATGTTGGTAAGTTCAAGAAAGACAAGAAAAATATGTACAAGAAGAACAAGTCCAAAGAACATAATAGGGGAAAATGAAAGAAGCCATTTAAGTGCCACCGATGTGGTGGACCTAATCATATTGCAAGGAAATGCAAACACCACCCCCCCCCCCCCCAACACTTTGTTGATTTGTACCAGAAATCCCTTAAAGAAGAAGGAAAAGCAAAAGAATCATATGAAGCATATTTTAATGCTACATCTGATGAGGCTACAACGAGGAAATAAAACCAAGTCCATTGAATATTGTAAGGATCGAAACGCCCAAGAGGGGGGGTGAATTGGGCTTTCTTTCAAATTTTAAGGCAATTAAAAACTAACAATCTAAAGCCCAATTTCCTATGCGATTAAACTATGCAATCAATGTAAATTAAAGTTGCGGAATGAAGATTGCATAAGTGTAAAAAGGAGAGGGATGCAAACGCTCAAGGGACACAGAGTTTATCCCGTGGTTCGGTAAGATCACAAGGATCTTCCTATATCCACGTTGTGGCACCCACAGAGGGGTTTTGCCACTCCCAAGTCACCGAGACAAGGGGGTCTTCACTATTCTTCTCCGTTCGCCAAGCTTGGCAAGGTGGAGCTCAAGCCTTGTACACTTTCGAATCCTCCGGGCTTCCACAATCCTCTTGGCAAGCTCCGGAAGTCACACACACCAAGGGACACTCCCTTATTGCTCTCACTACACTAGAGACTCCAATCACCAAGAGTGGAGGCACCCAAGCACTGTCTCTAGCTAGTTCTAGCCTATCTCTTGGTGTACAAATGATGATCAAATGATGTGAAGGTGGTAGCTCTATTGCTTGAATGCTCTAGGATGTGTAGAGTATGTCTGGGCTTCAAGTCTTGTCGATTTGACAGGTTGAAGGGGTATAAATAGCCAGCCTCCACGAGATAGCTGTTGGAAAAGTAGGCTGACATCACTTCTCTGCGACCGGATGATCCGATGTCTCCCCTTCAGTTAACATCGGTCAAAGACAAATTAGCTGATGTCACTGTGTCAGATATGACCGTTGTTAGACCGATGTTGATCTGTCTTCTCATCGGATGACCCGGTGGCTCTTCCTCCAGAATTTTGCTTGATCTTGAAGCTTACTGGAGTGATCGACCGATGTGTGTAAGTCTGCACATCGGATGATCCGGTGCTACACTTGGTCCAATGGTGTTGCAATCTGTGATGATGGACCGATGTCAATGAGCCACTCACATCGGATGATCCGGTGAGTGCGTTTGTCTGAGGTCTTCTTCTTCAGTTGATCCAACTCGACCGATGCAGTCAACTCATAAAACATCGGATGATCCGGTGTGTTCAACTTGTTGACTTCGAGTTGTTTTGAGTTGTTCTTTTGGAATTTGAACTTGTGACCTCTTTGACACTTGTTTGAAATGTTGTTCTGATAGTCTTCAAGCATTTGAGTGATGTTAAGTTTAGAGCTTTCACTTCTTGTCTTCATATGATTTGATTTGATCTCACTTGTTGATTTTATATGGGTCTCCAATGTAATTTTGATTTCATTTGATTGAGTGTTATTGGGACCTTGCATTCACAAATTCATTAGTAATATCGAATGGTTGTCATTAATCACCAAAACCGTACCTCATGGGGCCTAGATGCTTTCAATCTCCCCCTTTTTGGTGATTGATGACAACACAATAATTTAAAGCGCAATAATAATGAATTTGATGATACAATACTCAAGTAGATATGCAATGAATACAAGATAAGACACATTAAGCTTGTAAAAAGCAAATGAAATTTATGGTGCGAAAAGCTCAATCGATTAAAACCATAAACAAATGAGACAAGCGGAAGAGTGCTTAAATAAAATTACAAAAGAGTACTCAAGCACGAATACAAATGATAAACACACACTCCCCCTGAGACTACTGCTACCACTCCCCCTGACTCTTCTACCTCTTCTCCCCCTTTGGCATCAAGACACCAAAAAAAGGGATCCGAGCACCTACAGACCCTGAGAGCTGGGCGCGATGACGAACTGGTCACTGCCGCTGTCGTCGGAGCTGCTGGCCGGAGTAGCGGAGGAGGGTGCTGCCGGAGCCGAAGAAGCCACCGTCGGTGCCTGCTGAGGAGGAGGTGCTGGAGGTGCTGGAGCAGGTACACTGGTGACAGAGGCCGGCGTCTGAAGGAACAGTGAAGTGGCCGGCAGTGGGGAGTGAAGAGGAGCACCTGGAGCCAACAGCGGGGACATGCCGAACGAAGGGATCGGAGTGGAGGGAACTGGAGCCACTGGTGCAGCAGCTGGAGCCAAGACAGGAGGCAGAGGAGCTACCCCAGGCAGCTGCGATGGAAGGGCGATCCCGGTCTGGGTGTAGAGGTTGGTGATCAACCCTAGGATCCCCATCATCGCCTGCTGCGTCTGCTGCTGCTGGTCCAGAGTGCGCTGGTGCATCTGGTCGATGAGCCCCGTCAGCCGATCAGTGTCTTCACGCCTCTCACAGGCGATCTGACGCTGCATCTCCTGCTGCTGCTGCTGGAGCTCAAGAAGACGCGCAGCCTGCTCCGCGCGGGCCTGCTCGGCGGCCAGCCTGTCCAGTCGCTGCTGCTCGACCATCTGCTGGAGGAGCGAAGTCAGCTCAGATGGCTGCGTGACCTGCGCCTCAGTGACGGGAGGTGGAGTGGGAGGTGGCACTGTAGAACCTCCAGCCTCCGCGTCGTGCTGCCGGGGAGAGGGGGGAGGAGGGAAGTACTCCTCGACACTGTCGTCGGTGTCGCTCTCAGACCAGATATGCTGCAGGTCCTCCCCCTGAGCCTCAGCCTCAGCAAGCCTCTCGTCCTCCCGCTCTAGGTCGGACCAATCTTCCTCTAACAGACGGGCCCGGACCTGGCGCTCAACTGGACGACCAAGGCGACGGTCTCCAGGAGCAGAGGCACGATAGTGACCAAAGCGAGTCACGATCTCGTCAGCAAGCCTGGCTTGTGCTGCATCCCCCTCAGGCACCATCATAGAGCATATGTAACTGATCCAGTGCCCGTAGACCATCTGCCTCATCATGCCAACCCCGTCTGTGATCACGTCTTCCATCTCGCACAGGAGGATGTCCACAATGTCGAAATCCATCCCGTTCATTATGTAGAACAGGAGGGTCTGCTGCAGACTAGTGAACCCCTCCAAGTATCCTGACCTCGGCGGGAGCGTGCGACGCAAGGCGAGGTGCACAATGCGCGCAGCTGGGGTCAGAAGAGCTGGAACTCTCGGCTGGTCCGAAGAGAACGTGGGGCCAAACAGGGACCGGATCTCGTCAAGCTGTGGTGCTACTCCTCCAGTAAGTGGCCTCCTCAGTGGATCTGCCTGCCCATAGACCTTCTCGTGCACGCAGGTGTCGTGCAGGTCCAAACCAAGAAGTTGCCCCAAAGTCTGCCTCGAGAGGTGGTAGCGTTGTCCCATAAACATGAAATCAATAGACCTCCTGCCCTCAGAGATGTACAGGGTCGCATAGAAGACACGGACCCAATCTTCCACATAAGCACTTCTCTCATAAGCAAGCAGCTGCACCAAACCTCTGTACCTCTCAAAGTATGAACGGACCTCTGACTCCGCTGCCACTGCAAGCTGCCCCCAATCCAAGTAGTTGTGCTGAAAAAGCTTGTGCCCCCGACGTCTGTAGGTCTCGTAGAGAGACGCCTGGGTGACAGTCCAGAAACAACTATCCACAAGAGCTTCACGAGGGTACCACTCCTCAAGTAGCACGCTCCAACGAATCTTGCGTAGCTGCTTGGCCTTCATCTTCCGGTAGTCCGTGAGACGGACTCCCTCACCGACACGGACGGCCGTGTCCATCTCGTAGATGGCCCTCTCGGCCTCCCTGTCCTCACGACGGTCGGCAGCCGTCGGTCTCGGACGAGGAGCAGCCTCGGTGTGACCCCCACGCGTCCGGGCTGAGCGCCGGCGGACGAGAGGCTCAACCGGCTCCTCTTCGGCGTCGGAGTCGTCGACCACGGGAGGTTGCCTCGGACGAGCCTCGCGGATCCTCAGGGAACCCCCTCGGCCACGCTCACGCTCCTCGGCGGCGCGAGCGGCCATAAGGGCCTTCTTCTCATCCTTCGACAGTTTGCGCTTCTTTGCGGCGGGCTCCGCGATCGCCTTTCCCTTTCCTTTGCGGTCGCGACCCATCTAAGCAACGGAGAGCTAGGGTTAGCGACGAAGAAAGAAGGGACGATGAAAACAACGATGGACGTCGCACGGCACGAAGCAAACCTAGGCGATGGAGAGCAAACGGTGACCGGGTGCGAAGTTGAAGCGACGGCGACGAGGAGAGGCGGCGGCGAGGTCGATGGTGGTGGAGAGGTCGAAGATGGAGGCGGCACACCGACGGCGCTGCAATTTGAGGCGGCAGGCGGCGAAGGACGGCGGCGGTGGCGCGTGAGGTGGTGGTGGAGCGGCGTGTGGGCGGCGGCGAGTGGTGAGGAAAGGCGGCGGCGGCGCTAGGGGCGGCGGCGGCGCTAGGTGGCGACGGCGCTAGGCAGCGGCGCTGCGAGCAGTGGCGGCGGCGGCGGCGACCGGCGGCGGAGGAGGTGGCGACGCGGTCGGGTGCGGCGAGGTGGGCGAGAGACAGCGGCGATGGCACGGGAGAGCGAGGCGTCGGGGAGAGAGAGAAAAGGCGGCGGCGCGCGGGTTAAATAGTGGACCCCAAACCCTAGCCGTTATTTTAACACCGGATGGACCGATGCTAGATAATATGAACATCGGTCGAATGCAACAGTAAGGATATTCAAGAATTGTTGTTGACACCGGATGGACTGACGTCTAGGGTTTTGATCATCGGTCAAATATCACAGTAAGGGTGTTCAACAGAGTGATGTTGACACCGGATGATCCGACGTAGGGGGAAGTAAACATCGGTTGAATTGACCACAGCTCCAGAAGAGTGAACATCGGATGGACCGATGTTTTCCAGAATGAACGCGTCGGATCATTTGAGGTTCTGACTGAACTGGCCCTTGAAGAATGAACACCTATTGATCCGATGATGGATGGGTTTAGGCATCGGATAATCCGATGACAACAGAGCAGAAACATCCCATATATGTCCTTTGACCAAACAAACAATCAAAGAGAAACACATGTCTTAGGACTTTTTGGGTAACCCCTTACCCCTCAAAAAACTAATATGCCAATAGCTTGGCTGAACCTTAAAGCAAATAGAACACCAAGAAAAATGGAGGAAAAAATATCCAAATAAAATGTAAGGCCCATGCTTTGTGAGGTAGAGTATGAAGACTGCTATCTCAATGAAGCATGTTCCTCTAGGCATTAACGTACCTAACATTTTGTTCTTTCCACCTTATATGAGTTGAGATATTGTATCTCAAACAAGTCTCCTTCTCATGAGGTGGGTTCCCCTTTGTGACAATCTACCGTATGCAATGCCAAACAAGTTATAGTGCAAGAGATAGAATGAGTGCAAGTCTATATGGCAGAGATCATGCAAGGCATAAAATAAATCTATCTTGCCAAGTTTAAACCTTCCAAAGGCTTCTTCAGGGAAAACTATTTCTAGCTCGCCCCTATCCTTTGAGAGTTAGACAAGACCTATATGATATGCATCCTTACATGAACATGGCAACTCACATGACGTTGGATGCATCTAGCACATTTAATTCATTTCTAAGTCTAGAAAAGGTTTTCTCATCAAGTGGTTTAGTGAAGATATCCGCCAATTGTTCTTCGGATCTAACACCTTGCAAAGAGATGTCTCCTTTAGCCTCATGATCCCGTAAGAAGTGATGGTGAATATCAATGTGCTTAGTGCGGGAGTGTTGAACGGGGTTTCTAGCTATCTTAACCGCACTTTCATTGTCACAAAGGAGAGGCACACAACCAATTTTAATTCCAAAGTCCAAAAGGGTTTGCTTCATATATAGAATTTGGGCACAACATGCACCGGCCGCTATATACTCCGCTTCCGCGGTGGACAAAGCCACGAAATTTTGCTTTTTGCTAGACCAAGACACTAGGGAACGCCCAAGCAAGTGGCACCCACCGGAGGTACTCTTGCGATCTACGCGGCATCCGGCAAAGTCCGAATCCGAGTATCCCAAGAGTTGGAAGGTTGTACCTTTAGGGTACCACAAGCCCATACTAGGGGTATGCTTAAGATACCTAAGTATCCTAAAGACCGCCTTCTTATGCGATTCTTTAGGAGCCGCTTGAAAGCGGGCACATAAGCATACACTAAACATTATATCGGGCCTAGATGCGGTAAGATAAAGCAATGAACCAATCATAGAGCGGTAGTGAGATTGGTCAATAGGTTTACCGTCCTTATCCGTGTCGAGATGGCAATTTGTTCCCATTGGAGTGCTTCTTGAGCTACAATCTCCCATCTCAAATTTCTTCAAGAGATCCTTGGTGTATTTCTCTTGGTAGACAAAGGTTCCCTCTTGAAGTTGCTTGATTTGGAATCTAAGGAAGAAGTTGAGCTCTCCAATCATTGACATCTCGAATTCCCTAGACATCATGGTGCCAAACTCATGGCTAAGAGATTTGTTAGTTGAGCCAAAGATAATATCATCGACATAAATTTGACAAATGAATAAATCCCCGTCGATGTCCTTGGTGAAGAGTGTAGAGTCCACCCTCCCGATCTTGAATCCTTGCATGACCAAGAAATCCCTTAGACGTTCATACCACGCCCTAGGTGCTTGCTTGAGCCCGTAGAGCGCCTTGTGTAACCTATACACATGGTTAGGATTCCTCGGATCTTCAAACCCGGGAGGTTGCTCAACATAAGCAAGCTCGTTAATATAACCATTAAGAAAGGCACTTTTAACATCCATTTGATAAAGCATTATATTGTGATGTGAAGCAAAAGCAAGGAGTATGCGAATGGCTTCTAACCGAGCGACCGGAGCGAATGTTTCTCCAAAGTCTAGTCCTTCAACTTGTGAAAAACCCTTGGCCACAAGTCTTGCCTTGTTGCGGACCACAACACCATTCTCGTCTTGTTTGTTGCGGTACACCCACTTCGTTCCGATGACGTTCTTGTTCTTGGGTCGCTCCTCCAACACCCAAACTTCATTGCGGGTGAAGTTATTGAGTTCTTCTTGCATGGCCATGACCCAATTTGGATCTTGGAGTGCTTCCTCTATATGAGTGGGTTCTACATACGAAACAAAAGAGTAGTGCTCACAAAATGAAGCGACATGGCGAGAACGAGTACTTACTCCCCATGACGGACTTCCGATGATTTGATCAATCGGATGTGCCTTGGAGATGTGTCCATGCCTCATAAGTGATTGTGAGGCACTTGGCGGTGGTGGAGCATCTTGCTCGTCTTGTGGTTGGACTTGATCTTGGACTTCTTCTTCTTCTTGTTGTTGTTGTGTGGCTTGTGAGTCTTGCATTGGCAATGGATCATCTTTCTCTTCTTCTTCATCAACTTGAGGCGCCATGGAGGTGTTGATTGTGGAACTTGATGCTCCCCCTTGATCATGGCTCTCCTCAACTTCGGGCTTGATGTCTCCAATGGTCATGTTTTTCATGGCTTCTCGTAGAGGCTCATCATCTATATCATCATGACCAAAACTCTCCTCTTGGGAGCCATTAGTCTCATCAAACTCAACATCACAACTTTCTTCAACTAGCCCGAAGGTTTGGTTGAATACTCGATATGCTCTTGAGTTTGATGCATAACCAAGAAAAATACCAACATCACATCTTCTTTCAAACTTACCGAGCCTTTTCTTGCGGTAGATGTAGTATTTGCACCCAAAGACTCTAAAGTAGGAGATGTTGGGCTTTCTCCCAATGAGGAGCTCATATGGGGTCTTTTGGAGTAGTCGGTGAAGATAGACCCTATTTGCGGCATGGCACGCCGTGTTGATTGCTTCGGCCCAAAACTTCTCCGACGTGCCATAGTCATCAAGCATTGCTCTAGCAAGGGTGATGAGAGTCTTGTTCTTCCTTTCAACGACACCGTTTTGTTGAGGGGTGTATGTGGCCGAAAACTCATGCTTCACGCCTTCACGATCACACCACTCCCCAATGTTGTAGTTTTTGAACTCGGTGCCGTTGTCACTCCAGACCTTGATGATGGGAAGTTGAAATTCCCTTTGAGCACGTTTAGCAAAGGTCTTGAAGATTTCCGGAGTTTCACCCTTGTCACCTAGAAACAAGGTCCAAGCATATCTAGAATAGTCATCAACAATAACAAGACAATAGAAATTACCACCAAGACTTTGATATGTGGACGGTCCGAAGAGGTCCATGTGGAGTAGTTCAAGCGGCTTGGAGGTTGACACCATTGTCTTCATTGGGTGGTGTGAAGCAACTTGCTTCCCGGCTTGACAAGCACTACAAAGCTTGTTCTTCTTAAATGTGACATCCTTCACGCCGGTCACCATCCCAAGCTTGAACGACTTCTTAAGCTTGCTCATCCCAATGTGAGCAATGCGTCGATGCCATAGCCAACCCAAGCTTGTCTTAGTGAAAAGACAAGTGGTCAAGCTAGCATCCTTGTTGGAGAAGTCCACCAAGTAAAGATGTCCATGCCGAAAGCCTTTGAAGATTAGTTCTTTGCTTGATTCACTAGTTACTACAACACCATTCTTGTCAAAGGTGCACGTTAGTCCAAGATCACATAGTTGTGCAATGGAAAGTAGATTGAAACTAAGTGACTTAACATATAGTACATTAGAAATGGACAAATCATGCGAAATAGCAATTTTACCTAAACCAATTACCTTCCCCTTTGAGTTGTCACCGAAGGTGACTTGTTCATGATTATCGGGGTTCTCTATGGTGGTGAACATACCATCATTGCCGGTCATATGTTGAGTGCACCCGCTATCGAGTACCCAATGCTTTCCTCCGGCTTTGTAGTTCACCTACACACATGAAGTTAGTTTTTGAGTTTAGGCACCCAAGCCAACTTAGGTCCTTGTATGTGTGATACAAGTGATTTTGGGACCCAAAGTTGCTTGGGGAGCTTCCCCTTCATGCCCTTAATGTCTTTGCCGATGAACCTTGCCTTCACCTTGCCACCTACTTTGCTCAAGAGATAGTGGTAATCATTGAAAGTAGTTTTGTAGTTAGGAGGAAATTTTGGAGAGGTACGGTTGGGAAGAGGACACTCCCTCGTGTGATGTCCGGTGACCTCACAATGTTGGCAATAGGAACCAACTTCTTTGATGAAGCTCGTCCTAAGCTCCGGTGAGGGCACCTTCCCTTTGTTGAGCACCGGGAAGGATCCAAGTCCTCTCTTGTTGAAACCTTTAGCTTGTTGGTAGAGGATTTCCTTGTGCTTGTCCTCCCCCTTAGAAAGTCTTGCCACACTAGTGCGGAGACTTTCAATCTCATCCATCAACTCCTTCTCCCTAAGGTTTGCTTTCAAAGGCAAGGACTCATCCAAAATATTAGTGGCATGTGAAGTAGTTGATACTTTGCCATCAAGGGTTTCCTTTTTCATGTTTTTCATTTTTAGTTCAATTGCTTCATAAGCACGGTTAAGCACTTCATGTTCTTGAACCAAGTCATTGTGCTTTCCCAAGAGTGCTTGGTTTGCTAAGTCAAGCTCATGATGATCAAGCTTGATTTGAGCATTTTCCTCCTCGATTTGCTTGACATGTGTTTTGAGCGTGTCATGCTCTTTAAGTATGGTTACATACTTGTCATGCAAATCGAGCTTCGCACTCTCAAGTTTAGCACAAGCTTGTTCAAGTGCCTTAACCTTGCTCTTTTCCCTTTTTATGATGACATGGTATTCATTAATCATAGATGCTAATTCATCGGGGGAGAGCTCATCATCATCATCGCTAGAGTCATCACGTACCTTAGTGTTACCTTTTGCCATGAGGCACATAGGAGGTGGACGAAGAGGTGAGTTGTCCTTGTTGACGATGGTAAGGCCCGCCAAGTTTTCTTCATCTTCACTCTCTTCGTCGCTTGATTCTTCATCCGTGATCCACTCATTGGCCTCGCACATGAAGACCTTTTGGGGCCCTCTTCTCTTCTTTGGAAAGAGCTTGGTCTTCTTGCCTTTGTCAAATTTCTTCTTTCCAAAGGAGCGCTTGGGCTTGACCTCTTCTTCATCTTCATCACTTTCTTCTAGTTTTCGATTCTTTCCCTTGTGGTTGTCCTTCCTCTTGTCCGGTCTTGGACAATCATATGATATGTGGCCTTGATAACCACAATTATAGCATGTCTTATTTTCATCTTTTCTTGGGAGGAAGGCTTTCTTCTTGGGATCAAAAGAGTATCCCTTCTTTGCGATCTTGGAGTTTAGACGTGAGAATTTTCTCATCATCAACGCAAGCTCATCATCGTCATCTTCGCTTGTTGCTTGCTCTTCTTCGCTTGAGCTAGGCTCAACCACTTTCTTTTTCTTGGGAGTTGTCTTCTTCGTTAAAGCCTTGAGAGCAATGGTTTTTGACGATGACTCCTCCATCATTCCAAGTACGCTCATCTCATGAGCATGAATTTCTCCAATGAGCTCCGAGACTTCAATGTTGTCAAGTGATTCCTTTTGGAGCATTGAATTGATAATGTTGTACTTGGGCTTGGGTAGAAGCATGAGGATCTTGCGGTTGATAAGTCCCTTACCAAGAGAAGCAATGTCAAGTGCGTTAATCTCCCCAATGAGCACATTTAAACGAGAAAACATTTGGTTAACATTCTCATGAGGAAGCATTTTGAATTCATCATACTTGGATTTAAGCAAGTGATATTTGAGTTCTTTAACACGAGATGAGCCCTCATGAATTTCAATTAGACATGCCCAAATTTCACAAGCTCTCTCTTTACTAGCAATTCTAGCAAATACGTCTTGACTTATACATTCATAGATGGCATTTCTAGCCTTAGCATCCCATTTTAGTTGATCACCAACATAATTGAGATCTCCAAATCCCGCACGGGTCGCTTCCCAAACTTCGGGAGCAATAGCCTCTAGGTAGGCACGCATGCGTGCTTTCCAATAGGCAAAGTTTTTGCCCTCGAAGGTAGGAACCGAACCCCCATTCTTGCCCATTTAAGCTCTCTAGCAATGAAGCTAGAATGATCCAATGAGCAACCTCGCTCTGATACCAATTGTAAGGATCGAAACGCCCAAGAGGGGGGTGAATTGGGCTTTCTTTCAAATTTTAAGGCAATTAAAAACTAACAATCTAAAGCCCAATTTCCTATGCGATCAAACTATGCAATCAATGTAAATTAAAGTTGCGGAATGAAGATTGCATAAGTGTAAAAAGGAGAGGGATGCAAACGCTCAAGGGACACGGAGTTTATCCCGTGGTTCGGTAAGATCACAAGGATCTTCCTACATCCACGTTGTGGCACCCACAGAGGGGTTTTGCCACTCCCAAGTCACCGAGACAAGGGGGTCTTCACTATTCTTCTCCGTTCGCCAAGCTTGGCAAGGTGGAGCTCAAGCCTTGTACATTTTGGAATCCTCCGGGCTTCTACAATCCTCTTGGCAAGCTCCGGAAGTCACACACACCAAGGGACACTCCCTTATTGCTCTCACTACACTAGAGACTCCAATCACCAAGAGTGGAGGCACCCAAGCACTGTCTCTAGCTAGTTCTAGCCTATCTCTTGGTGTACAAATGATGATCAAATGATGTGAAGGTGGTAGCTCTATTGCTTGAATGCTCTAGGATGTGTAGAGTATGTCTGGGCTTCAAGTCTTGTCGATTTGACAGGTTGAAGGGGTATAAATAGCCAGCCTCCACGAGATAGCCGTTGGAAAAGTAGGCTGACATCACTTCTCTGCGAACACCGGATGATCCGATGTCTCCCCTTCAGTTAACATCGGTCAAAGCCAAATTAGCTGATGTCACTGTGTCAGATATGACCGTCATCGGATGATCCGGTGGCTCTTCCTCCATAATTTTGCTTGATCTTGAAGCTTACTGGAGTGATCGACCGATGTGTGTAAGTCTGCACATCGGATGATCCGGTGCTACACTTGGTCCAATGGTGTTGCAATCTGTGATGATGGACCGATGTCACTGAGCCACTCACATCGGATGATCCGGTGAGTGCGTTTGTCTGAGGTCTTCTTCTTCAGTTGATCCAACTCGACCGATGCAGTCAACTCATAAAACATCGGATGATCCGGTGTGTTCAACTTGTTGACTTCGAGTTGCTTTGAGTTGTTCTTTTGGAATTTGAACTTGTGACCTCTTTGACACTTGATTGAAATGTTGTTCTGATAGTCTTCAAGCATTTGAGTGATGTTAAGTTTAGAGCTTTCACTTCTTGTCTTCATATGATTTGATTTGATCTCACTCGTTGATTTTATATGGGTCTCCAATGTAATTTTGATTTCATTTGATTGAGTGTTATTGGGACCTTGCATTCACAAATTCATTAGTAATATCGAATGGTTGTCATTAATCACCAAAACCGTACCTCATGGGGCCTAGATGCTTTCAAATATTAACGACATTGTAGAAAACATGATCGTTGAATACAATACCAACGATATGTTTGGAGACCAAGAATAGGCTCCAATTACTTTTATAGATTTTAAGTAATTAGTCGTCTTTGTAAATATATAAGTGTGACATCAAAGATTGTGATATGTATTGTATCATAACATATCAATATTTTGATATAGTGAATATGTATGTATAATTTTCTATACTGAAAATTTTATTATTTTATATAGATACTTGAAATCAATCCAATAGAACAATAAATGTGTCTGGTCGATAGTTGCACAACAAACTATATATATATATTTAGGGAAACCAAATATTTCCAAACTCTTACAAAAAGAACTAGTAATATTTTAACTATTGATGGATATGATACAAATATAGTAGGCTCTAGACGAGCTACTATAGTCCTTCCAATGGGTACACAAGTAACAATCAAGAATGCATTTTTGTATCCCCGATTCTACTCGTACATTACTAAGTTATAGAGATATCCGTATGAACGGATTACATGTTAATACCCATGAAGAAAATAATGAGAAGTTTCTCCACATTATTAAGAAAAATGGTGATAGCTATGATATTCTAGAGAGAATGTCATGCTTACCGTCTGGATTGTATTATACATATATACAACCCGTACCACATGTTACATACAAGGTAGTCTTCCAAAAGGTAGATGCATTCAAAACCTGGCACGAAAGACTTGGACATCCAGGTATTGGAATGATGAGAAAGATTATAGGTAATAGTTATGATCACGATTTAAATTCAGCTAAATTCCCGAAATCTTTAGATTTTATATGCACAACTTGTGAAACTAAAAAATTAATCTTGAGACCATCACCACTCAAAATTAAGGTAGAACCATTTAAATTTCTTGAAAGAATTCAAAAAGATATTTGTGGATCAATTAAACCATTGTCGGGAACATTCATGTATTTTATGGTTTTAATAGACGCATCTACAAGATGGTCGAATGTGTGTCTTCTGTAGACACGAAATCATGCATTTGCTAAATTTATGATGTGGTTCATAAGATTGAAAGCAAATTATCCTGAACACTGACTGAAATCGGTAAGATTAGATAATGTTGCAGAATTTACTTCAAAGCTTTCAATGATTATTGTATGGTTTAGGGAATTGAAGTGCAGCATTCAGTATCATATGTACATACTCAAAATGGATTGGTTGAATCACTTATTAAGAGAAATAAATTTATTGCAAGACCACTATTACATAATTGTAATTTACCTATTACATGTTGGGGTTATGCAGTTTTACACACTGCGGATTTAATACAATTATGACCGACTGCATATCATAGTGTCTCCCCACTATGTTTAGTATGTGGTAATGCTCCAAGCATTTCTCATCTGCGGAAATTTGGGTGCGCAGTATATGCACCAATTTCACCACCGTAGTGTACCACAATGAGTCCTCATAGAAAAATGGGTATTTATGTGAGATATCATTCTCCTTCAATCATAAAATACCTAGACCCCATGATTTATTTACATCAATGTACGCTGACTGTATTTTTAATGAGGATCATTTCCCGACATTAGAGGGGAATATCAGAATAATTCAGAATGTCAGAAAATAAATTGGAATGATAAATCCATGATATCCTCAGATCCACGTACACAAGAGACTGAACTCTAAGTTCAGAGAATAATAAATTTGCAAAATGCCGCAAATAATTTGCCAGATGCATTCATAGATTATAATAATATTATGAAATCTTAGAATCCTGCGGTAAATACACCTGAACCGATGGAGGTACCGAAAAAACCACTCTGACGCCTTTTGTGGGGAAGAGGGGGAAGGTAGAACCTAAAGGAAAGGATATCGCTTCGGAAAAGCGTCCAAGAAAGGAGAAACCAAAAGCTCCTAGAAAATCCAAGAATGTGATGAAACCAAAAGGTATACAACATAATGTGAATGATATACAGTATAGTTCTCAAGCGCGCAATATAAATGAGACTAGAAGATCGGAAAATCCTGACAATCTCATATTGAGAAATCATGAGACGTCAAATGGGATATAAGAGATTTCTATTAATTATACTAGTTCGAGGAAAGTTTATGATCGTAGTACTACAATTGCAGACCTATACTTTTCAACTGTCATTGCTGAAAATTTCTAAGATGATCCAGATCCTAAGATATGGCAGAGTGTAAGAAACGCTCAGATTAGAACAAATGGAAAGAATCAATTGAAGTTGAGCTTAACTCGCTTAAGAAAAGAAAGGTATTCATTGATGTGGTACCTACACCTCCTAGAACCTTTTCAGTTGAGTTCAAGTGGGTTTTCGTTCGAAAAAGAAACAAAAATAATAAAGTGGTAAGATATAAAGCGAGGTTGGTTGCACAAGGTTTTACGTAGAGACCCGAAATTGATTTTAACGAAACATATTCCCCAGTGATGAATGAAATAACATTATGATATTTAATATCTATGACAATACAAAAGCATCTATATATGCAATTGATAGATGTCATGGCCGCGTATTTATACAGATCATTAGATTCAGATATATACATGAAAGTTCCAGACAGAATTCCTATGCCAAATACAAATGTGAATCGCAATATGTATCGTGTAAAGCTTGTCAAATCTTTGTATGGATTAAATCAATCAGGAAGAATGTGATACAACAGACTAAAATAATTCCTCCTAAACAGAGGATATTCAAATATTGATGATTGTCTATGCGTGTTCATAAAAAAATCAAATACTGGTTTTTTGTATAATATGAGTATATGTTGATGACCTAAATATCATTGGTTATGAAAACGATATTACATCTTAAGAAAGAATTTGAAATGAAGGATTTGGGTAAAACCAAATTTTGTTTAGGATTACAGATAGAACATTTACAAAAGGGTATCCTTCTACACCAGTCTGCTTATGTTAAGAAAGTATTAGAGAAATTCAATATGGACAAAGCATACTCCTAAAGAACTCCAATGATTGTTCGTGCCTTGGAAAATGATAAAAATCCGTTTCGACCAAAACAAGAAGGAGATGAGTTATTGGGAGCAGAATACCCATACCTTAGTGTCATTGGTGCATTAATGTATCTAGCAAACAATATAAGACCCCAGAGTGCATTTGCAGTGAATTGTGTTGCTAGACACAGTGCGGCACCTACAATGCGTCATTGAAAAGACATTAAGAGTATCTTAAGATATTTAAATGACACAATAGATCTTGGTTCTTTTAAAGAAATTAATAATCTGATCTAGTCAGATATATTGATGTCGGCTATTTATCTGATCCACATAATGGTAGATCACAAACGAGATTTGTGTTTTTACACAATGAAACTGATATTTCATGGAAGTCTTCATGGAAATATTTCTGATCCACATAACTCTGAGTGACATCCAACGACATAAGCTAACTTATGGAAATATTTGATAGGAACACAACTTTCATGTACTCCCTCCGTTTCTATTGTCCTCTGTCCTTTATTTTAGAAAATAAGTCTTACGTAACTCCCAAACTATGACATGATGATTATTTAAGCTCTAAACTTTTAAATCAAGTGTTTAGAACGCTAACCTTTACAAAACCGTAAAATTAAACCCTAAGATTGTTTTTGTAAGATGATTTTGCCATGTCAGCTGAGGTGGTATTATTTTTTGCATGTCATTGCTACTCCCACAACAAGAAAGAAATAAAGGACTCTTTACCGTGGCCATTCCATCCCACATGGTCTCTCTGGGACCAACAAAAAAATTCGGCTGGCAAAAAATTCAGGCTGAAAGTGGGGCGGGCTGCGAGCAGTCAGCTTGTTGACGCATTGTCCACTATTTTTATAGCAGGATTAGCGGGCGTCGCTAGTTAATTTTTTGCTACCCACTATAGTTTGGTGGCCTTAGCAGGAATTTGTTTGCGGTCTTTATGGGCATCGCACGCTGTCCCGCAATCACCTTCCGTTCCTCACTGCTTAGCTGAGCACCGCTTGATTCCTGTTGTCCGTCCTGTCCCAGCTCACCGCACATCACTAGTTCACTACTAGACTAGAAGCACATGTATCACAATACTAAAAATGGACATAATTCTGGCAATAAAAAACATATTACTATAAAACAGCTGCTAATGATATATGAACAAGACTGTCTTGCATTCAGAAATTAACCATTACTACATCATCATCAAGATGGACCATCGAACACACTATCATCAAGGTGATATAACACAACTCGCAAAATGTAAAGAAATTCAGTTAATGGTCTGCTGCGACTATCCCATGGCTGGGAGTTTGAACTCCTTAGTGTTGGTGCACAAAACAATAAAAAGTTGCTAAGATGAGGTCTGGATGCAGAATTGCAGAGAAATCATGTCTTTAGCGATTCTCAAGGCAATAGCCTTTCAGTTAATATCCAGAGGTTCGGCTTCCTTTCCAAAATCATACATGCTACTATCATATTTGAAATATGCTATCTGTATTTCGGCAAGAAAGCTTCAAATATTTGTCAAACTTCTTTTGCATTTCTCTAATCATGGATGTAAGAATTGTGTTGCTACTTAAGAATCCCTCTTTCAACACTTGCCGGACTTCTCAAATTTGATGAAAAATAAAGGTTGGAAGTTGGGTATTTTGAACAAGAGACAACTTTGGTGTCTTTCTTGAAGACTTTTAGAAAGCTACAAACCACCTTGGCTCTTTCACACTCTATAGTCAATGGGCGGTACCTATAGTTAATATTTTGTACTTTTAACTTATGGAAAGTTGTCCTTATTGGTAGAGCTGACTTTAGCATTAGATACGTTGAATTCCAACATGTTGGCATGTCAAGTGAGGTCGTTTGTTACAAGATATTCCTAAATCAACAATAATTTCCTCAAAATTTTCTCTTTCCAGATTGAGAAGACTTTACGTACTTCACACTTTCTCTAACATTATCTATTACACCCTCTATTTTGTAAACCATATTTAACAATAAAGTTTAGGACATGCGTAGCACAACAAATATGAAATAGTTTGCTACAGAACAACTACCTTGTGAAAAGATGTTCAACCAATGAGTCCATCATTGCCGTGTTAAATTGTGCATATTGTAATAGTGAATAGTCTTCAGCTAGGGGTGGGCATAAAAATCGAGACCGAAAAATTGGAACCGAAAAAATCGAGACCGGAACCAAAAAGATAGAAATATCGGGCATGGGGTACTTTTCGAGTAGCGAATATAAATAACCAAAAAAAATTTCGGGTTCGGGAACCACTCTCGGGTAACAGAAATAATCGAATAGTTGGTCCATCAATTATTAAGTTAAATTATGTGTAGTAAACTATGAAAAGTTCCAAATTTGATATTTTATTTTCAAATTATGATGTGTGAAGTCGTTGGATTTACCCGTTTATTCGTGATTTTTCATTTGTAAATTTATAATAAATTACCTCATAGAATTTAATTCATGAATCATATTGAACTTGTGCGTATATGATATGGATATAAAGTATAATTCAGATATTTCAAGTAGGAACGGAGAACGAACCAAAATTTTGGTAACCAAAATTTTCAGGTACCTAATATTATTACAACGATTCGGATAGTGATTTCAAGAAACTAAATCTTGAAAAAAAGACCGAAACACCCGAACTAAAATATCGGATATACTGAACGCCCATTCCTATCTTCACCAATACATTATATATGTTCTGAGTATCATGCGGAGTTTTGATATAACAAAACCTTAGAATATGTTTTTGACCTTCCAACTATCATCTATGTAGTGACAAGTGATGCACAAATAACCTATATTTCTCTTGAATGTTCAAGCATCAGCCGTGAGTGAAACTCTAGAATTAGAACTCTTAAATGTATCTCTAAACACTAATGGGTGATTTTGAAAAACATTCATACAATCCAGTTTTATAGTTGTTTTACTGACTACCTTAAATACTGGGTTTAAGCTAGGTAAATATCTGATGAACCCATCATATTCAACAAGTGAAAATGGAAGTTCATGAAGAACAATCATTCTTACCGGCTCTCCCCTAATCCTTTGAGGATCAAACTTCCAATCTGTTAGATCAGCTGCTTTATTTGGCGATGTTGAAGATTGCAATTGCTCCACCATGTTATGAATTTTGGCCCTTTCTTCACATGCCTTTAAATGCCTCTTAACGGGACTTGTTCCTGAATTTCATTTAGCAATAATCAATTCATTGCAATGTTTGCAGCGACCTTGTGTGAGTTTTCTATAATGGTAAATTGGCTCTATTTCCTTCCATATTGCTGATCTAAGCTTGCATGATTTACTGCCATGTGAAGTACCATGAATGACATCTAAAAAAGACAGACCCAGTGCGGAAGCTCCCACGCGAGGTGGGGTCTGGGAAAGAATTATATGATGACAGTCTTACTCCCGCAATGTGCAGTGCAAAGAGACAACATCGAACTTAGGACCTCTTGGCACCAGTGGGATGATATCACCACTGAGTTAGGTCTGTCCTTTATGAATGACATCTACGAGCAATAACTATGAAGATCAATGGCCAAGTCAAAATTAAGCTACTCATAGTAACTTACTACTACATATCCAAACAAACTATAGAAATATGTAATAATTTTTTTGTACGAATCTATAAATGAAACACTCACCATCTATATTTGAATGGGCTCTTGCTTCTGAAAACAAAGATACTGACGGCGTAGGAGAGTGTGATTGAGGTGTTGCTCCCACCACCATAGGAGACACGAAAAACCTCATCATGGGTGATCTTGTGATAACCCGTGACCTCACTTGCACCCCGATGTTGGGAGATCCTCGTCGCTTTGCTTTCATATTTTTTGTTATAGAAGACTTCACCCGCTTTGCAGCTAGGTGATTTTTTAAATTGGATGTTGCAAACATTTTTTGCTTTGATGGTAAAGAGCTAATCAATGGAGAACCTCCAACTTCATGCAACTGTTGTGTTGGCATCACTAAGCCCCCAAGCTCTTCCCGTTGAGATAGTGTTGATATTATTAAGCTAATACAAATCTCCTGTATCAAATGGAAACATGACTAAAACTTTAGGAATTACGTAGATTGCTACTGTTATTTAAAAGAAGCTAAGATTATGATAAAATATAACAGAAGGTAATTATTAACTTGAATATAACTTATAAGAATTCAGTTAATGTAGTCTATTGACAAAGAAACAAAATGCACGAGTGCTCAGCACCAATAAGAAACTGATGAACTAATAGATGTACTTTTCTAGTGCATTTATTAATAAATATGTGAAAATACAGACTGAGAAATTATGAGCATTATTACATTTGTATTGCGACTGTAAGAAGATTGTGTTTTAATCTAGAGGTTGCACAATGATCTCTCCACCTGATTTATTAAGCTAGCAGACTAAAGCAATGATACTGACTCTTAACGTTACAATATTCAATATCATACTAGAAAACATACAGATTACATAGTTTTAGAAGAGGATTTTCTTATGTAAAACAGGACAAGCATTCAGAATAGCGGATAATTAAATGTTTGATTACATATTTAGAATGACAATGTACATACGGAAATATCTATAGTAGCATCTAACACCATATGACCATCATTTTCATCTCAATCATCATTCAATCACATCAGATGTCTATAGCACAAAAAAAGCACAAATCCATTGTATCTTCAAAGCGACACGTGCTGAAAGGAGATCAATTTGCTGGAGACAGGATCTGCACACGTGGGTGTTCACAAGAACGGTAGTTTGACTTGCCGAAAAAGGGATCTGTTGCTGTCATCATCAACACCCCCATACTTCGCCGCCTTTGGTGCTCACTGACGCTTCGTTTCCCTCCCAAATCTTGGCGGCCCTGGCCTCGACTGGTCGCTAAGGCAGATCCATGGAGGCGAAGCTGAAGAGAGACAAGGAAGGAGGTTGCAACCGATAAGAAGCAAGAGAGAGGGAGTGACAGCTGGAGTGTGATGCTGCAATGCAGGTTCGTAAAAGGGGAGTAAGAGCCGATGGACGAAGAGGGAAGGAGCGGCAGTCGACGGTTGTGGTGGGAGTGGGATCGAGCGAACACTAGGATTGGCCGTGCAAGCGGACCTCACGCTTGATAACGGGATTTGTGGGCTTGTGCAGTGTGTTCGTCATATACAATGTGCTTAGCACACAACCCACTTCAAATCACAAGAAAAATATGTAGTCGTCGCAACTGCCACTAGCGTGTTTTTAGTAGGGCGGGCTAAGCGGGCAGGTCCGCGCCACTTTCACATTGACAAAAAATATCGGAGATTGCCAATGAAAACAAAATTCCCAAATTTCATATTCATATTCAGCACAATTTTGAATGAAATTAAAAAAATTCAAACGACATGTCCTATATTTCATCGGCCCCACCGATAAGAATGATATCCACTTTGAGAATGAATGAAATTCTCGTATGCAAAGGGATCGTCAGGAGTTTATGTGAAACTGAAATACTTCGAAATTCCAAACTGTCTAGTTATTAGTAAAAGTCACGAAAGAAAATCGCACGAAATGCTCTAGCAGCAGCAGCAGCAGCCGTTCAGGTACCCACCGTCGTCCCTCTCCCCTCCCATCCAGATCTCTCAAGCTCGCGCCCCTCCCTGTCTAGCGTACTCTCTCCACCCACCGCGGCCGGTGTAGGCGGCGAGCATCGTCGGCTGGACGTACAGGCGCGGCGAGCCGAGGCAAGATGAGCGGGCACGACTCCAAGTACTTCTCTACGACCAAGAAGGGGGAGATCCCCGAGCTCAAGGAGGAGCTCAACTCCCAGTACAAGGTCCGCCTCCTTACCACCTTGTTCTCGTTCTGTCACCGCCGCGCTCGAAGGCTGGTTTGTGCTTGCGGATCCAGATCTAGGCGGGAGCATGTTAGGGCGCCAGGCTTGGTCGTTCCTAGATCTGCGGGTCACGGTTGCTCTTACTCGTGGGGTTTGGTCGTGTTCGGGGGGGATTGGAGTTCGCCCGACGTGCGCATTCCGATCATATGCTGGGGGCCAATGCGCTGGAATTTGCAGAATTCGGCGGGATTGCGCTGCTCTTGCTGCGTTAGGATTGACGACGACGGATTTTGGCTTGAATTGTTTTGGATTGAGATGCTACCGGTTAATTTCATTCTTGGATGAATCAGCATGACGTTGTGCTGTTGGCAATTAATCCACTGCATCTGAGCAATTTGGAAATTGCAAAACTGTATTACTATACAATGTTGAGACATATATAATATGTGAATCTTAGATGAATCAGCATGACGTTGTGCTGTTGGCCATTAATCCACTGCATTTTAGCAATTTGGAAATTGCAAAAGTGTATTACTATACAATGTTGAGAATATATAATACCTTCACATAAAATTGATCGTGACATGTCTTAAGTGTCACCTGTGTACTTCCATTTTATTGTCACGCCCGGTCATCGTAAAGATGAACAGACGCTAATCACATGTACGTCAGGATCAGTTGAATCGTACATGCGTTGACGAAAGTGAAATACCATTACATTGCCATGTTCGATTACATAAATAGTCTTACAGAACGACCCGAAGGTCTACACACCACAAATATTTACAACACTAAACAGTTCAACACTACAGAAAGCAAGATAGATAAGCGGGCTTCGTCTCCACAGGCAGTCGTTGCGCGTGAGGTCGCCAGCCTAGACCAAGTCCTCCGGGTTGACGTAGAAGTCCTCCGGTGCAGCTTCTTCTTCTTCATACTCTAAAGGAGAATTAAACGCTTGAGTACATAGAGTACTCAGCAAGTGCGGGAAGAGAATGACATGATTGGCTAGAGCAAGGAAAGGCCAATTATGGCTTAGCACTATGCTTAGAACCTATCCTTAGCTTTCAATTATCAATACCATAATTCAATAAATAATCAACACATGATTAATGATAATGAAAGTACTTGAATCATAATGAACCATCATTTCCCAACTATAGATTAATTATGAACTGGCCCCAAGCCGCTCTTGTCCGTGAGTACGGCTGTCATGACAGTTTTACCAAATCTCTGCAGAGAGTGTACCCTTTCCCCACAAGCAGTGATTTCATCCCCTGTTGCCAGGTGGACTAAGTGAACCTCCCTGAATGCCCGTGGTAGCTAACCACATTACACACTTCCTTTGGTGTGAGGCCAGGAGATCACAACATGGTCTTTACAAAGGTACTCCCGACTAGTGCTAGCCCTCTAAGGTTTCCACCACTGAGGATTCTCGGAGTAACCCTCCGCCCCAGAGCCCCCTCTTGAGCCTTGCGGTTCCAAGAGCAGATCACCCGCCTCATGCCCCGCACCATCCAACCACTAGCAGTTCATCGGGAGAAACCTAATTAATTGACCAAGCTGCCCCATCTCAGTCTCGTGGTGGTACTATAAAGCTTAGTGGCTTCCTCCATAAACCGGTCCTTAGAATCCGGTGGTAACAAACCCCAATCCCGGGTCTCGTGCAAAATGCACCATACCAAAACTAACCAACCACCAGATTCCTATCCACTAACATTATGTATATTCATCACCAAATTAAAGTAACCATAAAGTTGAGCATAGAACATTTGTATGATATCCCAATCCCAACATCTAAGCATGGCTAAGCATAAATAAAGCCTATCTACTTCCCACCCCATTTCAGGTAACAAGGGATTATATGGAACAGGGCATGTAAACATGAAGTAGGACATCAAATTAATTAGCATGCAACTAGCTAAATTCCTAAAATAGGTACAAGATGGTCAAGGGCACTTGCCTTCGTTGAAGACTTGGGTGTTGTCGAAGTCTTGGTCTTGGAGGTTAAGATTAGGGTCGTAGTACGACTCTAGACATATGCCCAAGCAATGGCAAGAATAGAATAAAGCTAAATAAGTAAAGGCACGCAAAACAATACATCACACATACACATAAGCACAAAATTCTACACTAATGCGTCCCTACGAGGTATTTATCATTTAACATGGCCAAAATATGCATTTTATATTTTTCCTAGAATTTTGGGATTTTATTATAGCCTAAAACCATTTTTATTGAATTTTCTATAGCAAAAATGTATTTTAAAACCTTTATAATAATTATTCCAGGGACCAATATATTTTATCTGAACACTACAATAAATTCACAGCATAAAATAGATTATAACGATTTTTCATAACATTCCTACACTTAATTACCATTTTAATCTAATTTCTACACCTCAAATACAATTAAAAACCCTATTCAGCGATTAAATAAAAGTCCAGGGGCTAAATAAATAGTTTTCTACACTGTACAGGGTCTAAATGCATTATTCTACCAAATTACAGGGGTTAGAATGCTTAATTAAATGATTAAAACCAATTTTTAGGGTTCCAGGGGCTAGTCTGTGATTTCTGGGGGCTAGATTCGAATTACCGAGAAGCACAGGGGGTAGCTAGTGAAATTCCAGGGGCTCCGGTGCAAATGTGCAGGCGGGAAATGGGGCTTTGAATGCAGGCCGTTGGATCTGAGATGGATGGCTAGGATTTTAAATAACCGAACCGGTATGAACTTCTAATCGTGGCCGTTGGCCGGGAATGGACGGCTCCAGATGGGGCCACGTCGCCCCCGACGACGTAGGCGGCGCCCGGCGCGGCGGCGCTAGACGCCCGCGGCGGCGAGCTCGCCGGAGACGGCCAAAACGGCGAAACAGACGCCCAAACATGGCGCTAAAGGCATGGAACGAAAGAGGAGAAGAAGGGGAACTCACCTAGGGGAGTAGCAGAGGTTGAATTCGGCCGGAGGGTGGTCGGCGACGAGGAATGGCGGCGGTGGCGTCGGTGCTCGTTGGGCCTGGCGATTTCCCGGCGATCTCCCTGCTCAAACGTGTCCGGCGTGCTCCAGGGGTCACGGCGAAAAGGTCAGAGAGGTGGGAGGGGTGCGGTGATCGCCGGTGAGTCGGGAACGCAGGCGCGGGGTTGCTCACCGGTGAAGAGTGGGCTAGGGTTCCGGGAGGCTCGGGGAGAGAGGAAAAATGGGGTGCGCCGGGTCCTCTATGGCGCGGAGAGGGAGAGGTTTGAGGGGCGCGTGCGAAAACCGCCTGAGGAGAGTGGGTTCGGGGGGGGGGAAGATCGTGGGCGCGGGGCGTCGGTTGCGCGCGGCGCGGGAGAGAGGGGTGGCGGTTGGGAGGGATGACGGGTGGGTCCCGCTCGGCAGTGGGAGAGAGAGGAGGGGAGGGCGCGGTTGGGCTGGCGGGGGGAGAAAAGGAAATTGGGCCAGGGAGGAGAAATCGGCCCAAAAGGGGGTTTAATTCTTTTTTCTTTTTCTTTTTCATTTTCTCTTCTTTTGATTTGAATTCAGTTCAAATTTAAACGTTTGCTACTCGATTGAACATCAAAATTCATCCAAAAATGCATGCTACAATGATCAATGGTTTGAGCGAATTTTTGTACCAGAAATGTGGATGTTACATTTATGAACTGCGATTGATGCACGATTTGCACCATTTTGCCAAGGAAATTGTTTTTATTTTTATAACTGTTTTCTATGCATTCTGTGGAACATAATCCAAATAAGCACAAACATCCCAAGACTTCAGGTTTTAAATGCAGGTGTGATGTTTTCTGTTGCTGTTTTAAATGCAGGACAAGAGAAAGGATGCTGTCAAGAAAGTGATCGCTGCGATGACTGTTGGAAAAGATGTCTCATCATTGTTCACAGATGTTGTGAACTGCATGCAGACTGAGAACCTGGAGCTTAAGAAGCTAGTGTATTTATATCTCATCAACTATGCTAAAAGTCAACCTGATCTTGCCATACTTGCTGTGAACACATTTGTCAAGGTAAAGAAAATACAGCAATGCTTGCAGTAACATTGGTGCAGGAAATAAGATTACTGTATCATAAAAATTGACCTGTATTAGCAGCTTATTAGGTGACTGATGACTTGAAACTTCTGCAGGATTCACAAGATCCAAATCCTTTGATCCGTGCTTTAGCTGTCAGGACAATGGGTTGCATCCGTGTAGACAAAATCACGGAGTATCTCTGCGATCCGCTTCAAAGATGCCTCAAGGTCTTGCATTTAGAACATATGTGAAATTTGTAACCCCTCTTTCATCTGACTAATGATATTCACATGTTTAAAATGACTCATGCAGGATGATGATCCTTATGTGCGGAAGACTGCAGCTATTTGTGTTGCAAAACTTTATGATATCAATGCTGAGCTGGTGGAGGACAGAGGGTTTCTTGAAGCCCTTAAGGACTTAATATCTGACAATAATCCTATGGTCGTTGCAAATGCTGTTGCTGCTCTTGCGGAGATTCAAGACAGCAGTGTTCATCCAATCTTTGAGATCACCAGTCATACATTGTCAAAGCTGCTGACTGCTCTGAATGAATGCACAGAGTATGTTGCTCTTCTCTCTTTTTTTTTTTTTTTTTTTTTTTTGGAAACGCAGTATGTTGCTCTTGTTGGTGTATTGTTTCTAAATTGCATGGGATTTTACTAGGCCCTTTAACATGTTAACCTTGCAGATGGGGTCAAGTCTTCATTCTGGATTCTTTGTCAAGGTACAAAGCAGCAGATGCCAGAGAAGCAGAGAATATAGTGGAACGAGTTACACCCCGTCTCCAACATGCAAATTGTGCTGTTGTTCTTTCTGCTGTCAAGGTATGCTATTACTTCATTGTACATGTTACAGTAAGGTTTAAAAGTTTCTTGTGCATGTTGTATGTGTACTAATGCAGCAAATGTGGCATGCTCAGTGCTAGCCCAAATTTTTTGTCTTTCTCTGGCACCCATGCGTTCTTGTAAGTATTTGAACAACATTTATCAAATATAAACCCAAACAAAACAAAAGAAAGCTCACATACTCTTCAGCCTCTACTTCGTATCTGTGCATGTACTGGTATACTGACCTGTAATGCTTATATAAAGGTGCCATACAGTTATCGCTCCGTGATACTAGTAAGGGTAAACTTGTTTCCACTTTCCGAGAAAAAAAGGAATAAATATTACATGTTCTATTGCCTCTTTTGATTATTTCAAAGGGTCTTTTAGTTAGGGAGCCACTTATTTTGCTTATCTTGTATTTATATCGTGGCAAACTGGCAAAAGAGTTATATGTTTGATTTTCCAAAATGAGTTCTTGACATTTTGAGGGAGAATGAGTGAATGACTACAATACACCTACACTAAACGAGCTGATTAGGGGTGCAAAGGGGTGGTCATAAGGGTACCCCCAACCTATTTATTTCAATCAAGTGAACCTAGTTTTCTAAAAAGTGGATTCATTTTGAAGAGTTAGTTCGTTTGGTTGAACTAAAGAGGGCTGAGGGTACCCATAGGTCTACAATTTCCACAACTAGAACTGATAATTCTGTGACATGTCATTTAGCTACTATGCAACACATGTGTTTATTTTCACTTTCCAAAATTGTTTTGCTGGTTTTGTGGTGAAATACACATCTCTTATTCAGTTTTTTGACGTATGGGAACTTTTGTTGATGCTGTATTTTCTTTCCTTTTTAGATTATCCTTATACAAATGGAGCTCATTACTAGCACAGATATAGTTCGGAATCTCTGTAAGAAAATGGCTCCTCCACTTGTTACTCTTTTGTCAGCGGAGCCTGAGATTCAGTATGTAGCCTTGAGGAACATCAATTTGATTGTTCAAAAGAGGCCTACAATACTTGCTCATGAAATTAAGGTGAATGTTGTATCTGTTATTTATTCATCAATCATATAGCAATGTGCGTTTTTGTAATTCGGCACTGTTTGGCTGTAGGTATTCTTTTGCAAGTACAATGACCCTATATATGTTAAGATGGAAAAGTTGGAGATTATGATAAAGCTTGCGTCAGATCGGAACATAGATCAGGTACAAAATCAACTTTTTGCTTGTGTGCTATTATTGGTTGTAGCTCATTTTGGTTGACACTAAATATTATGTTGAATTTTGATATGCCAGTTTTCTTTTATTCTTTTCTGGCTTCATGCATAGCAGAAGTATAGGAATTTTGATGAAATTATCTGCAAGTTTTGAAGTTATCGAACATTTTACTCTTTTAAGAGTTCTGTTGGTACCGGTGATTTCTTTTCTGCATTGCTTCAGACACTGACATCTTTGTCCAGGTACTATTGGAGTTCAAAGAGTATGCTACGGAGGTTGATGTTGATTTTGTGCGGAAAGCTGTTCGTGCTATTGGAAGATGTGCTATTAAATTGGAGAGAGCTGCTGAAAGGTGCATCAGCGTTTTGCTTGAGCTAATAAAGATAAAAGTTAATTATGTCGTGCAGGAAGCTATTATTGTTATCAAGGACATCTTCAGACGCTACCCTAACACGTGAGTGTTTCTGCATGGATTGATGTTCTACATTGTCGAACTGTTGAACTATTTGAATGTCCTTTTCTTTTTGCTGAATAAATGGTATGTATATGATTATCTGTTCTCTTTTGAATGTTTATAGGTATGAGTCTATTATCGCGACTCTTTGTGAAAGCCTGGACACGCTAGACGAACCAGAGGCTAAGGTCTTAGTTAATGAACATCTCAGTAACTTGTTGTGTTTCTACAAGGAAACTTGTTGTTTATTTTGTTGACGTACGTGTCTATTGCTAGGCATCAATGATTTGGATAATTGGGGAATATGCTGAAAGAATTGACAATGCCGATGAACTACTTGAGAGCTTCCTGGAAACATTCCCAGAAGAACCTGCATTAGTTCAACTGCAGTTGCTAACGGCTACTGTAAAACTGTTTCTTAAGAAACCAACCGAGGGGCCACAACAGATGATACAGGTTGCTTATTTTTCTTATTATATGCTTTTCTAATGTATGCAATATTGTTCAAATATCGTGTACATGACAGCTTTATAATAAATCATAAGAGCACTTAGAGGTTAGAATAGGTTAATATATGAAAATTAACAATTGCTCCTTGCAATAGGAATGAATGCTTTGCATCCTATTTAATCTCGTGACGAACAATGCTGTTCAAATGCCTTTTGAGTACCATAGCTCACTGCTCAACTGCATAACTGTTTCGTGTAGGCTGTTCTTAATAATGCAACAGTTGAAACAGACAATCCTGATTTGCGTGATCGGGCTTACATATACTGGCGACTTCTTTCCACGGATCCAGAGGTATTGAATGTTTGAACTTCTTGATTAGTGATCCCTTACTCATTTACTCACTGTATTGGCTTTCTGCAGGCTGCAAAAGATGTTGTTCTGGCAGAGAAGCCTGTGATCAGTGATGATGCCAATCAGCTTGAGTCATCACTTCTTGATGAGTTGCTAGCAAATATTTCTACCCTATCTTCAGTCTATCACAAGCCTCCAGAAGCATTTATCAGCCGTGTTAAGGCTGCTCCTAAGGTTGATGATGAAGAGTTTGTTGAAACTGGGTATTCTGAGTCACCTTCTCAGGGAGTTGATGGGGCATCACCTTCTTCTAGTGCTGGCACATCCTCCCATGTACCAGCAAAGCAGCTGGCAGCTGCATCCCCAGCAGCCCCTGCACCAATGCCAGATCTTCTAGGTGATTTGATGGGTTTGGATAATGCGATTGTTCCTGTTGATGAGCCTGCAGCATCTACAGGGTCAGTATACCTCTTTTACATTTTTTAATCCAAATTCTACTTTATGATGCATTCAATTTATGCCATATAACAGTTAGTTGACCATCGTTCATTTCTTTTGCAGCCCTCCTCTACCTGTCTTACTGCCTTCTACCACTGGTCAAGGGCTGCAGATTAGTGCACAAGTAGCACGTCGTGATGGCCAGATATTCTATGATATATCATTTGAAAATGGCACCCAGGGAGTACTGGATGGATTTATGATCCAGTTTAACAAGAACGCCTTTGGTCTTGCAGCTGGTGGACCCCTTCAGGTCTGCAATGAATATTCTATAAAGGTCACAAACGGCTTTGAACTATAAGTTTCATGTACTGAACATTATGTCTTTTAATGAATAAGGTTCCTCCGCTGCAACCGGGGGCCTCATCCAGGACACTTCTACCTATGGTTATGTTCCAAAACATCTCTCCTGGCGCGCCAAGCTCACTGCTTCAGGTTGCTGTGAAAAATAATCAGCAGCCAGTGTGGTATTTCAATGACAAATTTTCGCTGCATGTCTTCTTTGGTGAAGATGGAAAAATGGAGCGAACAGGTTTTCTTGAGGTAAAAAAGGGAAAATTAACCCCCTCTGAGGGTAGGGGTTTTTGAAAAGGGGAGGGGTACTTGCTTTATCCATCTCCCATCTCGTGTTACCTTTATCTGAAGTTTTAGTTGATTTTGTCTCTCTGCAGAGCTGGAAATCTCTACCTGATGACAACGAGTTTACTAAAGAATACCCCAGCTCTGTTGTAAGCAGCATAGATGCTACAATCGAACACCTTGCTGCATCAAATGTGTTCTTTATAGCCAAGCGGAAAAACGCAAACATGGATGTTCTGTATATGTCGGCAAAGATTCCCCGTGGAATTCCGTTCCTTATAGAGCTTACTACCGCGGTTGGTGTCCCTGGTGTAAAGTGTGCTGTGAAAACTCCGAACAAGGAGATGGTCCCACTCTTCTTTGAAGCTATGGAGGCTCTTATCAGGTGATGGCAAACTTTTAACAGATTGGTGCGTCTGCCAGATTGATCAGTTGATCAGCGGCTATAGATATTTGGATGTGAGATTTTTTATTTTCACAGGTGTGAGTTGTGTATTTTTGTTTTGTACTAGATTGCAGTATCTGAACTGCTAGTTTCAAAAGTTCCCCAGACAGACAGAAATGCTGGACACGTTGTTACGGCATAAGTTGTATATCTTCCCGTATTGGAAGTGAAGCTTTTTTCTTGTTATATGCATAGCTTCTGAAAATATGAGCATTAGATTTCAACATAGCTCGTGTAAGAGAGATAAAAGTTGTTTTGCTTCACTTCACTTGGAGCTAATAACAGCTGCTGCCTTCTTAGTTCTTAAAAGGAGTGGCTAGCAGCGTGCATAGATTAGAAAGACGTTGTCCATAGTGTAAATCCTTTTTAGAGCAACTACAGTTTATTGATACATTATGGAACTTGAACATGATTTGTTTTAAAAACAATCATAACTCAGGTTCTGGTAAAAGAAAATGCAGTAACCATATTATAACGATGGAAAGCTAATACTTTTTCGGATCTTTTTATTTGTTACTGGTGTCTGATAATAAATAAAAAGATAGAAGGGAGTACTATCACCGTTCTGAAAATTTATCGCTTTGTAATTCAAAAATAAATGAACTATAAAGCGACAAACTTTCGAAGACGAAGGGAGTACATGCTAGGCATGATGAAGCATGGTGTAGTAAAATGTTTAGCAGCTTCCCCTATGATCCGGTGCGCATGTGTAGAATGGGGCTTTGCGTGAGGCGCCTGGCCTGATGATCTCGGCTCCTTTGAGGTCTCGCGCTGCAGCGAGAGGCCAATGATGTGGCGCATGTCCGTCATCTCTATTAAGAAATAAATAGTGTGAACAGTTAAAGCTGGTAGTTACCAGTGCCATCTCTTCCTCCTTTGGCCGGTGGTTCCATCAGCGAAGAGACGCGGCGACGGCAGCGGTTCCCTCCTCGTGTCCATTGAACATGTATATAAGAAACACAAGAGATCAATGAGAATAACAGAATTGAATCAACAATTCATTTATCTACTTTCTATTCTACTCAATTTATAACACGTTATCAGTCACGTAGTTCAACCAAGAGTTCATAGGCTTCAAGAACGAGAAGGATTGAGACAAGGTAATGGCAAAGAACAAACTTACCAAGTCCTTAATCCATCATCTTCGTCAAGTATTGGACCAAATCGGTTCATCAAGTGGCAATCGTCGAAACCGTCGCCGTCCACTCTTTGCAAAACGAAGAAGAAATCGCCATCGTCGTCGACGCCAAAGACGCCCTAACCTGGGTATGGATTGGCTTCGCCGGAACAGTGCAGAGGCAGGGGCCGATTCATCAAGCCAAGCAATTGATCAAATCCCTAACCCTAGGGTTAGGGTTGACAAACGACCAAGGTCACTATCCCCAAATCCACCGGCATATTGGTCAATGGAACCCTCACACCCGGCGAACTCCCCATAGAGCCGCCGAGAGAAGCCTTGCACCATCCACGGTATGGGCCCTTGCCCATATCCGGTTGCACAAGGATCGGTGTTATCATCACCGGGTAGGGGAGAGGGAGAAGAAGAACTCACCGATGGCGTGGGTAACACGGAGGTCACTGTCGTCGAACAAGAAGGCGACATGCTCGTTGTGGCCGTTACCGAGGACAACGACCAACCAGTCGACTTCATCCCGGTGCCGGAGTCACCACCCACGCAACTGACATACAAGAAAACGGCAAGGATCCGAATCGGGCCACTGGGACACCCTACCAGACCCCTAGCACCAATAACATGTGCAAAAGAAGATGGACAGAGTGCAACTGTTACCAGATCCGGCGACCAACCGACAAATCCACCACCAAATCCTTCGGATCCAACCGCAATAAACAGCGAGCCATCGCTCCGGAGCCCAAACGGCGGCCGGGTCCTTCACCGTTTCGCCCACCTTGCGAAACCAAGCAACTCGGGCCGTCGCCCGAGGGCTTGGTCCATTCCCCGTCGGTTTTGAGAACTTAGGGATTGGGGGAGGCGGTGGGGGAAGGAGAAGGAGCAGAGGAGATGCGGCGCCGCCGGTGTCACACGAGCAAAGCGGAGGAACCGAGGAGGAGGAAGGAGGAAGACTCGAGAAGCTGCCGCGGCAGGGAGTGAAAGGAGGAGGGGTGTCGACAACCCTAAGGCCCCTCCACCCTTTTTCAATGTCGCATGGGCTGGGCCGAGATGGCCGGTTGGGCCAGACAAAATGGCCAATGGGCCAGGCCGGAAGGCCGATTGAACCAGCAAGAAATAAAAAAAAAGGCCTAGTGCGGCTAATACTTATATATACATTTTTTTATTTGCTTTAATATTTTTCTTGTAGATCAGACTAATTTCTGATAGAATACAAGAAAAATTATTGTGTATTTAGCATTTTAATTTCTGTAATTTTCAGTTTAGTATTGTAAATATTGTATAATTATGATATTGTACATGTAATTATTCATTTTCCATTTCTATGGAATTTGAAAAATATGGTTAATCAAGGAGATGTTTAACCATGATTTTATGTGAGACATGAAATCAATATATTTCTTGCAAAATTCATTAAACTCATGGAGTTCATAAAGATGAATTACACATAAAATTATAAAATTATAGAGTTTATTTTACATGAATCATAATTATAACACTAAACTTGAAATTCGATAGATTTCATTTGATATGAAATCAAAGATCATAAATGACAACACATGATGTTGGATGAGTGTTGATCACTCAAATATCACAAGATCACTAATATACTTGTGTATGTCATAATATAACCTAGATTCTTACAAAATCTTGGTTAAATATTGTAGGACTAATGACTCGAGAATTTGAGGAACTTGCTCTTGATGGGCATAATTATCCTACATGGGCGATGGACGTCAAGATAAGCTTGGCTCTTAGAGGGATGTATGAGGCAATACTCCCACCAGAAAATCGACAACAAGAATTGCCTCCTACATACAAGTACAATGCTTTATATATCTTAAGGCATCATATACATCCTGATTTGAAATCAGAATATGTACTGGAAGAAGAACCAAGTGTTCTTTGGAATGCTCTTCAAAAACGTTATAAACAGCAAAATCCAATAATTCTACCAGAGGCCAATCATGATTGGATACATTTACGCCTACAGGATTATAAATCCATTGGAGATTATAATCATGTTGTTTATAAGATTTGTGCTAAATTACGGTTTTGTGAAAAGGAACCATCTGATGAAGAAAAGATTGAAAAAACTCTCACAACTATGCTTCCATCAAATAGGATCTTAATGCATCAATACCGTGCCAGAAATTACCAAAGTTACTCAGAACTAATACAAGATCTTCTTCAAGTAGAAAAGCATGATGAACTCACTATGAGAAATAATCACCAACGTCCTGTTGGTACGGCTCCACTGCTTGAAGTTAATTATAGTTCAAATGGTTAAGGGAAATAGATGATACTAAATTATCTAAGAATGTTGGTAAATTCAAGAAAGACAAGAAAAATATGCACAAGAAGAACAAGTCCAAAGGACAACAAAAAGGGAAAGTAAAGAAACCACTCAAGTGCTACTGATGTGGTGGTCCTAACCATATTGCAAAAAAATGCAAAACACCCTAACACTTGGTTGATTTATACCAGAAATCCCTCAAAGAAGAAGGAAAAGCAAAAGAATCGTATGAAGCACATTTCAATGCTACATCCGATGAGGCTACAACTTTGGGAAAAGTACCTGATGAAGAAATAAAGCGAAGTCCATCAAATGATGACTACAATGACTATGAGAACATGATCGTTGAATATACCAACGATGTGTTTGGAGACCAAGAATAAACACCATTTATCTTAATATATTTTATTAATCTATCGTCTTTGTAAATATTAGTGACACTAAGGATTGTGATATGTAATGTAAATATAAATATGTAAATACTTTGAGATTACAAATATGTACGTATTCTATACTGAATAAAGTTCTTATTCTCTATAGATACTTGAAGTCAATCCTATGGAACAAGAATTGTGTCCTGTAGATAGTGGCACAATAATTGAGACAAAGTATTTCTAAACTCTTACAAAAAGAATTGGGAATATTTTGACTATTGCTGGACATGATACGAATATAGTAGGCTCTAGACGAGCTACTATAGTCGTACCAATGGGTACACAAGTAACAATCGAGAATGCACTTTTGTATTCTGATTCTACTCGAACATTGCTAAGTTATAGAGATATCCGTATAAATAGGTTACATGTAAATACCCATGAAGAAAACAATGAGGAATTTCTCCACATTATTAAGAAAAACGGTGATAGCTATGATATTCTAGAGAGAATGTCATGCTTACCGTCTGGATTGTATTATACATACATACAACCCGTACCACATGTTGCATACAAGATAGTCTTCCAAGAAGTAGGTGCATTCAAAACCTGGCATAAAAAACTTGGACATCCAGGAGTTGAAATGATGAGGAAGATTATAGGTATTATGGTCATAATTTAAATTCAGTCAAATTTCTGAAATCTTCAGATTTTATGTACACAACTTGTGCAACTAGAAAATTAATTTTGAGACCTTCACCACTCAAGATTAAGGTAGAACCACATAAATTTCTTGAAAGAATTCAAGAAGATATTTGTGGACATATAAGCCCCTTATCGGGACCATTCAAATATTTTATGGTTTTAATAGATGCATCTACAAGATTGTAACGTCTCTTTTTTTCATAGGCTAATAAATCAAATTTGCAAAATTAATCACTCATCATATTTATACACATTAGTGAAATAAATAATAATAATAATAATAAAATAAACTAACAATAATAAATCAGGAGAGAGTAATAATTAAAAATAAGGAGAGAAAAATAAAAAAAGTAACAAATCTAAAGAAGCATCAAGCGTCTCAGACTCCCACCACGCACGCCCCTTCCTCGGTACCAGGCCAGCAACACAGCCACAACACACTGCATTTTTCATCATCACCCTCCCCTTCTCTTTAATCACAAAATGGTCCTGCACCTTTAAGCTCCCAACACGCCACCATCCCTCTGTCAGACCAGCCATTCTCCCAATCACCCCCACCACTTTTGCTTATTTATAAAACGCTCCTTCTTCTACCTCCAGAGAGAACAACACGTCTTCATCTGTACAAGCAAAATCAACGCCATTAGCACCCCATGGCAGCAGGTGTGCCTCCCCTCCCCTTCTTCTCCATTTTCTGGAAGACTTCGGAGCGTCCGTACGGCACATTAACCTCGGCGACCGTCGCTCAGGTGAAGGGACAGCTAACCACCCGCTTCACTCACGCAACGATGACGTCGACCACCACCACCTCGGCAGCAGTGGCGGAGCTGCAGTTATACCATTGGGTTCAGATGAACCCAATAAAATTTTGTAAAGCAAGCATGATTGACTAATTGCTACTAGTTTGAACCTATTAGATTCAGGTGACTCATACTTAATCCACATATATATTTTTAAGCGAACCTATTGGCAAAATTTTCTAGCTCCGCCACTGCTCGGCAGCTGCACCGACACGCCGCTACCCGACGCCTCGCCGACGAGACCTCCCGTACAGCGCAGTGAAGACCGTCCGCTAGCCGACGCACCGACTATCCAGTGAGTTCGGGGCCACTGCTCTCGTGGTACGACGAATTCATTGCCGCCTGACGAAGCCGGCCGCCTACCACATTTCTTCGCCTATAAATCGACTCCGCCAACCTCAGCTTCGCCCAAGCCTCGCCCCACGCGAACCAGTCAAGCTCCAGCTCCGCTTCGTCCTTCCGCGAGGCCAACGACCCGACCGACGGGTCGATCTTCAACGACAAGCTATTCCCGTCCAAACCGAGGCGCAGGTGAGCACTTACGATGCCGAATCCACCTCTCAAGCCTGTCTCTGAGCTGATTATCTTCCTCCTCCAAGCCCGAGGCGGCCACCACCCGCCATGGCCGCTCTCTCTTCCAAATGATCGCTGTTCCAATCAATTGATGCCCAAATTGGTACTCCAGTCGGATTCGCCGACCTCTAATCCCCCGATTTTCCCCACTGCCGAGCGCCCTCTCCCTCATTTTTCCCCTCTCGAAGTTGAGCTTCCAAGCTCCCGAGCAGTCGTGGCCCTCTGTTCCTAGGAAGACGAAGCCTCCGCTTGCTGCCTGGTGGACCAGCCTGACGGTTTGGGTATTAGGCATATGGGCTCGCAACCCCATAACCAAGCCAGGATGGGCTGAGCACCCCTGGTCAAGACTGTGATCCTTTAGTCCAAATCAACCTGCGCTGAGTATCGTAGACTGGAGCCATGAGCCCGAGTGCGAGCAGGCAGGGACGAGCGTATGAGTCAATCCTTTATTAAATAATTATTTTTAACTTAATCAAGCCATCGGCCTACAAAGCTGACCGTAGCCTCAGCAACCAATTGACCTGCCATAAGTCCAGACCACTCCTAAAGAAACAGCCCACTGGCCCATAGCGTTGTTCATTCATTTTCGGATTAATCAAACTCTCACCTTCTAAAATCCATATCTTCCACGTACGAACTCCGATTAATCTGATTCATCTTCTAAAACTCATATAAAACAATAATCTAATTGACACAACTAAATTTGTATGATGTATTGATGTATGCATATTTTGCTTGTGTGTTTGTTTGTGACACTGCCGGAAACAGACCCAGTGCCGGAAGAGAACCCAGAGGAGCCAGCAGAGCAGGAGCACGATGCAACCGACGGTAGCAAAAACAAGTTCCATCTATCCCTTTTTGATCATATCGCACCTATGTGAGATTTATCCATTGTGGCTAGTAGATTAGGATATTGCATTTGTTGAGCGTCGAGTAATAGAGTAGAGCCATGCTAGTTCCATTTGCTGCATATTGGAATGATGAGATTATACATAATGATGTTGCCTCTTGTATATTGTATGGTTGGTGAGAGCATGCATGAGTTGTGACCGGGGCAGATAGGTTAGTGTTGGTGTATGTGCTACTATGGTGGTAGACTTACGGCAAGTTCTATCATGAAGATAGACTCGTGATGTGTGTATGGAGGCTGCCCTGTTGAGCCTTAAGGACCAAGTTGTTTTGACATCTCACATAACTTCCTTTCAGTACGACCACATGTCCCTGTATGGGCGGGGCTTAACCTAATCCCGGTGGCTAGCCCGACAGTCGTCCACGGTGGAGAGAGAGTTGTGTTGAGATATTATTGAGCTCACTGATGATGATGATATCGGGTTGGGGCGACTTGTCTAGGTGATGTTTCGACTGGGTGTCGGTTATGTCGGGCTGTCTTTAATAGTCCGTGCATGTGAGTACAGTGTACAACCTCTGCAGAGTGTAAAATCCATTCGGATGGCCGTGTCCTCGGTATAAGATGGGTTATGGTGTGGTCCTAACAACTAGAAAACCACCTATGGTGAGACTGAGATGAGTGATGTGTCTATGGAACATATTCACTTGCATTAGTTGCATTATTACTTATTTTGTGCATTGCATTTACATCTGCTTATTCCCCTCCCGAAGGGCGAGGTGGAGCTTGCTGAGTACTTTTGTGCTCAAACGTTGTTGATTCATTATTTTTCAGAAGATCCTGACTTTGTGCCAGAGGACTGTGAGTAGGGTCGCGTCCGCATCCAAGTTGTGTGTAGTGGAACCATGGGCGACGACAAGCTACTAGTCTACGTGTTGATGTCCATTATATTTGTCTTGTCACTAGTTGTAGTTTTTATCCATAAGGCTATGCCGTTAAAATAAAGCTTTGTATGGTTGTGGTTCCACTTGTGTTGTAATATTATGTACCGAACCTTGTATTTGGTAATAATATTATATGTTTAGTTCCGATCTTATGGGTCGAGACATTTCAAGTGGTATCAGAGCCATACTTGGCTGTAGGATGCGGACCCTAGGGCGTAGGTGACCGAGGAGACTGTAGAATGGTTTTCCTATAGGATCCTTTAACCGTAGAGCATTGGTGGTAGGTTTTACCCTCATCTAACACTTGTGCCTTATTTTAAGCCAGATGTGTGACGATCGTATCACCACCTTCTGCATCAACGAAGACGACTTCCCCAAGGTGCTCGATGCTGTCACGACCCCACTTGGTATTCCAGACCGTTCGGAATATGTGGGTCATGAGTTCATAGAGCACGACACCGAAAGTTGTGAGGTCACAGTGCACATCGGCGCCAGTGAGAGATTCTTGGAGATGAAGCCATGGAATGTCACATCCACTGGATGCCGAATGAAAGACACCTACCAACTGGTGGCCCGCAAGGCCCTGAAGTACCTGTGCCACATGTTTGACTGGCACTTGGGTTCCACACCCATGAAGTACTTCCCATCGTTGGATCGTAGTCGTCCAGCTTGGGCGGCAAGGATCCGCAACTTGGAAGGCCTTGGGATTACCGAAGATGACCCCATAATTGTCGCCATGTCCGGCTATTTATTGAGCCTAGACGACCTGTGCGACCAGCTAAACCAGCGTGTGAACATCCTCGTCAAGCGCGCTGAGGCCTTGGAAACCTATTGGCGAAAGGCTAAGATAGCGCTAGCACAGGCTGAGGCCCGTGTTGCCAGCGCCGAAAGCCGTGTCGCCTTGGTTGAGGAGAACCTTAGGGAGCAGGCCGACCGCCACAGTCAGCTCCTTAGGGGTGTCTACCTCGTAGACCAAGCCAAGCGGAAAGACCATCAAGCCTGTGCAATGGCCGAACCGCTCACTCTTGAAGGGACTCCAGTGTATTATCTGTTCAACCCTCGTAGGAGGATTTGTGAGCCTTTACCGCCCACTCCTCCGACTTCACCTCGCGAAACCTTGCACGAAGACCCTGAAGACCAGGACGTAGGACCAAGTAGTCAGGCAGAGGTCCCGGCTGACCCTTAAGGGGACGGACCTAGGGACTACATGCCCAATGTATCTTGTACCCGTTTGCTTGAATGAATGAATGTTTGGTGTTGCCTGCAATGCTTGATGTTTGTGTGCCTTGTGTGATATAAAATAATAGTTATAATATTTACATATATACTTTGTGTATATACATACACATAAATATTAATAATAATAATAATAATAATAATAATAATAAAATAGTAACAAGCCACATATCAATACCCTCTAATAATAAATTCTAATAATAAACTCTAAACAACCCCCTTGCCTTGTCACAGATGTCTCGCCACTCGAGTCGAGCCAAAAATGGGCAGGAGGTGGAACAAGGACTCCGGGAGATCCCCCCTGTACTGAGTGAGCATGACGAGCATGACACGGCAAAAAGTAACCCCGTACTCCCACGACCGCCTCCTCAAGCACCTGCATTGACCTGACTACCATCCTGGACTGGCAGACTCGACTCTTGGAGATACTGGCGAACTCGTTTGCTGCTCAGGGCAACAATGGCATCAACAACCGTTAGGCAGCACCTGAGAACAATCATCAGATTGCAGACTTCAACTGGATGAACCAACCCAAGTTTGCTGGATCTGAGGACCCCATTGAAGCAGATGATTGGCTGAGGGAGATTGAGATGAAGCTCGAGGTTGTCCATGCTAATGAGCAGGATAAGGTTCTACTTGCAGTTCAGCAGCTGAGAGGACCTGCGTTAGCATGGTGGCAAAGCTACAAGGAGATGCATGCAGATGCCAAGACCATGATATGGGACGAGTTCGTAAAGCTGTTCAGAGAGAACCACATCCCTAGTAGCATTATGAAGCTGAAGAAGGAAGAATTCATGAACCTCAAGCAGAAGGGTCTCACTATGACAGAGTACCTACACAAGTTTACAAGATTATCCTGCTATGACCCCCACTCTGTGGACACTGATGAGAAGAAACAAGAAGCATTTCTTCGCGGCATTAACCCTGAGATAAGGATTTTGATTGGAGCAACCGTCTACCCTGATTTCAGTACTATGGTCAACAAGGCTATCACCACGGAGAAAAACATGGAGGATGAGCAGCGAGAGAAGAAGAGAAAGTTTGAGAACAAGATGATGTTCCAACAGGAAAAGTTTCAGAAGATTAGTCAACCCACTTATTCTGTACAAAAGACTCAGCAACCAGCTTACTATGTGCAAAGGACCCAACAGCCAGCTTACTCAGGATAGAGGACTCAAAGTGGAGTATCCTATAGAGCACCAACAATGACATTCAAGAAGCCAGTACAGTCTGCTAACCCACAGGGCTCCTTCCGCCCCCAGCAGTCTGGAGTGAGTCACACTAGTGACCCAAGGATTTGCTTCATTTGTCGTGAGTCTGGTCACATCTATGTTACCTGTCCTTACAAGAACAAGCCAACACCTTCTATCGTCTCCAACTCAGTTAATGGACCATGGCAGCCAACTGGAGGTAGCCGTGGAGCACCCGCAAGGACCCAACAATCCTTTGGAAAGGCTACGGTGAACCACGTCTACGCTGAGGAAGCAGATGCAGCACCAAGAGTTCTACTCGGTGAGTTTTTGGTTCAGTCAGTTTTGGCTTCAGTACTGTTTGACTCTGGTGCATCACATTCTTTTATATCATCACACTTTGTGGAAGCACATGATATAGCTACTGTAGCTCTTAAGAGGCAATTAATAACCCGATCGCCGGGAGGTTATAGACCCTGTCGCTTAGGAGTTAACAACATCCCTTTAAACCTAAGTGGGATAGTATTCTTGGTTAACCTAGTGGTGCTTGACTCCCACGGGATAGATGTAATCCTTGGCATGGATTGGTTAGCCAAGTGCAAAGGGAGCATAACATGTGCAGAGAGGATTGTGACTGTGACAAACCATGAAGGAAAGACGGTCACCTGTCATGTCCAGTCTAGTCTACCTGAGCCAATGATAAATCACCTGAAGGCATAAACACCCCAAGAAGTGTCGGTAATCAAGGAGTATGCCAATGTGTTTCCGGAGGAATTACCCGGTATGCCACCGGAAAGAGAAGTAGAGTTCTCCATTGATCTAGTTCCAGGAACTGCTCCTATTGCCAAGAGATCCTATAGGATGGCAGCCCCTGAACTGGTAGAGTTGAAGAAGCAATTAGATGAGTTAAAACAAAAGGGGTACATCAGACCTAGTGCATCACCATGGGGCGCTCCAGTCCTCTTTGTGAAGAAGAAGGATGGAAGCATGAGGCTGTGTGTAGATTATCGAGCCCTTAATGATGCGACCATCAAGAACAAATATCCTCTACCACGGATAGATGACCTATTTGACCAGTTAAAAGGATCTAAGTTCTTTTCAAAGATCAACTTAAGGTCCGGGTATCATCAAGTGCAGATCAAACCTGAAGACATACCTAAGACAACATTTGTGACTCGTTATGGCCAGTTCGAGTTCACAGTGATGCCTTTTGGATTAACCAATGCCCCTGCTTACTTCATGAACCTGATGAACCGGGTGTTCATGCAAGAGTTGGATAAGTTTGTGGTTGTCTTCATTGAGGACATATTGGTCTACTCAAGAAGTGAAGTAGAGCACGCGCAACACTTGCGTGTTGTATTGGATCGACTCAGAAGTCACCAACTATATGCCAAGTTTAGCAAGTGTGAGTTTTGGTTGCAGAAAGTCAGCTTCCTTGGACATGTTCTAACAGCTGAAGGAGTTGCAGTTGATCAAGAGAAGGTTGAGGCAGTATCATCGTGGAAGCAACCAACATCGGTCTCAGAGATTCGTAGTTTCCTGGGTCTGGCTGGCTGTTATCAGAGGTTCATCGAAGGATTTTCCAAGCTAGTCCGACCGATGACGGAGCTACTTAGGAAGGACAAGAAGTTTGTATGGACTGAAGCATGTGAGCGAAGTTTTAGTGAGTTGAAGAAAATACTAACCACAACTCCAGTCTTCTTTCTTTCTGATATTCACAAGAGCTTCATCATTTACTGTGATGCTTCAAGACATGGTCTAGGATGTGTGCTTATGCAAGAGGGACGAGTGGTGTCCTATGCCTCTCGTCAGTTAAGGCCTCATGAGCAGAACTACCCAACCCATGACTTAGAATTGGCTGCAGTAGTTCATGCTCTTAAGATTTGGAGGCATTACCTAATCGGTAACAAGTGTGAAATCTACACGGACCAGAAGAGCCTTAAGTACATCTTTACCCAGTCTGACCTCAACCTAAGGCAACAAAGATGGTTGGAGTTAATAAAGGATTATGACTTGGAAATCCATTATCATCCGGGCAAAGCAAACGTTGTAGCGGATGCCCTCGGTAGGAAGGCCTACTGCCATCATTTGGTGACTAAGTACCACAACTATGTGAGGAAATGAGGAAGTTGAACCTAAGTGTTGTACCTCACTCCTACAACTACAACCTTAGTGTTCAACCTGTTCTAGATGAACAAATCAAGAAGGCCCAACAAGATGATGTGAAGTTGATGGAGATCAATGAACAAACCAGTGAAGGTAAGGCCCCAGATTTTAGAGTTGATAGAGATGGAATATTATGGTTCAAGAAACGATTGTGTGTGCCTTCACATGGTCACTATCGGAACACCATCATGGATGAAGCTCATAACTCCGCATACTCTATCCACCCTGGAGCTACCAAGATGTACTTGGATCTTAAGCAGAAGTATTGGTGGATTGGTATGAAAGGTGACATAGCAAGATTCGTGGCCTATTGTGATGTGTGCTAGAGAGTAAAGGCTGAACATCAGAAGCCGAGTGGTCTACTACAACCCTTACCTATTCCTGTTTGGAAATGGGATGAAGTAGGGATGAATTTTATCACGGGGTTACCAAGGACCAATAATGGTAACGACTCCGTGTGGGTAGTGATCGACCGTCTCACGAAGGTTGCACACTTTATTCCTGTATGCACTACCTATGGTGGAGACAAGCTGGCCAAGCTGTACATAGACCGTATTGTGAAGCTACATGGTGTACCCTCGAGGATAGTCTCAGACAGAGGTACCCAATTCACGTCAATATTTTGGAGGAGTCTTCAGAAAGCGCTTGATACTAAGTTGAATTTCAGCTCAGTGTATCACCCCCAGACTGATGGTCAGACAGAAAGGATCAACCAAATTTTGGAGAACATGTTAAGAGCAGCTGTTCTCACATATGGTGAGGATTGGGAAGATAGTTTGCCTTATGCTGAGTTTTCTTATAATAACAGTTATCAGACCAGCATCGAAATGTCCCCATCTGAAGCCCTCTATGGAAGAAAGTGTCGGACTCTGCTTATGTGGTCAGAAGTTGGAGACCGTATCATAGAGCGGCCAAATTTTATCATGGAAGCGGAAAACAAGATAGCGGAGATCTGGGCAAATTTAAAGGCAGCCCAGTCACGACAGAAAAGCTACGCGGACAAGAGAAGGCGTGAACTCACCTTTGAAGTCGGGGACCACATTTACCTTAAAGTGTCTCCGATCCGTGGCACGCGCAGATTTCAAGTACGTGGAAAATTGGCACCACGATACATATGTCCTTTTCCAGTCCTAAAAAGGATAGGATCAGTGACATACAAGATCTAGCTACCTGAAGAGATGACAGGCGTGCACAACGTATTCCATGTGTCGCAGTTGAGAAAGTGCCTACGGGCTCCCGAGGAACAAGTGATACGCGACACTCTAGACCTACAAGATGATCTACGCTACGAGGAAGTGCCCGTAAAGAATTTGGATACTGTCATCTGAAGGACGAGGACAAACTCCATCAAGCTTTGTCGTGTTCAGTGGAGCAGACACTCGGAGGCCGAAGATACATGGGAAAGGGAAGATGCGCTTCGAGCCGAGTTTCCCCACCTTTTTGAGTACCCGCCGAATCTCGAGGATGAGATTCCATCTAAGTGGGGTAGGTCTGTAACATCCTTTTTTTTCATAGGCTAATAAATCAAATTTGCAGAATTAATCACCCATCATATTTATACACATTAGTGAAATAAATAAAATAAAGAAATAATAATAATAATAAAATGAATAAACTAACAATAATAAACTAGAAAGTAATAATTAAAAATAAGGAGAGAAAAATAAAAAAAGTAACAAATCTAAAGAAGCATCAAGCGTCTCAGACTCCCACCACGCACATCACTTCCTGGGTACCAGGCCAGCAGCACAGCCACAACACACTGCATTTTTCATCAACACCCTCCCCTTCTCTCTAATCACAAAATGGTCCTGCATCTTTAAGCTCCCAACACGCCACCATCCCTCTGTACCAGACCAGCCATTCTCCCAATCACCCCCCTACCACTTTTCCTTATTTATAAAACGCTCCTTCTTCTACCTCCAGAGAGAACAACATACCTTCATATGTACAAGCAAAATCAACGCCATTAGCACCCCATGGCAGCAGGCGCGCCTCCCCTCCCCTTCTTCTCCATTTTCCTGGAAGACCCCGAAGCGTCCGTACGACGCATTAACCCCGGCGACCGTCGCTCAGGTGAAGGGACAGCTAACCACCCGCTTCACTCACGCAATGACGACGTCGACCACCACCACCTCAGCAACTGCACCGACACGCCGCTACCCAATGCCTTGCCGACAAGACCTCCCGTGCAGCGCAGTGAAGACTGTCCGCTAGCCGACGCACTGACTATCCAGTGAGTTCGGGGCCACTGCTCCCGTGGTACGGCGATTTCATTGCCGCCCGATGAAGCCGACTGCCCACCGCCTTTCTTCGCCTATAAATCGACTCCGCCGGTCTCAGCTTCGCCCAAGCCTCGCCCCACGCGAACCAGTCAAGCTCTAGCACCGCTTTGTCCTTCCGCGAGGCGAACGACCCGACCGACGGGTCGATCTCTGACGAAAAGCTATTCCCGTCCAAAACGAGGCGCAGGTGAGCACTTACGATGTCGAATCCACCTTCCAAGCCTGTCTCTGAGCCAATTATCTTTGTCGGTGTTTGGATCCGGCAGATCTCCTAATACTACTGTTGGTAGGTCGTGGAGTTGTAGTTCGGTAATGGGCGCGCAGAGATTCAAGAAGGTGAAAGACAAGTGGACACAAATATTTATGTGGTTCGGGCCGCTTGAGCATAATACCCTATTCCACGGGGTGTGTTAGTGTTGTATTGAGCGTGTGAGTCTACAAGAAGCTCTAGAAGAAGAAGAAGCTCGTCTAGGTCAGGGAGTCTAGAAGAGATCTAGAGCCGTCTCTTGTGTATCGTCGACCAGTCCTTTTATAGTACAAGGACTGGTCGTTACACCGTTAGCCTGACCCGACATGTGGCCCCGGTGGTTACACATGCTTGATACACAATTAATGAGATTAATTACCCTTAATAGCCCGGTAACGGGCCTTAATAGTGCTGTTACCGGTATTAAGGGTCATCTGATCGTGTATCATTAATATGGCATTAATGACACTTAATCGGATCTTGAAGTCTTTGATTGCTCCTTGAAGGTCCGGAGCCGTTGGGGGTCCACCAGCCTGTTTGTTGAAGTTGAAGGTCCGGTGGTTCAGCCACGTGGCAGCTCCGAAGCTTACCGTCGTGGACGGGTAGGTCCGGTGCTGTTGGACACGTGTCTGCACCGGAGATTCCCTCTATCTGGGGTTAGGTCCGGGGATGCCATACTAGTATCTAGTCTGGAGCTTTTCCATGTGTGGGCTATAGCTCCGATCTTATGATACACATGGCGGCCCTAGGACTAACCATGTCGGGGAAGTAGTTCCGGTTACACCTAACATGTGGGGCCTTCAAAGGTCTTCAAATCTGGTAGATGGAGTTTTCTTGTGATCTTTGCAATCTCAAGGGCTATCCGGTACATAGGGTACCGACAGTGGCCCCCTGGGCCCACCTCCGAGAGAGACCTTTTGGATGAAGTCATTCTGCCGGAGGTGGGTCCATTCTTCGGTTTTTGACCCGTGTCTTCAAGGGTCTTTGGACGTGCTGTTGGCGATAGTTCGTAGTTAAACCACCGCTGCGTGGCATATCCTAGATGCGGCAGGTGAGATCTCAGCGTGCGGATCTCACACAATTGAAGGTCGCCGGTTTCCGATACAAAAATCGTATCGGTTCCACGCGCCTTGTCAGGCCGCCGCCTTCGGGTTTCCCGCCTTTCATGATGACAACCGTTCGTCTGGGGTAAGGACCTCGACTTGATCGTCGGGGTGGCCCCGGGCCCCCTTGTCATTGGCAGGGTGAAGTTTTTGACTGGTATCACCGGTCCTCTGCGGTTTCCATCTAAGCGTTGCGGGGGCTTACTTAAGAAGGAAAGCACACACCGTTTGGGAGTTCTTTACACCTTTCATTCAAACTTGCGCTCAAACCCTCCAAACTTTTGCTTGTTTTCCATCTCTTGCCCCGCTGTGCCGCGATGGAGTTGGGTCTCTGCCATAGTCGACTGAAGACCGATGGTGATTTGAAGAAGGTCCGGGCCCTCATGGGGTGGGCCCCTCACTTCTTCAACCACTTGGTACACGTCGGCAAGCTTCCGTTCGAGAAGGAACACGCCAGCGATATGGTGTACTTCTCCGCGTACGCCATGGTGGGACTGATCCCACCTTTCTCCTCTTTCTTCTTGATGTTGCTAGACTTCTATGGTCTGCAGCTATACCACCTTGGCCCCCACTCCATTCTCCTGGTGTCGATCTTTGTCCACTTCTGTGAGATGTGGGTGGGCATTCCCCCTACATTGAGCTCTTCTGCACCTTCTTCACTGACCACACTACGGGCAGGAGTGATGAGTACCTTGGCTTCTACTATTTTGTGAAGCGAAAGAAGTGCCCGTACAAGTACTTGTGGTTGTTCCCTTATGGTAAGTGGGATGACTGGAAGAAGGATTGGATTGTCATCAGGGTGGAGGAGCACGAGAAGCTGGAGTTGCCGGAAGGCCTCCCCAACATTGACACTACAGATCCGTTGTTGTTGGACACCTTCAACCCTGCTCTGACCAGGATCCACCTGTGCGTGGAAGGAGGGGTGACTCCTCAGGTGGTGTTTTGAAATTTCCTGACCAACAAGTGGGCTCTGCTGAAGAAGAGGGAGAAGCTTGCTTGGGCCCTCAACAGTATGTTGGATGACGATCGGATCGAGACCGGTTTGAAGTCCAACATGGAGGGTGCAACTTTGGAGTTCCACCTCAAGAAGTTCCAGCACGGCATCGACGTCGAGGGTGACTACTTGGCTCCGCCGCCAGCTTTCCTCCCTCTAAACATGGAGGCAGAGTTCAGCAGGGAGCTCCGGCGGATGATGTCGGTGCTTGACGACCTTGGTGTCGTTGAGAGGCGTTCGACCACCGGGTTGGCGATCTATGGAGCTCTTGAAGGCGGCTCCGCTCCTGCCCCAAAGCCAAGAACCGAAGTCGTCGGCAAGGGCAAGGAGTTGGTCGAGCCCTCGAGCCATGAAAGGAAGCTGAAGCATGCCGACAGAAGGTCCGCCAGGCCTGCTTCTTTCATAGCGGCTCCTTCTCCCCGGAGGGGGAGGTCTTCAATGGTGGCATCTACTCCAGCAGCGGCATCTTCTCGGGGTGTTAGCTCCGGCCTATTGACTCCAGTACTAGGGCCAGCTGAGGGCTCTAGGTCTGGAGGTCCTTCTCGGTCGAGGGGGGCCTCGACCAAGGCAAAGCCGATAGCAGCAGCAAGCTCCGGGGGACCTTTCGGGACTACCACGCCAGTGGCGGCTGAGGCCAGTCCAGAGCGTCCGAAAAAGAGGTTCCGTGCTAACTGGTGCGGAAGCCTTCCGAGGTAATTTTTGATTTTTTACCTCAGCCAGTTTTTTTATTGTTATATCCGTATTTTAAGTTTCTTCATCCTTCATCCACAGCGTGCCTAAGAAAAGGGCTGAAGCTCCAATCCCAGCAACAGCAGTTGATGCTGTGCAGGCTGAAGCTCCGACTCCAATTCCAGCGCCGCCCTAAGAGGTGGCTGAGGCTGCGGCAGCTCCGGCGCTGGTTGTCGTGGTCTTGGACCTCAACTCATCCCTAGAAGCTCCCGTGGTAGCGCCGGACCATGTGAATGAAGATGTACCAGCGGTACCAGCCCCAGAGGTTGAAGCTCCGGGTTTGGATGCTGAGATGTTGGACGCTCCGGCCACAGAGCCGGAGGTAGCTACGATTCTGACCCTAGAGCCGGATGTCGTTGAAGCCTCGGCAGTCGAGCTGGTGGTCGATGAGGTCCCGACGGTAGAGTCGGGTGTTGATGAAGCTCCGACACTTGAGCCGGTTGTTGAGGAAACTCTGACGGTAGAGCCAGTTGCTGCAGAAGTTCTGGCTGTAGAGCCGGTCGTTGAAGAGGTTCTGGCATCCGAGCCAGTTGCTGCAGAGGTGTCGGCACCTGAGCCCATGATGGTCAAAGTGCCAGCGCCTGAGCCCATGATGGTCGAAGCGCCAGCACCTGAGCCAGCGGCAGAGGAGGCGCCTGCGTCGGAGCCTGAAGTAGCTTCTACTCCGACCAAACCTTCAACACCTGCTCTGGAAGTGGTGATCCCGGAGGTGCCCGCTGTTGAGCCAGGGTGCCAAGATGAACCTGCTGGCCCCCCGCCTGAGGGGCCAGTTGTTGATGACCTGGCAGTGGGACCTTCGGAGCCAATTCCGGAGGTCGGCACTTCTGCTGCCGGACCTTCCTTGGCGGCGACCGAGGCTATCCCGGAGGACGACCTTAGTGCCGTGGAAGCTCAGAGGACCGCTCTTGTAGAGTGGGACCCAATTTTTGTTACTGAAGACCCGCTGGAGACAGCGGAGAGGACCCCGACAAGTTCGGACCCGATCCCCTTATCGTTGTCTATTGACAACGCCTGGTTCAGTCTTCGCCAGGTCCAGCTGGCTTTCTACCACGTCAGCAAGGACCTCGAGGAGGAGCGTCAAAATCTTAGGAGGTGTGCAACCGGCTCCATTTCTAGACCAAACTGACGCAGTCGAGGCTGGCTGACGACAAGGAGTGGGTGAAGAGGGAGAAGGTCCGCCTGGAGTACTGGGGTAAGCTGTTGGATGAGAGGGAAAGCATGACATGATCCCTTGACAACCAGTCCCGGGCCATCTACGAGCAGGCCAAAGCTACTAATAGCGCAGCGGATGACTGCCAGGAGAGGCTCGCCGCCATCCACGATAGTCTCATCAAGCGTCGGGATGCTCTTGAGGCGCGGGAGAGAAAGCTCGAAGATGAAGAGCAAAAACTCCTAGAGCTGCGGGACGACCTCGTGAAGAGGGAGGAAGAGCTTGTCCAAAAGACAGCTCTGGCTGACAAGAGCCTCGAAGAATGCACGAAGAAATTGGAGGAGCGTTGCGAGGAAGAGGAGAAGAAGGCTTGGGAGCGAGGGCAAGATATCTACAAGCAGGAAAATGCCGTCGCCGCCAGGGAGAAGAAAGTGCGGGGCCGAGAGAAGGATCTGGTCAACCGCTGGAATGAGATCCACCTCCGGGAGGAAGAGCTCAGTAAACTTGAAAGGCAGGTTGCTGAAAAGATTCAGCAAAATGCCAAAGAGGTGGAGCGTCTTGCTCGGGAGAACTCGGAGCTTGAGACGGCCAAAAGATCCTTGGAGGAGATGCGAAGCGCAAGGGCTGCGGAGTCCCAACAAGTTTGGGACTTCCTGGGCAAAGCCAACGATGCGCTGACGCCAATGGGCTTCAGTCCCGTGCGTCCGGATGATCCGGAGTCAGAGCTGGACTAGGCGTTGGAGGCGCTGAGTTCAGAACGCAACAAGCTCAACAAGATGGGCGATGTCATCGCGGACAAGTTGGAAACTGAGGGACAGTCCCTGGCAAAGGACGTCGCAGAGTTCGTGCTGACGTGCTACACCAGCCGGGACCCTCAATTCCCTCTGGACCCGGTGCTTGAAGGCCCCATCGAAGGAGAGGGTGAAGCCGTCTAAGCCAGTGTGTCAGAGGTTGCCCAGAAGGTCGCCCAGTTCTTCCACAGGGTCTAGGACCATCTCTTTGTAGCTCCCGCTTGTATTCTCTCTTCTTCTTCTCCAATTTTGTAATCTCTTGTCTACAGATGAATGGAATCCAAATTTTTTTGTGAATTTCATTTTTGTCTTCAACACCTTTGTCTCACTTGGCCCCCTGGTAGATGTACACAATTTGATTGTGAACATGTACCAAGAGGATGTAACAGTTGTTGAAGACTTGCGTGCTTCGAACTTGTAGAATGTAGGTCCGAAGTCTTCAATAGTGTAGGCCCCCTGAGGTTGTCGGAGCTTAGTGGCTCCAGCATTGACCATCGTCGGAGCTTAGTAGCTCCGACAGTAGTCTCCATCAACGCGTAAAGCATCGACGGTTAGCCCTTTGGGGTGTCGAAGCTTGGTAGCTCCGGTAGTGACCTCTATCAACACATGGTGTATCGACATCAGACTCCTCTATAGAGTCTTTCCACCATCTTTTCTTCACGTTGACGGCTTGCCCCCTAGCTTTACTGGAGTTGAGTAGCTCTAGCGACGCTCAATGTCAATGTTTGAACATCGACCACAAGCCGCCTAGAGGATGTCGGAGCTTTGGCAGCTCCGGTTTCATTCACCATCATCATGAAATATTTATTTTTCCTGCACACTGAAGTCAAGAAAAACAGTAAAATCCGTTTTCTATCTATAACTTCATTGCAGCTTACTACTCTCGAGAAAGTTTTAGGTCGAACAAAATTCTAAATACAATCAAGAGCGCCGTCTTGTTTCCTTCAGGTCCAATCATTTCTGGACTCGCCTTACTTCGGCCTGCCGGGGTGTAGGTAGAGTAGCGTACTTAGGGTGCATGACCATGCTAAGTCGATAGCACACTCCGGCCCTAGATTGGCTTGGCGGCTTTCAGACGAGTAGACCATCAACAATGTTTGAACCCGGAAGAATAGACAACGCAACTTGAATTGTACATGAACTGGTCGACCTAAAGTTTCTTAAGAACTGCACAACTTTGTTATAGACAAGAAAGAGAAAAATAAAAAATATTGAGCCTATACAAAGTAAATACACGTGGAGTCTGTTTTCACATAATGATGTCTTTCATTATAGGTCTGGGGTACAGGGGAAACAAGTACACTCTTAGGGTACGGAACCAGGCTAAGTGTGTTTCGTTTCTCGTTTGACCCAAGGTAGCTAGCAACACTTTTGGTTCTGAGACTGTGACAAGTGTTGCATGGACATTGCGGACCTAACAGGGGAGGTCCAGATGCCCTCCCGGAGGAGCTACCCGACTCTGTACAATGACTCTATAACATACATCACATGTAATTACAGACTCACCTCCGTGATATTAAGCGTAGAACTTACGGAGGTGCTCAATGTTCCAAGGATTTGGGAGAGGTGTCCCATCCTCGGTTGCCAAGCGAACGCATCCTAGACGGGATACTTTGATCACTCGGAAGGGTCCCTCCCAGCTGGGGGAGAGTTTGTTTAACCCTTCTCTGGATTGTATTCTCCATAGCACCAGATCGCCTTCCTCGAGCTGTCGGCTATGAACATGCCTTTAATGATAGTGCCGAAGAGCTTGGCAGTATCGGGCATTCCGAACATCTGCTCGGCACCTACCCTCTTCAAGGAGGTCAAGGTCTTCACGCCGGAGCTAGTCCTGCGTGGCTTCGTCGGAGGTCCGGACCCGGAGCGACCCTAAGGTGATTTCCAGAGGAAGGACTGCTTCAGCTCCGTACACCAGGAAGAAGGGTGTCTCTCCAGTTGACCGGTTTGGAGTTGTACTGTTGGCCCATAGAGTGGGCGGAAGCTCTTCGATCCAGTTGGCTCCATGTTTTTTCAGGCGCTCATATGTGCGCGTCTTGAGTCCTTTCAGGATTTCTGCATTTGCTCTCTCGGCTTGGCCATTGATTGCCGGGTGAGCTACGGAGGCGTAGCTGACTTGGATGCCGAGGTCTTCACAGTACCCTTAGAAAGCAGAGCTTGTGAATTGGGTCCCATTATCTGTTATTATTTTGTTTGGGACTCCAAATTTGCATACGATGGACTACAAGAAGTTGATAGCTGATTGTTAGTTTATTGTCACAACTGGAGTTGCTTCCGACCATTTGGTGAACTTGTCAATGACAACATACATGAACTTGTAACCTCCGACGGATCTTGGGAAAGGTCACAGGATATCCACCCCCCACACAGCAAAAGGCCATGTAGGAGGTATCATTTGTAGAGGCTAAGCCGGTGTGTGAATTTGCTTTGCATGGAACTGGCATGCTTCGCATTTCTTCACCAGCTCAGTTGCATCCTGGAGCGCTGTAGGCCAGTAGATGTGATGCCCGGTTCCGAAAAATGAACCAAGCTAACGTATATGTGTGCCCAGGATGTTCATCACACATACACGAGTGCAATCACAAAAGAGTATACAGAAAATTACCACAGAACAAGATTAATTAACCAAATTTTATTACACAAACCAGATTATCCTTGAATACAAGCTCCAATGAATATTAATGACAAGTTCAACTAATGCAGCGGAAATAAACTAATTAAGCAAACTAAGCAACTATGCAGCATAAGCGACAGGGTATGTATGCGCAACTCCAATCAACACCACAGGCAAAGCTGACGGTAGACACGGCCTAGAACTCCACATTATCACCATTAAACTCCCAATCCTGACCTGCAACTATTGTGGGGGATTGCAAGAGTGAGTACATGTCGTACTCATCAAGTGTGGAAAGTATGACATGTGACTGATTCAAATGACGACAATAATAATGGCAAAGTGCTGAAAAGTACAGTAAAACATTTGAAAAGCAATATATATATTATATGTATGTGAAGTAAACCCATCATAATTATAAGTAATACCATAATACCAATCTGAATTCACTACCATCATCAATAATTCCAGATTTCACCATCGTCAATAACCATATTCAATACCAGAAACTAATCCATAACCATCCTTAACCATTACCAAACCATAACCATCCCAAATTCCAATTTCCCTCTAATCATGGAAGTTGTCCAGGTGCTCATAACCGGGAGCACGACTATCATGATAGTTTTAATACTCTGCAGAGGTTGTACCACTTTACCCACGTGTTCGTGATTTTATCACCTTTCGGCGACTAAGAACCTCCCTTATGCCCATGACCCGTCGGTCACATTACACACTTCCGTTGGTGTGTGGCCAAGAGATCACAAAATAGCCTTTACAAAGGGATTACTAGCCTATTTAGACCCCACTGAGGTTTCACCGGTGGCGATGCCTCCAACTGAGCACATCTTCAACCAAGGGCCCCCTCTTGAGCCATTCGGATCCCAGGGTAGTCCCACCAATCATCAACAAACCCAATCCGACTACCCCTTCCCCGAGCATCCACAATGGTCCAAATAGCAATGGCAAAGCCCTAATTAATCAGCTACGCCGCACCCATACTTGGCCTCGTGGTGGCACTGTAGTCCTGGCTTATTCTCGCATGAACCGGTCCTTAGATCTAAAGCAAGCAAACCACCATAACATCCAACCCATCCACATACCAGGCTTGCTTAGATCACCCATTACCATACCATATTTAACCAGTTCATGTTAACCATAATCTCATCCATGCATAATTAAATTGAGTGGTATAGTTATTCCCATCCCAGTTGATTAAGCGAAGCAAAAGGTAAAAAGTCCATCCCGACGCTCTACCATAAATTCCAGGTGACAAGGGTGGTTTAGCAAGTCTAGTAAACTTCCTACCATAGGATTCCCATCAAAATTGACACAAGCATGCAGTTTGCAAACAAAACATTTATTTTAAAAATAGGATCAATATGCTTCAAGGACACTTGCCTTGCTCTTGCTGTTGATTAGGGTCAAAGCCTTCAAACTCCTGGTGCTGTAGATCCTCCGTGGCACTTTCTAGCGCAAATCCGTCTAATCCACACAATAAACATACAAGACAAGAAACACAATCAAAGAGTGCACAAATATTACTCAATATGACATGACATGCATGATTGATGCAAATGAAAGGTAGAACTTGTTACTAAATTGCTTTTAATGATCACTAACTAGCTCTAATAGATTTTAACAAGTTTATACAGGTTTGGGGTCGATTAGATCAAATTTTAGAATTAATTCAACACAATTTAACCAGAAAGATCGAACTAGTCCGCTAGGGACTGGACAAGTCCGCACTTCGCGAGATTAGCAGATTAGGGTTTTCTAGATCGACGTAAATTTGGAGATTAGGGGTTGAATTCTCATAAGGAAAAGAGAATAGAAGGTATACCAGGTGTTTAGAACTCCAATGAACCAAGAAACTTGGAGGTAACACTTGGATCTTGATGATCTAGGGTTGGTGATGAACTTGGAGATGAATTGGTGGTGAAGGAAGAAACTTGGTGGAGATCTTGATCCTTTTTCGTTTCCTCCTCTTCTTCTTCTTGCTTGGGATCTTCTCCTCCCTCCTTGATGGTGGCTCCCCACAAACTAGGATTTGGGTGGGTGGAAAAGTGGCAAATAGATGTCAAACCAAGGGGTGGGGCTGTATATATAGAGGTGGAGGCTAGGGTTAGATGGATTTCTTGTTTTGGGATGAGTAGAGGCCGGTTTAGAGTCCCACATGGGCTCTAAAAGAGTTAGGCACGACGTCCCTATGACCACTTAACGTGAAACCCAAGAAACAAGTCGTAAAACAAAAGATCAACTCGGAGTCGCGAAATATCGGACAAGTCCGGACAGCACCGGACTAGTCCGAAGTCGTCCAGAGAGAAAATCGGACAAGTCTGGCCAAAAATCGGACAAGTCCGAATTTGAATAGAGAGGAAAAACGGACAAGTCCGCTGGAACACCAGACTAGTCCGGAAAAGTCCAGGGACTTAGCAAATTTTCAAGGATTCATGGAATATCGGACTAGTCCGCACAAAATCGGACAAGTCCGAAAGTTTCCAGAGCCAAAATCGGACTAGTCCGCAGCAAAAACGGACAAGTCCGTTTTTAGTCAGAGAGAAATCGGACTAGTCCTCAGTAAAATCGGACTAGTCCGCACTTTCCTCCGTTTTAAGTGCGGTTTTGTTCCAAATCACTTTTGAATGCTCCGAATCAATTTTAAACTCGTTTCTCTTGTTGTGGGCTAATGTTAAACATGTATATGAGTGCATGTAGGGCATGATGCATGAAAATTAGGGTGTTACAGTAGAAGCCATGTTGGAAGGCTTTACCGACCAGCGTGCAAGAAGACGCGTGGTTCCCACACTCGCCTCCATGGATTTCTGCGAGGAGCTCGCAACCTTCTTCCCTTGTGATGCACCACATTAGGACGCCATTGGCACCGCACCGGTAGAGATCCGCTTATACCAACATGTATCTTTTAGCCAATTTGAATCCGGTCAGTAGATACATCATTGTCAGGAAGGATATTGTCTTTCAAGTAGCTCCGGATCTCTTAGATCCATGCATAGGAGCTAGCTTGAGCATTTGAGTCTTGCGTGCTGGGTTGCTCGGAGCTTCCGGCAGCACCTACGACCCTTGATGGTTGCCATGGTAACAGGGCCATCGGGACTGCCAGCTTCGGGATGCTGGTCTCGCCCACTTCGCTTAGTTCGGCAGGCTGAGCTGTGGGTTTTGACAACCTCCAGACGAAGGTTCCGTCAGGAGCCGGAGCTCCGGTTGACGCTTTCGTCGAGAGTTCATCATCTTCAGCGTTATGGACATGCTGTACATGGTGGAGGTCCAGGACTTCGAAGTCCTTCTGAAGCCTCTGGACTTCAAGGAGATAAGCAGCTAGTTGAGGATTGTTACAGGAGCATTCACCCTTCACCTGTTTAATGATGAGCTGTGAATCTCCCTTGATCAACAGGTGCTTGACACCATATGATAGTGCCACCTTAATCCATAAATGAGTGCTTCATACTCCGCCATGTCGTTGGTCGCCTTGAAGTCAAGGTGGACCATGTATTTTACCTTCTCCCCGGTTGGAGCGAGGAGAAGGACTCCAGCTCCGCCCCCCTGCTTTTGCATGGAGCCGTCAAAGTAGAGGGTCCAGTGAGGCTCGGTGAAGACCGGAGCCTTGAGTTTCGACTTCTGCTCACTAGGGCCCCCAGGGTTTGATGGAGAGGGGATCCATTCCGCCACGAAGTCTGCCAATGCTTGACTTTTGATCGCTTGTCTTGGGACGAATTCAAGATCAAATTCGTCCAATTCCGCTGCCCACTTTGCAATGTTCCCAGTAGAGTTAGGATTATGCAAGATCACACACAGTGGATAAGAAGTCACCACTGAGATCTTGTCAGCTTGGAAGTAATGGCAAAGCTGTTTGGAGGCGATGAGAACGGCGTAGAGCAGCTTGTGCACCTCTAGGTATCGAGTCTTGGCATCATGTAGTACTTCGCTGATGAAGTACACTGGGCATTGGACTATCTGGACCCTCCCGGAGGGGCCCAGAGCTTCCTCCACATCGACCTGGACCCTCCCGGAGGGGTCCAGGCCTGCTTCGGGGACCTCCGGGTCTTTGCTAGAGGAACCTGAAGCTTCTACTGGAGCGACCCGGACCCTCCCGGAGGTGTACGAATCTTCTAGAGTAACTCCTTATAGATCCAAGTCTGGGGGCTGGGACCCAGACTCACCTTCAGGAACCTCCGGACCCTCCCGGAGGGGTCTGGATTCCTGAGCTTGAGATGGTTCTGATCTCTCCGCAACCAGGACCATGCCGACAACCTCGTCGGTTGCCGAAATGTAAAGAAGTAGGCTCACTAGGGTTCGGAGCTACCAAGGTTGGTAGAGTGGTGATGAGCTGCTTTAGCTCCTGGAACGCCTTTTCTGCTTCTTCAGACCATTGGAATGGTCTTGACTTCCTCAATAGCTTGAAGAAGGGTAGCACCCGTTCCGCCAGTCTTGAGATGAACCGGCTGAGGGCGGCTAGACATCCAGTCAGTTTCTGGACGTCCTTGATGCGGGCTGGTGGCCGCATATCCTCAATGGCTTTAATCTTCGCCGGATTGGCCTCTATGCCCCGGTGGTTTACTAGGAAACCAAGAAGCTTTCCGGAGCTAACCCCGAAGACGCACTTGTCTGGGTTCAGCTTCGTGCAAGTGACTCGCAACTTGTCGAAGATAGCTTGCAAAGTGTCAAGGAGTGACTCCTTGTCTTTGATCTTGACAACGATGTCATCAACATACACTTCCACTACGTCTCTGATGAGCTCTCCAAAGGTTTTGTACATAGCTCGTACAAATGTTGAGACTGCATTCTTGAGACCAAATGGCATGGCAGTATAACAATACAATCCATGTACTATGATAAAAGAATTATGTTATTCATCTTCCCTAGACATTCTGATTTGATGGTACCCAGAATATGCGTCTAGGAAACACAATAATTCACACCCGAAGGTGGAATCCACTATCTGATCTATTCTAGGTAGTGGGAATGGATCTTTTGGGCATGACTTATTCAGTGTTGTGTAGTCGATACACATCCGAAGCTTCCCGCTGGCCTTGGGTACAACGACTGGGTTTGCCAGCCATTTTGGATGGAAGACTTCTCAGATGAATCCAGCTTCGAGCAACTTCTTCACTTCTTGTCGTATGAAAATCTGTCGCTCTACTAATTGCTTCCGAGGCTTCTGATGTACAAGCCGAGAGTGAGGATAGATCTTCATATTATGCTCGATCACTTCCCTAGGGATCCCAGTCATTTGTGACGGTTGCCAGGCAATCACGTCGACATTAGCCTGGAGGAAAGTGATGAGCGCGAGTTCCTATTTGTCATTCAGACCTCCCAATATACGGGTGGTCTGAGCGGCATCGAAACCGATTTGGACGACTTTGATGGGGATGTCAGTGTCACCGATTGGTTGCACATGAGGTGCGAAGGTTGAGCCTTGTTGACAAATGCTCGGGGGTTTCGGAGCTTGTTCCTGCCTGGACTCTTCCTCCTGCGCTGTAGCAAGCGCATGAAGTTCTTCCAGAGCAGTCACTCTGGCAGTGCAGTCTCCCGGATCCAGAGAACACCAGCTGGTGTTGGCATCTTCAACACCAGGTAGCCATAATGAGCAGCAGCCATGAACTTGTACAAGGCGGGCCTGCCCAGAATGGCGTTGAAAGGTAAGTTGATCTGAGCGATGTCAAAGATCAACTTCTCAGTGCGATAATTCTCCCGAGTCCCGAAGGTCACGGGGAGAGTAATGGCACCGGGTGGGGTTATGGCCCCCGGACCTACTCCGGAGAAAGGTAGAGAGGGGCGAATGTCCGAAGGTCAGAGCTGAAACTTGACGAAAGCTTTGAAGCTTATGAGGTTCAGCCCCGAATCTCCGTCCACCATTACATGGTGGAGTTGAATGTTATTGATGGTCGGAGATACCATCAATGGGAGTTGACCAGCTCCGATCATGTTCCGAGGGCAGTCCGAAGCATCAAAAGTGATGGTGGTGTCCATCCACTTTCGATGAGGCTCCACCCTGGCTGTAGGAGCTATTGAGGCCATGTCCCGCCGCATTGTCTTGAGGACACGGCGGGAGGTGATATCCCACGAACCACCAAAGGTGGTGTTCATGGTCTTCCGACGCTCATTGTCGGAGACGTTGGAGTCGTCGTCGACGGAGGTGTAAACAACCTTCAGGACCTTTTTAGGGTCCTGAAAGCCTAAGTCCTCTTCAGCCGGAGCTTCATCGACTTTCTGTTTTCCTTCCCTCTGACAGAAAGGAACTTCTTCCCGGCGCTTGTTGTAGCGCTCGGCAAGATTTTGGACCTCCCGACAGTCTTCCAGGTTGTGGTTGTTCGACTTGTGAATAGGACACCACACTTTGGAATTGCCACCGTCTTCAGAGGACGGCTGAGGTCGTTTCTTAGGGCGTGGCCCTCGGCCACCCGGAGCTACAGCCGCTGCAGCAGTAGATGTGCCAGCCGACGGCTTCTTCTTGCCGTTGGACTTTTTCTTCTTTTTACCACTCTCGGAAGTAGTGGCTTCGCCTTTGGAGGATTTTTTACCATCCTCTGGAGGTGGTTTGGTGTGCATTTCACGGCCCTCCGCAGCTTTGGCAAACTTGTCTGCCAAGCTGAAGAGCTCCGTGACGCTGGTGATCTCTTTGATCGCCAGCTTCTCCAACATCTTCTTATCTCGTATGCCCTGTCTAAATGCCACGATAACAGAGGCGCTGGAGATAGAAGGAATAGTGTTTCGTACCTGGGAGAACCTCTGGATGAATGAGCGCAGGGATTCTCCCCCTTCTGCACGACAGCAAAAAGGTCCAGTTCGGTGCCTGGTCGGGTGTATGAACTCCCGAAATTGGCAGTGAACTGTTGGCACAATTCCTCCCAACTATTGATGGAGTTGTGAGGAAGGATCATGAACCAGGACCTGGCGGTCCCAGTCAAGGCCACTGGGAAGTAGTTGGCCATTACGACCTCGTTACCTCCGGCCGCAAGGATTGCGGTGGTGTAAATCTGGAGAAACTCAGCGGGATTAACAGTTCTGTCAAATTTCTCCGGCAGGTGAGGCCAGAACTTTTGTGGCCATCTGACCATGCGAAGGTGCATGGCCAGGGCAGAGCAGCCTCCTCCTACTCCCTCGGGAGCAGGACTGTCTCGAGCCTCTCGCCTTTCGCGAGCACGCTCGATATGGACACGACCGTCCTGTTGACGGTAAAGGCGATCAAGCTCCGCCCGGAGGTCATGAGTTGAAAGCCTGGTTACTGTATGAGTGCGTCGCGCCCTGGAAGGTAACGACGTAACTTGTTGTGATGCAGCACGCCTCCTATTTTGGGAAGCATGCGGACCAAGTCTGCCCGACACAGTCCGGCACCGCGATGGGGCCTGCCCCGAAGGGGGAGGACCTTGGTTGCTGATGTGGTCAGCTGCTGCTGCAACCAGATGTTCCCCGTCAGCCCTCCACTGCTCCATTGCACCCTGGGATGCACTTGGAGGTGGTGGACGTTGGAGGAGAGCACGCGCTGCATGGAGCACATGTTCAGGGTTGTTGTTATTCGCTGATGCAGTGACCGACGCCGATGCACTGTCACGCTGCCCAGCTTGATTTGTTGGTGCGGGCGGTGGCGGTGGAGGCATGACTCCTTCTGGAGCCGTGGCACCTGCTGGTTGCTGCATGTTGGAGGGATTGCCCCGAGCAGGTTGAACAGCAGGATTGCCGTTGGATGATCCAGCAGCTGAGTTCACCATCCTTGAAATCTCGGGCACCCCCCTACCTGGCGCGCCAACTGTCGGTGTTTGGATCCAACAGATCTCCCGACACTACCGTTGGTAGATCGAGGAGTTGTAGTTCGGTAATGGGCGCGCAGAGATTCAAGAAGGTGAAAGACAAGTGGACACAGAGATTTACGTGGTTCGGGCCGCTTGAGCGTAATACCCTACTCCACGGGGTGTGTTAGTGTTGTATTGAGCGTGTGAGTCTACAAGAAGCTCCAGAAGAAGAAGAAGCTCGTCTAGGTCAGGGAGTCCAGAAGAGGTCTAGAGCCGTCTCTTGTGTATCGTCGACCAGTCCTTTTATAGTACAAGGATTGGTCGTTACACCGTTAGCCTGACCCGACATGTGGCCCCGGCGGTTACACATGCTTGATACACAGTTAATGAGGTTAATTACCCTTGATAGCCCGGTAACGGGCCTTAACATTGCCGTTACCGATATTAAGGGCCACCCGATCGTGTATCATTAATATGGCATTAATGACACTTAATCGGATCTTGAAGTCTTTGTTTGCTCCTTGAAGGTCCGGAGCCGTTAGGGGTCCACCAGCCTGTTTGTTGAAGTTGAAGATCTGGTGGTTTAGCCACGTGGCAGCTCCGAAGCTTACCGTCATGGACGGGTAGGTCTGGTGCTGTTGGACACGTGTCTGCACCGGAGCTTCCCTCTGTCTGGGGTTAGGTCCGGGGATGCCATACTGGTATCTAGTCCAGAGCTTTCCCATGTGTGGGCGATAGCTTCGGTCTTATGATACACATGGCAGCCCTGGGACTAACCATGTCGGGGAAGCAGGTCCGATTACACCTGACATATGGGGCCTTCAGAGGTCTTCAAATCTGGTAGATGGAGTTTCCTTGTGATCTTTGCAATCTCAAGGGGTATCCGGTACATAGGATACCGACATATGTGATGAAACCAAAAGGTATACAACATCATGTGAATGTAAATGATCCACAGTCTAGTTCTCAAGCGTGCAATATAAATGAGACTAGAAGATAGGAAAATCCCGACAATCTCGTATTGTGAAATCATGAGATGTCAAATGGGATAGAAGAGATTTCCATTAATTATACTAGTTCGGGAAAAGTTTATGATCGTAGTACTACAATTGCAGACCTATGCTTCTCAACTATCATTGCTGAAAATTTCCAAGATAATCCAGAACCTAAGACCATGGCAGAGTGTAAGACATGCTCAGACTGGAACAAATGGAAAGAAGCAATTAAAGTTGAGCTTAACTCACTTAAGAAGAGAAGAGTATTTACTGAAGTAATACCTACGCCTCCTAGAACCTTTCTAGTTGGGTTCAAATGGGTTTTCGTTCGAAAGAGAAACGAAAATAAGGAGGTGGTAAGATATAAAGCGAGGTTGGTTGCACAAGGTTTTACGAAGAAACCTTGAATTGATTTTAACGAAACATATTCCCCAGTGATGAATGGAATAACATTCCGATATTTAATATCTCTAGCAATGCAAAGGCATCTATCCATGCAATTGATGGATGCCATGGCCGCGTATTTATACGGGTCATTAGATTCATATATATATATATATATATATATATATATATATATATATATATATATATATATATATATATGAAAATTCCTGATGGAATTCCTGTGCCGAATACAATTATGAATCGCAATATATACTGTGTAAAGCTTGTTAAATCCTTGTATGGATTGAAACAATCAGGAAGAATGTGGTATAACAGATTAAAAGTATTCCTTCTAAACAAGGGATATTCAAATAATGATGATTGTCCATGCGTGTTCATAAGAAAATCAAATACTGGTTCTTGTATATGTCGGTACCCTGGGTACCATATACTCCTTGGGATTGCAAAGATCTCAAGGGAAAGTCATCTACTTGATTTGAAGACCTCCGGAGGCCCACATGTCAGACATAACCGGACCCGCTTCTCCAACATGGTTAGTCCTAGGGTCGCCACGTGTACTATCAAACCGGAGCTACCGCCCACAAAGGGGAAGCTCCGGGCTATGTACCGAAATGGCACCCCCGGACCTAACCCCAGACCGAGGGAAGCTCCGGAACTGACACGTGTCAAGTAGCTCCGGACCTATCTGTTTCCCACAATATGCCCCGGAGCTGCCACGTGTCCAACCGTCGGACCTTCAGCCTCTAACCTCCGGAAGACTCCACAACGGCTCCGGATCTTCAAAGGGGAATCAAGGACTTCAAGACCCGATTAAGTGGCATTAATACCATATTAATGACACACAATCGGACAACCTTAATTACTAGTAACGGTGCTGTCAAAGCCCATAACTCGGTCATTAAGGGCAATTAAACGTGTTGAATGTGTATCAATATCAGTAACCGCCGGGGCCACATGTCGGGCCAGGCTAGCTTGTAACGGCCTGCCCTTGTACTATAAAAGGACAGGCCGACGATACATAGGACAATTTCGGTGACACACTCACTCTACACCCTGAATTCACTTTGAGCTCAGACAACCAATACAACACCAACACATCCCGTGGAGTAGGGTATTACGCTCAGGTGGCCCGAACCACGTAAATCTTCGTGTCTACCGCGTCATTTACACTTCACCTTCTTGAATCTCCGCGCGCCCACACAGTACCTCAAACTCCTCTAACACTTTAGTAGTGTCGGGAGATCTGCCGGATCAAAACCACCAACAGTTGGCGCGCCAGGAAGGGGGTGCTTGAGATTTCATGAATGGCGAACTCAACTGCTGGATCATCCAACGGTCATCCTGCTGTTCAAGCCGTTGGGGGCAATTCCTCCAATATGCAGCCACCAGCAGGAGCCTCAGTGCCAGCAGGAGTCACACTTCCACCACCGCCGCGTCCACCAGCAAATCAAGTTGGACAACGCGATGGTGCACCGGCGTCAATCACTGCGTCGGCAAATCATGACAACCCAGAACACGCGCTCCATGCAGCACGTGCTCTTCTCCAACGCCCACCACCTCCGGATGCATCCCGGGATGCACTGGAGAAGTGGAGGGCTGATGTGGAACATTTGGTTGCAGCAGCAGCTGACCGCATCAGCAACCAGGGTCCTCCTCCTTCAGGACGGGCCCCGTCGCAGCGACGGACCTTGTCTGGCAGACTTGGTCCGCACGTTTCCAACAATAGGAGACGTGCTGCATCACAGCAAGTGACGTCATTGCCTTCTGGGGCACGACGCACTCATACGGTATCAAGGCTTTCAACTCATGACCTCCGGGCGGAGCTTGATCGCCGATATCGCCAACAAGATGGCCAAGTCCATATTGAGCGTGCTCGTGAAAGACGAGAAGCTCAAGACGTTCCTGCTCCTGAAGGAGTAGGAGGAGGCTGTTCAGCCCTGGCCATGCATCTGCGTATGGTCAGGTGACCACAGAAGTTCCGGCCTCACCTGCCGAAGAAGTTCGATGGGACCGTCAATCCTGTCGAATTTCTTCAGATTTACTCCACTGCTATCTTGGCAGCTGGAGGAAATGAGACCGTAATGGCCAATTATTTCCCAGTGGCTTTAACTGGGACCACCAGGTCCTGGTTTATGAGCCTTCCACCCAACTCCATCAGCAGTTGGGAGGAGTTGTTCTGGCAATTCACCGCCAACTTCGGGAGTTCATACACCCGACCAGGCACTGAACTGGACCTTTTTGCAGTCGTGCAAAAAGGGGGAGAATCCTTGTGATCATTCATCCAGAGATTCTCTCAGGTACGAAACACTATCCCTTCTATCTCTAGCGCTTCTGTCATCGTGGCATTCAGATAGGGTGTACGGGATAAGAAGATGTTGGAGAAACTGGCGATCAAGGAGATTACCAGTGTCACGAAACTCTTCAGCTTGGCAGACAAATGTGCCAGAGCTGCGGAGGGCCGTGAAATGCACTCCAAACCAACTCCGGAGGATCACAAGAAATCCTCCAAAGGAGAAGCCGCTACCTCCGGGAGTGGCAAGAAGAAGAAGAAGACCAACGGCAAGAAGAAGCCATCGGTCGGTGCATCCAATGCTGCAGCTGCTGCAACTCCGGGTGGCCGGAGGCCACGCCCCGAGAAGCGACCTCGACCGTCTTCTGAAGACGGTGGCAAACCCAAGGTGTGGTGTCCAATTCATAAAACGGACAGCCAATGTTTGGAAGACTACCGGGAGGTCCAAAACCTTGCCGAGCGCTACAACAAGCGCCGGGAAGAAGCTCCTTTCTGACAGAGGGAAGGAAAACAAAAAGTTGACGAAGCTCCGGCTGAAGAGGAGTTAGGCTTTCAAGATCCCAAAAAGGTCCTGAAGGCCGTCTACACCTCTGTCGACGACGATTCCGACGTCTCTGATAACGAGCGTCGGAAGACCATGAACACCATTTTTGGTGGATCATGGGACATCACCTCCCGCCGCGTCATCAAGACTATGCGTCGGGACATGGATGTTGTAGCTCCTACAGCCAGGGTGGAGCCTCATCGGAAGTGGATGGACACAACCATCACTTTTGATGCTTCGGACTGCCCTCGAAGCATGGTTGGAGCAGGTCAGCTACCTTTGATGGTATCTCCTACCATCAATAACATCCAGCTCCACCATGTCATGGTAGACGGAGGTTCGAGGCTCAACCTCATAAGCTTCGAAGCTTTTACCAAGCTTCAGCTCCGACCTTCGGATCTCCACCCCTCCCGACCTTTCTCCAGAGTAGGTCCGGGAACTATTACCCCACTCGGAGCTATTACCCTTCCCGTTACCTTCGGGACCCGGGAGAAGTATCACACCAAGAAGTTGGTTTTTGACGTTGCTCAGATCAACTTACCCTTCAATGCCATCTTGGGTAGGCCTGCCTTGTACAAATTCATGGCAGCTGCTCATTATGGTTACCTGGTGTTAAAGATGCCAACACCAGTAGGCGTTCTCCGGATACGCGGAGATCGTACTACCGGAGTAACTGCTCTGGAAGAACTCCATGCGCTTACTACGGCGCAAGAGGAGGACTCCAGGCAGGAGCAAGCTCCAAAACCCCCGAGCATTCGTCATCGAGGCTCGACTTCTGCACCTCGTGTGCAGCCAAGCGGTGACACCGACATTCCCGTCAAAGTCGTCCAAATCGGTTCCGATGCCGCTCAGACCACCCGTATATCGGGGGATTGAACGACAAATAGGAACTCGCGCTCATCGCTTTCCTCCGGGCTAATGTCTACGTGTTTGCCTGGCAACCGTCACAAATGCCTGGGATCCCCAGGGAAGTGATTGAGCACAATCTGAAGATCTACCCCGACGCCCGGCCTGTGCATTAGAAGCCTCGGAAGCAATTTGTAGAGCGACAGAAATTCATTCGACAAGAAGTGAAGAAGTTGCTCGAAGATGGATTCATCCGAGAAGTCTTCCATCCAAAATGGCTGGCAAACCCAGTCGTTGTGCCCAAGGCCGGCGGGAAGCTTCGGATGTGTATCGACTACACAACACTAAATAAGGCATGTCCAAAAGATCCATTCCCATTACCTAGAATAGATCAGATAGTGGATTCCACCTCCGGGTGTGAATTACTGTGTTTCCTAGACGCATATTCTGGGTATCATCAAATCAGAATGTCTAGGGAAGATGAAGAGCATACCTCTTTCATCACAGTAGATGGATTGTACTGTTATACAGCCATGCCATTTGGTCTCAAGAATGCAGCTTCAACCTTTGTACGAGCTATGTACAAAACCTTTGAAGAACTCATTAGAGACATAGTGGAAGTGTACGTCGATGACATCGTGGTCAAGGTCAAGAACAAGGAGTCACTCCTTGACACCTTGCAGGCTGTCTTCAATAAGCTGCGGGTCACCCGCACAAAGCTAAACACAAACAAGTGTGTCTTCGGGGTTAGCTCCGGAAAACTTTTTGGTTTCCTGGTAAGTCACCGGGGCATAGAAGCAAATCCGGCGAAGATCAAGGCCATTGAAGACATGCGGTCACCAGCTCGCATCAAGGATGTCCAAAAGCTAACTGGATGTCTAGCAGCCCTCAGCCGGTTCATTTCAAGACTGGCGGAACGGGCACTCCCCTTCTTCAAGTTATTGAGGAAGTCCGGACCATTCCAATGGTCTGAAGAAGCAGAAAAGGCGTTCCAGGAGCTAAAACAGTTCCTCACCACTGACGAACCCTGGTGAGCCTTTGCTGCTTTACATTTCAGCCACTGACGAAGTCGTCAGTATGGTCCTAGTCGCGGAGAGAGCAGAACTACCCCATACTCAGGAATCCAGACCCCTTCGGGAGGGTCCGGAGGATCCTGAAAGCGAGTCTGGGTCACAGCTCCCAGACTTGAATCCACAAGAAGTCACTTCAGAAGACCCAGACCCCTCCGGGAGGGTCCAAGTCGCTTTTGAAGAAGCTCCGGGATCCTCCAGCCAGGACCCGGAGGTCCCCGAAGAAAATCTGGATCCCTCCGGGAGGATCCAAGTCAGTGAAGAGGAAGCTTCGGGCCCCTCCGGGAGGGTCCGGACCATTCAGCGCCCAGTGTACTTCATCAGTGAAGTACTACATGATGCCAAGACTCGATACCTAGAGGTGCATAAGCTGCTCTATGCAGTTCTTATTGCCTCCAGGAAGCTTTGCCATTACTTCCAAGCTCACAAAATCTCAGTGGTGACCTCTTACCCACTTGAGCAATCTTGCATAATCCCTACTCAACTGGGAATATTGCAAAGTGGGCAGCGGAATTGGCCGAATTTGATCTCAAATTCATTTCAAGGCAAGCAATTAAGAGTCAAGCATTGGCAGACTTCGTGACGGAATGGACTCCCTCTCCATCAAACCCTGGGGGCCCCAATGAGCAGAAACCGGAACACAAAGCTCCGGTCTTCACCGAGCCTCACTGGACCCTCTACTTTGACGGCTCCATGCAAAAGCAGGGGGCCGGAGCAGGAATCCTTCTCCTCGCACCAACCGGAGAGAAGGTAAAATACATGGTACACCTTGACTTCAAGACGACCAACAACATGGCGGAATATGAAGCACTCATTTATGGACTAAAGGTGGCACTGTCATACGGTGTCAAGCAACTGCTGGTCAAGGCAGATTCGCAGCTCATCATTAAGCAAGTGAAGGGTGAATGCTCCTGCAACAATCTCCAGCTAGCTGCTTACTTCCTTGAAGTCCAGAGGCTTCAGAAGGAATTCGAAGTCCTAGATCTCCACCATGTACAGCGTGCCCACAACGCTGAAGCCGACGAACTCTCGACGAAAGCGTCAACCGGAGCTCCGGCTCCTGACAGAACTTTTGCCGGAGGTTGTCAAAACCCACAGCTCAGCCTGCCGAACTGAGCGAAGGGGGCGAGATCAGCATCCCGAAGCTGACGGTCCCGATGGCCCTGTTACCATGGCAACCATCAAGGGTCGTAGGTGCTGCCGGAAGCTCCGAGCAACCCAGCACGCAAGACTCAAATGCTCAAGTTAGTTCCGATGCATGGATCTCGGAGATTCGGAACTACTTGAAAGACAACATCCTTCCCGGCGATGATGTATCCGTTGATCGGGTAGTCAGATTGGCTAAAAGATACACGTTGGTAGAAGGGGATCTCTACCGGCGCGGTGCCAACGGCATCCTAATGCGGTGCATCACAAGGGAAAAAGGTTGTGAGCTCCTCGCAGAAATCCATGGAGGCGAGTGTGGGAACCACACGTCTTCCCGCACGCTGGTTGGTAAAGCCTTTCGGCATGGCTTCTACTGGCCTACAGCACTCCAGGATGCAACTGAGGTAGTGAAGAAATGCGAAGCATGTCAATTTCATGCAAAGCAAATTCACACACCGGCTCAGCCCCTACAAATGATACCTCCTACATGGCCCTTCGCTGTGTGGGGGATGGACATCTTGGGACCTTTCCCAAGAGCCGTCGGAGGTTACAAGTTCTTGTACGTTTCCATTGACAAGTTCACCAAGTGGCCGGAAGCAACTCCAGTTGTGACAATCAACAAGCAATCTGCTATCAACTTTTTGCAGTCCATTGTATGCAGATTTGGAGTCCCAAACAAAATCATCACTGATAATGGGACCCAATTCACAAGCTCCGCATTTCAAGGATATTGCGAAGACCTCGACATTCAAGTTTGCTACGCTTCCGTAGCTCACCCAGCAAGCAATGGCCAAGCCGAGAGAGCAAATTCTGAAATCCTTAAAGGACTCAAAATGCGCACCTATGAGCGCTTGAAAAAACATGGAGCCAACTGGATTGAAGAGCTTCCGCCCACTTTATGGGCCAACAGGACAACTCCAAACCGGTCAACTAAAGAGACACCCTTCTTCCTGGTGTATGGAGCTGAAGCAATCCTTCCTCCGGAAATCACCTTAGGGTCACTCCGGGTCCGGACCTTCGACGAAGCCACGCAGGACCAGCTCCGGCGTGAAGACCTAGAGCTCCTTGAGGAGGGAAGGTGCCAAGCAGCTGTTCAGAATGCCTGATACCGCCAAGCCCTTCAGCGCTATCATCAGCGGCATGTACACAACCGACAGCTCGAGGAAGGCGATCTGGTGCTACGGAGAATACAATCCAGAGAAGGGTTAAACAAACTCTCCCCTAGCTGGGAGGGACCCTTCCGAGTGATTAAAGTATCCCGTTCGGAAGCGTTCGCTTGACTACCGAGGATGGGACACCTCTCCCAAATCCTTGGAACATTGAGCACCTCCGTAAGTTCTACACTTAATATCACGGAGGTGAGTCTGTAGTAACTTGAGGTGTATGTTATAGAGTCATTGTACAGAGTCGGGTAGTTCCTCCGGGAGAACAGCCGGACCTTTCCCGGAAGGTCTGCAAAGTTCATGCAACACTTGTCACAGTCTCAGGACTAAAAGTGTGGCTAGCTACCCTGGGTTAAATGAGAAATGAAACACGCTTAGCCTGGTTCCGTACCCTAAGAGTGTACTTGTTTCCCCTGTACCCCGGACCTATAATGAAAGACATATTCATGTGAAACAGACTCCACGTGCATTTATTTTGTACAGGCTCAACATTTTTTATTTTTCTCTTTCTTGTCTATAACAAAGATGTGCAATTCTTAAGAAATTTTAGTTCGATCGGTTCATATACGATTCGAGTTGTATTGTCGATTCTTTTGGATTCAAATATTGTTCATGACCCGCTCGCATGAATGCCGCCAAGCCAACCTAGGGCCGGAGTGTGCTATCGACTTAGCCTGGTCAAGCACCCTAAGTACGCCACTCTACCTACACCTCGGCAGGCCAAAGTAAGGCGAGTCCAAGTACAATTGGATCTAGAAGAAAAGACAACGCATTCGGTTGTATTTAGAATCGCGTTTGACCTAAAATTTTCTTGAAAATCATAAGCCGCGACGAAGTTATAGGCAAGAAACGAATTTTACTATTTTTCTTGGCTTCAGTGTGCAGGAAAAATAAAAAATCTACGTTGATGGAGAAAAGCCGGAGCTAACAAAGCTCCGACTCCCCTAGGTGGCTTGTAATCGATGTTAAGCATTGAAAACGAGCATCACCGGAGCTAGGGGGCTAGCCGTCGACGCTAAATAAAAGATGGTGAGAAGACCCCACAAACGGAGTCTGCTGCCGACAAACTATGTGTTGGCAAAGGTCACTGCCGGAGCTACTAGCTCCGACACCCCGGAGGACTAATTATCGATGCTCTACGCGTTGATAGGGACTATTGTCGGAGCTACTAAGCTCCGACGATAGACAATGCCGGAGCTTCTAAGCTCCGACAACCTCAGGGGGCCTTCACTATCGAAGACTTCATACCTACACTCTACAAGTTCGAAGCAAATGAGTCTTCAACAAAACACAATATCCTCTTGGTACATGTTCACAATCAAATTGTGTACATCTACCAGGGGGGCAAGTGAAGACAAAAGTGTTGAAGACAAAAAGTCAAATTCACAAAATTTTGGGGATTTCATTCATCTAGAGATAATGGATTACAAAATTGAGGAAGAAAAAGAGAGAATACAAGTGGGAGCTACGGAGATGGTCCTAGACCCTATGGAAGAACTGGGCGACCTTCTGGGCAACCTCCAACACGTTGGCTCGGGCAGCTTCACCTTCTCCTTCAACGGGACCTTCAAGCACCGAGTCCAGAGGGAATTGGGGATTCCGGCTGGTGTAGCACGTCAGCACATACTCTGCGATGTTCTTCGCCAGGGATTGCCCCTCAACCTCCAATTGGTCCACGATGACGTCGCCCACCTTGGAGAGTTTGCTACCTGCCGAGCTCAACGCCTGCAACGCCAGGTCCGGCTCTGGCTCCGGATCATCCGGACGCACGGGACTGAAGCCCATCGGTGTCAGCGCGTCGTTGGCCTTGCCCAGGAACTCCCAAATCTGTAGGGAGTCCACAGTCCTCAAGCCCTTCAATTCTTCCAAGGATCTCCTGGCCACCACCAGTTCAGAATTCTCGCGAGCGAGGCGCTCAACTTCTTTGGCGTTTTGCTGAATCTTTTCAGCAACTCGCTTCTCGAGTTTTCCGAGCTCCTCCTCCCGGAGGTGATCTTGTTCCGGCGGTCAACCAGGTCCTTCTACCTGCCCCTCACTTTCTTCTCCCTGGCTGCGATGGCACACTCTTGCACGTAGAGTTCCTGCCCCCGCACCCAAGCCTTCTCCTCCTCCTCAGTGCAGTGCTCTTCCAATTTTTTGGCGTGCTCCTCGAGGCCCTTATCAGCCAGAGCCACCTTTTCGGTGAGCTCCTCCTCCCTCTTCAGGACGTCATCCCGCAACTCAAGGAGTTTCTGCTCTTCATCTTCGAGCCTCCTCTCCCTCTCCTCAAGTGCCTCCTGGCGCTTGATGAGAGTAGTGTTAATGGCTTCCAGCCTTTCTTGGCGTTCATCAGCCGCACTATTAGCTGCTTTGGCCTGCTAATAAATGGCCCAAGATTGAGCGTCGAGGGCGTGAGTCATGCTCTCCCTGTCATCCAATAATTTGCCCTAGTATTCCAGGCAGACCTTCTCCCGCTTAATCCATTCTTTGTCATCTGCTAGCCTCGACTGCGCCAGCTTGGTCTCGAAGTAGAGCCGGTTACACCACCTCCTAAGGGTTTGGCGCTCCTCTTCAAGAGCCTTGCTGTCGTGGAAGAATGCCAGCTGAACTTGACGCAGACTGGAGCAGGCGTTGTCAATAGACAATGACAACGGGATAGGTTCCGGACCTGCTGGGGTCTCCTCCGCTGGTTCCAGCGGGTTTTCAGTTACAAAAATTGGGTCCCACTCCACAAGAGTGGTCCCCTGAGGCTCTATGGCACTAGGGTTGTCCTTCGGGATGGCCTCAGTCGCCATCGAGGAAGGTCCCGCTGATGAAGTTCCGACCTCCGGAAGTGGTTCCGAAGGTCCCGCCGCCATGTCTTCATTTGCCCCCTCAGGCAGGGGGCCATCAACCTCTTCTGAGCACTCCGGCTCAGCCGCGAGTACCTCCGGAGTCGTCACTCCCGGAGCAGGAGCTGCTTCTGGCTCCGGCCTGGGCACCTCCTCTACTGGGGGCTCGAGCGCCGATGCCTCTGCAACAACCGGTTCAGGAGCCGGAATGTCTTCAACATCAACCGGCCCTGCGGTCGGAGCTTCAACAGCGACCGACTCTGCGGCTGGTGCATCAGAGGTAGCCGGCCCAACTGCCGAGACTTCCTCAACATTCGGCGCGCACGCCGGGACTTCAATTACCTCCGGCTCAACCGCCAGAGCTTCGAAAATTTACAGCTCTGGGGCCGGAATTACTGCTTCCTCCGGCTCAACGGCCGGAGCTTCCATCATCTCTACACCAGGACCCGGAGCTTCAACCTCCGGGGTAGGTGCCGCTGGCGCATCTTCTCTCCCATGGTCCGGTGCTACCACGGGAGTCTCTGGGGATGAGTCGAGGTCCATGACCACGACAGCTGGCGTCGAAGCTGTCGCAGCTTCAGCCACCACTTGGGGCGGCACCGGGACAGGAGCAGAAGCTTCCGCCCTCACAGCTTCAGCTGCTGTGGCTGAGGGTGGAGCCTCACTCCTCTTCTTGGGAACGCTGCAGATGATGGATGAAGAAACTTAAAAAACAGTTACTACAACAAAACAACTGTCTGAGGCAAAGATTAAAAATTACCTTGGGAGGCTTCCGCACCAGCTTGCGCGGAACCTCTTTCCCGGGCGTTCTGGGCTGACCATAGCTGTCGCCGGCGTGGAAGCTCCGGAAGCCCCCCCCCCCCCCGGAACTCGTTGCAGCCACGGGCATTTCCCTAGTCGAGGCCCCCCTCGATCGGGAAGAACCTCCGAACCTAGAGGCCTCAACCGGCCCTGGTGCTGGAGTCGCATGCCCAGAGCTAGCACCCCGGGAGGACGCCGCTGCGGGTACAGTCGCCGTGGTTGTAAAAGACCTCCTCCTCCGGGGAGAAGGAGCTGATGCAAAGGTGGCAGGCCTGACGGACCTTCCGTCGGCATACTGCAGCTTCCTCTTCCGGCTCAAGGGTTCGTCCGCCGGCTCCTTGCCCTTGCCGACGACCTCGACCCTTGGCTTCGGGGCAGGGTCGAGCCACCTTCGGAAGCTCCAGGGATCACCACTCTGGAGGTCGATCTTCTCTCGACGACACCAAGGTCGTCAAGCACGGGCATCTTCCGCCGGAGCTCCCTGCTGAACTCTACTTCCATGTTCAGAGGGAGAAAAGCTGATGGCGGAGTCAAGTCGTCACCCGTGACGTCGATGCCGTGCTGGAACTTCTTGAGATGAAACTCTAAGGTTGTCCTAGCCATGTTGGACTTCAGCCCGGTCTTGACCCGGTCGTCGTCCATCACAATGTTGAGGGCCCAAGCGAGTTTTCTCTCCTCTTCAGCGGTGCCCACCTGTTGACCAGGAAGTTGCAAAACACCGCCTGAGGAGTTAATCCTCCCTCCACGCACTGGCGGATCCTGGTCAGAGCAGGGTTGAAGGCGTCCGCCAGCACCGGAGCTTCACTCCAGACTGTAGTGTCAATGTTGGGGAGGCCTTCGGGCAGCTCCAGCTTCTCGTGCTCCTCCACCCAGATGACTATCCAATCCTTCTTCCAATCATCCCACTTCCCAGAGGGAAACGACCGGAGGTACTTGAATGGGCACTTCTTGTGCTTCACAAAGTAGTAGAAGCCAAGGTACTCATTGCTCCTACCGGTGGTATGGACGGTGAAGAAGGTCCGGAAGAGTTCAATGCAGGGGGGATGCCCACCCACATCTCACAGAAGTGGACGAAGATAGACACGAGAAGAATGGAGTGGGGGCCAAGGTGGTATAGCTGCAGACCATAAAAGTCTAGCGGCATCAAGAAAAAGGAAGAAAAAGGTGGGATCAACCCCACCATGGCGTACGAAGAGAAGTACACCATTTCGCCGGCGTGCTCCTTCTCAAACGGGAGCTCTCCCCCGGCGCGGACCAGATGGTTGAAGAAGTCCGGGGACCATCCCATGAGGGCCCGGACCTTCTTCAGGTCACCGTCGGTCTTCAAGCGGCTCTCGCGGAGACCCAACTCCATCGCAGCACAACAAGGCAAGAGAGGAAAGGCGAGCACAAGATGGGAGTTTGAGCGCAAGATCAGATGAGAGGCGTAAAGAACTCCAGACGGTGCGCGCCTTCCTTCTTAAGTAAGCCCTCGCAACGCTTGGATGGAAACCACAAGGAAGTCGAAGATACTACTCAAAAATCCCATCCTGCTGATGACAAGAGGGCTCGGGACCACTCCGACGATCAAGTTGAGGTTCTTACCCAGGCGAACGGTTGTCATCATGAGGCGGGAAGCCCGAAGGCGGCGGCCTGACAAGGCGCGCGGAACCGATACGATTTTCATATTGGGAACCGGCGACCTTCAATTGCGTGAGATCCGCACGCCAAAGATCTCATCTGCCGCGCACGGGATATGTCACGCGGCGAAGATTTAACTCCAAACTATCGCCAATGGCACATCCGAAGACCTTTGAAGACTCAGTTCAAAAGTCGAAGGATGGACCCACCTCCGGCGGAATGACTTCACCCAAGGGGTCTTCCCCAGAGGTGGGCCCAGGGGGCCACTGTCGGTACCCTGGGTACCATATACTCCTTGGGATTGCAAAGATCTCAAGGGAAAGTCATCTACTTGATTTGAAGACCTTCGGAGGCTCACATGTCAGACATAACCGGACCCGCTTCTCCAACATGGTTAGTCCCAGGGTCGCCACGTGTACTATCAAACCGGAGCTACCACCCACAAAGGGGAAGCTCCGGGCTATGTACCGAAATGGCACCCCCGGACCTAACCCCAGACCGAGGGAAGCTCCGGAACTGACACGTGTCAGGTAGCTCCGGACCTATCTGTTTCCCATAATATGCCCCGGAGCTGCCACGTGTCCAACGGTCGGACCTTCAGCCTCTAACCTTCGGAAGACTCCACAACGGCTCCGGATCTTCAAAGAGGAATCAAGGACTTCAAGACCCGATTAAATGTTATTAATACCATATTAATGACACACAATCGGACGACCTTAATTACCAATAACGGTGCTGTCAAAGCCCATAACTCGGTCATTAAGGGCAATTAAATGTGTTGAATGTGTATCAATATCAGTAACCGCCGGGGTCACATGTCGGACCAGGCTAACTTGTAACGGCCTGCCCTTGTACTATAAAAGGACAGGCTGACGATACATAGGACACTCTCCAGTGACACGCTCACTCTACACCCTGAATTCACTTTGAGCTCAGACAACCAATACAACACCAACACATCCCGTGGAGTAGGGTATTACGCTCAGACGACCCGAACCACGTAAATCTTCGTGTCTACCGCATCATTTACACTTCACCTTCTTGAATCTCCGCGTGCCCACACCGTACCTCAAACTCCTCTAACACTTTAGTAGTGTCGGGAGATCTGCCGGATCAAAACCACCGACAGTATAATATCAGTATATGTTGATGACCTTAATATTATTGATCATGAAAAGGATATTAATGAAGCACGCAATCATCTTAAGAAATAGTTTGAAATGAAAGATTTGGGTAAAACTAAATTCTGCTTAGGACTACAAATAGAACATCTACAGAAGAGTATCCTTCTACATCAATCTGCTTATGTCAAGAAAGTATTGGAAAAGTTCAATATGGACAAAGCATACTCCCAAAGGACTCCTATGATTGTTCATGCCTTAGAAAAGGATAAAGATCCGTTTAGGCCGAAACAAGAAGGAGAATATGTATTGAGAGCAGGATACACATACCTTAGTGTCATTGGTGCATTAATGTATCTATCAAATAATACAAGATACGACATTGCATTTGCGGTGAAATGTCTTGCTAGACATAGTACGACACCTACAATACGTCATTGGAAAGGCATTAAGAATATCTTAAGATATTTAAATGGCACAATAGATCTTGATTTATTCTTTCAAAGAAATCAAGAATCTGATCTAGTCGGATATACCAATGCCGGATATTTATCTGATCCACATAATGGTAGATCACAAACGAGATTTGTGTTTTTACACAATGGGACTGCTATATCATGGAAGTCTTCAAAAAAGACTTTAATAGCAACATCTACGAATCACTCAGAAATTATCGCACTATATGAGGCATCAAGAGAGTGTGCCTGGTTACAAAGAGTGATTAACCACATAGAAACTTCATGTGGTATAGGTGAAAGAAAGTCACCTACGATTATCTATGAGGATAATGCAGTTTGTGTTGTTCAGATGCAAACATGATACATAAAGACTAATTATACAAAACATATTTCTCCAAAGTTATTTTATCCACATAAGCTAAAAAAACATGAAGAAATAGATGTTGTACAGACAAAGTCTTGTGATAATCTTGTAGATTTATTTACAAAGTCATGACCTCTAGTCATATTCGACAAATGTGTCAAGGGCATTGGAATGAAAAAACTTAAGAATTTGCAAGGATCAGGGGAGAACCTTTGTGAAATATCCTAATTTAAGCATCACATTGTACTCTTTTTCCCTTTATTAGTTTTACAGAATTTCTTATTGAAATGTTTTCAACGAGGCAATGTGCACACAAGTTTTATGTTTGTCTCTTGATTTTTTCCCAAAAGGCTTTTAAGGAGACATATAGACATGTAATGGCCATTAACTGTCCAAGGGGGAGTGTTAAAAAATACATAATGTGAACAGTTAAAGCCGGTAATTACCGGCGCCATCTCTTCCTCCTTTGGCCGGCGGTTCCATCAGTGAAGAGACGCAACGACGACAGTGGTTCCCTCCTCATGTCCATGTTAACATGTATATAAGAAACACAAAAGGTCAATGAGAATAACAGAATTGAATCAACAATTCATTTATCCACTTTCTATTCTACTCAATTTATAACAATCTAGTAGTCGTAGACTCGTACCCCGCACGCATCAGCAGCGCCGCGATGCTCGTAGTGGCGCGCCGCGAAGTGGGCGCCGTCCGAGCTGAGGGGCCTTCTGGTTTGCGTGATAATCTGACTAGGGATGTTGATGTTGGTTCTTGGTTGGCAGCTAAGCTAAGTGATACGATACGAGGTGCTAACCAGCCCATGCTCCCGCCGCAGCATTTGTAAAATAATCGCCCAAACACTTAGCAGCTAAGGAACGGTCCTTCTCGTTAATACTCCCTCCGTTACCCAAAAATGCCGGTACCGTACTCGGTCTCCGTTTGAACTTTGAACGCTACTGGTGGCCCGCTGCTCCACGTCCACGAACGGGGTTGAGATCCAAATGGCCATCAGGAGTGGGAATGGTCGAGCCCGAATCCCGAATCCGATTGGATTGTTTGCAGTAATAGTCAGATTAAAATGAAGTTGAAGCCGTTTCTTCAGGCAAGCACAAAGTCCCGGACAATCAGCTGTGGACTGCCACTGCCTTCCCTTCCACGAGGGGGACGAAAAAAGGCGGTAAACTGACAAAGAAAAGAGGCTTGTATGGTCTCTGATCTTCCGTGTAGTAGTTGAAAATGTCAGCTAGCATGTTCTCAGCTGGGAGTATTATTCCATTCGCATAAAACCTTTAAAAAAAGCGGCTTTGTTGAGCTGATCTGAGTAAGCAAAGCTGCCTTTTTTAGTGAAGAGAGAGGAGAGGGGGGCGCGGTCAGCCATGGCGTCCTGCACGGCGGCGCGCATGTTCGTCTACAACGCCACCCTCTGCGCCTGCGACCCGGGGTACTACCTGAGCAGCAACGGGAGCAGCAGCATCTGCGCCGCGGCGCCGGGCGCAGCCGGGTCCGGGTGGGAGGACTGGCAGGTGGGCGCCGGGCCGCGCAAGCAGAGCGTCTACTTCCTGGCGCCGGTCCTGCCGTTCGACGCCCTCCGCCGCCTCACCCAGTCGCAGGCCGTCATCCTCGAGGCCGCGCTCGCCGCGCTTTTCGCCTGGCTCGCCTTCTGCGCCGTCGCCAGGCTCGCCGGCCGGGACCCCCGCGGGGAAACCCGCCTCTTCCGGGCCCGCTTCTGGGTCAGCCGCCTCGACTGCCTCTTCGACAACACCCACTGGGCGGTGTGCTCCCCATCCCCTCTGCTTCATCCCCTTTCCTTCACATCATCCTCCCCATCTTCCAATTGTCTTGAATGTGCTGGAGCACATCATTTAATTATGCAGGATAATAAAGTACAAGGAAGAAGCATAAGTATCTTCCTAAAATACACCGCTCACACACATACACACACCACTGTTTCCTTTCCATGATGCGGCTGCCGTCGTTGAATTCTCAAAAAAAAAAATATTCCTTGCTGGTTCAGTTTCATCTCTACAATACTTATGTATGAATGACCATGCTATTCATTCTGACAGCAACTGGAATCTTGCTAGCTGAATGCACAAACACCTTTGCAGTCCTCCCACAACAAGGCCTCACGACTCACCATTTGGACTTTGTCCGATTCATTAATCTTCACTCTCTGGAATTTGCGAAATTTAATTCTTGTTCTGAAAGTTGCACTTCACGTTTCTGAAAAAAAAAACCAGGAGGATCAGCAACTACTGAGGAAAAGAAAAACCGAGTTGGGTGGGACGTGCTCGGTGGCAAGCCTGATACTCTTCATTGGATTAGTCACAGTGTAATTGATGTTCATACAGTTTTTATTGGGCATTATCTGATTTGCTCGCTTGGCAAGATTCTACTGGACTAGTGACTTGTTGCAGTATTTTCGTGGAATAATTCACTCGTTGCTCACTTCATGGCAGTCTCCTCTATCAAGCTATCGATAGGCGCAGCATCGAAGTGCACCGAGTCAAGCCTGCCAATGCTCCTGACTTGTTCTCTTTTGTGAATGATCTCGAGTTCAACATAACCACCATCTCAGGCATGTCCTGTGCACAAGTGATCGCACCTTCATCAATCGCAATGGGGATTCCAGGGTTCATGGACTTCAGGGTGATTCCCCTGCCTACATTGTTCACCTACAGCTGCACAAACACGAGCCAGGGGCCATCCATTTCACTCACATGCAACGGCTGCCGTATCCCTCCAAGAGACCACTATGTGTCCTGGCAGTTCGTTGATTTACCGGGGCAACCGGCTGCCGCGATCGGGTTCCAATTCAACTTGACTGCAAAACAGCACGGCGATAATGGACATGTGAGTTTTGCGAGCGGTGCGATGAATTCTGATGGTTATGCTGATGACGGCAAGCTGAAGACGTTCAGGGGACAAGATTCCAATGTTCTCAAGATCCAGTTGTTCCCTCAGATATACAATAAATTTGGGAACTTGAAGCTGTTGCAGCCACTGGTCCAGGACTTTACCGAAGGTTCTGCATTTTCAGATGTAGGCAGCTTGAATGCTTCCTTGCAGAATGCCAGGGATGGAGTGGTGAATACCACACTCTATATAAGTTATCTCTCTGACTACATTGTGGAGATAAGCGACGAGAGTGTTATAAGCCCAGGTGAGTCACTCATGAAGCATGGCCTTTATGTGCACACTTTGCATTTCTAGCTTCTAAGTTCTAATTGTGGTTGTAATACGCAGTTAGCATACTTGCAAGTATTGGTGGCATCTATGCCTTCAGTGTGGCAATTTGCCTCTGCCTCCTGGCTCAAGTAAGTCTTCACAAACCCTGTCTCCCAGTGAGCACTTTGCCAATGTTTTTCATCTGCTGCCAATGGGACTAAATATTCTGACACTCTAGCCTAATATTAAGTACCAATATCTGAGTGTTGGATCTTTGTGCCTTTATGATTTTATTTGGGCTCCTTGCATTAATCACATGAAGTTCTATTATTTTCCTGACGAGTTTAGTTGGTACCCATGTGTTACTCATATGAAGTTCTACTTTTTACCTGATGATTTAGTTTGAACCCTTATTCACACTATGTTTTTCTTTGTGGCACTGCCACAAAGGAATAATCTTGCAATGCCTTTTTGTCAGTGCAGCAGCTATTTAAGTATGCACCGCTCGCATAATTAACACGATGAATCTTTTTAGTGTGAAGCCAGGATAAAGAAGCTCCGTGACGAGGATACTAGAATGCTGAAAATTCTGAGCAAACGACGTGCTCGAAGGAATTGGGATAAGGTGAAGCATGTCCTGATCCAGTGATATACACTATATCTGTCTGGTTCTCACGCTGATCAATAAAGCATACATTTCTGCCGCTAACAGGTCAGAAAGTTTGTCATGTATACCTGGGGTCCGACCAACCTGGATCCATTTGATAGAAGTGGCAAGCAGCCTGAAGGTTCAGTGATGGAGTCTCTCCATAGACCATTTCATAAGAGAAGAGAAACGGTTAGACGAACAAACTTGGATGTTCATGGATCTAGAAGAGTCCCTGCTGACATGGTACAATCCTCATTCTTTTTTTGGGTAGCTATCCGTGCTATAGTTTGCAATTCTTTCTTCAAATTTACTGTTTGATGCTGTTTGTACCTTAATTTTGGTCAAATTCTTGAAGACTAAATCTAGTCGAAATGACCTTGCAGGGGGCAATTGACATTGAAAGAGTTGATGAAATGCAGCAGTTGAGCAGTTCTAGATAGCATCGACTGAGGCTTTGGATGAAATGCTGACACTGCAGCTCAGCTGTTACTGCATAGATGGATCATTTCAAATTATTTTTTTGCCCCTTCCTGTGGTCCTAGATGAAAAATCATCGGGTAAAGATTGGAGCGATTGAGCAGACGATGATTGACAGTTTCCGCACCCTTGGCCCTGGAGATGTTATCTACATGAATTGTTCAATTACGACAGGTGACAAAATCACGCAGAGGCAGACTACAAGCTTGGAATAGTGCAGTTGGGTCGATGTTGAAAGATCAAATGCTGCTGGTTAACTGACCTGGTTGGGTCTGACCATAAGCTAAATTTATATTCCATTTTCAGCTCGTGGTTGTAAGGTGTAGCAGAATTGCATGTATACTGTTTTTTTTTTTTTGAGTTGTAGAGAGGGACCTTTCTCTTGTTGCTAGTTTATCATGCACTGTTTGATCCGCTGGGCATTCAGAATGTAATGTCCTGGTTGAAAATGAACATATTTGTTTAATACCAATTGACTGTTAGAATGGTATTAATAGAACGTTCGTTTCAGTGAAGTTCATTAAAAACAAGTTTTGTTCTAGGGTTTCGATGAAGGTATCGTTCCAGAGGAGGTCGACGATGACGCCATGGAGGGCAGGCTGGTCCCTTTTGTTCGAGCATGTATAAGCTTGGTCCCGAAAGCGGGAGATTGTTCGGCGTATCGTTGAACATGGAAGGTTCCGAGAAGGAAAAGTTGTTGTTTTTGTCCGTCGGCGCCCTAGTGAGGTTGAAGAACCCAAGGCATGTCCGCGGGACGGGTTAGACTACACTGCACGCGGAGAAGTTGTAGTAGAACGGCTCCGGGTCATCAAGACACTGGGTCCGGTCCAGTACCTCACAACCTTCTTCAGATTAGGACTTTGGCAGAATATTTTTTATTATACGAATAAAAACGAAATAAATAATGATAACCCATGGAGTAAAAAAAAATTGCAAATCTAACCCACTGGTCATTTGCAGCAAGGACGAAATTCGACGTGACATTCTGCGTAGCAATCGATTACGGAAAATCATGTCTGACGAGGACGATTTTGCCTACATAGCAATATCGTCCAGGATCAGGATGAAATTCGTCGAATGTGGACCTCCTTCGTCCATGCCGAAAACGAGAATGACCGACAGCCGGGATCCGCTTTTGACCGTGTTTGAATATCGTCCTCGTCATGTACGAGATTCGCCGAAGTGTGAGAAAGATGAGCTTGCAGCAGCCTGCACAATGGCGTGAACAGATGGGTTAGATTTGCAATTTCTTTTTTTTCCGTGGGTTATTATTTTAATTTCATTTTTAATTCGTATAATAACAAAAAAAAATCGACTTTACCAAACGACTTGGTGGCTCCTTGAATGCATGACAAGTTCAAACACATCCTGACTTTTTGACTCAACTTTTGTTTAATATTCCAACTTTCAACTAAAACTTACTGTTCCTACTCGATTTTTTTTGGCTCCAACACTGACAAGGCATTTCCAACTGGAAAAATAAAATAAAATGGGAAATGAACCTTGTCTTGGCGCGTCCCCCACCTCTCAAATCCACAATTCCAGTAAAACGGAAGCTCTTCCAACTCCCCAATCGAGCAATCCTGGGCTGCCGCAGTCTCCTCGTCTACGATACCGGCGTAGTTGCTTTCTGCTGTCTATCTTCAGCCCAAGGTTTTCCTCCGGTTCCTTCCACCCCCAACCGCGGTTGCTGTTGCGGTTGTTGGGCTAGGCTAGGGTTCCTCCGCGCCGCAGATTCTTGACCGATTGAGTTGCTTCTGCGCACGACTCTGCATCCCAATCCAATCCAACCCAGAGCAACAGCGATCGATGACCACTACCCAGGTCGCCATGGTCGAGGAGCTGGCCTCGCTCATCAAGGACAACCTGCACAGCAAGCACCTCGTCCTATCCACCGAGGAGGCCCTAGTAGCCGCCCTCCAGCAACAGTGCCGCCTGGAGGACTACGACGACGCGGAGGATACCATAGAACTCCAGCCCGCCGGCGCCTACCACCGTCTTCTCTTGCATCGTCTCGCCGACATATACGGGTAGGCACTCGCACTGCCGTGTACTGATACGTCACCTCGGCTCGAATCCGCACCATCCTCACTCCCCTACTACCAACTTGAGATGCGGCTCTATGATACCCAATTTACCTGCTCCCGTGTAGGTTTGCGCATGAATCTGTTGGTGAAGGCGAAGATCGGCATCTAGTCCTCCAACGCTGCTCTGAAACAGCCATGTATGTTGCCAATCCTGCTTACATATCTTCCCTTCCCTTTATCCTGTACCTGTAATTATCATTTATCAATCTTTTATGCCTTTTCTTTTAATCATCGACTGCCTTTGTACTGCAACTCTAGCATATCTCAGCTATCTCTCAACCAGTTCTTCGTGCTTGGATATATTCAAAATAAATTGGACTATGAGCATACACATGCAGATATGTAGTATCCTTAGTCTTTTGTCCCAATGGTATACATGTGTCGGATGGCTGTATGGGTGCTTCTGCTCATTTTCATTGTTCAAATTTAAGCATAGTAGCATGTGCCAAATAACATTGATTCTTGTCATTTGGACCTTTGCATATACTTTCCGATATTATGTGCTATTCAACTGATTACTCGCCACATATGGCTTTATTCTTGTTCGATTAGCCTTCCATTTATATTCTTACCTAATTTCTTGTATATGTAGTAGCTTTAGCTCAAAAAGTCTGCTATGTATTATTGATTGGGTTAAACACGTGTTATTATTTTACCCTTGAAGTTGAATTTATCAATCTTGTTTGTTACAGACCACCTGTCCTTGTTAGTGATATGCTATGGAAGTATGACAACTGTGCTGATTTGGCACCCGTTGTTTTACTGGATAACTGTACAGGTGAGTCTTATCTTGTTTTAGTATATTATTATGTAAAGATTTTGGTCTGCTATGTTATCTGCATCTGATAAATGCACTGACACGCGCGCCTTGGACACACACACTTTATCTGCCTATATGATTGAAAAACTGTAAACAACCGCAGTTACCGGTTACAGGATACTTGCTAATCAAAATAAATCTGGGCTGACTGAAGTGGATGCCTGTCAAGTAGGAAGTGATCATCACTTTTTACTGTTCCTCTATGTGGGTCTAAAGTGGGTGTTCAGCTTCATAATCCCTTGCTATCTGATTCAGTTGCGGAGTATGTTCGTTATATTGTTTCTGCAAGCATAATGAAAGCATCCAGATATGTTATTATGGCTGTCAAAATATTGTCATACCGTGTTTCTCTCGTTCGAAGCTTAGCCGCTCTTGAATGCTGGTATCGGTTTGATCAAATATGCAAATCTATGTGATGTCTCATACTCACCTTCTTATGTAACAAGTTTGTAATTTGCATCATCTTTTTCAAGCAGATTGTCAGGATTATTGGAAATCAGAAGTTGGGCATGGAGATATTTCTGTTGAAAGCTCACCTCAGAGAGGTGATGAAGGTATGTGGGATCTGTTCTCTACGCCTCTACTTTTCCACCAAAAATCTTGTGGTACTACATAGGATAGTAAAACTTAGTACTGTTGGATCTCAGCATACTTTTTACACAGATACATATTTGACACAAAGAAAAAAACAACTACTCAGTTCGTCCTTGCCTTTTAGGTCTGAAGCCTCTGAAGCAGTCAGTGATACTTCCCACATCATCACTAAAGGAGAGGAAAGCTGCTTATCGAGCCGCTCGTGAGCGTATCTTTTCTACATATAATGCCGAAGTGAAAGATACATCATTGACAAAATCTAGACAGGTCCCTGTTGTTGCTCAACGGATGATTGCACACGCGCTTGGTAAAAAGGTTCATGATCTCACAGAGACAGATGACTCTACAGGAGGCAGAGGAAAGCAGCTGATGAACAGGCCAAATATTCCGGCGATTAACAGGAACAACTTCGATCCAGTGAATTCAGACAATAGAAAAGCAAGTTATGCTCGAAACAGTATCTCAAATGCAGATACTCGGAACTCATATCAAATCTCAAGTAGCCAAAGGTGTACCGCAGATAACCGCATAACTGTTAGTTCTGAGAGCTTGAAGAAAGAGCAGACTGGAGCAGCTAAAAGAATGTTTGCACATGCTCTAGGACTGCATGCGGTTCAAGGAAGCAATTATGCAGCATCTAATCCAAAGTGATGAGATGAACCGGAGATGGAGAACACTGTTTATGTGCTGCGTTGGGCTGGGCTCTGTCCTATCTTCTATGTGGCGTGTCATTAACCTACAATGGTTGGTGCTCTTTTGATGATATCTGCATGTCTGAAACGGCTCTTGTAATGTTGGTAGCAAGACGAAAAGGTTTCTTGCTTGATTTGATTATCAGACCCCGGAAGTTAGTAACCTGGTTGAAAGAGCAGCCTTAAATTCATCTAAGTAGGGTTGCACGCATAGGGCATGCCACAGCGGAGTGGTGAGTGCTTCAGCTGTGTGGAAGGAACCATGATCATATTTATCACTCGTACGGTGCTTCTGTTTTTGTTTAAGGTTACCGGGAGTCAGTTTCCTTGACCAAACTTTGATTATTACTGCAAGACAACCATTTCCGGTTCGGTGGATTTGAATTTTTTCTTTGACTTTGACCAAACCTGGGAATGCTTACGTTTGTGGACAGAGGTAGTAATAGCAAATGTATATCTCAAATAACAAAGGAAGCGAACAAGGATGTTCTACTGGTCTGTATAATAAGTTGATGTTTTTGCTCATCATGGTCATGTACTTCAATTGAGTGCATTGTGGGATGCTATGTCACCATGTGTTATCTCTATTTTATAAACATTACTCTTAAGTAAACAAATTTCTGCCGTGAAATCGCCTATATCTGCACAGGTTCTCTGCTTGATCAGTTCGTAGCAGACAAATGCTTTCTTGTTCTCTGCAGATTAAGATCATCGGAGAAATGTGAAATCATTTGTTTTTTTTCGATAAAGGAAAGTGAACCATTTGCAGTTGTGTACAAATGATATAAAAGCTGCTTGGCACAGTCGGCTGGGTCGACCTGTGTCGAAGCATCCTCCTCTACGACGTGCTCGCCTAAACGCCGGAGCTCCGTGACGTGCCGCTGTCGTCGCCGGCCCGGGAAGCCGGAGGAATTTCCGCAACATCGACCGGCACTTTTACCACGACGTCGCCGTCGACCGGGTCGCAAACCGGATCAACTACGTCGGCATGGTGGTCCGTGGTCCCTCCCAAGGCGTGTGCCGGACGCCCCCTCCGAATTCTCGGATCTATGGTCATTGGTAGCTGGAGAGCCATCACGTATAGCATGCATATCCCGGTCAGTTCATGGGACACTTGGTGCCGTGAATGCTCCGTCCGTTCAGCTGACCTCATCGACGTCCCCCTTGCTTTTGACAAAAGTATCGTAAGTTGCTGCGTGAGCTATGAGCAGCTAGTAGTGACGATGACAGCGAGGAGGAAGGAGGAGGCTACAACCTTATCCCCGGTGAGAAGACTGCGCATGGCTCACTACCCCGCCTTCAGCAATTGACACGAGGGCGGGTACTCAGCAAGCAGTGGCAAGATTGATGCCAGCAGGCATCAACGCTGCTACCTCGCTGGTGGGATCTCAAGGAATCGTCGTCCAAAAGGCTAAAGATATACTTTTGCTTCTTACTGTATTAAACATCACAGATAACTATATCCCTAGTGGTTTGTAGGGGTGGGCGTTCGGTCTACCCGGTAAATTCAGTTCGGTTATTTCGGTTTTCTAAAATTACTATCCGAAATGTTATACAAATATTAGGTACCCGAAATGTTTTGGTACCTAAATTTCGGTTTGGTTTTCGGTCTTACTCGAAATACTCGAATTGTACATTATTTCCATTTCATGCTCTCAATAATCAATATAAGTTTAATATCTATCGTAAATTTAATCTTGAGAGACAAAAAATTATTAGTTCACTAATGGTGGATCATAATTAAACAGTTTATTCTAATGACGTCACATATCATAACTCACAAATGAAACATCAAAATTCATATTATTTAGAGTTCATAGATCATAATTTAACTTGATATTTTATTGTTCCGTTATTCAGGTATTTTGGGTACCCGAAGGTGATACCCGAATCTGAAATAAATATATTAGTTATTTAGATTTGCTATCGGAATAGATACCCAATACCTGACATTTCGGTCTCGGTTTTTTTTACCACCCCTAGTGGTTTGAAACAAGCTCAAACATCACAATTCTAATCGCTGCTACATCTTACCCAGAACAGACGAGTCAAGGAGCTTGTAGCCTTGTGCAGAACGCGGAAAGAGGCAGGTACGACGTTGTGTCCACCAGTGACCATGTTAACCAGAGCCTATCGGTGTAACATACGACCTAAACTATGCCTGTCGAGTAAATTAACCAATGACTCGAATTTTTGAAAGGGAATCGGTACATGGGCAACTCTAGTTTTAACCTCTCCCATGCAGGGAACTCTAGTTTTGCACTTGTTTACTTCAAAATGATACAAAGGAAACCATTACACACGCAAATATCAAAAGGTGCTGTGTTCAAAGAATCATCAATTATGTTATATTCTTTCGAAGTTACCATCTGCCAATGCAAATCAGATGTAACATTGTACAACATATTCTTGAGCTAAGATTTCATACATGCTAGGATAATAGCTCAATGCAAGGGCAAGACTGACTCAAACAGTCAGCGAAAATGAAAAGATATATTCCTAGCAGCAAATGTCTCAATCCAATTCCATGGAATTATCCTGTGTGCTGCTTTTGCATGACCAAATCTTTATTGTACGATCATGTGACACAGTCACGATCTGCTGTCCATCTGCAATGTAAAATGTATGACTGATTAGAAATTTCACAAGTAGATGACACAAGAAATGTGGAAGACAACCAAACAAGCCACCAACCAAGTTGTTACAGGATACACTTCCTAACGTTAAAAAATCGAACAGAATGGATATTTCCCCCGAAAAGGTACAAACAATAGAGGCACAAATTATAAATCCAGGCATAATAATAACTTAAATGATTAAACAGTGTGTGATCCTAAAGGTAAGAAAAAAATAATAGAAATGGCATACACTTAAGAGGTGGTACACGTTCCTAAAAGCAAAACAAACAAATAGTCATGAATGGCGGTGGCACTTTCCACAATTACTTACCACAAAAGAAACCTAATCCTAGGTAAACACGATGAAAAAGACAACTGCTAAAATTACCACAGCTAGTAAAGAAACTTTGGTCTTAGGTTTAAATGAACCTAAAATGCACACAAACAAAGAGAATGATCCAAAACGACAATGTGAATAACCCAACTTGATTTTTTTGCATGACCAGATAAGAGGGGCTGAATTAGTTACTCCTACAAAAAGGATAGAGAAATTACTGTATATAAACAAGAAGCATAGAGAAGCAGATTACCTCCACTAATATCCAAACTAGTAACCTTCGACTCGTGGCCCACCAAACTTTTGACCGGTTTGTAATCCCGAGCTGACCAAAGCTGAAAATATGGAATATATAAGACCAATTTATTGATGGAGGGGTAAATAACAAACTTAGATAAAGGGCATATGAAACTTACTGCTGCTTTGGTATCATACGAAGAAGTTGCCAAATAATACCCTTCTTGGGGTTCAAATTTAACATGGAAACAAGACTCTTATGAGCTGGTATAGAATATAGCATCTCTTTTTTCCTCAAATCCCATATCCGACAGAAATTGTCTTCACTTCCGGTTGCTAGCAGATAACCATTAGGAGAGAAGCTCACTCCTAAGACCTGGAATAGATAATAAAAAATAATGTGACCTAGCAAAAGAGATTTTACTATTAATGAAATAAACACAGCTCTCCTGCGTTGTTCAAGAAAAAAAACAAAAGTGATTCTAATAATTATAACTGCAACCACAAAATACATATCATGCCATACAACAGTACTCAAAAGGTACTTCTAAAGATCTGTGCTGGAAATGTAAAGGTGTCACAATTCCCTATAAGTGGAGGGCAATGAACTTACAGGTTTCACATGCCCTTTAAGAGTGTAGAATAATCTTCCTGACCTCAGATCCCATACCCGAGCATATGCATCTAGACCACAAGATGCTGCCAAAGAACCATCCGGGTGAAAGCTAACTCCATAAACGCTCCTGCTGTGCCCTTCTTGGAGTAGCAATTCTTTGCCAGTATTGAGATCCCATAATCTCCAAGTCTTGTCGAAGCTAGCTGTACCAAGGTACTTTCCAGATGGATGAAAAGCAAGGCGAGCAAGACGATCAAGGTGACCATCAAAAGATGTTAAAAGTGATCCATCCGGTTTCCATAGTTTTGCAGTTTTATCAGCTGAAGCCGTTGCTAGGCAGTCATCAGTTGGAGAAAAGGCAACATCAGTAGCACGTTCTGTATGACCTTTCAGGGTTGCAACTTTGGTATTTGTGGCATGCTCCACACTTTGATCATTCCGCTCCACGAACTACATAATGCGGATAAGGAACGATCAATATCTCTGAAAAGTAAGCGAGAGTGCAAGAACATAATATTCTGATTGAAGGTCAAATCTAAGATACAGAAATGAGGTCTAATAAACAACTAATTGCACATCACACCCTTAATACAACAACAAAAAAAGTTGCCCAACATCAGCTAACAGCCTAACACTAACAACATACATTTATTGTGCATGTGAACTCATAACTTTCAACAACTACTCAACTTAACAGATATCCTCACTGCTGTTACTATAATAATCCAGTATGATACCAAGGTCCAAATATATCTTTATGTTCCATTATTAAGGGTGTGCTGAGATAGAATGTCATGTGGTGTTACGTAGGCCACGTGGGCCACGAAGATTAGCGTCGTTCAATCAGATTAGTAATTAATAAGTGTCCAGATTAGTTCCTATAGGTTAAGGTTTAGAATTAAAGGAATAAAAGAGTCCTAATAGATTAGTTTCCATGTTAAGAGAAAGAGTTGGAGATAGAGTCCTAGTTTCCATATTGTAATCCGCCGACCCGGCTATATATTGTGGTCGGCGCAAAACAAATGAGTCAAGCAAGAATTAGTCCAAGAGAACTCATCTCTTCTACCTCTGCCCCTGTTCATCGGCGACGCAACGGCAGCACCGACAATCAGGCGGCAGGTTCGGCGAGATCCCAAGAAAGTCTATGACAATTTTGTATCACGATCCAGCAACGATCCAATGGGCGACAAAGACACTGCGATGGACGCTACGTTCGACGCTGACGCAATCAGCGATAAACTAACCAAGATGGAAGTACAAGAGCTCCTAGACATGGTAAAACGTACTAACGCAATGATAGGTGCTGGATCTAATCCAGACATTGAATCACCGGTATCTGAACCTTCCGATCAGGACCTGATTGGTCATGAAGGTCCCACTCCAGAAAACCAGGAAGACCTCGCCACCGTGGCTCCATGACGCGCAGACACCCGCATCAGTCCCGATCACCAGCACTGAATCGATGACGAGAGCCAGATCCAAGTTCGCCCTAGCAATTCCGGAACGGATCGCGTCTCCTTCCGCCATAGCCGCCCTCTCCGCTGGGACTGGAACTGTCGTCGCGCCTGGTCCTTCGACCACGCCGCCCGCCCTGAACACCGGATCTGGCGCTGACGGCTCGGGTGTCTTCGCACTTACCGGCTAGGACGACCCCTTCGACGCTGGCTCGGCTATCGCCGCTTCTGGGTGCGTCGCCACCATCGACGCCCTCCACGTCGGGACGACGACCACCGCCTTGACAACGACAACTACTGGCGCCGCGCAACCCGTCACCTCCGCGCTCTCCAGGACCGTCGCTGCTACTGGCACCGCACACGTCGCCCACGCCTTCTGCGCCGGCCTCGGAGCCAGATTCGTTCCCGCATGCGTCTTGGCCGTCAGATCCACTGCCGGCGCCATGTCTGCAAGATCCAGAGTGTCCTCATCTGGCCTTCTCGCCGCCAGCGTCGCAGTAGCAACCGTCACTATCCTCCACGTCTTCCCCGTCAAGATCTGCCATGGGCTCACTGTCAACAACCTCCAGATCCCCCGTGGGTACCAATGAAACGCCACCCACCCCGGATTCGAAGGCCTCGTCCCCAACTCCACGGTCTTCGTCGCGCCTCGCTCAGATTCTAGCGGAACAGAGTCCGAACCGCCGCACGGGAGGAGCAGTGCCAGCAGCTGATCTGTTGTCCCTGAGATCTTCGCGTCTACAACCGCGACCTCCGAGGCCGCCACTGCCGCCAGCACCGCGAGGTCTGACGAAGGCGGGGGACCTCGGCCGCCTCCTGCCGTCCAGATCCGACCGCCTGGCCGCCCGACAAAGGGCGAGGCGTACTCCTGCGGCCTCCTCACCTCGGCGCTTGCAGCAACCATCGTCCTCCGCCGTCCAGATCTACGCCGCCTCCTAGTGCTCGACTACAGAAGTGCCACCGCTTTGTGCTCGACTACAGCAGCATCTCCGTCACAAACATCACAGCACTGGTCACCGTCACCCACGAAGTTTGCCCCTGTTTCCGCTGCAGCGCCTGTCAGACCCGGGTCTGGGAACGCGTGAGAATCTAAGAGGAAGACCACTTCGGCCGCCTCTTCCCCGATGGGCCCCTCCCTCACAGGCGGACAGAGCTGGTCAGCGTCACACCTCATCCAGGCCAGCGCGGGGAAGTTGATCTGCATGCTCTTGTTTCCACTGACACTAGTATTGACCCTGGTGGTGCAGACTCAATTGGCAAGACCCAGAGGAAGGAGCTGCCCGGATACTTCTGCGGCAAGATTGATGGCCGGAAGTTGCCTCCGGATAAAGCCAACGATGATAAACTTCAGGTATCTCAGCTGCTACTGGCTGCAGGATTCCAGGGATTTCCTCTTCTTCACGCTCGCAGGCCTCATCCACTGGTCTTCATATCAGCATCTTGGCCATTATTTCTACGTGAAGCTAATAGGTGTAGATCTTTTCTTTCTGTTGGAAATATATCTGAGTTATATGATTCAGCTGATGGATCAAGTTCAGATACAAATTTAAAAGTTCCTCCCAACAGTCCAGCTTTTAGCTTCATTACAAGAACAATATCAGGTCCAGCAACGTTTGAGCCTTCTCGCCCAATGAGGTTATCAGAAATTCATGTTGCAGCTGAGCATGCACTGAAACAAACAAAATCAGATCCTGATTTTATGACATCGCTTTCATCTCGAAGAATTTGAGAAAAGATATATGGAGCTTTCTAAAGGTGCAGGTGACAATTATCAACGTTCTTGGTGGAAAAGACATGGGGTTGTGCTTGATGGACAGATTGCAGCTCTATTCTTCAAGCACAGAAATTATGACCTGGCAGTGAAATCCTATGAGAAAGGTTGTGCTCTCTATTTTGAAGGCTGGAAAGAGCTGTTGGCAGACGTTCTTCCTGATCTTGTAGAATGCCAGAAGAGTCTCAGTGATGAAGCTGGTTATTTGGCTTCCTATGAAAAGTTACTTTCTTTGGACAGTAGCTTGTCTTTAATGATGGAGCGGCAAGCTTTTCAGTCTGGAGTTGTTCAACTTGCTCACAGTGAAATGAATCATCTCATGCTCCTTGACGTATCATCACCGATTACAATTGCTGGAAATGCTGGTCCACCCATTGAATTATGTGATAGGTACCCTGGTACATTATCTGTTGCAGTTTGGTATGGCTTTCCAGATAACATCACTCTGGAATCTTTCAGTCTAAGGTTGCCAGCTTCCACACGTGCTGCTGCTGGTGCTGTTCCACATGTGCTGCACAAGAATGTCTGTATGATGCTCAAGCTGGACGGCATGTGCAGTGCTAGCGTGTGGCTCGGCGCACGCCTACTTGTCATCAACGCCAGACATTGGGGAACACACAGAACTTCATCCAAGCTCGAGGACGAGCTTTTCGTAAGGGAGGGAGATATGTCATGTGGTGTTACGTAGGCCTCGTGGGCCACAAAGATTAGCGTCGTTCAATCAGATTAGTAATTAATAAGTGTCCAAATTAGTTTCTATAGGTTAAGTTTAGAGATAAAGGAATAAAAGAGTCCTAATAGATTAGTTTCCATGTTAAGAGAAAGAGTTGGAGATAGAGTCCTAGTTTCTATATTGTAATCCGCCGACCGGCTATATATTGTGGCCGGCGCATAACAAATGAGTCAAGCAAGAATTAGTCCAAGAGAACTCATCTCTTCTACCCCTGCCCCTGTTCATCGGCGACGCAACGGCAGCACCAGCGATCAGGCGGCAGGTTCAGCGAGATCCCAAGAAAGTCTGTGACATAGAACAGTTGCAGTACTCAGTAAACTAGGTTGAGTTCAAGGCATACATTTTTTTACGAAAAAGTCAGGGAGTTCCTGCATTGCACTATGGAAGAGGAGAATTGACCCAGTTTATCAGGAAATCCGGGCCCAAAAACCGTACAACTGGTTGCCGACAAAGCAGAATCCAACCAACACCACACACATACAAATTAGCTGGTTGGAACAGCTGTCCTGGGAAGAAGACTCGCACCGAGCCAGCTGTTGATGGCTAACAATGAGTTTGGGTTCTTATCAGCCATTATGACTTGATACACCAAAATTACAAGACACCTTAATGCCCAATCGCATGACCGGAAGTTTTAGAATGGCATGTCTAACCTTACCTTGTTGGCTCGATGTACAACAGACTATGCTGAATCATAACCGCACAAACATACCAGTGCATGCAACAAAGCATAAAATTGACAAGACATGAACATCCACCAAAAAAGCAAGAAATTCATATCATTTTTAGTCATTTCCATTACAATCTTGAACATAAATTTATTATTGATTGGATTAGCTAATTGAGGAGAAGCTAGTCCAACATCGTCTACAGTGGCTTGGGCATATCCAGCGGAGAGAAGCACCAGTCAACAATGGGATTCTAAAGAGTAGGGAAAATATTAGGAGAGGTAGAGGACGACCAAGGCTGACATGGCAAGAGATGGTGAAGCGAGACTTGAAGGAATGGGATATACCTAGAGATTTGGCTCATGATACGACTGCATAAAAATTAGCAATTTCACATGTTAGAATCGTAGTTTATATGTATTTTGTTACTCTTATCTTCTTTCTTATTACTTCATTTTCTTTTTTACAAACAAATGTCAAAATCTTGTTTATTTGTATTTCGTTACTCTCACCTTATTTTTCTACTACTTCTCTTTTAAAAAATAGAAATTGTTAGGTTTCATTTCTAGCCGACTCCAGCTTTCTTGAGACAAAGGCTGGTTGTTGTCGTGGATTAGCAAATCAATAGTTAAGAATTAAGATAGGCATGAATCAAAACAGATTAGAGTAGTGTCGAACTCAGGAAACTAAACATAAACAGTTCTTTCTATATGATTCAAGAGGGAGTGCAGGTACCTTGTGGCGAGCATTGACGTGTCACGAGAGAAGGAGCAGCCACTGAGCGGACGATCATCTCCAATCTCGCTGCACTCAAGCGTAAAATCCCCTGCCTGCTTCACAACGAGATCAGCCTCGGCATCTGGATCCTCGTCTGGGTCTTCGTGGCGGCGCTTGGCCCTCTCGATCCTGGCCTTGGCACGGGGCAGCGAGTACTGAGCGATTTTGACGCGCGCCTGGAGCAGCTCTTGCGTGCCCTCGGTGAAGAAAGGGTACTGTATCTGCTCATCATCCTCCTCATCGACGCCAGCGGCGGCCTGGTCGTCCTCCTGCGCGCGCAGGAGGAGGTCGACCTTGCCCTCGGCTTCGAGGCGGACCATGAGCCCGCGGAGGCGGTCGCGGCGCTCCATCTCGCGCTCGCCGAAGAGCGTGACCGGCTCGCCGAGGCGGCGGAGGCGCGCGCGAACGGCGGAGTCGTTGGTGGGCACGGCCATGGCGTAGGCGCGGCGCCGCTGGAGGAGCTCCTGCACCGCGCGCTCGTGGCGCTCCCGCGCGGCGCGGTGGTCGTCTGAGACCTCATAGTCGGCCTCGTCCCCGGCGGCGGAGGTGGACGCCAATGCGGCGGCGGCGGAGGGGGCGGGCGCGCGGGGAGGGACGGGGATGGGGGCGATGGGCGGGTGGACGGGGATGGGTAGGGGAGCCATGGGAGGGGTGGGCGCGGGGAGCTGGGCCCTTGGGTTCTCCATGGGAGAGAGGCGAAGAGCTCGTCGGGGTTTAGGGCTAGGGTTTCGGTGGTGCCTGGTGGAGATTGGACAGGGATCGAATGACGTTCACGGAAGCAGGACGGGAGCTTCGTCTCAGTTTGGGCGTAGTATTTTAGATTTTCACTGCTCTAGCATTTTTTTTTCAAGCACAGTACAGAGATTTACCTCATCATGTATAGCTGTCCAAATTGACCGTGCTAATCGGGTCAGCTCGAAGTCCGTTATTTTTTGTCCGGTACTAGCACCACTCAGCACGAAGGGGTATAGGTCCGGTACGAGCACGACCGTGCTTGGGCTTAGGCGCAGATCCATCGGGTCAGCCGGACATTGCACGTTTAACAGTTGATCTGGCTGGCCCGGTGTCTAACCCGCGTAGCCAGTGGGAGCCCGATCCGACACAGCCCGTTTAAGCTTAAATAACATGATTTTTTTATGTATTTTTTAATATCGGATGTCGGGCCAGTACGACCAGTTTAAAGCCCGTCACAACACGAGTAAAATGACTTTGGGCCGTGTTTGGGCTGAGGTGCAGACCCACCGGGCTGGTCCAACACAGTTCGATCCATTTCCGAGTCGTGTCGGACCGAAGCTTCCTACGCACGAGTCCGACCGGGCAAGAACCGGCCCGACCCGACACGGTCCATTGGACAGCTATAATCACATGAGACGTTATGGTATCTCAACCTTAGATATGGCTTGGTTTGGTAGAAACTCGCTCGCACCAGAATTACATTTAGTTAAAGGCAACGACTGCTATGCAATCTGAACTCTTGTGCAAGCGTGCAATCCGCGAATCTTAGTCATTGAATAAACATCTAAGGGTGACTACCATTTTACACATAGATTCTTTCCTTTACACAGGCAGGTGGAAGAATTTATGTGGAAGAATTTATGTGTAAAATGTCAGCCACCCTTGGATGTCTGTCAAATGGTTGAGATTTGCGGATTGCACGCTTACACAAGAGTCTAGATTGTACAGCAGTCGTTGCTTTAGTTGAAAATAGTATAATTATGCCATAAAAAGTTCAAAATAAGATATATCTAATGACCGAGGCATAAAAGCTAGACTTACTAGCATTCCTTACTAACTACTTTTTATTTGACACTACTAACTACTTGTTATTGGATACTAGATAGTTCAAAAGTAAACTAATTAACGTCAAATAAAAATGATCAGAATGAATAAACTAATTAGCGTTAAATAAAAAGGATCGGGGAGAATACTATATGGCTTATATGCATATGTGGGATCATGGTAAATATTAGAGTAAAGTGCATCAACACTCCCTCAACTTGTATGGATGTGTCATCTAAGTTTACGAATTTTTAAAATGCATATTTAGATACATAAACTTGTCAAATTATATCATCTGAGTCAAAGATACCGAAAATAACCTTATGACTATTGACATAACTGTTACATGAGCTTTATTTTTCATATTTTTTATCTTACCAAATCAACTTTGTTTGCCTCCAATATGAATAATGATAACAAAATTTTAGAGAAGGACAAATATGAAAACTAAAGCTCAAGTAACAATTATTTCAATAATGATAGGGGTATTTTCAGTATTGTAGATCCATATAACATACTTTAACAAGTTTATAAACCAAAATATGTATTTTAAAAGTTTGTGGACCTAGATGACACACACAGACAAGTTCACGGACCATTTATTGACTTTACTCTAAATATTATTCTATCAGTTCTAAAATAAATAATATTTTAGATAGATAATTTAATTCAAATTGAACTAGATTTTTTATTCCAAACATAATTTATTCAAAACGGAGGGAGGGAGTGAGTTTATACTAGTAGCGCTTATAAGATGTGTCATTTATTTGTGTGCCTTTTCTTTCAAAGTACGAGGGCTGAATTATCATATTTTATTGAAGACTCAACCATATCAGTTTAGTATAAGACCATCCGCACAGACGATGTGTAAACCGATCGGGATAGCAGTGGGACTCAGAGTTTTGTCCGCAGGGGTCGAACGACATATGATATTGGACCGGTAAAAGGCACTGGGAGTCACGAGTCGATTCCCCACCCCATCGCACAACTCATCCCTCTGCTCCTCCCTCCCTTCCTTCGCAAGGCGACGCGAGTCCTCGGACTTCATTGTCGGCGGCGAAAGTTCCCATTCGGTAACACGGTGGGCCACGAGAGGCGAGGGCCTCGAGGTGAAAGGAGGGCGGTGACCGACGTCGGGCCTCGCAGGTCGCCGCATCTCGGCGGCTCGACACCAACGAAGAAGTCGTCGCCGACGGCCAACGGAGAAAGGAAGCGGCAACGGGAGGTGAGGTCCACGTCGGCAGCCATCTCCGACTCCACTGCTTCATCACGCAACCAGTGTATCAGGTATCCCTCCTCTCTTCTCCTACTTAGGGTTAGGGTTTCATATGTTCTAGGTTTCTTGTGGTACGTCCTTGTTTTGATTTGTTATGTTCAAGGTTGGATCTAGTCCTCGTTTGTATGTTCGAAGTAGCGAATGGATTTGAGGCTCTCCCCTTCCCCCTTTTGGGTTCATGTTGTATATGTTGGAAATTGCATATGGCATGCAATTAATTTGATGATCTGAAACAACAACACAACTAGAAAAGTTCTACTAGCAGTTAAAATAAACAGTGTTGGTGATACACAAACAAGAATTGAAACATATGCAAATAAATTGCTCATCACAAACATCGAATTAGTCATGGATCGAGTAATTACTTACAAAGAATCCCACTATGAAGTAGAGGATCCGATGACGAACACGACGGAGAAGTAGAGGACGAAGGAAGTGCTGTGAGCGGCCGTGCGAGCGCACTTCCCAGAAATCTGATCGTCGGCACCCGTGCAGGTCTTCAGATCACCGACGTCAGTTCAGATACACCGTTCTCCCTCAATCCGCTGCACGACAAACGGAGGGACGACAAGGCAAAATACGATGGCGCGAAGCAGTTTCTTTTGGAGGCAAGTTTATGTTTGTGTTCTCCAGTATATAGGACGTCTCCTTAGATACTCGAGTCTGCCAACTGTCGCATATTCGATCTGCCTTAATTTCAGGAAACCGCCCCTAGAATCCCTTAATGTGCAACCAATGGAGCAGTTATGCCTCAAGTTACTCCACGCAGTCTAGGTGTTGATAGAATATTCTCCTTTTATATACGTGGCAGAAAAATAAAGCCTTAGTAGAACACAACTCGACACGACGCGAACGCGCAACATCGCAAGTCACAAGTCACATGTAAAATCATGAAAAGCGCTCGTGCGTGCGTGTTTGTTTGTGTCCATAGCAGCAGCGTTCATCCCTCATTATTATCATGTTGAGAACCACTGCAGGAGCCACTATATATATTGGAGAACACCCATCTACGTGGGCAATGTGGGACTAAAGTCCTCAGCTACCTCTTCACACCATATTGTCTTTCCATCAGAGGAGTTGGCCCAAATAAATCAACCCACAAATGGGTTGCACGTACAGGCCAAATCCAAACAATCTCCACTAAAAGTCAAGTTCTACAAGCAACAATTTTGCACTTTTATATACCAGCTTTTCAGTGCAGACCCATTACGGGTTGAGCTGCACCTAGCATTTCATGATTCACATATTCACAACTTTGCAATGAACATAGCCTTGAATTGCTAGTTTTGTGTGAGCAAATTTCACATGAAAGCATCGCTAATACTAGGCCGCCTAAAACCATACCTATGGTTGGAACATTACGATCTTGCTCCTATGTCTGTTCATGAGTTCATTTGAGATTACCCACATCTCATAGATTGCGACTAACAGTCAAACTCATATAGGTGTGTTCTTACGAGTATATCCTGTAGGACGGTACCTCACCTATTTAGGCCTTAGAACACATTAAGACATTAAAGTCAACCTTCCATGCAGTACTGAGAGTACGCACCTGCTAGCGGAAATGGGTAATAAACAATTACTCTCCAGTTATCCATACAACTTATTTTTCCTAAGGTTTACTTCACGGGATCTCCAATCAAATAGTTTGGGTTACCATTGTATGATAACATCATGTGGGTTTCAAACCCATTTACTTTGATGCTTCCTCAATTACAGCACGTGCTAATCCCTTAGTAAAAGGGTCTGTAAGATTTCTTTTAGTATTGATATACTCAACAACAATCTCTCCCATATTTTTCAAATGTCTCACGGATTTGATTCGTCATTTCACATGTCTTGAGGACTTCAAATTTTCTTTTGCATTGTCAACATTTGTGATCACACTTTGATTATCACAATGCAAAAGAATGGTCGGCACAGGCTTATCGACCAATGGCAAGTCCATCAAGAGTTATTTCAGCCACTCCGCCTCAGTTGTGGCTATCTCAAGTGTTATAAGTTTCGCCTCCATAGTAGACTTTGTCAATATAGTTTGCTTGCGAGACCTCCATGAAATTGCAGCACCACCAATAGTGAATACGTATCCACTAGTGGCCTTGATCTCATCAGAATTTGAGATCCAATTTGAGTCACTATACCCTTCTAGTACAGCTGGGTACCCCATATAATGAAGCCCATATGTTGAAGTACCTCTCAAGTATCTCATTACAGGTTCTAGTGCACACCAGTGATCTCTTTCAGGATTTGAAGTAAATCTGCTCAATTTGCTTACTGCAAATGAGATGTCAGGTCTGGTTGCACTAGCAAGATACATGAGAGAACCAATAATCTAGGAATATCTCAACTGATTAATCCCTTGACCTCTGTTCTTGTGAAGCTTTAGTCTGGGATCATATGGCGTTGAAGAAGCTTTAGAATTTGAGTACCCAAATCGACACAGGATATTCTCCACATAATGAGATTTTTTTAAAAGCTCATTCTCACCCTTAATCAGTTTGATGTTTAGAATAACATCAACCTCTCCCAAATCCTTCATATCAAAATTTTGGAACAAAAATGATTTTACATCATTTATCACATTGATACTAGTTCCAAAAATTAATATGTCATCAACATATAAGCACAATATTACTCCCTTACCCCCACCAAACCGATAGTACACACTTGTGTAAGAGTCATTTACCACAAAGCCTACTAAGATCATAGTTCTATTGAACTTCTCATGTCACTGCTTTGGTGCCTGCTTGAGGCCATACAAGGATTTTCGTAACTTACACAATTTGTTCTCTTGTCCAGGCACCACAAAACTATTAGGCTGCTTCTCCGCATCGAGCTTGCTATTTAGGAAATCCATCTTAACATCTATTTGATGGATGAGGAGATCATGACACGCAACAAGTGCAACAAGCACATGAATTGTGGTGAGCCTAGCTACAGGTGAATAAGTATCGGAAAAGTCCTCGCCTTTCTTTTGGGTAAATCTCTTGTCTACAAGTCTAACCTTATATTTATCGACTGTACCATCCGGGTTGAGCTCCTTTTTAAATATCCACTTAAACCCAACAGGTTTACACCCAACTGGACAATCATAAATTTTCCAAGTTCCATTTGTTATAATTGACTCTATTTCATTATGTACTGCCTCTTTTCAGCTCTCTGCATCTGGTGATGCATATGCCTTTGAAAGTTTTTGGGTGTATCATCAATAAGGTAGACAATAAAATCATCACTAAAGGATTTTTCAATTCTTTGTCTCTTGCTCTTTTGAAGAGCAATATTTGTATTGTCATCATCAATGGGGTTTTCAGTGTAAGAACAAGGTACATATATTAGAGAAGGATCAGGAGTAAAACTAGTAGATGTCTCGCCACGACCCGCAACTCTATCCTTCATTGGAAAAATATCCTCGAAAAAAGTGGCATCACGAGATTCAGTCATGGTGTTAACGTGCACATCAAGAATCACAGATTTAATCACTAAAAATTTATAGGTTGCACTATGTTGTGCATATCCTAGAAAGGCACGGTCCATAATTTTTTGTTCCAATTTTCGTTTCTTGCATGCAGACACATTACTTTGGTCAAACAGCCCCATGCACATAAGAAATCGAGAGCAGGCTTTGTTTCTTTCCATCCTTCATACGGGGTTATTTCACCCTTAGATGATGGAACTCGATTCAGCATAAAACATGCGGTCAAAATGGCTTCCCCCCACCATGAGTTGGATAAACCCGAACTGTCCAATATGGCATTAACCAAGTATGTAAGTGTTCTTTTTTTTTCGTTCAGCCACCCTATTAGATTGGGACGAGTAGGAAGCCGTTGTTTCATGTATAATTCTATGCTCCACACAATATTTGCTGAAATCATTAGAAATATACTCTCCTCCTCTATCGGACCTAACACGTTTGATTTTTCTTTCTAGTTGGTTTTCTACCTCTGCCTTATAGATTTTAAAACGATCTAGTGCCTCATCTTTCGTTTTAATAGGATAGAGTTGACAATATCTTGTAGCATCATCAATAAAAGATATAAAATATTTCTTTCCTGCTCTAGTCAAAATTTCATTCATTTCACATAAATCTGAGTGAATAAGATCTAGTGGTGACAAGCTCTTCTCTTCCACGCTTTAAAAGGGTTTATGTGGTTGTTTAGTCTGCACACACGCATGACACTTAGATCTTCTTTCAACAGGAATTTTCAGAATCAAATTAAGTTTGGACTATTTAATGATGTGATCATAATTAATGTGACAAAGCCGAGAGTACCAAACAGTAGTCTCTCGACCATTGCATTCAGAACTAGAACAATCAACAGAGTTTATAAGATTATTACAATCTTTAACAACAAAAAGGCGGAATAGGCCTCCGCTATCATAGCCTTTTTCGGTAAATAAACCAAAGTTTAAAACAATAAATTTGTTCGACTTAAACACTAACTTATAGCCATCACAACACGATAAAGAACCACTAATCAGGTTCCTATTTATTCCAGGGACGTGCTGCACATTCTTCAAAGAGAGAGTATTTTTGGAGGTCAACTTCAGATTGACTGTTCCAATTCCATGTACATCAGTCCTAGACCCATTATCTATCAAGACGGAGCAACTGTAGGTAGCCTGATAAGAAGAAAATAAATTGTAGTCAGAACAAACATGCACATTAGCTCCCGTATCTAACTACCAATGAGCGGAATGACATGCTAGAAAAACTTCTGTAACATACCCTGATCTAGACGTTCCTCCAATCTTTCACAGAGTTTTGACCATCACCTTTCTTGCCTTTTCTATTGTGGCATTTCCTGGCTATGTGGCCAAGCTCGCTGCACACAAAGCAAGTCAGGTATTCTTTCTTCTTCTTCTTAAAGCTAGTGTTTTGTTTGCCTTTTTCTTTTGCAATTTTTGTTGTTCTTATTGTCACCACCAGATTTACCTTCAACCACATTGGCATTAGAGGGAGTCCCTTCCCGCAGAATAAACGAGACACATCCTTTGATCTTGCCTTTTTCTCAACGTCAAGAGTTGAGATAAGACTTTCAACAGTCATAACCTCTTTCTTGTGTTTAAGGCTCGTGAAAAAACTTCTCCAAGATGGAGGCAGTTTTGAAATAATTCCACTAACCACGAACTTGTCAGGCAAGACCGTATCAAAATGTGCAAGTTTCTCCACCAGAAGCTGGATCTCATGAGCCTGTTCCACGATAGATCGGTCATCAACCATCTTGTATTTGTGGTACTGATCATTAACATACAATTCATGTCCAACATCTTATTCCGCATATTTGCGGTCTAGGGCCTCCCATAATTCCTTATCTGAAGTGTGGTTCATTTAAATGTCATATAGCTATTTTGACAGGAGCGACAACAGGCAACCAAAACAAATTGAATTGTCCAGATCATAGTCACAGTTTCACTCCTCAGTGAGAGGAAGAACTGGGAAAATCACCCACCAGATCTTCATCGACATGAGCCAGAACTTGACTCGTGTCTGCCATCTCTTAAAATTGTCGCCCCCGACAAATCGCTCGGGTTTCAACGCATTAGTAAGTCCAGCCATGTTAATTCTATCAGGTTTATGCATTGTTGGAAATTGCACATGGCATGCAATTAATTTGATGATCCGAAACAGCAACACAACTAGAACAGTTCTACTAGCAGTCAAAATAAACAGTGCTAGTACTACACAAACAAGAATTGAAACATATGCGAATAAATCGCTCATCACAAACATCGAATTAGTCATCGATCGAGTAATTACTTACAAATAATCCCGCTAGGAAGTAGAGTATCTGATGACAAACTCGCATGAGAAGTAGAGAATGAAGAAAGTGTTGTGAGCAGTCGTGCGAGCGCACTTCCCAGAAACATGATCGCCATCACTCGTGCAGGTCTTCAAATCACTGGCGTCGGTTCGGAGACACCGCTCTCCCTCGATCCGCTACACGACGAACGGAGAGACGACAAGGCAAAAAACTTTGACGCAGAGCAGTTTCTTTTGGAGGCAAATTTCTGTCCGTCTTCTCCAGTATACACGACATCTCCTTATATAGTCGAGTATGCCAATTGCCTCAGATTCGATCTGCCTTAATTTCAAAAAACCATCCCCTGGAATCCCTCAACGTGCAACTAATGGAGCAGTTATGGGGCATTTGTGCACATTAAACGTGCACCTGCAGTTATGCCTCAAGTTACTCCACCTGTTCACATGGCAATCTAGGTGTTGATGGAATATTCCCCTTTTATATACGTGGAAGAAAAATAAAGGCTTAGTATAACACAACTCGACACGATGCGAATGCGCAACGTCGCAATTCACAAGTCATGCGATAATCACACATAAAATCGTGAAACGCGTGCGCGTGCGTGCGTGTTTGTTTGTGTCTATAGCGGCAGACTTCATCCCTCATTATTGTCCTGTTGGGAACCACTACAGGAGCCACTATATATATTGAGAAACATCCATCTAGGTTGGCAATATGGGACTAAAGTCCCCAGCCACCTCTTCACACCACCTTGACTTTTCACTAGGGAAGTTGGCCCAAATAAATCAGCCCACAAATGGGTTGCACGTACAGGCCAAATCTGAACAGTACATAGATGAATTACAGATTGAATGTTGTAGGTTATTACACGATTGATTAGGGTTTCATTAGGGTTGTTGTGGATTGGATTAGGGTTTAGGATTATGTTTTCATTCGGATTTCGGGATTGGATCAGTCATTTGTTCGCATTCAGATTGGATCAGTCATTGGTTTGCATCTGTCATTTCGGGTGATTGCAATTGGTGTTCATTTCAAAGTTAGAATGGATTTAGGGATGCTGTTGGATTAGGGTTAGTGTTCATTAGGGTTCATGTGATGCTCATTGTTTACAAGTATTGATGATAATAAGTATTGATGTTATATGTTTTGATAATTGTTTATAAGTAATTATGTAATTGTTTATAGTTTCTCATTACTGTTATTTCAGTTGTTTACAACTAAATCGGTAGTCTATAATTGTTATTATATTAGACTTGTATTTTTTGACTATATATACTCTCTTTTGTTGCACCGTTTGTATTATGCAATTTGCAATTGCTATATGATATTTCACATGTGTCAGTTCTTGAAGTCTCACTCTCCTGTTTCATACTTTGAGCTTCACACATTATCATTCGTGCTTTGTACAATAAATTAACTTGTGTACCTGCAATGTGATTGACAAGTTTCATTTCTTTCAATTGTACTAGCTAGATCTTATATAGTTTGCAGTCTATATGGTCAATTGTCTTGTATTGAAATATTTTTACTTGTGATAGTTGACTTTATAGCAGTATTTCATTCCTGTGTAGAATATAGTAACACACTGTCCCACCCTTATCATTTTTGCTTTGTAGAATAAAGTAACTTGTCTATGTGCAATTTCTAATCTCCTCACTGCTGCTATCTTATGCACATAATGATAATTGTTTATACGTAATAATAAGTATGTGATTTCAGTTGTGATTTAAGTTTATAATTGTTATTTCAATTTTGATTGAGATATTCCTAAGATGCTTTAACTAACTGATTTCAAGATATTTTAATTAGCTTGTTGCAGTTACTATGCATGTGCATATTTCAGTTATCTCTGAATATGAATAGACTCTCACTAGGTTCTAATTTAGTCAATATAGCTCTTCTCTTGACTTCACTCTTGACTTATGTTTTTCTATTAGTTGTGAATATGTCGGATGAAGCAAATAATCTTCGAAAAGCTTTGCTTTCCGTGACCAACACTATGAACTCTTCGTACCACAAAGTAAGGGGTCTGATCGAGGACATTGTCATGAACCGACTGGAGGGTCTTCTAAGAGACGCGAGGGATGTCATGACCACCATACAAGGGCTACTTGATGACCTGCACATCATCACCATAGAAGGTGCAGACGTCGCAAATCAAGTACCGACACTCTCATTCTCTGATGACACGAAGGTGTTCGCGGATGACCTAATCCCTTATGATTGGTCTCCCCCGCACCCTCTAGAACTGAGGCTGTCAAAATCTTCGTTCGAGTCTACCACTTCTTCTTCGGAAGAGTCATGCATTTAGTATATGTGTAGTTTTAAGTTGCAGTAGTGTATGCTGCAACTAAATATTTATGTCCAAGACAAGTTAAGTTTGTATCGATGCAGTAGTGTATGCTGCAGCAATTGTAAGTTGGCTTGTAATGTAAAAACTAATCTTCAATATCGATGTTCAGTTTGTTTTTTTTTTGAAGGAAAAACAGTAGGGGAAGCCCCGACTGTGTTATATTAATATATCTAGGTTGCAATCCGGGGATTGCATAACAGGCAGGTGTTGGTATCGGCATAAACAAAATCATATTCCCGAGGTGGGAATGATGAAGTTTATGTCAGATAGCCACTGCTGAATACAAGTTTTGATGGAGGTTGGGAATCTATTACATTGAAGTGACATAGTTCTATGGAAGTGATGCTTCCAAGATGAGAGTGATGGTGCGTTGCTTCTGAAGATGAGCTCATTTCGTTGCTTCTAAATTTCCCAGCTTGCCGTGATGAATATTTCCATAAATGGGGGACCGGTCCAGTTTCTTTTTGCTTCTTGAATCATTGTGAAGAAAGATACGATGTGGTTCCAGTTGATTTGTATGGCTGTCCAGCATGCGGTGCTGAATTCACATTGGAAGAATAGGTGATATGTCAGTTCCTCTGGTGCCGCTGTGCATAGCACACACGAGTAGTCATCATTTTCGATGCTGAAGTTCTTTCTTTTGAGTAGATTTCTGGAGTTAAGGCGATCCAAAAACATGAGCCAACAGAATATTTTCAGCTTCTTTGTTAGCTTTGTCTTCCAGATCCAATTCAGTGGAGGAGGCGGTGTTGTGTTAAATCTGAAGTTGTCATTGTATATGTAGCTGGATGAGAAACCTTTTTTGTTATTCCTGTATGACCATGTGTCGTTGGTGTCTTGTAAACCTTGGATGATGTTGGTCAGTAGGTTGAGTTCCTGTAGGGCCTGTGTCGATATTGGGGTGTGGAAGTTGGTGTGTATGTCTGTTGTTGTGGTGTATTGGGCTATGGGCGCATTTGGGTGTCTTGCGTGTGTATACAAGTTTGGGAAAGACATAAATAATACGGTTGTATGCCACTTGTCGCGCCACATGGTTACCGTGTCGCCTTTTCCGATGTTTACCTGAGTTTGTTGTTTCAAGCTTTCCCACTGACTCATGATGTCCTTGAACCAAAATGAACCCCTATTTATCAGTTGATGGGGTGGGGTGCCATCTGCGCAGTATGAGTCGAGGATGAGGTGCACCCAAGGCGTGTCCTTTTTGTTGTAGAGTTTGTAGAGGAATTTCTGTATGAAGGCCTGGTTCATGAGGTGTAGGTTTTTGAGCCCAATTCCTCCTTTTTTTCTTTGGTGTTGTGGTGTCTTCCCATTTCACCAAAGGTTTCCCTTTGGCCATGATGCCCGGACCTCTCTAGAGACAGGTTTTCCTATACTTGTCTATTTGTTGGATTGTTTTGGAATGTAGTTTGATGGTGCACATTGTGTAGATTGGCATTGATGATAGTAGGGTGTCTACAATTGTGCACCTTCCGGCCATGGACAGGTAAGCGGATGTGGTGTTGAGTGTTCGCTCAATTTTGGTGGTCAGTGGTAGGAAGTCAGTGCTTTTTGGTTTGGTGTGTCCTAGGGGTATGCCAAGATAGGTGAAAGGTAGTGTACCTAGCTGACACCCAAAGGTGGCTGACATGGTGGTTGATTGGTCCGTAGTAAGGTTGATTGGGATTAGGAATGATTTTTCTAGATTGTTCTTGAGGCCCGTTGCGGCAGTGAATGCTGAGAGTAAGGTTTTTAGGAAGCATATCTGTTGCTGGGATGCTTGTATTGTGATGATTGTATCATCGGCATACTGGACTATCGGGAAGTCATGATTCGAAAGATGTGGTAGTGGGGGTATTAGTAAACCTCTTTGTTTGGCATGGTTTGTGAGGTGTTGAAGTAGGTCTGCTGCGATTGCGAAGAGAGCCGGCGAGAGTGGGCAACCTTGTCGGACACCCCTTCTGTAGTGGAAGAATTTACCTGGTACTCCATTGAGTAAGATAATTGAGGTGTTTGTAGAAAGTATGTTGCTTGTCCAGTTGACCCATTACTGTGGGAACCCTTTGTTGGTTAACGCCCTGAGGATGGCATCATGTTCCATTATGTCAAAGGCTTTTTCAAAGTCTAGTTTCAGCATTACTATAGGTCTCCTTGATCTTCTGCATTGATGTATAAATTCATAATTCCATGCAATGCAGTCTTGGATCGTTCTCGTTCTGATGAAGCTGTATTGATTGGCATGTATGATATCTTTGAGGATGGTCTGTATTCTTTCTCCCACGAGTTTGCTTATGATTTTGATGCTTGAGTTAAGTAGGGAAATTGGTCTGTAGTCGGTCGAGGTTTTCGGGGTCAGTTTCTTTGGGATGAGTGTGATGACGGAGCTGTTGATTGGTTGTAGGATGCATCCATTGTTGAAGAACGCATTGCAGAGGTTGTAGACGTCGTTTTGGATGATGTCCCAAAACTTTTTATAGAATCTGTTGTTGAACCCGTCTGGGCCTAGGGCTTTGTCTAGAGGCATAATTTTAACTATTCTGTCTATCTCCTCAGTCGATATGGGCTCTATGAGGGATTGGAGGTTTGGGTGTGGTGTGATTATGTTCTACAGACCTTCCCAGAGTGTGGTTGCATTTGTGCATCCTATTCCGTTTTTGAAATCATTCCATAGTATCGCAGCCTTGGATCCGTGATCCGTTACTGTCCTTCCCGATGCATCTGTGAGGCTTGTGATCAAGTTTCGTCTATATCTGGTTGTTGCTCCTGAGATGAAGAATTTAGTTGGTTCGTCCCCCAGTTTTGTCCATCTCTCAGTGTATCTCTGCTTCCAGTATTCTTGTCGGTGTTTCAGCAGGGTTTCAGTGTGTTTTTTGATGAGGGTTCTGAAAGTATCTTCTAATTGGCTAAGGGGCCTCTTTTCTTCCAGATGGTCTATGATGAGGATGGAATCGTTGGAAATTTTTAGATTCTTGGAGAGTGAGCCCATCGATTTGCTCCATCTTCTGATTGCTGCTCTAAGTATTTTGAATTTCGTTGAGAGGGTTCTCGCAGCATCTAGTCCCTGTGTTGGTGCCCCATTCCATATATTGGATACTAGGTCTCTGAACCCTGGCATGTCGAACCAGTAGTTCTCAATTCTGAATTGTTGAGACTTCGGGATAGTAGTACCCAGTTGTACCATGCAAGGGATGTGGTCTGATGTTGTTTTGGCTAGCGGTATCAGTAGTGTGGCAGGGAAAGACAGTGTCCAATGAGGCGAGGTGAAGCACCAGTCTAATTGTTGTAGAAGTGGGGAGGCCTGCATATTGCTCCAGGTGTATTTCCTGTCTTTTAGGGGGATTTCTACAAGCCCTAGCTGGTTTATGGCTGCGTTGAATGTTTGCATGTCTGTGTGGTTTCCCCCTGGTCTATTTTTGTTATCCACTGATCGGTAATGATTGAAATCCCCGATAATGAGCCAGTCTTGATCATCGGTGATGTTTAGTGAGGTAAACCAGTCCATGAAGTCTAGTCTTGGTTGGCCTGTGCACGGGCCGTATACTATAGAGAACGTCCATTGTTTGCCATTTGTGTTTGATGTAAATTTGATGGTGATTGCAAATTGTTGTGTTTGTTCCACAATCCCTTGTAGGAGGTTGCTGTTCCAACCCACTAGGATTCCACCGGAGGCTCCTTGTGAGGGGGTGAAGGTGTATTGGTCAAAGCGCTTAGGTGCTATTTGTTTGATTAGTGAGCGGTGTATTGAATCTAATTTTGTCTCTTGGAGGCAGTAGATGATGCAGTTTGTTTCCTCTATTTTGGCTCTAACTGCTTGTTGTTTGGTTGGGTCGTTTAGTCCCAGTATGTTCCAGTTTAGGAACGACCATGTCTGTGGTGTTGTATTATGCATTGGGGTGTTTTGAGTAGCTTAGACGTTGCCTCAGACGTAATCTGAGGGGGAAACAAAACATGTCCAGGCGCAAAATAGAAGGAAGAGAAATGCATAGGAACAACGAGAGTACAAAAGGCAGCCGCGCTGCAGTTTTTATGGCTCTTGGCCGGTGGGATGTTCCTTCTACTACTTGAGCTAGGTGGCCTATGGGATTGTTGGTCGGCGGCATCATCTGACATAGGCCACAGAAAACAAAAGTTGCGGGGACTCATTGATCAATTGACATAGTCTCGCCCACTGGTCCCTCTGGCGTCCTAAAAGCGGCGATCACCATCGTCGCGTGGACGCCTCAGTGGAGCGCTTGTGCCTGCAGTTCCGATAGAGGAATGTGAGGGATGGGTTCTATAGCAGTTGCAATGTCGTGATCGGTGGGGAATTTAATTGGGCCTTGGAAGAGTTTGTGCTTTGTTTTACCGCTTCAGTTTGTAGTTGGCGTGGATGCTGGGGCAGAATGCGATGCGCCGATCACCCCCCTAGTGAGTCTGGTTGGCATGCGCCTTCCTTCCCGCGCTGCAGAGATGCGTGGGCTCCGTCTAACTTGGTCCTGCGAAACCGGTGTTTGCCTGCGCAATGCTTTTTTGGAGGGAATGCAGACTATATTGTGGATTGAGGTGTTGATGGCGGCAAGTACCTGTGTGGGCTGGATGATCTGCTGCTGGGGGTTGCTGAGTATGGGCTCCTTGACGGAGGGGCCTATTGGTTCAGAGCGAGTGCGGTGCCGGTAGACTCTCCTGAAGCAGTTTGTCCGGCACCCCAAGGAAGCAGTAACCGGCGGTGTTTGGCCGCAGCGCGCTCCCATGGCGGAGGATTCCGCTTGGTCCTGGGCGGGTAGGCCTAGGGTAGGTCCCTGGTTGTGGGTCATCCACTAGGGGTTTTGTGCTGCAGGGAAGGCTGCAGCTAGGAGCCGACGGAAGGAGGCCGAGTCGAAGGGCCTCAACCAATTCGGTTGTATTGAGGGAGCACCTTCCAAAAATTGCAGTGGCTGGTCATTGTTGTTGTGGTAGTGGGTGTGTTGCTGGGTGATGTTGGCGTTGGAGGAGGCGGAGCTTGCATCTCCGTCGGGGTTGGAGACAGCACTCAGGTCCGGGTGGTCCTGCAGAGGAACAAGCCAAGCTTTCGTGGCTATGTGGTTCTCCTGGTTGCCCTGCATCTCCACCGCCGCCGCATCCCAAACCGGGTCAGGGTTTGGGGCAGGGGGGAGAATGGGGAGGTGTAAGACGTTGGCATTGTCGTGGTTTGGCGGCAGCTGGGGGAAGGGATGGGGGTTTCCCCCCGGAGGTATATCATCTTCGCCCGGAGGGTTGTTGGGGAGAATGAAAGCCCCGTTGAGGACGAGTACCGGGCAGGACCAAGAGAAGCCTTGGCCGTTCGCATCGCAGTGTCGGATGATGATGCTGCGGGGAACGTTGTTGGCGCCATTGTAGAGGCACCTGCATAGCACGTAACCGTGCTGATCAGGCACGTTGTGCCAGGAGACGAGGTAGCCAAAGGTCGCCACCGCAGCGTTGATGTGCTGAACGTCTTGATAATCTAGGGGGAACCCTAGTATCATGATCCAGCCGTTGTGTGAATAGTTGGCTTGGCGCCTGTTGATGCCGTGGTCGTGGCGGGAGAAGGCGATGAGGTGGTTCTCCATGAATAAGGGCTCGTCGCGAAGCACTATATCGCGATGGTAGCCGGATTCAAGCCTGTATAGGCCAATCCCCAGAGGGGTGATGCAGGAGGAGATTACCCGCAGGCCGAAATCTTCTTCAAGGGTTTGGGCAATGCGGACACGAAACCAGTTATACTGGTCATGGGGGATGAGGCCTTCGCGGTCTTCCGCAATGACGAAACCCTCATGGTTTCGTACAGCAGTGGTGCTGAAATGTACATTGGTGCGTGGGATTCTCTCATCTCCGCCCTCGTTGATGAAGTGGTGGCCATGGGGGAGGAACCTCTCGGAGTCTACTAGGAAGTTGGCCATGGGGTGCAAGGGCGTTTGAGAGGTGGTGAGTTGTAGTGTGTTCTGTTGGGGATCACTGTGTGAAGGCGAGATGTTCCCGGTGGGGGCTATATATGGTGGTTGATGGGGGGTTTGTGCGTGGAGTTTGGTCTCCCGTGCACACGTGTGGTGCAACAGAAAGGGCGTCCTGGTTAAGCTGTAGAGGCATCATTCCTTCCGTTCGTGCGGGACAGGTAGCCCGTTGGGATTCCACGCGGCGGTATACCCAGGATTTTGCAGTGGTACTCCTCGTTCCTTGTGCAATTTTGGGGACCCAAACAAGGAAATGTCTGATGGTGGAAGAGCACACGTCGGCTCTGTGTCCAGTTTGCAGGCAGCGTAGGCATCGAGCTGTTGCACGACAATTATGGGTGAGATGGTTTTGACTGAAGCATCGTTTGCAGCAGCAGTGAGGGATTAGGTTGCGAAGGTTGTAGGCATCTTTGGTGGGAAGGGGTTTTGTAGGTTTTTTCTTGTAGGTGTAGCATGTCCCGTCGTTGCTAGTGGGCAGGCAATCGAGTGCTGGATTTATTTCATTCAGCGGCGTGGTTTGAATGTGGCCCGGATGTCGAAAGTCCACTTTGGTAGTAAATGCAGGGTGGTGCGTTTGCAGGGAAGCCAGGCAGTTTGGTCTGATATTTTGTGGGTGATTATTGTGGTGGCCTCTTTCTGGATGTGGGTCCTGTTTCGAGCCGGTATGAGTAATATGACGGACAGGTGGGCCCTTTTCATGTATGAACTCGGTTCGAGGTCGGGTGGCTGGTTGGTGGGCCCTGTGTCTGTCTGGAATTTGAAATTGTGGACCCTTTCCCAGGATGGACGGTGCAGCGCGGCTAGCTGCCGTACGCCGGGCGGCCGACGCCGGCGAAGAAGTCGTCAATAGTTGGGCTGTGTAGAGCTTTTGACTGATGTTGCGGAAGACCTTGGTGACCGGGATGTCGTTGTGGTTGGCAGCAGGCCTGATGGGGCAATCTATCTGGCCGACTCTGACGGATTGTCGATGTGGTGGGTGTTTGAGAATGGGGGGTTATTCTGGGGCGGGGCTTTGTTCGGGGTTAGGGGCCGTGTTTGTCTGATAGGGTTGGCAAACGATACTTGCTTCCCTTGGTGGAATTTTTTGCTGGGGACCGTCGACCAGGATGTTTCTTCTTCTCGATGCCAGGTCCGCAGATCTCTTATCCAGTTTGGGCCGCCGTCGTACCAAGGGAAGAAGTAGACGTCAAAGTGTGGTGTGGTAACCCTAGTCAGGGAGCGTACCAGCTTTCCTACATGGCGCGATGCCACCGCAAATCGAAAGTGGCGGTCCCGGGCCATGGTGACATGGAAGCCCCCTGGGGTGCCGCCAAGGGCGGCGTGGAGGGCCCAACCAACGGACTCCTCCGTTAGCCGGAAGGTGAAACGCCGGAAGACGGCTAGGAGGAAGAAAGCACCTTCTATGGAAGAGGAGGGATGGTGGACCAAAGAGGAGAGCAGGTGGAGCACCTTATGTTGAAAGTTTTTTCCCGTTGCGAAGTTCCAGTTGCTGAAGTCGACCGCCGGGTGGTCGCCGTCGCCGTCCATGGCGCCGCGGAGGCGCCGGGTCGTCTGGAGCGGGAGAAGGTCAGGCGAGGAGCCATGCCGTCGGCAAAGCGAGGAAGGACTCGGCGACGGGGGGGGGGGGGGGGGGGAGCGGGAGCGGGAGCGCCATTGAATCTCGTAGTACTTGGACGCTTCGTTGTTTTATGTTCAGTTTGTAGTATTGCATTTTTTGTCCAGACAATCTTAAATATTTTCCATAGGATGGACCCATACAATGACAACCCTACAGTGAATGAGTACTTGGACGCTTTTTACCAATCCCAACCTATGGAGCAGTACCCAATGTATGACTCATTTGCTCATAATGCAAATGAGGACACTGAACCTTCAAACACTACTGCTGTAAGGAAGGGTAAAGGAAAGGACAAGAAAGGGCAAACAAGGTTGAAGAACACTAACTTCAGCCCTAAGAAAGATGTGATACTTGTTAATTCATATCTTCAAATTAGGTGTGACACTGTGATCAACACGGGTCAGAAGATGGACAATTTCTGGGCATGTGTACAAAGTAGTATAATGATAACATGGGTGCACACCCGGAGCACAGCTAACGTTCCTTACAAAGCCGCTGAGACCATATTAGGGAAGCTGTTGGCAAGTTTGTTGGATATTATTCCACGGAGCTTTGGAGGAAACACAGTGGCACGATAGATGTCGACACGATGAGAATATGTATTGTTCGATATGTATTGTACTTTGCATTTCAACACTTGATGACATAATCTCTCTTGTACTTCTTTGTGTGTAGACAACACGTGCACTGGCTCAGTATGCAGGAAATGAGAGTGCACCTTTCCAACTAATGCATTGTTGGATGATAATGAAAGACGAGCCGAAATGGGCATAACCAAAGCACGTTTGGCCCTAATGATCCCCTCTTCGGATCTGATCAGGTCAGATAGGACTGCACAATAATTGTATTGTATTTCTATTGTCAAATAGGACTGCACATTAATTCCTTTTGTATTCATGATTGCTGTGCAGATTAACATTGATTGCAACATTGTTGATGGAGGAGAGGTGCCCAGCCCGGCATCCACTGGAATTAAAAGGCCTCTAGAGAGGGATAGTACCAAGGCGACACACAAGAAAAGCTGCTCTACAAGTGATTCAACCTCTGAATTTGCAGGTGAGAGTGGCTTCTCCACATCTCCTATTTTCACTGTTTTGTTGTTTATATTTATTTTTTGTTGGGATTTGCATGTTGTTAATCTGTTGTACCTGCATGGTGGTCTGCTCTTTATGAACACTGTGTTTTGCAGCTTTGTATATGTCTACTTGTCTGATTGCCATTCATTTGGGGTGTGATAATGTGTATATGATAGAAATACAATATTTTCTCACTTGTTTGTGATGAACTGGCTATATGCATATGACTGTCATTATCAGCAACAATGAGCTATATGAAGCCAGTATCTCTGTCATGTATTGCTGTTTGTTGTTTGCCTTTTCAATTCATGCAATCTATGTTAAATTGTGTGCTGCTACCGACCTCAACTTCTCTCAAATGTGAACCAGGGAATTTTCAGGAAATGACACTTAAGATGATGGAGCAAATGGACAAGGATGCTGAATCCAAAGAAAAATGGCACCAGATAAATGCAAATAATGATACAAGGATGGCTAACAATGCAGAAAAATGGCAGGAACAGACACTGCAGTTGAAATGGGCACAACAGGCCAGGAAGGAGAAAGAATATGTTGATCGCATCATGGCCATGGACATTTCTGGTCTAGACGAGTGTAGTCAAGCCTACTTCATGGAGTGGAAGAAAGAAATTTAACTAAGACACGCTTTCATTGAGCGCGACTCATATTTGTTTCGTAACTAAGACGAACTTTCCTTGCAGTGCGTCTCCTTTCATGATCAAATCCGGCGCATCTCCCATACTCATCGGTCAGGCGCGTCTCCTTTTGTTATGGAACCGACCCCGTCTCCCATTCCCTCTATAGAGAGACGTGCTTTATATCGGTTCATCTCGATTTTCTGTTGCCCTTCTACGACCACCCAGTTGTGGCAGAACAAGTGGCTACTAGATCTGCCCTGTTCTTGTCATGTTCTTTCCCTCTTAGGAGGTGTTGTTCTAAAGTCTTGCGGTGATCATCAGTGGATCTTAAAACAAAGGGTTAATCCTCTTCTTTTGTTCCTTACTATTTTTTATCCCTTTAGATCTTGACTATCAGTGGCTTCAAATTTCTTTGATTTAACTCTTCTTTTCTGTACGTAAATGTCGTCAGATCGGAGTTGGATGTATGAGCCGCACCTTTGCAATGAATATATCTAAGGGGTAGATGCATTTATCGATTTCGTGAAGAAAGACATGTTGGACAACAATAGAGGGACTATTTGTCATCCTTGCAAACACTGCAAGAATGAGAAGAGATATCGCACAAATGAAATGTTGAGGTCACATTTGATCACACATGGATTCATGGTGGATTATCAATGTTGGAACAAACATGTGGAGGAGGGGCTTAATGAAGCAGAGATGAGAGATTTATATCTGGAGAGGAAGGTCCCTACCAGTGTCGAACAAGATCACGATGAGGATGTGAACGAGCTAGATATATCACGGTTCACCGATGACGAGATTGAGTTTCAGGTGCATAACATAAAGAAGATAGTACGCAATGTTGAGAGAAATGGCGACGATGATTGATACAATAATGGTGAGCTTGCAAATTACAAGAAGATGATTGAAGACTCGAAGAACCATTGTACCACAGTTGTGCGGCTAAGTACACCAGACTGTTTGTGATGGTAAAACTTTTCCAGTTGAAGGCGAGCAATGGATGGAGTGATTGTAGTTTTAAGGAATTGTTGACGCTCCTTAAGGACATGTTACCCCAAAGCAACACAGTCCCTACGACAATTTATGAGGCGAAATAGATAATCTGTCCACTGGGTTTAGAGGTGGAGAAAATCCACGCGTGCAAGAATGATTGCTTTTATATCGTGGACCTAAGTACGAAAACCTCGAGAAATGCCCTATTTGTGGAATGGACCGATTCAATCGTAGGAAAGACGATGGTGATGACGAGAACTGCAATAGAAGAAAAAGAGGGCCTAAAAAGGTGTTATGGTACTTTTCTATCATTCCTTGTTTGAAGCGTTGGTTTGCAAACAATAAGGAGTCAGAATTGTTGCGATGGCACAAAGAGAAGCATAAGCAGGATGCTGGAACGATAAGACATCCTACTGATGCCACACAGTGGCGAAAATTGATTCACGAAATCCTAAATTTGCCATTGATCCGAGGAATATTAGGATCGCAATGAGCACCGATGGCATGCATCCTTTTTTGAACAGTAGCACACATAGCACATGGCCAATTGTGCTAACAATTTTGAACCTTCCTCCTTGGTTGTGCAACAAACGGAAATATATTATGATGTCAGGATTGATACCGGGGCCACAACAACCTGAGAATGACATCGACACTTATTTCAGGCCCCTGGTTGAAGATCTGAAGCAGTTGTGGTACAAAGACGGAGTGCAGGTCTGAGATGACCACAAGCGTGAGTACTTTCGCCTCAAAGCCATTTTATTTGTGACTGTTAGTGATGCTCCAGCGGCACGTAACTTGTTCGGACAGAGTAATAAAGTAGGTTGCAGATGTCCACATTGTTTGAGAGAAACAGACTCACAATACTTGAGCAAGTCACAGAAAATAGTGTACATGGGTCATCGACGCTCCATTCTAATGAAGCACCCAATTCGAAGTATGAAGGATAATTTCAATGGTGACACTGAGAAGAGGCATTCTCCAGGTCATGAAGTCTATGAAATGGTCAAGGATATCCATGTTGTCCTTGTTAAGCGGAAAAGGACCGGCAAAAATACTGGCGAAGATGACATGTGGAAGAAGTAATCAATTTTTTGGGAGCTACCGTATTGGAAAGACTTAGATGTCTGTTATTCGATAGATGTGATGCATGTTGAGAAGAATGTGTGCAAGAGCCTACTTAGGACATTGCTTAAAATGGATGGGAAACCTAGGGACCATGGACATGCACGGGCAGATCTAAAGAAAATGGGAATTATGCCTGAGTTGTGGGTCGATGACTCGGTAAAAGGAACGAAACTACCCACATCATGCATCACCCTTACAAAAAATTAAAAGAAAGAGTTTTGTGGGTTCTTGAAAAATATGAAAGTACCATCCGGCTACTCGACGAACGTCTCAAGGCTTATTTTATTTTCAGATCTAAAAGTAGCTCCCGGTGTGAAGTCTCATGATTACCATGTATTGCTTACGCAGATGATTGCTGTTGGAATTCGGAATATCCTACCAGTCAATGTTAGGGAGGCTATAATGAACTTTTGCTTCTTCTTTAATGCAATTGGTCAAAAAGTACTATGTGAATAAGATCTCGAGTCATTGGAAAAAAGGCACTATGAAACTTTATGCTTCCTTGAGATGTATTTTTCACCTGCCTTTTTCGACATCAGCATCCATTTCACAACTCATCTTATTAAGGAGATAAAGCTACTTGGTCATGTGTTCCTTCACCAGATGTATGCGTACGAGAGATTCAACGGCATACAAAAGTCCTTCGTTCGAAATCGAGCTTACCCTGAGGGTTGCATGGTACAAGGATACTCTATAGAGTAAGCTGTGGAGTGGACTATAAACTACACTGACCCAAGTAACCCGATTGGTGTTCCCAAGTCTCATCAGGAGGGGAGGCTCACATGAAAAGAGACCATTGGGAAGAAGGCTATAACTCCATATTCACATTTATTCTTCTGCGCTTATTTCCATGTGTTGCAACACATGTCCATTGTGTCGAAGTACCTCGATGAGCACAAGGAGGTGGTGCTTAGAGACAATCCTGGCCGCAATGAATCATGGTTAGCAAATGAACACATGAGAAAATTCATTGGCTGGCTTCAGGATCAGAATTCTCACTCATCAGATAATCAAACAAGTGAATACCTAAAAAAGTTGGCTCGTGGTCCTATATTCACAATTATTACATATCAAGGGTACGACATAAATAGATACACATTCTACACTGTAGAACAAGATAAGAAAAGCATGTATCAGAATAGTGGTGTCCATGTTGATTCTTATAATGATGCGGGCCAAGACAAAGACATGTACTATGGTCAAATACAAGAGATTTGGGAGCTTAACTTTCAAGGATTCAAGATTCCTCTTTTCCGTTGCAACTAGGTTGATGGAATCAAAGGTGTTGTACAAGACAAGTACGGGTTTACTAGCGTTGATCTTAACTGTCAAGGATATCAGTGGGAGCCTTTCGTGTTAGCAAAACACGTTGCTCAAGTGTTCTATGTTCCAGACACAACAAATAAAAGACTTAAGTTGGTTATACATGGAAAACAACGAATCGTCAGAGTCAAGAACTTCGTTGATGAGGAAGAGTTTGACCAATTTGATGAGATTCCTCCTTTTGTCACCTCGATGATCAAGCTAAGAATATCATCCGCCAACGAAGTTCCTTACTTGCAAAACGATCACCATGAAAAGTCAAGAATTTCAAAAAACCAAGACCGCAACATAAAGTGCCAAATTGATTGTGTGTAAATATGCTCAAATATGTGAAAATATGGTCAATTGAGTGAAAAAATTTGACTTCCATTTGGATATTTGTGTGATATATGGTCAAAAGTGTGAAAATATTGCAATTTGAGTGAAAATTTGACTTCGTTGGTCTAATGTGCTATGTTTCTTATGGAGATGTACTGATGCCTTGTGTTCCATTTCTTTTGGAGAACTACTGAATATAGCACTTGCTCTGCCCTAGAAAATGGGATACGGACATGACGCATCGCGTATCTCAGGCAAGATAATGTGAGAGCGTTTTTAAAAAGCGCGTCTCTGATTTGAACGCTTCGATCTGCAGCAGACTCTTGTGAATTTGTGCGAACATGATGCGAGATGTGGCTCACAAAAGCGCGTCTCTCGGGTAAGATAATGTGAGACGCGATTTTATAAAGCACGTCTTCGATTTAAATGCTTCAATCTGCGCAAATGGCATTACTGACAACTGCTCACATTAATTCAAAAGAAAAGATACGATCTCTTATAAACCGCGTCTATGATACGTGCTTACAGACGTGGGGGAGACGCGCCCGACGGTTGCTCTTCTGAGGCGCGTCCATATTGTTGCCCTAAGGTACTTTTAGCTCTCTGGCGCGCTCTCTTCCCAATGCTTAGCAAAACTTTTCAACACTTTAGCTCTCGCACACTGATCACTTTTCGACCTAGAAACCCTCATCACGTCGTCCCCTTCCCCGGAGCACGCCGTCGTGTCGGTCTGCTTCCTCGGAGCTCGTCGCTGCCTCGACACTTCCCTCTTGATTATTGTCGCGCTGCCGCCGTTGACCCTCGACTCCCCGTTGACCAGTGTAACACCCTCATTTTCGTGCATCATGCCTTGCATGCACTCATATACATGTTTAACATTAACCCACATAAAGATGAACGAGTTTAAAATCGATTTGGAGCATTTAAAAATTGATTTGGAACAAAACCGCACTTAAAATGCAGGAAAGTGCGGACTAGTCCTATTTTACTGAGGACTAGTCCGATTTCTCTCTGACTAAAAATGGACTTGTCCATTTTTGTTGCGGACTAGTCCGATTTTGGCTCTGGAAACTTTTGGACTTGTCCGATTTTGTGCGGACTAGTCCGATATTCCAAGAATCCTTGAAAAATTGCTAAGTCCTTGGACTTTTCCGGGCTAGTCCGGTGTTCCAGCGGACTTGTCCGATTTCCTCTCTGTTTAAAGTCAGACTTGTCCAATTTTTGGCCAGACTTGTCCGATTTTCTCTCTGGACGACTTCGGACTAGTCCGGTCCTTTTCGGACTTGTTCGATATTTCGTTACTCCGAGTTGATCTTTTGTTTTACAACTTGAATGTTGGGTTTCATGTTAAGTGGGCCTAGGGACGTTGTGCCTAACTCTTTTAGAGCCCATGAGGGACTCTAAACCGGCCTCTACTCATCTCAAACTCGAAATCCATCTAACCCTAGCCTCCACCTCTATATAAAAAGCCCCACCCCTTGGCTTGACATCTATTTGCCACTTTTCCACCCCACCCAAACACTAGTTCGTGGAGAGCCACCATCAAGGAGGGATGAGAAGATCCCAAGCAAGAAGAAGAAGAGGAGGAAACGAAAGATTATCAAGATCTCCATCAAGTTTTGTTCTTCATCACCAATTCATCTCCAAGTTCATCACGAACCCTAGATCACCAAGATCCAAGTGCTACCTCCAAGTTTCTTGATTCATTGAAGTCCTAAACACCTGGTATACCTTCTATTCTCTTTTCCTTACGTGAATTAAACCCCTAATCTCCAAATTCACGTCGATCTAGAAAACCCTAATCTGCTGATCTCGTAAAGTGTGGACTTGTCCGGTCCCTAGCGAACTAGTCCGGTCTTCCTGGCTAAATTGTGTTGAATTGATTCTAAAGTTTGATATAATCACATCCAAACCTGTATAAACTTGTTAAAATCTATTAGAACTAGTTAGTGATCATTAAAAGCAATCAATTAACAAGTTCTACCTTGCATTTGCATTAATCATGCATGTCATGTCATATTGAGTAATATTTGTGCACTCTTTAATTGTGTTCTTGTCTTGTATGTTTATTGTGTGGATTAGACGGATTTGCGCTAGAGAGTGCCGAGGAGGATCTCCAACACCAAGAGTTTTAAGGCTTTGACCCTAATCAACCGCAAGAGCAAGGCAAGTGTCCTTGAAGCATATTGATCCCGTTTTAAATTAAATGTTTTGTTTGCAAAATTGCATGCTTGTGTCAATTTGATGGGAATCCTATGATAGGAAGTTTACTAGCTTTGTTTGACCACCCTTGTCACCTGGAATATATGGTAGAGAGTCGGGAAGGGCTTTTTACCTTTTGCTTCGCTTAATCAACTGGGATGGGAAACAACTATACCACTCAACTTAATTATTCATGTATGAGATTATGGTTAACGTGAACTGGTTAATATGATATGGTAATGGGTGATCTAAGCAAGCCTGGTATGTGAATGGTTGGATGTTATGGTGGTTTTGCTTGCTTTAGATCTAAGGACCGGTTCATGCGAGAATAAGCCAGGACTACAGTGCCACCACGAGGCCAAGTATGGGTGCGGCATAGCTCATTAATTAGGGCTTTGCCAGTGCTATTTGGACCAATATGGATTCTCTGGGAAGGGGTAGTCGGATTGGGTTTGTTGATGATTGGTGGGACTACCCTGGGATCCGAATGGCTCAAGAGGGGGCCCTTGGTTGAAGATGTGCTCTGTAGGAGACATCACCACCGGTGAAACCTCAGTGGGGTCTAAATAGGCTAGTAATCCCTTTGTAAAGGCTATTTTGTGATCTCTTGGCCACACACCGACGGAAGTGTGAGACGGCATAACAGAGGTTCTAGTCATCGAAAGGTGATGAAATCACGAACACGTGGGTATAGCGGTACAACCTCTGCAGAGTGTGTCTAAAACCATCATTATAGCCGTGCTCCCGGTTATGAGCACCTGGACAACTTCCATGATTAGAGGGAACTTAGTATTGGGATGGTATTTGGGATGGTTATGGTTGGTATTATGGTTATGGTTGGTTATGGATTTATTTCTGGTATTGAATATGGTCATTGGCTATGGTGAAATATGGAATTATTGGTGATGGTAGTGAATTCAGACTGGTATTATGATATTACTTATGATTATGATGGGTTTACTTCACATACATATAATATATTGCTTTTCAAATATTTTAATGTACTTTTCAGCACTTTGCCATTATTATATTCGTCATTTGAATCAGCCACATAGTCATACTTTCCACACTTGCTGAGTACGACATGTACTCACTCTTGCAATCCCCCCCAACAGTTGCAGGTCAGGATTGGGAGTTTAATGGTGATAATGCAGAGTTCTAGGCCGTGTCTACTGTCAGCTTGCCTGTAGTGTTATTGGAGCTGCGCTATCCTTTATGCTTAGTTTGCCTAGTTGCTTAATTAGTTTATTTCCGCTGCATTAGTTGAACTTGTCATAAATATTCATTAGAGGTTGTATTCGGGGATAATATGGTTTGTTTAATAAAATTTGGTTAATTAATCTTGTTCTGTGGAAATTTTATGTATACTCTTTTGTGAATGCACTCGTGTATGTGTGATGAACATCCTAGGCACACATATGCGTTAGCTTGGTTCATTTTCGGAATCGGGCGTCGAAGATTGGTATCAGAGTCACAGGTTGACCGTAGGATGCAACCTAGATAGAATGGACACTTTAGAACACATAGGAGCACTCAGGAATCGATGTGTTTTTGCTTGGTGTGCTGTTGCTATATATATTGTTTGCTTGTGTGCTTAATAGAGGATTTTGGGATGCTTTAGCATTGCCATGTCCACGTAGGCTAGTTAGTTGCCTAGTTTCATATCCCTTGATGCATATAGTTGGGGACGTTTTCTAATTCTTACCTATTGCTTTTCTTCAGATGGTGAGGACTCGCAACCAGAGGGATGGCAATGATGAGGAGGAGAACAATGGAGTGCCTTAGCACAACATTGGACAAGGATCTACTCAGGGAGCTATCAACATTGAGTAGCTATTGGCTATGCAAAACCCATGCAGACCATGATACAGACTATGAGACAGCTGCAGGCTGACAACATCAACAATCAGCCCCACATGCCTCCACCGCCACCCCCCGCCTCCTAATAACCGGTTGGGAGAGTTTATGAGGACAAGGCCACCGACCTTTGCTCAAGCTGCCGACCCTATGGATGTGGATGATTGGCTCATGTCCGTGGAGAAGAAGTTAGCTATTGTCCAATGCAGTGACCGGGAGAAGGTGCTTTTCGCTTCTCATCAACTAGTTGGAGCAGCTGCGGATTGGTGGGATTCACTATGCAATGCTCATGAGAACCAAGAGAGAATTACTTGGGCCGAATTCAAGGAGAATTTCCGTTCTCATTTTGTGCCGGGGGGAGTGATGATCTTGAAGAGGCAAGAATTTGAGAACTTGAGGCAAGGAAGATCAAGCGTGAGTGAATATCTCAACAAGTTCACTCAACTCTCAAGGTATGCGCCTGAGGATGTGAGCCGGGACAGCTGTAAGCAATATTTGTTCATGAGAGGCCTCAACAATGAAATTCAAGTGCACTTGCTCAATTGTGACTATGCAAATTTTCAGAAGCTTGTGGACAAAGCAATTGTGGTTGAGAACAAGGTCCGTGAGATGGAACAGGACAACAAGAGGAAGGCGCCATATCAAGGACAACAACAAGGGAGTAATGTGTGCCCTCGCTTTGCGCCTCCTAATGCGCCATATTACAGCTCTTCTATTCCTGCTCAACGCCCTGGTTATGCACCATGCCCAACTCAGTTTGTGCAGCAGCGCCCTGTTATGCAAGCACCTAGGCCTCCAATGCCTTATGCGCCTCGTGCTAATTTTCCTGCTGCAAGTGTTCAAAACCAAGCTCGTCCCAATAATTCTGGTGGAGTTAAGAAGTGTTATACTTGTGGAGAAGCTGGACACTTTGCGCATCAATGTCCTAAGTCAGGCCTTAGTCAAGGAAGCAATGCGCCGAGGCAAAACCCAAGACCCAATGGAGGACAGCCACAAGGGAACCGTGGACAGCAGAATTTTGCTCGTGGCAATGTGAACCATGTCTCTACGGGATGCTCAATAAGCGGATGACGTGGTCATTGGTATGTTTCTCGCCAACTCCAACCCCGCGACTATGTTATTTGATTCTGGAGCATCGCATTCATTCATTGCATCGAAGTATGTTGCCAAGAATAGTTTGCCTATCTCTCATATGGAGTTTACTCTATTGGTTAAGTCTCCTGCAGGAGAGATGAGGACAAATATAGTATGTCCCAAAAGTAAGCCTTAAAATAAGGGGGGTAGACTTCTCCGCCAACCTCATTGTTTTGGATTCTCAAGGATTGGACATTATACTTGGTATGGACTGGTTGAGGAAGCACAATGGAGTTATTGAGTGTGCCACGAAGACGGTGAAGTTGACCAATGAGGAAGGGATCACCGTAGAATTTGAAGCATCTCAAACCACACTGAAGCAATTGGAGCTGAATCATATGGACGGTGCCACAATTGAAGAGATTCTGGTGGTGTGTGAATTTTTGCATGTTTTTCCGGAAGAGTTGCCAGGTATGCCACCTGATCAAGACATTGAGTTTGTTATTGATTTAATACCTGGAACTGCACCTATAGCTAAGAGGCCGTATAGGATGCCTCCTATGGAACTAGCGGAGCTCAAGAAACAAATTCAAGAGCAACTAGAGAAAGGTTTTATTCTCCCTAGTTCCTAACCTTTGGGAGTGCCCGTGCTGTTTGTGGACAAGAAGGATGGAACTCAAAGGATGTGTGTGGATTATCGAGCTCTCAACAAGGTAACAATCAAGAACAAGTACACCTTGCCACGCATAGAAGACTTTTTTGATTAGATGAAGGGTGCTTGTGTCTTCTCTAAGATTTATTTGAGGTCAGGATATTTTCAAATGAAGATTAGACCATCGGACATACCCAAGACAGCTTTTAGGACACGGTATGAATCTTATGAGTACACCGTGATGTCTTTTGGATTGACAAATGCGCCTGCATACTTTATGTACCTCATGAATAAAGTCTTCATGGAGTACTTGGACAAGTTTGTCGTGGTGTTTATTGATGATATTATGATCTACTCGAAGGATGAGAAAGAACATGAGGAACACTTGAGGCTTACATTGCAGAAATTGAGGGAGCATCGATTGTATGCCAAGTTCAACAAGTGTCAGTTTTGGTTGAAAGAGGTGCCATTTTTGGGTCATATCATCTCAGGAGGAGGAGTATCGGTTGACCCCGGGAAAGTGAGAGACGTGTTGAAGTGGGAACCACCGCAAAATGTCAAGGAAATAAGAAGTTTTCTTGGGATGGCTGAATATTATCGTTGGTTCATCAGGGACTTTTCCAAGATAGACAATCCTATGACGGAGTTGCTAATTAAGGGAAAGGCTTTCCAATGGACCCAAGCTTGTCAAAATAGTTTCGAGAAGTTGAAAAAGAGGTTAACAACAGCCCCAGTTTTGGTACTGCCGGATGTGAGCAAGAGTTTTGATATTTATTGCGATGCATCGAGACAAGGACTTGGATGTGTATTGATGCAAGAAGGTCAAGTGGTCGCCTATGCATCAAGACAATTGAAGAAACATGAGCAGAATTACCCACACACAATTTGGAACTCGCAGCCGTGGTACATGCATTGAAGATTTGGAGACACTACATCCTTGGACATAGGTGTGAAATTTATACGGATCATAAGAGTTTGAAGTATATTTTCACACAAACGGATCTGAACTTGAGGCAACAAAGATGGTTGGAGCTCATCAAAGATTATGATTTGGGAATCAACTATCATCCGGGAAAAGCCAATGTAGTGGCCGATGCTTTGAGTAGAAAAGGAGTAAGTCATCAACTCACAGTTCGAGAATTACCATCCGAGTTATGTAAGGAGTTTGAAAGATTGAACCTCAGATTTGTAAATGAGATGGATATGATGGAATTAAACCAACCTTGGAGCAAGAAATTCAAGAGGCACAAACCGTGGATGAAGAGATCAAGGAAATCAAGGAAAGGACCGAAGAAGGGAGAGAACTCAGATTTGATGAAGACGAACATGGTACCTTATGGCTTGGAAAGAGAATCGTTGTGCCTAATGAGAAGCATATTCGGGAGACGATATTAAAAGAGGCACATGACTCACCTTACTCAATTCACCCTGGTTGTACAAAGATGTACAAAGACTTGAAGACTAGCTATTGGTGGGATAGCATGAAGAAGGACATAGCTGAATATGTGGCATTGTGTGATGTGTGTCAACGAGTCAAGGCAGAACATCAAAATCCAGCTGGATTATTGCAACCATTGAAGATCCCGGAATGGAAGTGGGAAGAAATTGGTATGGACTTCATAGTTGGGTTACCGCGTACTCAGTCCGGGTATGACTCAATTTGGGTAATTGTGGATCGCTTAACCAAGTCAGCTCATTTTTTCCCTGTGAAGACCAAATAAACAAGTGCATAATTGGCCGAGATATACATGGAGCATATTGTGTGTCGACACAGAGTACCGAAGAAGATAGTCTCGCATAGAGGTTCTCAATTTACCTCCAGATTTTGGTAGAAATTGCATGAAGCTTGGGGAACAAGGTTGAATTTTAGTTCAGCATATCACCCTCAAACGGATGGACAAACCGAGAGGACCAATCAAATTTTGGAGGACATTTTAAGAGCTTGTGCTTTGAAGCATGGGAAAAGTTGGGACAAAAGCTTGCCATACGCAGAATTTTCATACAACAATAGTTACCAAGCAAGCTTGAAAATGTCACCATACGAAGCGCTTTATGGAAGGAAGTGTAGGACACCTTTATTCTGGAATGAGGCAGGAGAAACTCAAGTATTTGGTCCGGATGTGTTGCAAGAAGCCGAAAAGCAAGTCCAAATAACTCATGAAAACTTGAGGGCTGCCCAATCAAGACAAAAGGGCTATGCGGACAATAGGAGAAGGAAATTAACCTTTGAAGTGGGAGATTTTGTTTACCTCAAGGTGTCACCAATGAGAGGTCATAACAGGTTTAACATAAGGGGCAAGCTAGCACCTCGTTATATTGGACCATTCAAGATTTTGGACAAAAGAGGATAAGCAGCGTATAAGTTGGAGATGCCAGCTCATCTTTCAGACGTACATGATGTCTTTCATGTTTCCCAGCTCAAGAAGTGCTTGAGAGTACCGGAAGAACAAGTGTCAATGGAAGAATTGGAACTAGAGGAAGATTTGGCTTATGTCGAACAACCGGTCAAAATCTTGGAAACTAAGGAGAGGGTCACAAGGAACAAGGTTATTAGATGGTGTAAAGTTCAATGGAAGCACCACACAGAAAAAGAAGCGATGTGGGAATTGGAGGATGATCTCAAGAAGGGATTTCCCTATATCTTCTCTTCCACATCGAATCTCGAGGGCGAGATTCATTTTAAGAGGGGTAGGTTTGTAACACCCTCATTTTCATGCATCATGCCTTGCATGCACTCATATACATGTTTAACTTTAACCCACATAAAGGGGAACGAGTTTAAAATCGATTTGGAGCATTTAAAAATTGATTTGGAACAAAACCGCACTTAAAATGCAGGAAAGTGCGAACTAGTCCGATTTTACTGAGGACTAGTCCGATTTCTCTCTGACTAAAAACGGACTTGTTCATTTTTGCTGCGGACTAGTCCGATTTTGGCTCTGGAAACTTTCGGACTTGTCCAATTTTGTGCGGACTAGTCCGATATTCCAAGAATGCTTGAAAATTGCTAAGTCCTTCGACTTTTTCGGATTAGTCCGTTGTTCCAGCGGACTTGTCCGATTTCCTCTCTGTTTAAAGTCGGACTTGTCCGATTTTTGGCCAGACTTGTCCGATTTTCTCTCTGGACGACTTCAGACTAGTCCGGTCCTTTTCGGACTTGTCCGATATTTCGTGACTCCGAGTTGATCTTTTGTTTTACGACTTGAATCTTGGGTTTCACGTTAAGTGGGCCTAGGGACGTTATGTTTGGTATTATGGTTATGGTTGGTTATGGATTTATTTCTGGTATTGAATATGGTCATTGGCAATGGTGAAACCTAGAATTATTGGTGATGGTAGTTGTCGGTACCCCGCAGACCGGGTACCCCCGCGCACAAGGAGAAAAAGGCTAAGGACTCGGCCTCTACTTGGAGGCAGAGTCCGAGGCTGCCACGTCGTGGAGGGAAGGACCAGATTCTACCTCCCCACCGGGGAGGGCTCCCGGGTTGCCACGTGGCCGGCAGGACCGGACCCTCGCCTCCCCACCGAGGCGGGCTCCAGGGCTGCCACGTAGCCATTGGAACCCCAGGGACCAGACCCGCCTCCCCGCCGAGGCGGGCTCCGGGGCAGCCACGTGGCCGGCAGAACCAGACCCTCGCCTCCCCGTCGAGGTGGGCTCCGGGGCTGCCACGTGGCCGGCAGAACCAGACCCTAACCTCCCCGCCGAGGCGGGCTCCGGGGATGCCACGTATCCATTGGAACCCCAGGGACCAGGCCCATCTCCCCACAGGGAAGGGCTTCGGAACTACCACGTGGCCCGCAGGGCTGAGCCTCCACCCTTCCGCGGAGGTGGGCTCCAGAGGCACCACGTGGCCTATACAGCCAGGCACTCGACTCCCCGCAGAGGCAGGCTCCAGTGCGACCACGTGGCGGACGGCCAACTCGGTGCGGTAGGAGGTCGCAGTAAAGGAAAGAGTGCACTGCTCAGACAGGCATTAAGTACATGCGCCTTCCCCAGGCGAAGCGGAGTCGCGCATGCGCAAGTCAAGGCTCCGGTGTCCTGTCTTGTCCAAGTAGCCTGTACAAACCCACGACGCAAGACGGACGAGTAAGCCGTGGGGACAAGACGGACGGGACATGCTCTGCCATCATGAACAAATATGTGTAGCCCTGGCGCACGGCGTGGCCGGGCACCACATTGAAGCCCCTGACAAAGGGAAGTAGATAGAATTAAATCCTAGATCATGTATAGGATTTGGCTCTCCCCGGGACCACCTGTCGGGCCCTGGGGCCCACCTTGTGACTACGGAGTCCTTGGACTATAAATGGACTCGGCAGACGAACTTCACAGAGGATCGAAACTCAGACACGCTCAAGCAAGAAAATACACAAACACTCCCGTGGACGTAGGGTGTTACGCTCCGGCGGCCCGAACCACGTAAACCCTCTGTGTTCATCATCTCGCTGCGCTCAATCTCCTGGGACTAGCCCTCCTGAATCCAAAAAACCTCCGTAGGCTGCTCTCTAAGCAGGTCCGGGGGAAGTGTCGTTTACGACCTTCGACATTTGGCACGCCAGGTAGGGGGCTTTTTCCCCGTAAAGATTTCCACCAGCAGTATGGTGAACACTCGTTCCAATGCTAGCTCCTCCAGGCCATGCTCGTTCTTGCATATTCTCTGTCATATGCTAGGGCACTCCCTTCTTGTCTCGCGCCTAGTGTAGTTATGCAATCCTGCTGCTGGCAGGTCTGCTTGAGGTTCCTGTGATGTATTTGGGTTCTTTGGTTGTTTTCCTGCTCGGGAGCCCGTGGCGCCGAATGGTCACTCCCCTGAAAAGCTAACGCCCGTGGGAGGTCCAAAGTGTACATCCTGCTTAGTCTGGTCCTGCACCCTAAACATGTACACTTTGCCTCTTCAGCGCTAACGACTGAGTACAGGGGGCCGTACGACACACACTCCTGAGCAGGGCGATAACCATAATCCGGATATCGTCGCACTGAATTACCCATGCACCATAAGTTCGGCTCGGGACCGTAAGACATAACGAGACTAAAAGCAGGGAAGGAGTAACCGACGAGCAAAATTATTTACATTATGCTTTAATTTTTTTGCTTACTTTCGCATACCGACTGTCATATGCTCAGTTACATTTCTCCTGTCTCGTCCTAGTTGGAGTTGTGCTATCCTACTAAAGGCGGTTCTGCATGAGGTACATGCGATGTGTTTGGGGTTTGATGATCGTTTTCTTGGTCGGGTCCATGGTGTCGAATGGTTCTAACTCCGGAAAGGCTAATGCCGAGCTGGAGGTCCAAGGTGTGTAGCCTGCTTAGCCTGGTTCTATACCCTAAGCATACACACCTTGCCTCCCAGTGCTAACAGCTGAGTACAGGAGGCCGGACGGCTCATGCCCTGAGCAAGGCAGCGACCATAACCTGGATGCTGTCGCACCGAGTTACCCATGCCCCGTATCTTAGCTAAGGATCGTAAGCCATAACGAAACTAAAGAGCAGGGAAGTGGTGACCGATGAGCGAAATTACTTTTTGTCTACCGTGTGTGCAGGACATACAGGGAGCCGCCGCCGACGACGTTCCACACGTCCGTGGTAGGCGCCGACGCCACTTCTCGGAGCTCCGGCGCCCCCCCCCCCCCCAATGGGGCCGCCGATGTCACTTCTCTGAGCTCCGGCGCCCCCAAATGGGGGCGTCGACGTCACTTCTCCGAGCTCCGGCTCCCCCCAAAGGGGACCGCCGACGCCACTTCTCGGAGCTCCGGCGCCCCCCAATGGGGCCACCGACGTCACTTCTCCGAGCTCCGGCACCCCCCAAGGGGGGCCACCGACGCCACTTCTCGGAGCTCCGGCGCCCCCCTAGGGGGCCGCTGAAGTCACTTCTCCGAGCTCTAGCGCCCCCAAATGGGGCCGTCGACGACACTTCTCCGAGCTCCGACGCCCCCCACGGGGGCCGCTGGCGTCGCTTCCCCAAGCTCGAGTGCCCCCAAGGGGGCCCGCTGGCGTCACTTTTGCAAGACAAGATGAAGGCCCCACCTACGGGGTCGTCACCTCCCCCGAGGTGGGCCCGGGGGCCACTATCGGTACCCCGCAGACCGGGTACCCCCGCGCACAAGGAGAAAACAGCTAAGGACTCGGACTCTACATGGATGCCAAATTCGAGGCTGCCACGTCGTGGAGGGAAGGACCGGATCCTGCCTCCCCGCCGAGGTGAGCTCCGGGGCTGCCATGTGGCCGGCAGAACCGGACCCTCGCCTCTTCGTCGAGGCGGGCTTTGGGGCTGCCACGTAGCCATCGTAAACCCCGGGATCGGACCCGTCTCCCCGCAGGGAAGGGCTCCGGGGCCGCCATGTGGCACGCAAGACAGACCCCCCCCCCCCCCCCCCCCCGGAACTGCCACGTGGCCCGCAGGGCTGAGCCTCCGCCCTTCCGCGGAGGTGGGCTCCAGAGGCGCCACGTGACCTGTACAGCCGGGCGCTCGTCTCCCTGCAGGGGCAGGCACCGGTGCTACCACGTGGCGGACGGCCAACTCAGTGCGGTAGGAGGCCGTAGTAAAGGTAAGAGTGAACTGCTCAGACAGGCATTAAGTACGCGCGCCTTCCCCAGGTGAAGCGGAGTCGCGCATGCGCAAGTCAAGGCTCCAGTGTCCTGTCTTTTACAAGTAGCTGGTACAGACCCACGACACAAGACGGATGAGTAAGCCGCGGGGACAAGACAGACGGGACATGCTCTGCCTCATGAACAACTATGTGTAGCTCTGGTGCACGGCGTGGCCGGATGGCACATTGAAGCCCCTGACAAAGGGAAGTAGATAGCATTTAATCCTAGATCTTGTATAGGATTTGACTCTCCCCGGGACCACCTGTCGGGCCCCGGGGCCCACCTTGTGACTGCGGAGTCCTGTTAGCGCTGAAGAGGCAAAGTGTACATGCTTAAGGTGCAGGACCAGACTAAGCAGGATGTACACTTTGGACCTCCCACGGGCGTTAGCTTTTCAGGGGAGTGACCATTCGGCGCCACGGGCTCCCGAGCAAGAAAACAACCAAAGAACCCAAATACATCACATGAACCTCAAGCAGACCCGCCAGCAGCAGGATTGCATAACTACACTAGGCGCGAGACAAGAAGGGAGTGCCCTAGCATATGACAGAGAATATGTGAGAACGAGCATGGCCTGGAGGAGCTAGCATTGGAACGAGTGTTCACCATACTGCTGGTGGAAATCTTTACGGGGAAAAAGCCCCCTACCTGGCGTGCCAAATGTCAAAGGTCGTAAACGACACTTCCCCCGGACCTGCTTAGAGAGCAGCCCGCAGATGTTCTTTGGATTCACGAGGGCTAGTACCAGGAGATTGAGCACAATGAGATGATGAACACATAGGGTTTATGTGGTTCGGGCCGCCGGAGCGTAACACCCTACGTCCACGGGAGTGTTTGTGTATTGCCTTGCTTGAGCGTGTCTGAGTTTCGATCCCTGTGAAAGTCGCCTGCCGAGTCCTTTTATAGGAACTGAGTCGATGACGTGCACCCTAAGCATGTACATCCTTGTGACTTTTGCACCCCGCGTGCGACCAGTCGACGACGACGTCCCGGTAAAGGTCGTCAGGATTGGCTCCGAGGCTGCCCAGACAACTCGCACTGCGGGGAACTTGGACAACAAATAGGAACTCGCACTCGTCACCTTCCTCCGGGACAACGTTGATGTGTTTGCATGGCAACCATCACAAATGCCCGGGATCCCCAGGGAGGTGATTGAGCACCATCTGAAGATCTACCCTGACACCCGACCGGTGCAACAGAAGCCCATGAAACAGTCCATCGAGCGGCAAAACTTCATCCGTGAAGAAATCAAGAAGTTGCTCGATGCTGGTTTCATCCGGGAGGTCCACCACCCGCGGTGGTTGGCCAACCCTGTTGTCGTCCCCAAGGCTGGCGGGAAACTCCGGATGTGCATCGACTACACCAACCTCAATAAGGCATGCCCAAAGGATCCATTCGCTCTTCCTAGGATAGATCAAATAGTAGACTCAACATCAGGCTGTGATCTTCTGTGTTTCCTAGATGCATATTCTGGTTTCCACCAAATACCAATGTCTAGGGAAGATGAAGAACACACTGCTTTCATAACAATAGATGGCCTGTATTGTTATGTCTCCATGCCTTATGGACTTAAGAATGCTCTCCCCACCTTTGTACGTGCAATGCATACGACATTTGGGGACCTCATTAGAGATCTGGTAGAGGTGTATGTCGATGACATCGTGGTAAAGATTAGAGCCCGCACATCCTTATTAGACAACCTAGCCCAAGTCTTCAGCAAGCTGCGCACGACACGCACGATGCTGAACCCCGACAAGTGCGTCTTTGGGGTTTCTACAGGGAAGCTCCTTGGTTTCTTGGTCTCGCACCGAGGAATCAAAGCTAACCCAGAGAAGATTAAGGCAATAGAACTGATGCGGCCGCCGGCCCGCATCAAGGACGTGTAGAAGATTGCAGGGTGTTTGGCAGCCCTCAGCCAGTTCATCTCAAGACTGGCTGAGCGAGCGCTGCCCTTCTTCAAGATTCTACGGAAGTCGGGTCCCTTTGTGTGGACCGAGGAAGCGGAAGCGGCATTCCAGGAGCTCAAGAAGCACCTGACGACGCTACCCATCATGGTGGCGCCAGAACCCGGCAGACCACTCCTGCTTTACATCACCGCAACAATGGAGGTGGTCAGCATGGTCTTGGTTGCAGAGTGGCCTGAGCTACTGCCGCAGCAAGCACTCGAGGGAGCCCCTGAGGAGGAAGCTGAGCCTCAGGGCCCGGACCCAGCAGAGGACCCCCTCGCTGTGTACTCCAGTGACCAAGTGCCCTCCGGGTCCCAGCCCCCGGAGGTCCGACTAGATCCTGGGGCCCACATTCCCCAGGATATAGACGCATTTCAAGGAGCTCTGGACCCCCTAGGGAGGGTTCGGACCTCCCAACGGTCAGTCTACTACATCAGTGAGGTCCTCCATAAAGCAAAAACAAGATATCTGGAGGTACACAAACTGTTGTATGCAGTGCTCATAGCGTCGAGGAAGCTCCGGCATTACTTCCAGGCTCATCGGGTTTCAGTGGTCACCTCCTTCCCACTAAAGACCGTACTCCACAGCCCCAACTCGACTGGCAACGTCGCCAAGTGGGCAGCGGAGCTGGCAGAGTTCGAGCTGGAGTTCTTACCTCGACATGCAGTCAAGAGCCAAGCACTGACGAACTTCTTGGCAGAATGGACTCCATCGCCAAGCAACCCAGGGGGCCTGGACAATGGAGAAACGGTGCCCAAGGCTCCAGTTTTCACCAAAACCCCCTGGAAGCTCTACTTCGACGGCTCCTCGCGGATGCAGGGGGCCGGGGCCGGGGTCCTGCTCCTCACCCCGACTGGGGAGCAGTTCAAGTACATGGTGCGCCTCGACTTCAAGGCGACTAACAACATGGCAGAATACGAGGCCCTAATCTTTGGGCTAAAAACTGCCCTGGCTCTCAATGTCCGTCAGCTTCTGGCTAAAGGTGATTCTCAGCTGATCATCAAGCAAGCCAAAGGGGAGTGCAGTTGTAATGACCCTCAGCTGGCAGCATACTTGCTGCATGTCCGAAAGCTGGAGAAGGACTTTGAAGTCTTGGACCTGTGCCATGTACCCCAAGCCGACAACTCAATCGCAGACGACCTGTCAACGAAAGCCTCCACAGGGGCCCCCGTGCCTGAAGGAGTCTTTGCAAGGACGTTATCGCGACCAACCGCCCGGGCAGCCGAAGCGGGCGAAGGGGGTGAGCCCAGCACCTCGAAGCTGGCAGTCCCGGCGGCCCTGCTACCATGGAGTCCGCCAAGGATCGTATGCGCCACCGGGGGCTCCGAGCTACCGGGTGCCCAAGATCCAAAGGCTCAAGCAAGTCCCGATGGATGGATCTCGGAGGTCCGGGACTACTTGAAAGACAACATCCTTCCCAAAGAATATGCCCTGGCAGAAAGGATAGTCTGCATGGCTAAGAGGTACACGCTGGTGGAAGGGGATCTCTACCGACGTGGCGCCAACGACATCCTGCTGCGATGCATTACCCGGGAGGAGGGCTGCGACTTGCTCGCAGAGATCCATGGAGGCGAGTGTGGGAACCACGCGTCATCCCGCACGCTGGTCGGCAAAGCCTTTCGGCATGGCTTTTACTGGCCGACAGCGCTTTAGGATGCCACCGAGATGGTCAGGAGATGCAAGGCGTGCCAGCTCCATGCCAGGCAGATCCACACACCAGCTCAGGCGCTGCAGATGATCCCTCCCTCATGGCCATTTGCTGTGTGGGGGTTGGATATCCTGGGACCCTTTCCCAGAGCTATTGGAGGATTCCAGTACCTCTACGCCGCCGTAGACAAGTTCACCAAGTGGCCGAAAGCCGCCCCAGTTGTCACCATCAACAAGCAGTCATCAGTCAAATTCATCAAGTCGATCGTCTGCTGGTTCGGGGTCCCGAACAGAATCATCACTGATAACGGGACCCAGTTCACAAGTGCAACATTCCAGGAATACTGCGAGGACCTTGGGATCCAAGTCTGCTATGCATATGTTGCTCATCCAGAGAGCAATGGACATGTCGAGAGGGCCAATGCAGAGATCCTCAAGGGCCTCAAGACTCGCACATTCTCACACCTTGAGAAGCATGGTGCAAATTGGGTAGATTAGCTTCTGTGTGCACTGTGGGCTAGCCAGACATCAACCAGCCAGGCTACGGGGGAAACACCTTTCTTCCTGGTGTACGGGGCAGAGGCCGCCCCCCCCCCCCCCAGAAATCACCATGGGCTCCCCCCGTGTCCGGATGTACGACGAAGCCGCGCAGGACCAGCTCCGGTGTGAAGACGTGGACCTCGTCGACGAGGGATGAGTGAGAGCGGCTCTCCGAAATGCACGGTACAGGCAGACGCTCCAGCGCTACCAACAGAGAACCGTGCAGAGTAGGGAGCTAAAGGTAGACGACCTGGTGTTGCGTTGCATACTCTCCCGAGAAGGGGCTAACAAACTCTCCCCCAGCTGGGAGGGTCCCTTCCGGGTTACAGAGGTTTGCCGCCCAGGGTGCGTCCGCCTAGCTACGGAGGATGGAGAGCGACTACCCAACCCGTGGAACATCGAGCACCTCCGTAAGTTCTACCCCTAGACCAGTGTTAGGACAATTTTCTTTCATTGTAAAAGGTACATAGTGCCTAGGGACAATACTTAGGGTTACTAAGGCTACGGAGATGGGGCTCTGAGTGCACATTTCACTTAGCCTGGTCCAGAACCCTAAGTAGGTGCACTGGACTTCCTTTGTCGCCTGGGCCAGGTCGTTCCCCTTGTAAAGTCTGTTCCATCTTATGGGAAACCGCAATGAAAGAATGTTGTCCTGCCCTGTATGGGGTTTGTCATTCAAAAAATTATCTTTATTTTTTTATGATATTGCTATAAGTTCGTCATAGCTCGTGATCTATCATGGGCGCTGTCATTTTTTCCCTGCTTCAGCAATAGTGGGAGCCTTGCTGTCCGGTTGTAGATGGGATTGCTTGAGGTACCTGCAATGTGCCTGGGGCCTCAGATGTTCCCATACTCGGGGGCCTGTGTCTCCAGACGGTCTCCCCCGGGAAAGGCTTACGCCAAGCAGGAGGTCCAGGGGCACAACCTGCTTAGCCTGGTCCTATACCCTAAGCATGTGCGCTCTGCCTCCCCAGCGCTGCAGCTGAGTACAGGGGGCCAGATGGACCACCCTTAGGTAGTGTGGATGGCGACCCCTGGGTGCAGATGCACTGAATCACCCAAGCCCCATGAGTCAGCCCAAGATCGTAAGTCAAGTGACACTAAAAAAGAGCAGGGGGGAAATGACCAGCGGACAGAATTACTTCTCCTATTTTTGATCTATACGCAGGTCTTCAAGGAGCTATCTCGGCAATAACCATCAGAGTACCCACGAAGATGGCGGGCACTGCTGGACCGAAGCTCCAGCGGCACCCCCAGGGGGCCTGCCATCGACCTTTCACCAAAGATGGTGGGCACTGCCGGGCTGAAGCTCCGGTGGCACCCCCAGGGGGCCCGCCATTGACCTTTCACCAAAGATGGTGGGCACCGCCGGACTGAAGATCCAGCGGCACCCCCAGGGGGCCTGCTGTCGATGTTTCACCGAAGATGGTGGGCACCGCCGGACTGAAGCTCCGGCGGCACCCCCAGGGGTCCGACCGTCGACGTCCCTGCATACTCAATAACAGCAACGCTACCTACGCATCCTAGGCTCTCCTGCAATCGCCCGCCCTAAGTTCTAGGCATTTGACAGGTGTGCCCATAGCAACTGGCCACACCTGCCAGGGGGCCACACTCCGGGGGATGGCAGGTCTGGGAAGCTAAGGAACAACAGGCAACTAGAAGATATTGCTGAAAAGTAAAACATGCTAAGTATGAGGGGCACTCCAAGCAGATTTTTTGTTCCAAAATGAAGGTCATTCATCACAAACAACTACAAAGAAAAACTGAAAGAAACACAAGATATAAGCAGTGCATGGGGAGCCCTCAGCCGCTCCGCTGGAATCTCGAGGTGATGAGCGCCACGGCATCTGAGACTTCAGATTTGGCGGCCTCCTCCCTCTCGGCAATGGGCCCCTCGAGGACCGGCTGAAGAGGGACATCAGGGTACCAGCTCCGGTAGCAGGACAGGATGTGCGTCGCCACCTCCTTCACCAGAATTTTCCCCTCTGCCTCCAGTTGGTTGTCGATGACGGCCCCCAGTGAACGCATCTTCAAGCTGGTAGAGTCAAGAGCTGGGAACACCTGACTCACCTCCTGCGCTTGTTCCCCCACGCGCACCGGGCTGAAGCCGAGCAGCACCAGAGCTGTGTCGGCGTCGCCCAGGAACTCCCAGGCCTTCTGGGCCGCAATAAAACGCGACGCCTGGAGCTTCTGCACCTCCTGCTGGGCTGCCGCCAGCGCCCGGGGGCCGCCGTCCAGGAACCGCTTCTCCTTGGCTGCCAGGGCCTTCTCGCGCTCGCCGACCTCCTTCTCGTGGCAGCTCAAGTCACCCTCCTTGAGGGAGATGTTGAACTCGCGGTCCAGGAGAGCCTGGCGCTCAGCGAGCTGGGCTTGCTGTGCCTCAGCCAGGGCAGCATCCCGGCGGTCTAGCTCGGCTGCGTGGATTCTCGACCCTTCCTGCTGGAGGACGAGCCGGTGGGAGGTCACCTCCACCTCAGCCTGCTTCGCCGCCAACTCCTGCTCCCGTTTGGCAAGAGCAGCCTCCAGGCGAGATAACAGCTGCTGGAGCTCCTAGTAGGACTAGAGGCAGGAGCTGGCCTCAGCATGGATCGCCGCAGCGTCCGCCTTCAGCTTTTGGGTGACGCCGTCCAGACGAGCGATAAGCTCTCGCTCCTGGTCGAGGATTTTCATCTCCTCCAGGATGACCGCCTCCCGTTGCGCCACCCGACTCTTCGCCAACTGGGTCCGGGCTTCCAGGGTCCTCGCCCATCCCCGAAGCCAGTCCTCCTCGTCCTCGAGCCTCCCCCTCTCCCGGTCGAGGGCCGCCCGAGCCTGCCAAAAACTGGAGTAGGCTACGGCCATGGCTTTAGATAGGGGGAGGGGCTCCACCGTAGCCGCGGTCCCCTGCCTCCCCACCTCTTCAATATCGTCCTCCATTTGGAGGACCACCGGGGAGACGGGGACCAGAGCTCCCCCAATCGGAGAAGGCTGGGGGGAACCGCCACTGGAAGCAGGCGCGTCGTCTCCAGGGGCCCCCTCCCCAGCGGAGGCCCCAGCACTGCTACTGACAGATCCTAAGCCGGCTCCGGGAGCTCCACCCGGGGCGGTTGCACCAGCCGACGTAGCGGTATCAGTCGGCACGGTAGCATCGGTCGGTGCGGAGTAGCCGGTTGATGCGGAGTCATTGGCGGGCGCGGCACCAGTCGTCGACGTGCGCTGCGGACCCTCAGCAGCTGCTGTAGGGGCCTCGGGCACGGAGGCCCGGGGCACCTCGGCGGCAGCAGCCCGGTGCGCCCGAGCTGGGTCCGAGGCTGCAGAGGAGCCTCGTGAGCCGACTGGAGCAGCATGCCCACTAGCAAAAGGGCGCACGGGCGGAGAAGGAGTAGCCACAGTTGCGCTGAAATCAGACAAACCCGAATCATAAGGATATTACAGGGTAAGCACACAGCAAAGAACATCCAAGATGAAATTTATGCAGACTTATCGGGGGACATTGAAGTTCCACCGCTTCCCGAAAGGGTTGGGGGAGTTCGGACCCCTCGAACCCGCGGTGGGGGCCGCTGCGTGTGCTGGGGGCCCCTGAGATGGAGGAGTCGGTGGCATTCCCGAAGTCTGGCGCTCCTCCGAACGGCGAGGGAACGCTGGGGTCCCATCGGCATTGAGGAGCCTCCCCTTCTTGCGCGTCGAGGACTCGGGCGGCAAAGTGGCGCCACCAGCACCCCCTGACGCCGAGTGCGGCGGGACTCCGGCATCCTGATGAGGGGCGAAGAGAACTGAAGGCGGCGACCGGGCGCGCTTCTTGGGGGTCGGGTCCGACACCGGCATTGGTGCTTTCCCTTTCACCTTGTCAGCAGAGGCGCTGTTGCCTCCCCACTGACGGTGCTGGAGCCCGCATGAGGGGTCATCGCTTGAGGGATCTTCGTCGCTTGAGGGATCTCCGCCTCCCTCAGCATCGCAATGTCAACCCCCTAGAACGGGTCTCCAATCTGGTGCTGCGCCAGCCCGGACTCGTCGAGTGTCGGCATCGCCTTCAGCATCCGCCTCTTCAGCTCAGAGTCTGAGCACATGGGGCAGCAGGCCGCCTGAAGGGCCAGTCCCTCAGGGGAAACGTCATCGGGGAAGACCCGGACCAGCATTTCGTGCAACATCTGCTCGTCCAGGTTGGAGTTGGGGCTGGTCTCGAGCCGGGTGCAGTCCGTTAGGCCAGTGTACATCCACGTCGGGCGGGTGTGGCGCTGGAGCGGAGCCATGCGTCGGGACATGAAGTCCCTCAACACCATCGCAGACGTCAGCCCGTGGTACGCCAGCATCTGGATCCTCTCCAGCACCGGGTCAAACGCCTTCTCCAGCTCTGGGCGCTCCTCCCAGAACGACCGCTCGGAGTAGGGGGTCCCGGTGGGGAGGCATATCCGGTCGTGAGCCTCGACCTTGACGATCATCCAATCTTCGCGCCATTGCTCCCATCGTGCAGAGCTGAAGGAAGCAATGTACATAGAGGGGACCTTGCTTCGGCGCTAGAAGTAGTAGGCGCCGAGCTGATCCTTCGAGCTTTTGCCGGTGGCCCTCAGTACAAAGAAGTATGTAAAGAGCTTCACCGATGACATCACCCCCACAAACATCTCGTAGAGGTGAGCAAAGACCACCAGCAAGGCGATTGAGTTCGGCGGGAGGTGGTGGAGTTGGAGGCCGAAGGTCTCTAGAAGCATTACCAGGAAGGCGGATGCTGGCGGAACGAAGCCGGCCAGCACGTATGACAAGAACAACACCATTTCCCTGTCGGTGAGGTTCAGCGGGAGCTTCTCGGGGCGGAGCCACTTCTCCTGCTCAGTGGCGTGCCAGCCGAGAAGCCGACGCACGGGAACCAGATCGGCAGATCTGGACAGCCGGGACTTGGGCAGGATGCTCGCCATGAGGATTGAAGGAGGAGGCTCTGGAAGGGGAGATCGGGAGCTAGAGCGCAAGAACTGGGCTTGGGGCAAGAGGCACGAGCGCAAGGATGCAGAAGCGGAAGAAAGGACCCTTAGGGGGGAATGTCTCTTTTTATTCATCTCTGCAAGCCAACAGACGCGACATGTGAATCGCCACAGCCTCGGTAGAAGAGCAACAGACCCGCATAGGCAATGACATGAGGGCATGGGTCGCTCGTCAAAGAAGACGAGCCGGGTGGCCAAATATGCGGGAGGTAACTCGGCAGTTTCTAAAAAGGCAAAAGCAGCAGAAGTGCACGAGCCACCTTGGGAACCGCCGCAGTTAAAGCACGATTGAAAGTAGAAGTCATGTCGCGCGGCGCACGTCCCGCGCCTCCGCTTACCAGAGGGAGATGCGTAGCCGCAATGGCAGGGACGTGCCGCCCGGGGAATTGCTCCAAAATGGAATCGAAAGAGTTGCACGGGAAGATAAGGAAGAAGACCCCACCTGCGGTATCAACGACTCTCCCGAGGTGGGCTCGGGGGCCACTGTCGGTACCCCGCAGACCGGGTACCCCCGCGCACAAGGAGAAAACAGCTAAGGACTCGGCCTCTACTTGGAGGCAGAGTCCAAGGCTGCCACGTCGTGGAGGGAAGGACCAGATTCTACCTCCCCGCCGGGGCGGGCTCCTGGGCTGCCACGTGGCCGGTAGGACCGGACCCTCGTCTCCCCGCCGAGGCGGGCTCCGGGGCTGCCATGTGGCCGGCAGAACCAGACCCTCCCCTCCTCGCCGAGGCGGGCTCCGGGGCTGCCACGTAGCCAATGGAAACCCAGGGACCAGGCCCCCTCCCTGCCGAGGCGGGCTCTGGGGCAGCCACGTGGACGGCAGAACCAGACCCTCACCTCCCCGCCGAGGCAGGCTCCGGGGCTGCCACGTGGCCGGTAGAACCAGACCCTCGCCTCCCCGCCGAGGCGGGCTCCGGGGCTGCCACGTAGCCATTGGAACCCCAGGGACCAGGCCCGTCTCCCCACAGGGAAGGTCTCCGGAACTACCACGTGGCCCGCAGGGCTGAGCCTCCGCCCTTCCGTGGAGGTGGGCTCCAGAGGCGCCACGTGGCCTGTACAGCCAGGCGCTCGACTCCCCGCAGAGGCAGGCTCTGGTGTGACCATGTGGCAGACGACCAACTCAGTGCGGTAGGAGACCACAGTAAAGGAAAGAGTGCGCTACTCAGACAAGCATTAAGTACGCGCACCTTCCCCAGGCGAAGCGGAGCCGCACATGCGCAAGTCAAGGCTCTAGTGTCCTGTCTTGTCCAAGTAGCCGGTACAGACCCACGACGCAAGACGGACGAGTAAGCCGTGGGGACAAGACGGGCGGAACATACTCTTCCATCATGAACAACTATGTGTAGCCCTGGCGCACGGCGTGGCCGGGCGGCACATTGAAGCCCCTGACAAAGGGAAGTAGATAGCATTAAATCCTAGATCTTGTATAGGATTTGGCTCTCCCCGAGACCACCTGTCGGGCCCCGGGTCCCACCTTGTGACCGCGGAGTCCTTGGACTATAAAAGGACTCGGCAGACGACCTTCACAGACACGCTCAAGCAAGACAATACACAAACACTCCCGTGGATGTAGGGTGTTACGCTCCAGCGGCCCGAACCACATAAACTCTCTGTGTTCATCATCTCGCTGCGCTCAATCTCCTGGGACTAGCCCTCGTGAATCCAAAGAACCTCCGCGGGCTGCTCTCTAAGAAGGTCCGGGGGAAGTGTCATTTACGACCTTTGACAGTAGTGAATTTAGACTGGTATTATGATATTACTTATGATTATGATGGGTTTACTTCACATACATATAATATATTGCTTTTCAAATGTTTTAATGTACTTTTCAGCACTTTGTGTGACGCCCGGTTCCGAAAACTGAACCAAGCTAACGCATATGTGTGCCCAGGATGTTCATCACACATACACGAGTGCAATCACAAAAGAGTATACAGAAAATTACCATAGAACAAGATTAATTAACCAAATTTTATTACCCAAATCATATTATCCTTGAATACAAGCTCTAATGAATATTAATGACAAATTCAACTAATGCAGCGGAAATAAACTAATTAAGCAACTATGCAGCATAAGCAATAGGATATAGCGCAGCTCCAATCAACACCACAGGCAAAGCTGACGGTAGACACGGCCTAGAACTCCGCATTATCGCCATTTAAATCCCAGTCCTAACCTGCAACTATTGGGGTGGGGGATTGCAAGAGTGAGTACATGTCGTACTCAGCAAGTGCAGAAAGTATGACATGTGGCTTATTCAAACGTCGACAATAATAATGGTAAAGTGCTGAAAAGTACATTAAAACATTTGAAAAGCAATATAGTATAAGTATGTGAAGTAAACCCATCATAATCATAAGTAATACCGTAATACCAAATCTGAATTCATTACCATCATCAAAAATTCCAGATTTCACCATTGCCAATAACCAGATTCAATACCAGAGATAAACTCATAACCAGCCATAACCATTACCAAACCATAACCATCCCAAATTCCAATTTACCTCTAATCATGGAAGTTGTCCAGGTGCTCTTAACCGGGAGCACGGCTATCATGATAGTTTTCATACTCTGCAGAGTTTGTACCACTTTACCCACGTGTTTGTGATTTCATCACCCGTCGGCGACTAAAGAACCTCCCTTATGCCAATTATACTTCCTTTAGTGTATGGCCAAGAGATCACAAAATAGCCTTTACAAAGGGATTACTAGCCTATTCAGACCCCACTGAGGTTTCACCGGTGGCGATGTCTCCAACTGAGCACATCTTCAACCAAGGGCCCCCTCTTGAGCCATTCGGATCCCAGGGTAGTCCCACCAATCATCAACAAACCCAATCCGACTACCCCTTCCCCGAGCATCCACAATGGTCCAAACAACACTAGCAAAGCCCTAATTAATCAGCTACGCCGCACCCATAACTTGGCCTCGTGGTGGCACTGTAGTCCTGGCTTATTCTCGCATGAACCGGTCCTTAGATCTAAAGCAAGCAACCCACCATAACATCCAACCCATCCACATACCAGGCTTGCTTAGATCACCCATCACCATACCAGATTTAACCAGTCCACATTAACCAGAATATCATTAATACATAATAAAATGTGTAGTGTTGGTTTTTCCATCCCAATTAATTAAGCGAAGCATAAAGGTAAAAACCCTTCCCGACTCTCTACCATAAATTCCAGGTGACAAGGGTGGTTTAACAATTCTAGTAAACTTCCTACCATAGGATTTCCCATCAATTTGACACAGCATGCAGTTTTGTAAACAAAACATTTATTTTAAAACAGGATCAATATGCTTCAAGGACACTTTCCTTGCTCTTGCTGTTGATTAGGGTCAAAGCCTTCAAACTCTTGATGCTGTAGATCCTCCGCGGCACTCTCTAGCGCAAAACCGTCTAATCCACACAATAAACATACAAGACAAGAAACACAATCAAAGAGTGCACAAATATTTCTCAATATGACATGACATGCATGATTAATGCAAATGCAAGGTAGAACTTGTTACTAGATTGCTTTTAATGATCACTAACTAGCTCTAATAGATTTTAACAAGTTTATACAGGTTTGGATTCGATTAGATCAAATTTTAAAATTAATTCAACACAATTTAACCAGAAAGATCGGACTAGTCCGCTAGGGACCGGACAAGTCCGCACTTGACGAGATCAGCAGATTAGGGTTTTCTAGATCGATGTGAATTTGGAGATTAGGGGTTGAATTCACATAAGGAAAAGAGAATAGAAGGTATACCAGGTGTTTAGAACTCCAATGAACCAAGAAACTTGGAGGTAACACTTTGATCTTGATGATCTAGGGTTGGTGATGAACTTGGAGATGAATTGGTGGTGAAGGATGAAACTTGGTGGAGATCTTGATCCTCCTTCGTTTCCTCCTCTTCTTCTTCTTGTTTGGGATCTTCTCCTCCCTCCTTGATGGTGGCTCCCCACGAACTAGGGTTTGGGTGGGTGGAAAAGTGGCAAATAGATGTCAAACCAAGGGGTGGGGTTGTTTATATAGACGTGGAGGCTAGGGTTAGATGGATTTCGAGTTTAGGATGAGTAGAGGCCGGTTTAGAGTCCCACATGGGCTCTAAAAGAGTTGGGCACGACGTCCCTAGGCCCAGTTGACGTGAAACCCAAGAAACAAGTCGTAAAACAAAAGGTCAATCTCGGAGTCACGAAATATCGGACAAGTCCGGACGGGACCGGACTAGTCCGAAGTCGTCCAGAGAGAAAATCGGACAAGTCTGGCAAAAAATCGAACAAGTCCGATCTTAGTCAGAAAGGAAAACGGACAAGTCCGCTGGAACACCGGACTAGTCCGGAAAAGTCCAGGGACTTAGCAAATTTTCAAGGATTCATGGAATACCGGACTAGTCCGCACAAAATCGGACAAGTCCGAAGTTGTCTAGAGGCAAATATCGGACTAATCCGCAGCAAAAACGGACAAGTCCATTTTTAGACAGAGAGAAATCGGACTAGTCCTCAGCAAAACTGGACTAGTCCGCACTTTCCTACATTTTTAAGTGCGGTTTTGCTCCAAATCAATTTTAAACTTGTTCCTCTTGTTATGGGTTAATGTTAAACATGTATATGAGTGTATGCAAGGCATGATGCATGAAAATGAGGGTGTTACAAACCTACCCCCCTTAAAATGAATCTCGCCCTCGAGATTCGACGCGGAAGAGAAGAGATAGGGAAAGTCCTTCTTGATATCATCCTCTAGCTCCCAAGTTGCTTCTTTTTCTATGTGGTGCTTCCATTGAACCTTACACCATCTAATAACCTTGTTCCTTGTGACTCTCTCCTTGGTTTCCAAGATTTTGACCGGTTGCTCGGCATACGTCAAATCTTCCTCTAGTTCCAATTCTTCCATTGGCACTTGATCTTCCGGTACCCTGAGACACTTCTTGAGTTGGGAAACATGAAACACATCATGTACGTCTGAAAGATGAGCTGGCACCTCCAACTTATATGCTACTTCTCCTCTTTTGTCCAAAATCTTGAATGGTCCAACATAACGAGGTGCGAGCTTACCCCTTATGTTAAACCTCTTATGAACTCTCATTGTTGACACCTTGAGGTAAACAAAATCTCCTATTTCAAAGGCTAATTTCCTTATCCTATTGTTCGCATAGCCTTTTTGTCTTGATTGGGCAGCCCTCAAGTTTTCACGAATTATTTGGACTTGCTTTTCGGCTTCTTGTAACACATCCGGACCAAATACTTGAGTTTCTCCTGCCTCATTCCAGAATAAAGGTGTCCTACACTTCCTCCCATAAAGTGCTTCATATGGTGACATTTTCAAGCTTGCTTGGTAACTATTGTTGTATGAAAATTCTGCGTATGGCAAGCTTTTGTCCCAACTTTTCCCATGCTTTAAAGCACAAGCTCTTAACATGTCCTCCAAAATCTGATTGGTCCTCTCGGTTTGTCCATCCGTTTGAGGATGATATGCTGAACTAAAATTCAACCTCGTTCCCAAAGCTTCATGCAATTTTTGCCAAAATCTGGAGGTAAATTGAGAACCTCTATCCGAGACTATCTTCTTCGGGACTCCATGTCGACACACAATATGCTCCATGTATATTTCGGCCAATCGTGCAGCTGTATACTTGGTCCTGACAGGGACAAAATGAGCTGACTTGGTTAAGCGATCCACAATTACCCAAATTGAGTCATACCCGGACTGAGTACGTGGTAACCAACTATGAAGTCCATACCAATTTCTTCCCACTTCCATTCCGGAATCTTCAACGGTTGCAATAATCCGGCTGGCCTTTGATGTTCCGCCTTGACTCGTTGGCACACATCACATAATGCAACATATTCGGCTATGTCCTTTTTCATGCTATCCCACCAATAGCAAGTCTTCAAGTCCTTGTACATCTTCGTACAACCGGGGTGAATCGAGTAAGGCGAGTCATGTGCCTCCTTTAATATTGTCTCCCGAATATGCTTTACATTAGGCACAACGATTCTCTTTCCAAGCCATAAGGTACCATATTCGTCTTCATCAAATCTGAATTCTCTCCCTTCTTCGATTCTTTCCTTGATTTCCTTGATCTCCTCATCTGTGGTTTGTGCCTCTCGGATTTCTTGCTCCAAGGTTGGGTTTAACTCCATCATCTCCATCTCGTTTACAAACCCAAGGTTCAACCGTTCGAACTCCTTGCATAACTCGGACGGTAACTCTCGAACTGTAAGTTGATGGCTTACTCCCTTTCTACTCAAAGCATCGGCCACTACATTGGCTTTTCCCGGATGATAGTTGATTCCCAAATCATAATCTTTGATGAGCTCCAACCATCTTCGTTGCCTCAAGTTCAGATCCGTTTGTGTGAAAATATACTTCAAACTCTTATGATCCGTATAAATTTCACACCTATGTCCAAGAATATAGTGTCTCCAAATCTTCAATGCATGTACCACGGCTGCTAGTTCAAGATCATGCGTGGGGTAATTCTGCTCATGTTTCTTCAATTGTCTCGACGCATAGGCGACCACTTGACCTTCTTGCATCAATACACATCCAAGCCCTTGTCTTGATGCATCGCAATAAATGTCAAAACTCTTGCTTACATCCGGCAATACCAAAACTGGGGCTGTTGTCAACCGCTTCTTCAACTCCTCAAAACTCTCTTGACAAGCTTCAGTCCATTGGAACGCCTTTCCCTTCATTAGCAACTCCGTCATAGGCTTGGCTATCTTGGAAAAATCCTTGATAAACCGACGGTAATATCCAGCCATCCCAAGAAAACTCCTTATTTCCTTGACGTTTTGCGGCGGTTCCCACTTCAACACATCCCTCACTTTACCAGGGTCAACCGATACTCCTCCTCCTGAGATGATATGGCCCAAAAATGGCACCTCTTTCAACCAAAACTGACACTTGTTGAACTTGGCATACAATTGATGCTCCCTCAATTTCTGCAACGTAAGCCTCAAGTGTTCCTCATGTTCCTTCTCATCCTTCGAGTAGATCATAATATCATCAATAAACACCACAACGAACTTGTCCAAGTACTCCATGAAGACTTTATTCATGAGGTACATAAAGTAGGCAGGCGCATTTGTCAATCCAAAAGACATCACAGTGTACTCATAAGATCCATACCGTGTCCTAAAAGCTGTCTTGGGTATGTCCGATGGTCTAATCTTCATTTGAAAGTAACCTGACCTCAAATCAATCTTGGAAAACACACAGGCACCTTTCATCTGATCAAACAAATCCTCTATACGGGGCAAGGTATACTTGTTCTTGATTGTTACCTCATATCCACACACATCCTTTGGGATCCATCCTTCTTGTCCACGAATAGAACAGGCGCTCCCCAAGGTGAAGAGCTAGGGCGAATAAAACCCTTCTCTAATTGCTCTTGAATTTGTTTCTTGAGCTCCGCTAATTCCATAGGAGGCATCCTATACGGCCTCTTAGCTATAGGTGCAGTTCCAGGTATTAAATCAATAACAAACTCAATGTCTCGATCGGGTGGCATACCTGACAACTCGTCCGGAAAAACATCCAAAAATTCACACACCACCGGAATCTCCTCCATTACGACACCGTCCATATGATTCAGCTTTAATTGCTTCGGTGCGGTTTGGGATGCTTCAAATTCTACGGTGATCCCTTCCTCATTGGTCAACTTCACTGTCTTCATGGCACACTCAATAACTCCATTGTGCTTCCTTAACCAGTCCATACCAAGTATAATGTCCAACCCTTGAGAATCTAAAACAATGAGGTTGGCGGAGAAGTCTACCCCCCTTATTCTAAGGCTTACTTTTGGACATACTATATTTGTCCTCATCTCTCCTCCAGGAGACTTAACCAATAGAGTAAACTTCATATGAGAGATAGGCAAACTATACTTGGCAACATACTTCGATGCAATGAATGAATGCGATGCTCCAGAATCAAATAACATAGTCGCGGGGTTGGAATTGGCGAGAAACATACCAATGACCACGTCATCCGCTTGTTGAGCATCCTCCGTAGAGACATGGTTCATGTTGCCATGAGCAAAATTTTGCTGTCCACGGCTTCCTTGTGGCTGTCCTCCATTAGGTCTTGGGTTTTGCCTCGATGCATTGCTTCCTTGACCAAGGCCCAACTTAGGACATTGATGTGCAAAGTGTCCAGCTTCTCCGCAAGTATAGCACTTCTTAACTCCACCAGAATTATTGGGACGAGCTTGGTTTTGAACATTGGCTCCAGGAAAATCAGCACGAGGTGCATAAGGCATCGGAGGCCTAGGTGCTTGCATGATAGGACGCTGCTGCACAAACTGAGTTGGACGCGGTGCATAACCAGGGCGCTGAGCAGGAATAGAGGAGCTGTAATGAGGCGCATTGGGCGGCGCAAAGCGAGGGCGCACATTACTTCCTTGTTGCAGTCCATGATATGGCGCCTTCCTCTTGATTTCTTGCTCCATCTCACGGATCTTGTTCTCAACCACAATTGCTTTGTCCACAAGCTTCTGGAAATTGACAAAATCACAGTTGAGCAATTGCACTTGGATCGTATTGTTCAATCCCCTCATGAACAAGTATAGCTTCCGGCTATCCCGGCTAACATCCTCAGGCGCATATCTTGAGAGTTGAGTGAACTTATTGAGGTATTCACTCACGCTTGATCTTCCTTGTCTCAAGTTCTCAAATTCTTGCCTCTTCAAGATCATAACACCTTCCGGCACATAATGAGAACGGAAACTCTCCTTGAACCCGCCCAGGTAATTCTCTCTTGGTTCTCATGAGCATTGCAATAAGAATCCCACCAATCTGCAGCTGCTCCAACGAGTTGATGAGAAGCAAATAGGACCTTCTCCCAGTCACTGCATTGGACAATGGCTAGCTTCTTCTCCACGGACTTGAGCCAATCATCCGCATCCATAGGGTCCGCGGCTTGAGCAAAGGTTGGCGGCCTAGTCCTCATAAACTCTCCCAATCGGTTACGAGGAGGTGGGGGTGGCGGTGGAGGCATGTGGGGCTGATTGTTGATATTTCCAGCCTGCAGCTGTCCCATAGTCTGTATCATGGTCTGCATGAGCTGGTTTTGCATGGCCAATAGCTGCTCGATGTTGATACCTCCCTGAGTAGATCCTTGCCCATTGTTGTTCTGAGGCACTCCATTGTTCTCCTCTTCACCATTGCCATCCCTCTGGTTGCGAGTCCTCACCATCTGAAGAAAAGCAGTAGGTAAGAATTAGAAAACGCCCCAACTATATGCATCAAGGGATATGAAGCTAACCAACTAGCTACACTAGCCTAGGTGGACATGGCAATGCTAAAGCATCCCAAAATCCTCTATTAAGCACACAAGCAAACAATATATATATAGCAAACAGCACCCCAAGCAAAACACATCGATTCCTGAGTGCTCCTATGTGCTCTAAAGTGTCCATTCTATCTAGGCTGCATCCTACGGTCAACCTGTGGCTCTGATACCAATCTGTGACGCCCGGTTCCGAAAACTGAACCAAGCTAACGCATATGTGTGCCCAGGATGTTCATCACACATACACGAGTGCAATCACAAAAGAGTATACAGAAAATTACCACAGAACAAGATTAATTAACCAAATTTTATTACACAAACCATATTATCCTTGAATACAAGCTCTAATGAATATTAATGACAAATTCAACTAATGCAGCGGAAATAAACTAATTAGGCAACTATGCAGCATAAGCAATAGGGTATAGCGCAGCTCCAATCAACACCACAGGCAAAGCTGACGGTAGACACGGCCTAGAACTCCGCATTATCGCCATTTAAATCCCAGTCCTGACCTGCAACTGTTGGGGTGGGGGATTGCAAGAGTGAGTACATGTCGTACTCAGCAAGTGTGGAAAGTATGACATGTGGCTTATTCAAATGTCGACAATAATAATGGTAAAGTGTTGAAAAGTACATTAAAACATTTGAAAAGCAATATAGTATAAGTATGCGAAGTAAACCCATCATAATCATAAGTAATACCGTAATACCAAATCTGAATTCATTACCATCATCAAAAATTCCAGATTTCACCATTACCAATAACCAGATTCAATACCAGAGATAAACTCATAACCAGCCATAACCATTACCAAACCATAACCATCCCAAATTCTAATTTACCTCTAATCATGGAAGTTGTCCAGGTGCTCTTAACCGGGAGCACGACTATCATGATAGTTTTCATACTCTGCAGAGTTTGTACCACTTTACCCACGTGTTTGTGATTTCATCACCCGTCGGCGACTAAAGAACCTCCCTTATGCCAATTACACTTCCTTTGGTGTATGGCCAAGAGATCACAAAATAGCCTTTACAAAGGGATTACTAGCCTATTCAGACCCCACTGAGGTTTCACCGGTGGCGATGTCTCCAACTGAGCACATCTTCAACCAAGGGCCCCCTCTTGAGCCATTCGGATCCCAGGGTAGTCCCACCAATCATCAACAAACCCAATCCGACTACCCCTTCCCCGAGCATCCACAATGGTCCAAACAGCACTAGCAAAGCCCTAATTAATCAGCTACGCCGCACCCATAACTTGGCCTCGTGGTGGCACTGTAGTCCTGGCTTATTCTCGCATGAACCGGTCCTTAGATCTAAAGCAAGCAACCCACCATAACATCCAACCCATCCACATACCAGGCTTGCTTAGATCACCCATCACCATACCAGATTTAACCAGTCCACATTAACCAGAATATCATTAATACATAATTAAATGTGTAGTGTTGGTTTTTCCATCCCAATTAATTAAGCGAAGCATAAAGGTAAAAACCCTTCCCGACTCTCTACCATAAATTCCAGGTGACAAGGGTGGTTTAACAATTCTAGTAAACTTCCTACCATAGGATTTCCCATCAAATTGACATAGCATGCAGTTTTGTAAACAAAACATATATTTTAAAACAAGATCAATATGCTTCAAGGACACTTGCCTTGCTCTTGCTGTTGATTAGGGTCAAAGCCTTCAAACTCTTGATGCTGTAGATCCTCCGCGGCACTCTCTAGCGCGAAACCGTCTAATCCACACAATAAACATACAAGACAAGAAACACAATCAAAGAGTGCACAAATATTTCTCAATATGACATGACATGCATGATTAATGCAAATGCAAGGTAGAACTTGTTACTAGATTGCTTTTAATGATCACTAACTAGCTCTAATAGATTTTAACATGTTTATACAGGTTTGGATTCGATTAGATCAAATTTTAGAATTAAGTCAACACAATTTAACCAGAAAGATCGGACTAGTCCGCTAGGGACCGGACAAGTCCGCACTTGATGAGATCAGCAGATTAGGGTTTTCTAGATCGACGTGAATTTGGAGATTAGGGGTTGAATTCACATAAGGAAAAGAGAATAGAAGGTATACCAGGTGTTTAGAACTCCAATGAACCAAGAAACTTGGAGGTAACACTTGGATCTTGATGATCTAGGGTTGGTGATGAACTTGGAGATGAATTGGTGGTGAAGGATGAAACTTGGTGGAGATCTTGATCCTCCTTCGTTTCCTCCTCTTCTTCTTCTTGTTTGGGATCTTCTCCTCCCTCCTTGATGGTGGCTCCCCACGAACTAGGGTTTGGGTGGGTGGAAAAGTGGCAAATAGATGTCAAACCAAGGGGTGGGGTTGTTTATATAGACGTGGAGGCTAGGGTTAGATGGATTTCGAGTTTAGGATGAGTAGAGGCCGGTTTAGAGTCCCACATGGGCTCTAAAAGAGTTGGGAACGACGTCCCTAGGCCCACTTGACGTGAAACCCAAGAAACAAGTCATAAAACAAAAGGTCAATCTCGGAGTCACGAAATATCGGACAAGTCCGGATGGGACCGGACTAGTCCGAAGTCGTCCAGAGAGAAAATCGGACAAGTCTGGCCAAAAATCGGACAAGTCCGATCTTAGTCAGAAAGGAAAACGGACAAGTCCGCTGGAACACCGGACTAGTCTGGAAAAGTCCAGGGACTTAGCAAATTTTCAAGGATTCATGGAATATCGGACTAGTCCGCACAAAATCGGACAAGTCCGAAGTTGTCCAGAGGCAAATATCGGACTAATCCGCAGCAAAAACGGACAAGTCCGTTTTTAGACAGAGAGAAATCGGACTAGTCCTCAGCAAAACTGGACTAGTCCGCACTTTCCTACATTTTTAAGTGCGGTTTTGCTCCAAATCAATTTTAAACTTGTTCCTCTTGTTATGGGTTAATGTTAAACATGTATATGAGTGTATGCAAGGCATGATGCATGAAAATGAGGGTGTTACACTTTGCCATTATTATATTCGTCATTTGAATCAGCCACATGTCATACTTTCCACACTTGCTGAGTACGACATGTACTCACTCTTGCAATCCCCCCCCAATAGTTGCAAGTCAGGATTGGGAGTTTAATGGTGATAATGCAGAGTTCTAGGCCGTGTCTACCGTCAGCTTGCATGTGGTGTTATTGGAGCTGCGCTATCCCTTATGCTTAGTTTGCCTAGTTGCTTAATTAGTTTATTTCCGCTACATTAGTTGAACTTGTCATAAATATTCATTAGAGGTTGTATTCGGGATAATATGGTTTATTTAATAAAATTAGGTTAATTAATCTTGTTCTGTGGAAATTTTCTGTATACTCTTTTGTGAATGCACTCGTGTATGTGTGATGAACATCTTGGGCACACATATGCGTTAGATTGGTTCATTTTCGTAACCGGGCATCACAACCAGTTCGACACTGCCCTAGTAAGGTTTGTTCGCACTTTGGTTGGAGTTGAAATGGTCCGCGCTTTGGTGGTCCATCAGTCAATGTTTAGTATATTTTTGGAGTACTATGCTTAGAGTATTACGCTTTGGTTGGAGTTAAAATGGTTCGTGTCAGAGTGTTTTTCTGGCAATTCTCCTGGTACTACTGTTGGTAGCCCACGGAGTTTGTAGTTCGGTATTGGTCGCACAGAGATTCAGAACACGGTGGCAAGTAGACACAAGGATTTACGTGGTTCGGGCCGCCTGAGCGTAATACCCTACTCCACAGAGTGTGTAGTAGTTGTATTGAGCGTCTAAGGGTCGAGAGCTTCTAGCCCGGTGTCCCCCTTTGCGTATCGTTCGACCAGTCCTTTTATGGTACAAGGACTGGTCGTTACACCGTTAGCCTGGCCCGACATGTGGCCCTAGCAGTTACTGATGTTTAATACACAATTAACGAGGTTTATTACCCTCAATAGCGTGGTAACGGACCTTGACAGTGCCGTTACTGGTATTAAGGGCCTTCCGATAGTGTGTCATTAATATGGTATTAATGACACTTAATCGGGTCTTGAAGTCTTTGATTGTCCCTTGAAGGTCTGAGTCAATGGGGGTCCACCAGTCTGATTGTTGAGGCTGAAGGCCGGCGGTTGGACACGTGGCAGCTTCGGAGCTTTCCTTTTGGGACGGATAGGTCCGGTGTAGATGTACACATGTCAGTACTAGAGCTTCCCTCCGTTGGGGGTTAGGTCCGGGGGTGCCGTACAGGTGTTTAGCCCGGAGCTATCCCATGTGTAGGATGTAGGTTCGGTTGCAGTATACACGTGGTAGCACCAGGACTAACCATAGATGGGAGGTAGGTCCGGTCTCGTATGATACATGGGGCCTTCACAGGTCTTCAACTCAGACAGGTGAAGTTCCTTTGGTCTTTTTGTAATCCCAAGGGGTATACGGTATGCAGGGTACCGAAAGTGGCCCCCTAGGCCCACCTCTGGGAGAGACCTTTTGGATGAAGTCGTTCTGCCAGAGGTGGGTCCATCCTACGGTTTTTGAGTCGTGTCTTCAAGGGTCTTCGGATGTGCCGTTGGCAGTAGTTCGCAGTTAAACCAACGTCGCGTGGCATATCAAGGATGCGGCAGGTGAGATGTGAGCATGCGAATCTCACACAATTGAAGGTCGTCGGTTCCCGATACAAAAACCGTATCGATTCTGCGCGCCTTGTCAGGCCGCCGCCCTCGGGCTTCCCGCTTTTCATGATGACAACCGTTCGCCTGGGGTAAGGACCTCAACTTGATCGTTGAGGTGGCCCCGGGCCCCCTTGTCATTGGTAGGGTGATTTTTTTGAATTGTATCGTCGGCTCCTCTGCGATTTCCATCCAAGCGTTGCGGGGGCTTACTTAAGAAGGAAAGCGCACACTGTTTGGGGATTCTTTACGCCTTCATTTGCCTTGCGCTCGAATCCTCCAAACTTTAGCCTTCTTTTCATCTCTCGCACCGCTGTGCTGCGATGGAGTTGGGTCTCCGCAAGAGCCGACTTAAGACCGATGGTGATTTGAAGAAGGTCCGGGCCCTCATGGGGTGGTCCAGTGACTTCTTCAACCACTAGGTCCGCGCCGTCAAGCTTCCATTCGAGAAGGAGCACGCCGGCGACATGGTGTACTTCTCCGCGTACGCCATGGTGGGACTGATCCCACCCTTCTACACTTTTCTCTTGATGCTGCTAGACTTCTATGGTCTGCAGCTGTACCACCTTGGCCCCCACTCCATTCTTTTGGTGTCGATCTTCTCCACTTCTGCGAGATGTAGGTGGGGATTCCTCCCTGCGTCGAGCTCTTCTGCACCTTCTTCACCATCCACACCACCGGCAAAAGTGACGAGTACCTTGGCTTCTAATATTTTGTGAAGCGCAAGAAGTGCCCGTACAAGTACTTGCGGTCGTTCTCTTCTGGAAAGTGGGATGACTGGAAGAAGGATTGGATCGTCATCAGAGTGGAGGAGCATGAGAAGCTGGAGCTGCCCGAAGGCCTCCCCAACGTTGACACTGAAGCTTGGAGCGAAGTTCCGGTGTTATCGGATGCCTTCAACCCTGCTCTGACCAGGATCCACCAATGCGTGGAGGGAGGGGTGACTCCTCAGGCGTTATTCTGCAACTTCTTGGTCAACAGGTGGGCTCCGCTGAAGAAGAGGGAGAAGCTTGCCTTGGCCCTCAATAGCGTGATGAACGATGACCGGATCGAGACCGGTTTGAAGTCCAACATGGAAGGCACAGCTTTGGAGTTTCACCTAAAGAAGTTATAGCACGGCATTGATGTCAAGGGTGACGACTTGACTCCGTTGGCGGCTTTCCTCCCTCTGAACATGGAGGCGGAGTTCAGCAGGGAGCTCCAGCGGAAGATGCCGATGCTTGATGACCTCGGTGAAGTTGAGAGGCGTTCGACCACCGGGTTGGTGATCCCCAGAGCTTCTGAGGGTGGTCCCCCTTCCGCACCAAGACAGAGAGTTGAAGTTGTGGGCAAGGGCAAAGAGTTGGCCGAGCCCTCGAGCCGTAAGAGGAAGCTAAAGCACTCTGACGGGAGGTCCGTCAGATCTGCTCCTTCCGCAGCGGCTCCTTCTCCTCGGAGGGGAAGGTCTTCAATGGCGGCAACCAATCCAGCATCGGCATCTCCCCAGGGTGCTATCTCCGGCCATGTGGCTCCAGTACCAGGGCCAGCTGAGGGCTCTGGGTCCGGAGGTCCTTCCCGGTCAAGGGGGGCCTCAACCAAGATGGCGCTGACAGCAGCAGGAAGCTCCGAGGAACCTTCCGGAGCTACCACGCTAGTGGCGACAGGGTCCAGCACCGAGCGTTCGGGAAAGAGGTTTCGCGCTAGATGGAGCGGAAGCCTTCCAAGGTAATTTTGATTTTTTACCTCAGTTGATTTTTTTTGTTGTAACTGTGTTTTGAGTTTCTTTGTCCTTCATCCACAGAGTGCCCAAGAAAGGGGCTGAAGCTCCGGTTCCTGCAGCAGCAGCTGAGGCTGTGCAGGCGGAAGCTCTGGCTCCAATCACAGCGCCACCTCCAGAGGTAGCTGAGGCTGCGACAGCTCCGGCGCCGGCTGTCGTGGTCCTGGACCTCGACTCATCCCCAAAAGCTCTTGTGGTAGCGCCAGACCACGGGAATGAATATGTACCAGCAGCACCATTCCCGGAGGTTGAAGCTCCGGGTTTGTATGTTGAGATGACGGATGCTCCGGCCTCAAAGCCAGAGGTAGCTGCAGTCCCGGCCCTAGAGCCGGATGTTGTTGAAGCCCCAGCAGTGGAGCCGGTGGCTGATGAGGTCCCGATGATACAGTCGGGTGTTGATGAAGCCCCGGCGGTAGAGCTGGTGGCTGATGGAGTTCCGGCGGTAGAGCCGGTCGTCGAAGAAGTTCCAGCGCCCGAGCCGGTTGCTGCAGAGGTGTCGGCGCCCGAGCCCATGATGGTCGAAGCATCAGCGCCTGAGCCGGCGGTGGAGGAGGCGCCAGTGTCAGAGCCGGAAGTAGCTTCAGCTCCAACCGAACCTTCAATTCCTGCCCCGGAGGTAGTGGTCCTGGAGGTGCCCGCGCCTGAGCCAGGGTGCCAAGATGAAGCTGTCGGCCACAGCCTGAGGGACGAGTTGTTGATGACCTGGCGGCGGGACCTTCAGAACCAACTCCGAAGGTCGAAACTTTTGTTGAAGTACCTTCCTCGGCGGCGACCGAGGCTATCCCGGAGGGCGTACCTAGCATCGTGGAAGCTCAGGGGACCGCTCTTGTAGAGTGAGACCCTATTTTTGTCACGGAGAATCCGCTGGAGCCAGCGGAGAAGACCCCAGCCGGCCCGGAGCCAATCCCTTTGTCGCTGTCTATCGACAACGCCTGCACCAGTCTTTGTCAGGTCCAACTGACTTTTGTGACGCCCGGTTCCGAAAACTGAACCAAGCTAACGCATATGTGTGCCCAGGATGTTCATCACACATATACGAGTGCAATCACAAACGATATACATATAATTACCACAGAACAAGATTAATTAACCAAATTTCATTTCACAAACCAGATTATCCTCGAATACAAGCCCTAATGAATATTAGCGACAAGTTCAACTAATGCAGCGGAAATAAACTAATTAAACAACTAAGAAAACTAAGCAAAAGGGATAACGCAACTCCATGCAACACCACAGGCAAAGCTGACGGTAGACACGGCCTAGAAATCCATATTATCGTCATTAAACTCACAATTCTGAGCTGCAACTGTTGGGGGGGATTGCAAGAGTGAGTACATGTCGTACTCAGCAAGTGTGGAAAGTATGACATGTGGCTGATTCAAATGACGACAATAATAATGGCAAAGTGCTGAAAAGTACAGTAAAACATTTGAAAAGCTATATATTATAATTATATGAATCAAACCCATCATAATCATAAGTAATACCATAATACCAAACTGAATTTACTACCATCATCCATGATTCCATATTTCACCATTTCCAATAACCATATTCAATACTAGAAATTAAATCCATAACCATTACCAAACCATAACCATTCCAATACCAAATTCCCTGTAATCATGGAAGTTGTCCAGGTGCTCATAACCGGGAGCACGGCTATCATGATAGTTTTAATACTCTGCAGAGTTTGTACCACTTTACCCACGTGTTCGTGATTTCATCACCTTTCGAAGACTAAAAATCTCCCTTATGCCCATGACCCGTCAGTCATATTACACACTTCCGTGGGTGTGTGGCCAAGAGTTCACAAAATAGCCTTTACAAAGGGATTACTAGCCTATTTAGACCCCAATGAGGTTTCACCGGTGGCGATGCCTCCAACTGAGCACATCTTCAACCAAGGGCCCCCTCTTGAGCCATTCGGATCCCAGGGTAGTCCCACCAATCATCAACAAACCCAATCCGACTACCCCTTCCCCGAGCATCCTTTATGATCCAAATAGCACTGGCAAAGCCCTAATTAATCAGCTACGCCGCACCCATACTTGGCCTTGTGGTGGCACTGTAGTCCTGGCTTATTCTCGCATGAACCGGTCCTTAGATCTAAAGCAAGCAAAACCACCATGACATCCAACCCATCCACATACCAGGCTTGCTTAGATCGCCCATTACCATACCATATTTAACCAGTTCATGCTAACCATAATCTCATCCATGCATAATTAAGTTGAGTGGTATAGTTACTTCCCATCCCAGTTGTATAAGCGAAGCAAAAAGGTAAAAAGCCCTTCTCGACTCTCTACCATATATTCCAGGTGACAAGGGTGGTTAAACAAATCTAGTAAACTTCCTACCATAGGATTCCATCAAATTGACACAAGCATGCAATTTGCAAACAAAACATTTATTTTTAAAATAGGATCAATATGCTTCAAGGACACTTGCCTTGCTCCAGCGGATAGGGTTGCTCAAGCGCTTCGAAGTCTTGGTTCTAGAAATCCTCGTACACGAGCTCTTGAGCACTTCCCTCTACTCGTGATCACACATACAAGAATATACATAAAAATCAACATGATGCACACACATTAATCAACATGCGATGATATGCATGCATGCAAATATCAATCATTAATTAACTATGGTTGTTTATTAATTAGATGCAACTAGTTCATACGTGTTCATATGAGTTTACGGGTTTTAATCGAGAATTAATGTTGCTGAAAATAAAAAAGATGATGCAACAAAAATCAATTTATGTCTATTAGATCTAATACGTCGCTAAAATTCGCATCGGAAACGAATCCTACCGTAGATGTGACGGCTTTGAAGATCACGGGACGAAGGTGATGCGTAGACGAAGTAGATGCGCAGGGTCCTCCGGCGGCACGATGACGACGACGCGATGGCGATGACGATCTAGTTGCGAGCTCATGCTCTTTGCAATACAGAATACAATGGTTTACACAAGCTTGTATTTTTGTCACACCTAGTGCCATCGGGCAAAGAAGTTTCTTCGCTTTATAAGCTTTTGGGCAGTGTATTTGGATTTGGAAGAATTTCTGCCATAAGATTCAAAAGATCAGAGAAACTAGAATCGGACCATCCGTGTGTGGCTTTCAACTTTAGTAGTTCTAAGACTGCACGCAATGTAGTAAACTCTTTATCACAACCGTTTGATTCATCATATAAAAGCTCCATCGCCGCATTCTGCAATGTCTCTATTTTACTTAAACCTTTACTTGCTCCCATAGAAGTCAATACATATGGTTCAATGTGACGCAACATCTCCTCACAATTGAACTCATCATCATCATCACCATGTTGATTGTCACTACCATCATCGATATGAACATTATCGTCATCTGAACCTCTCTCATCATCTTTATCCACTTCATGTGTATCTAACTCACCATGCTTTGTCCATATTGTGTAGTTTTTTTTAAACCTCTTTTCACCAAATGAGATTGGATTACTATAGTATATATCCAAGCAATCTTATTTTCGCAGTCGATACATAGACATAATATGTCATCTATCTTTTGCAACTTTGCATGTCTCTTGGATGCTTCAATAAAATTTGCAACATTATGAATGCACATTGGATCGGGTCTTGGCATGTTAACATCCACGCTCGACGGTCCATGCTTCAATAACAGATTTTTTGTAAGATTTACAAAATTTGGCCACAAATATTCCCTAAAGGTCTTCTATAAAATGAATTTACAGAGACATAACAAGACTGTATCATATGAGTGAATACTGATATTATGTAGGTCTATTCATAAGGGTTCCAAGTAAATTTGTTCCATAATGTTCTCAGCTTTCTAGTGGCCATAATGGATTTTTGAAGTTAGGCTTATTCATTGAAATATTTCATCAAACATGTGATGTGCTTGTATTCATCTTCAACCTTTAATCCTTCAAATCTACTTCTTGTTCAGTAAAATTCATGGGTGAGCTCAAGGGGAGACTAAACTACATCTTTCAATATTTAATCATTCAAATCTACTACAAATCTCAAGTCGTTGGGGGGGGGGGGGGGGCTGGAGGCATATGCAAACACAACAAAACGAAACTATGAAAACAGAACAAATTAAAAACATGATAGTGAAGAAGAAGTCTCTTCTAACCTTTTCTCTGTTCGAAGGTTGATCAACTGATGAATGCAGTATCGGCCGGCGCACAGTGGAAAATTTTGGCAACCTGGCGGCGTCGAAGGAAAATCTATAGGGTTAGGTTTTCTGTGGTGCCCGAGGGTCTTTATATCGGCGTTGGTTTTCACAGGCGGTTTTTAACGAAACAACCGCCTGTGATAGAAATTAAAAAAGTTCAGAAGGTTTTTTCAGGCAGTTTTTAAATGCTTCTCACGCAGTTGGTAATGAATAACTGCCTAAGAAAAAGATTATCTCAAGCGGGTATTACTTACCAACTGCCTGGGATAATTGCCCGAGCCTGTTCTTCTGTTTTCTTTTCCCTTGCTTCTTTTTTATTTAGATTCCAATATAAATACTCAAACATGTATAGATTCTGCAAGTTGAGTCCAAATTCGATGATTCTTTCTTCTATATTTTTCAAAAATTAACATCTACCACCTGGGCCAAATATTTTAAAACTTGTATAGGTAACATTGTAATGTTTTGGTAAATATCAAATTATTTATACTCACATATTATTCACATTTGTGTATCTCCTAAAAAAAGGATCCTCCACTGAAATTGGTCTGTTTGAACATATTTGTATTATTTATACATGTATGAATATTGTTAATTTTTTTAAAGCATTCCAGCATGTCAAAATTCAAAATATCCATCATTCTAACCAAATGCTCATATACATATGAGGCATTCATCAAATTTTGAACACACATTGATTCAAAAAAATTGAAAAAAAATCTGAAAAAATTCATAGATGACTAAAAATGGTATGATGACTAAAAATGTCCATTGAAAAAATAAATGAAAAAAATCATTATATTCATCAAGATAGAAAAATGACAAAGAGCAATTGTTATATGTTTTTCTGTTCTGTCCAATTTCAAAGGCTTTATGAAGTGAAATTTAATGTTAACCTTTAATACCCAATAATATTACAAGAAAGTGGAATTCGGACTTTTGAAAGGCCCCACATTTAATAACGAATATTAATTAAGCTTACATAAGATCTTCTCAGGCGTTACCAACCGCCTGAGAAAAAGATTATCTCAGACGGGTGTTACTTACCAACCGACTGAGATAATTTTTTTATTTAGATTCCAATATAAATACTCAAACATGTATAGATTCTGCAAATTGAGTCCAAATTCGATGATTCTTTCTTCTATATTTTTCAAAAATTATCATCTACTACTTATACCAAATATTTTAAAACTTGTATGGCTAACATTGTAATGTTTGGTAAATATCAAATTATTTTATACTCACATATTATTCACATTTGTGTACCTGCTAAAAAAGGATCATTCACAGAAATTGGTTTGTATGAACATATTTGTATTATTTATACATGTATGAATTTTGTTAATTTTTCTAAAGCATTCCAACATGCCATAATTCAAATTATCTATCATTCTAACCAAATGCTCATATACATATGAGGTATTCATCAAATTTTGAACACACATTGTTCAAAAAATTAAAAAAAAAGTATGAAAAAATTCATAGATGTTGGTATGATGACTAAAATGTCCATTGGAAAAATAAATAAAAAAAATCATGATATTCATCAAGATAGAAAAATGACAGATAGCAATTGTTATATGTTTTTTATGTTCTGACCAATTTCAAAGGCTTTATGAAGTGAAATTTAATGGTAACCTTTAATACTCAATAATATTACAAAAAAGTGGAATTTGGGCTTTTGAAAGGTCCCACATTTAATCAAGAGTATTAATTAATCTTACATAAAGATCTTCTCAAGCGGTTGGTACTGAATAACCGTCTGAGAAAAAGATTATCTCAGGCGGGTGTTATTTACCAACAATCTGAGATAATCTTTTTTATTTAGATTTCAATATAAATACTCAAACATGTATAGATTCTACAAACTGAGTCCAAATTCGATGATTCTTTCTTCTATATTTTTCAAAAATTAACATTTACCACCTAGACCAAATATTTTAAAACTTTTATAGCTAATATTGTAATATTTTGGTAAATATCAAATTATTTTATACTCACATATTATTCACATTTGTGTACCTCCTAAGAAAAAAGGATCATTCACTGAAATTAGTTTGTATGAACATATTTGTATTATTTATACATGTATGAATTTCGTTAATTTTTTTAAAGCATTCCAACATGCCATAATTCAAATTATCTATCATTCTAACCAAATGCTCATATACATATGAGGTATTCATCAAATTTTGAACACACATTGATTCAAAAAAATTGAAAAAAATCTGAAAATTTCATAGATGTTGGTATGATGACTAAAAATGTCCATTGAAAAAATAAATGAAAATATCATTATATTCATCAAGATAGAAAAATGACAAATAGCAATTGCTATATGTTTTTTATGTTCTGACCAATTTCAAAGACTTTATGAAGTGAAATTTAATGGTAACCTTTAATACTCAATAATATTACAAGAAAGTGGAATTTGGGCTTTTGAAAGGCCCCACATTTAATCAAGAATATTAATTAAGCTTACATAAAGATCTTCTCAGGCGGTTGGTACTGAATAACTGCATGAGAAAAAGATTATCTCAAGCTGGTGTTACATACAAACCGCCTGAGATAAGTGCATCTTCTCAGGCGGTTGGTAATTACCACCCACCTGAGATAAAGATCTTCTCGGGCGGTTGGTACTTAAAAACTGCTTGAGAAGATAGGCGTCTATATATAGCCCTCGGCTGTGTTGGAAAAATCTAACCCGGGTGAAATCACTTAGACGTCGTCAGGCTGCCAAAATTTTGTTTGCCACCAAGTCTTCGCCGCTCTCACGGCCGAGCTTCTCCGTCGCCGCCGTTGTCCGTTTGCTTCGCCCTCGCCACTTCCAGGTACGCCGAGCGAAGCCCTTGTCGTCGCCGCCGAGCTTCACGGTAAACCCTAAACCCTTCAAACTTCCCTCCTCCGTCCCCGTGCCGCCTCCCTCCTCGCCCTCGCTGCCGGCCGAGTCAAATGTTGTCTTGCGTAAATTTCCTTGGTTAGGGTTCGGTAGGCTTTGAGGGTTAGGCATTAACCTCATGACACTATGAACCATATGCAGGTTTTGAGCAGGCTGTCCAAGCTTATGCAACAGCCAAAAAACAAAATGATTCACTGTTTCAAATTCATGGCAAAAGCTTTTGACTACACAATTGCTTTTCACCATGTTTTTTTTCACTAATAGAGCATCATTTTCAATGAACCACATAAAGATTTTGATTTTGGGAGGGATTCTAGCTTTCCAAATTTGTTTATAACCAGGTCCAGAATATGACCTACTCAATTTAGTATAAACAGGGATGTCTTTGTCCACACAAAGTTCAAAGAGAATGATGTACAGGATTGAAAGCATCTAGGCCCCCCATGAGGTATGGTTTCGGTGATTAATGACAACCATTGGATTTTACTAATGAATTTGTGGATGCAAGGTCTCCCATATCACTCAAACAAACGGAATTTATATGAACATCAATATCAACTACTAATCATTGGAGACCCACATACAATCACTTTATGAGATCAAATCAATGAAATGAAGATAAGAAGTAAAATCTCTTATGTCAAAGTCATTCAACCACAATTGATGACACTTAATGCTTGACAATCATCAGAATTACATTTCCAACAAATGTCTAAGAGGTCAATCAAGCAAAGTTCAAAAGAATCACTTAGAAACAACTCGAAGCAAACAAAATCAACTCACCGGATCAACCGATGTTTCCAGAGAACAACATGTCGGTCGAGTTGGTTTAGCAGAAGAAGAAGACCTCAGAACAAAGCACTCACCGGATCATCCGATGTTAAGGGCTTAGCTACATCGGTCCATCAGTACAGTATGCAATATCCTTAGACCAAGTGTAGCACCGGATCATCCGATGTACAGCAATATACACATCGGTCAATCACTCCAGTAAGCATCAAGTTTGAGCCAATCCTGGAGGAAGAGCCACCGGATCATCCGATGAGAAGACAAGTGTAACATCGGTCTAACAATGGTCATATCTGACACAGTGACGTCAGCTAAAGTGAACTTGACCGATGATAACTGAAGGGGAGACATCGAATCATCCGGTGTTCGCAGAAAAGTTCTGTCAGCCTACTTTTCCAACGGCTATTTCGTGGAGGCTGGCTATTTATACCCCTTCAACCTGTCAAATCGACAAGTATTGATCACCAAACATAATCTACACATCTACAAGCATTCAAGACAAAGAGCCATCACTTCTACATCATTTAGATCACTTACACACCAAGAGATAGGCTAGAACTAGCTAGAGAGAGAGCTTGTGTGCCTCCATTCTTGGTGATTGGAATCTCTAGGGTAGTGAGAGCCTTAAGGGAGTGTCCCTTGGTGTTTGTAATTGAGAGAGACTTCCGAAGCTTGCCAAGAGGATTATGGAAGCTCGGAGGATCGAAGTTGTACAAGGCTTGAGCTCCACCTTGCCAAGGTTGGCAAACGGAGAAGGATAGTGAAGATCCCTAGTCTCGGTGACTTGGGTGTGGCTATACCCTTTGGTGGGTGCCACAACGTGGATGTAGGAAGATCTTGACAATCTTGCCGAACCACGGGATAAATCCTCGTGTCTCCTCGGGAGTTTGCATCCTCTTCCTCTCCCTTACATTTATGCATTTTATATACCGCGAAGTTGCTATTTACTTTAATGCATAGATCGTTTGCGTAGGGAATTGGGCTTTTAGGAATTAAGTTTTATTGCTTAGAATTTTGAAAAGAAGCCCAATTCACCCACCCCCCCTCTTGGGCATTCGATCCTTACAATTGGTATCAGAGCAAGGTTGCTCATAGGATCATTCTAGCTTCACCGCTAGAGAGCTAAAATGGCCAAGGTTGGGGGTTTGGTTCCTATCTTCGAGGGAAAGAACTTTGCCTATTGGAAAGCACGCATGCGCGCTTATCTAGAGGCTATTGCTCCCGAAGTATAGGAAGCGACCCACGCGGGGTTTGGAGAACACAACTATGTTGGTGATCAAATTAAATGGGATGCTAAAGCTAGGAATGCAATCTATGAATGTATTAGTCAAGATGTGTTTGCTAGGATTGCTAGCAAAGAAAAAGCTTGTGAAATTTGGGCTTGCTTAATAGAGATTCATGAGGGTTCTTCTCGAGTCAAGGAACTTAAATATCACATGCTTAAAGCAAAATATGATGAATTTAAGATGCTACCTCATGAAAATGTCAATGAGATGTTCTCTCGCTTGAATGTACTTATTGAAGAAATTAATGCTCTTGACATTGCTTCTCTTGGCAAGGGACTCATCAACCGCAAGATCCTCATGCTCCTTCCCAAGCCAAAGTACAACATCACCAACTCCATGCTTCAAAAGGAGTCTCTTGACCACATTGAAGTTTTGGAGCTCATTGGAGAAATTCACGCTCATGAGATGAGTGTACTTGGGATGATGGAGCAATCATCTTCAAAAACAATTGCTCTAAAGGCCTCCACCAAGAAAACAAGCCTCAAGAAGAAGAAGGTGGTTGAGCCTAGCTCAAGTGAAGAAGAGCAAGCATCAAGTGAAGATGATGATGAGCTTGCATTGATGATGAGAAAGTTCTCACGCTTGAACTCCAAGATTACTAAGAAGGGATACACATTTGATCCCAAGAAAAAAGTGTTTCTACCAAGGAGAGATGATCACAAGACTTGCTACAATTGTGGTGATCAAGGCCACATCTCCTATGATTGTCCAAAACCGGACAAAAGAAGAGAGAATCACAAGAGCAAGCATCGCAAGCTTGAAGAAAGTGAAGATGATGAAGAAGAGGCCAAACCCAAACCAAGATCCTTTGGGAAGAGGAAACATGACAAGGGTAAGAAGACAAGACTCTTCCCAAAGAAGATAAATGGCCCACAAAAGGTGTTCATGAATGAGGCAAATGAATGGGTCACCGACGAAGAAACAAGTGATGAAGAGAGTGAAGCGGAAGAAGAAAGTTTGGCCGGCCTTGCCATTGCCAACAATGATGACTCACCTCTTCATCCACCGCCCATGTGCCTCATGGCGAAAGGTAACACCAAGGTATGTGACGACTCTAGTGATGATGAGCTTTCCCCCGATGATTTAACTTATTTGATAAATGAATATCATGCTATCATTAAGAGGGAAAAGAGTAAGGTTAAAGCTCTTGAAGAAACTCGTGCTAGACTTGAGAGTGCTAACCTCGATTTGCTTGACAAGTATGAAAGCATACTTAAAGAGCATGACACGCTCAAATCCCATGTCAAGCAAATTGAGTAAGATAAGACTAAAATTAAGTTAGATAATCATGAGCTTAACTTAGCACACCAAACACTCTTGGGAGAGCACAACAAGCTAATACAAGGACATCAAACAGTTAACCTTGCTCATGACGTGCTTGATCAAGAGTTGAAAAATATAAAGAAACAAACTATTAATGATAGGATATCCATTACTTCTCATGTCACTAATGCCTTGAACAAGTCTTTGCCTTTGAAAGTAAATGCTAGGGAGAAGGACTTGTTGGAAGAAATTGAGAGTCTCCGCACTAGTGTGGCTAGACTTTCAAAAGGGGAAGTCAAACACAAGGAAATACTCTTCCAACAAGCAAAGGCCTTCAACAAGAGAGGACTTGGATCCTTCCCGGTGCCTAACAAAGGAAAGGTGCCCTCACCGGAGCTTAGAACAAGCTTCATCAATGAAGTTGGTTCTTATTGCCAACATTGTGAGGTCACCGGTCACCACACAAGGGAGTGTCCTCTTCCTAACCGACCTTCTCCAAAATTGCCCATTAATTATAAATCTACTTTCAATGATCGTTATTATCTCTTGAGTAAAGTAGATGGAAAGGTGAAGGCTAGGTTCATTGGGAAAGACATGAAGGGCATGAAGGTGAAGCTCCCCAAGCAACTTTGGGTCCCAAAGACACTTGTATCACACATACAAGGACCTAAGTTGGCTTGGGTGCCTAAAGTTAAAAATTGAATTCATGTGTGTAGGTGAACTACAAAGCCGGAGGAAAGCATTGGGTACTCGATAGCGGGTTCACCCAACATATGACCGACAATGATGGTATGTTCACCACCATAGAAAACCCCGGCAATCATGAACAAGTCACCTTTGGTGATAACTCTAAGGGAAAGGTAATTGGGTTAGGTAAAATTGCTATTTCAAATGACTTATCTATTTCTAATGTTTTGTACGTTAAGTCACTTAGTTTTAATTTACTTTCTATTGCACAACTATGTGATCTTAGACTAACATGCACATTTAGCAAAAATGATGTTGTTGTGAGTAGTGAAACAAGCCAAGACATAGTCTTCAAAGGATTTCGGCATGGACACCTCTACCTAGTAGATTTCTCCAACAAGAATGCTAGCTTGACCACTCGTCTTTTCACTAAGACAAGCTTGGGTTGGCTATGGCACCGACGCATAGCGCACATAGGGATGAGCAAACTCAAGAAGTCATTAAAGCTTGGGATGGTGACCGGCGTGAAGGATGTTACATTTGAGAAGAACAAACTTTGTAGCGCTTGTCAAGCCGGGAAGCAAGTTGCTTCACACCACCCGATGAAGACAATGGTGTCAACCTCCAAGCCACTTGAACTACTCCACATGGACCTCTTCGGACCGTCCACATATCAAAGCCTTGGCGGTAACTTCTATTGTCTTGTTATAGTTGATGACTACTCTCGCTATGCATGGACTTTATTTCTAGGTGACAAGAGTGAAACTCCGGAAGTGTTCAAGACCTTCGCCAACCGCGCTCAAAGGGAATTTCAACTTTCCATCATCAAGGTCCGGAGTGACAACGGCACCGAATTCAATAACTACAACATTGGGGAGTGGTGTGACCGTGAAGGCATGAAACATGAGTTTTCGGCCACATACACCCCTCAACAAAACAGTGTCGTTGAGAGGAAGAACAAGACTCTCATCACTCTTGCACGAGCAATGCTTGATGACTACGGCACGTCGAAGAAGTTTTGGGCCGAAGCAATCAACACGGCGTGCCATGCCGCAAATAGTGTCTACCTACATCGACTACTTCAAAAGACCCCGTACGAGCTTCTCATTGGGAGAAAGCCCAACATCTCCTACTTTCGAGTCTTTGGATGCAAGTGCTACATCTACCGCAAGAAAAGGATCGGTAAGTTTGAAAGAAGATGTGATGTTGGTATATTCCTTGGTTATGCATCAAACTCAAAAGCATATCGAGTATTCAACCAAACCTCTGGTTTAGTTGAGGAAAGTTGTGATGTTGAGTTTGATGAGACTAATGGCTCCCAAGAGGAGAGTTTTGGTCATGATGAAATAGATGATGAGCCTCTACGAGAAGCCATGAAGAACATGACCATTGGAGACATGAAGCCTGAAGTTGAGGAGAGCCATGATCAAGGGGGACCTTCAAGTTCCAACAACAACACCTCGATGGCGCCTCAAGTTGACGAAGAAGAGAAGGATGATCCATAGCCAACTCAAGACTCACAAGCCCAACAACATCAAGAAGAAGAAGAAGTCCATGATCAAGTCCAACCAAAAGAGGAGCAACACACATCACCATCGCCAAGTGCTTCGCAACCACTTATGAGGCATGGACGCATCTCCAAGGCGCATCCGATGGACCAAATCATCGAAAATCCGTCAAGGGGTGTAAGTACACGTTCTCGCCATTTCGCTTCATTTTGTGAGCACTACTCGTTTGATTCATGTGTAGAACCCACTCACATTGAGGAAGCACTCCAAGACCCAAATTGGATGATGGCCATGCAAGAAGAACTCAACAACTTCATCTGCAATGAAGTTTTGGTGTTGGAGGAGCGACCCAAGGACAAGAACGTCATCGGAACAAAGTGGGTGTACCGCAACAAACAAGACGAGAATGGCGTTGTGGTCCGCAACAAGGCAAGACTTGTGGCCAAAGGGTTCTCGCAAGTTGAAGGACTAGAATTTGGGGAGACATTTGCTCCGGTCGTTTGGCTAGAAGCCATTCGTATACTTCTTGCCTTTGCATCACATCACAATATTAGACTTTATCAAATGGATGTGAAAAGTGCCTTTCTTAATGGTTACATTAAAGAGCTTGTTTATGTTGAACAACCTCCCGGGTTTGAAGATCCGAGGAATCCTAATCCTGTGTATAGGTTGCACAAGGCGCTCTACGGGCTCAAGCAAGCACCTAGGGTGTGGTATGAACGACAACGGGATTTCTTGATCATTCAAGGATTCAAGATTGGGAGGGTGGACACTACACTCTTCACCAAAGACATCAACGGAGATTTGTTTATTTGTCAAATTTATGTTGATGATATTATTTTTGGTTCAACTAACGAAGCTTTTAGCCATGAGTTTGGCAAAATGATGTCTAGGGAATTCGAGATGTCAATGATTGGAGAGATCAACTTCTTCCTTGGATTTCAAATCAAGCAACTTCAAGAGGGGACCTTCGTCTATCAAGAGAAGTACACCAAGGACCTCTTAAAGAAATTTGAGATGGGAGATTGTAGCTCAAGAAGCACTCCAATGGCAACAAATTGTCATCTCGACGCGGATAAGGACGATAAACCTATTGACCAATCTAACTACCGTTCTATGATTGGTTCATTGCTTTATCTTACCGCATCTAGGCCCGATATCATGTTTAGTGTATGCTTGTGTGCTCGCTTTCAAGCGGCACCTAAAGAATCGCATAGGAAGGCGATCTTTAGGATACTTAGGTATCTTAAGCATACCCCTAGTGTGGGCTTGTGGTACCCTAAAGGTGCAAAATTCCACCTCTTGGGATACTCAGATTCGGACTTTGTCGGATGCCGCTTGGATCGCAAGAGTACCTCCAGTGGGTGCCACTTGCTTGGGCGTTCCCTAGTATCTTGGTCTAGCAAGAAGCAAAATTCCGTCGCCTTATCCACGGCGGAAGTAGAATATATTGCAGCCGGTGCATGTTGTGCCCAAATTCTTTATATGAAACAAACCCTTTTGGACTTTGGTATTAAACTTGGTTGTGTGCCTCTCCTTTGTGACAATGAAAGTGCGGTTAAGATAGCTAAAAACCCCGTTCAACACTCCCGCACTAAGCACATTGATATTCGCCATCATTTCTTGAGGGACCATGAAGCTAAGGGAGACATCTCTTTGCGAGGTGTTAGGTCCGACGAACAATTGGCGGATATCTTCACTAAACCACTAGATGAGAAAACTTTTTTTAGGCTAAGAAGTGAATTAAATGTGCTAGATGCAACGAACGTCATGTAAGAATGCATCTCATATAGGTCTTGCCTAACTCTCAAAGGATAGGGGTGAGCAAGCGTTAGCTTGGGATGGAGGTTCTTTTGGGTTTTCCCAAGGCTTGGAGAGTGGCTCTCCCTGAAGAAGCCTTTGAAAGGTTCAAATTTGGCAAGATAGATTTATTTTATGCCTTGCATGATGCCTGCCATATAGACTTGTAATTTCTTGCATTATAAAATGTTTGGCATTGCATACGGTAGATTGTCACAAAGGGGAACCCACCTCATGAGAAAGAGACTTGTTTGAAATGCAATATCTCAACTCATATGTGGTAGAAAGAACAAAATGTTAGGTGCATTAATGCCTAGAGGAACATGCTTTAAAGAGATAGAAGTCTTCATACTCTAGCTCACAAAGCATGGGCCTTACATTTTATTTGGATAATTTCCTTCCCATTTTCTTCGGTGTTCTATTCGCTTTAAGGCTTAGCCAATTTATTGGCAAATTAACATTTTTGAGGGGTAAGGGGTTGCCCAAAAAGTCCTAAGACATGTGTTTCTCATTGTTTGTTTGTTTGGTCAAAGGACATATATGGGATGTTGCTGTTTTGTAGTCATCAGATTATCTGATGCATAGGCCAGGAGCTCATCGGATCAGTTGGTGTTCAAAGACCAAGAGCCAGTTTAGTCAGTATCTCAAATCAACCGATGAGTTCATTCTGAAAAACATCGGTGCATCCGATGTTCACACTTCTTGAACTGTGCTGAATTCCACTGACGACATTCCCTTCCACGTATGACCATCTGGTGTCAACGGCACCTTTTTGAATACCCTTACTGTGCCATTCGACCGATGCTTCTAACGTTTAACGTCGGTCCATTCGGTGTTAAATTTTTGGCTAGGGTTTGGGACCCACTATTTAAACGTCGCCTCGCCTCCCTCTTTCTCTCTCCCCGACCCCGACGCGCGCCTCACCTTCCACCGCCGCCGTCTCTCTCGCCCTGCGCCACCACCGCCTCCGGCCGCTGCCGTAGCACAGCCACAGCCGCCGCCGTCCGCAGCAGCGCCGCCGCATTCCACAGCAGAACCGCCACCGCCACTCTGCTCCACCACAGCCGCCACCACCGCTTCCCCCAACGGCGGTGCCGCCTCTTTCCACCACCGACGCCGCCCCACGCACAGCCGCACCACTGTGGTGCCTCCCTCTACGGCCGTCGTCCCTTCGTCGCTAGGGTTCCCGGCCGCGTCCGCGCGCTTGACATCGTCGTGCCTCATTGCAATGGCTCGTGACAAGAAGAAAAAGGGCAAGGCCATTGCGGAGTCAGCCTCAAAGAAGCAGAAGCTATCCAAGGAATAGAAGAAGGCGTTGATGGCCGCTCGCGCCGCCGAGGAGCGAGAGCGTGGCCGTGGAGGATTATTGAGGATCCGCGAGGCTCGTCCGAGGCAGCCTCCCGTGATAGATGAGTCCGAGGCAGAAGAAGAGCCGGAAGTGCCACTCGTTCGCCAGCGATCAGCCAGGACCTGTGGGGGTCATCTCGCGGCAGCACCACGTCCGAGACCGACTGCTGCCGATCGTTGTGAGGACAGGGAGGCCCAGAGAGCCATCTACGAGATGGACACCAACGTCCGTGTTGGTGAAGGTGTCCGTTGACTGATTACCGGAAGATGAAGGCCAAGCAGCTAAGAAGACTCAGATGGAGTGTTCTGCTTGAGGAGTGGTACCCGCAGCCCAGAGAGGCTCTTGTGGACAGTCGTTTCTGGACCGTGACACAGGCGTCCCTATACGATACCTATAGACGTCGAGGTCACAAGCTATTCCAGCACAACTTTCTGGATTGGGATCAGTTCGCCCTGGCAGCAGAGACAAAGATACGCCCATACTTTGAGAGGTACAGAGGGCTGGTGGAGCTGATGTCCTACGACAGGAGTGCATATGTGGAGGATTGGGTCCGCGTATTCTACGCTACCCTATATGTCTCTGAGGGCTGCAGATCGATAGACTTCATGTTCATGGGCCAGCATTATCGCTTGACGAGGCAAACGTTGGCACAACTGCTAGGAGTGGACCTGCACGACACTTGCGTGCATGAGAGGGTATATGGTCAGGCAGACCTGCCGAGGAGGCCGCTCACTGGAGGAGTGGAACCACCACTGGAGGAGATCCGCTCTTTGTTTGGACCGACCTTCTCTCCAGACCAGCCGAGGGTACCGGCACTACTGACTCCTGCTGCACGCACAGTGCACTTTGCCTTGCGCCGCACACTCTTGCCAAGGTCAGGATACTTAGAGGGGTTCACCAGCCTGCAGCAGACCCTCCTGTTCTACTCATGAACGAGATGGAGTTTAATATTGTGGACGTCCTCATATGCGAGATGGAGGATGTGATCATCGATGGAGTGGGCATGATGAGGCAGCTTGTGTTTGGACACTGGATCAGCTACCTGATCTCCATGATGGTTCTTGAGGAGTCCGCCGTGCATGACCGTCTCACTGACGAGAGTGTCACACGGTTCAGCCACTACCGAGCTCCAGCTCCTGGAGACTGCTGCCTTGGCCGTCCAGTCGAGCGTCAGGTCCGTGCTCGGCTATCCGAGGAGGATTGGTCTGACCTGGAGAAGGAGGATGAGAGGTTGGCCGAGGCAGAGGCTCAGGGTGAGGACCTGCAGCATATATGGTCCGAGAGCGACACTGATGACAGCGTTGAGGAGTACTTTCCACCTCCTCCCTCACCCAGGCAGCACGACGCGGAGGCTGGAGGCTCTACAGTGCCACCCCCTACTCCACCTCCCGTCACAGAGGCACGGGTCTCTCAGCCGTCTGAGCTCACTTCACTCCTGCAGCAGATGGTTGAGCAGCAGCGCCTGGACCGGCTTGCAGCTGAGTAGGACCGAGCTGAGCAGGCAGCACGTCTTCTGGAGCTCCAGCAGCAGCAGCAGGAGATGCAATGCCAGATCGCCCGGAGAGGCGAGAGGACTGACCGGCTGACTGGGATGATCGACCAGATGCACCAGCGCTCCCTCGACCAGCAGCAGCAGACGCAGCAGGCAATGATGGGCATTCTGGGGTTGATCACCAACCTCTACACCCAGACCGAGATTGCCCTGCCGTCGCAGCTGCCAGGCGTTGCTCCACCACCACCTGTCCTTGCTCCAGCTGCAGCTCCGGTGCCGACCACGCCGATCCCGTTGATCAGCATGTCTCCACTGCTGGCTCTAGGTGCACCGATCCACTCTCCACTGCCAGCTACGACGCTGTTCCAGCAGATGCCGGCATCCGTCGTTAGTGCCCCCTTGCCAGCAGCTACTACTCAGCAGGCATCGACGGCGGCTCCTATGGCTCCGACAGCTCCTTCCACCTCTACTCCAGGCAGCAGCTCCGACGACAACACTCCCGACGGTGACCAGTTCGTCATCGCTCCTAGCACTCAGGGCTCGTAGGTACTCGGATCCCTTTTTAGTGTCTTGATGCCAAAGGGGGAGAAGAGTTAGAGGAGAGTTAGGGGGAGGATAGCTTAGTCTCAGGGGGAGTATCCTAGCTGTAGGGGGAGTTTATCCTTATGAGTCTATCTATATCATCTTTTGTAATTTGATGTTTTTGCTACTCTATCCTTATGAGTCTATCTATATCATCTTTTGTAATTTGATGTTTTTGCTACTCATTTAGCATTAATGAACTTGCCACTTATTCCCATGAATTACTCATCGATTGAGCTTTTCGAGTTATTGATTGATTTTGAGCCTTCAAATTTTAAGTGTGATAATCTTGTATTCATTGCATATCCTCTTAAGTTTCATACTATCAAATTCATTACTATTGTGATTCAATTGTTGTGTTGTCATCAATCACCAAAAAGGGAGAGATTGAAAGCATATAGGCCCCCCATGAGGTATGGTTTTGGTGATTAATGACAACCATTGGATTTTACTAATGAATTTGTGGATGCAAGGTCTCCCATATCATTCAAACAAACGAAATTTATATGAACATCAATGTCAACTACTAATCATTGGAGACCCATATACAATCACTTTATGAGATCAAATCGATGATATGAAGACAAGAAGTAAAAGCTCTTATGTCAAAGTCATTCGACCACAATTGATGATACTTAATGCTTGACAATCATCAGAAGTACATTTCCAACAAATGTCTAAGAGGTCAATCGAGCAAAGTTCAAAAGAGTCACTTAGAAACAACTCGAAGCAAAAAAAATCAACTCACCGGATCAACCGATGTTTCCAGAGAACAACACGTCAGTCGAGTTGGTTTAGCAGAAGAAGAAGACCTCAGAACAAAGCACTCACCGGATCATCCGATGTTAAGGGCTTAGCTACATCGGTCCATCAGTACAGTATGCAATATCTTTGGACCAAGTGTAGCACCTGATCATCCGATGTACAGCAATATACACATCGGTCAATCACTCCAGTAAGCATCAAGTTTGAGCCAATCCTGGAGGAAGAGCCACCGGATCATCCGATGAGAATACAAGTGTAACATCGGTCTAACAACGGTCATATCTGACACAGTGACGTCAGCTAAAGTGAACTTGACCTATGATAACTGAAGGGGAGACATCGGATCATCCGGTGTTCGCAGAAAAGTTCTGTCAGCCTACTTTTCCAACGGCTATTTCGTGGAGGCTGGCTATTTATACCCCTTCAACCTGTCAAATCGACAAGTCTTGATCACCAGACATAATCTACACATCCACAAGCATTCAAGACAAAGAGCCATCACTTCTACATCATTTAGATCACTTACACACCAAGAGATAGGCTAGAACTAGCTAGAGAGAGAGCTTGTGTGCCTCCATTCTTGGTGAGTGGAATCTCTAGGGTAGTGAGAGCCTTAAGGGAGTGTCCCTTGGTGTTTGTAACTGAGCGAGACTTCCGGAGCTTGCCAAGAGGATTGTGGAAGCCTAGAGGATCGAAGTTGTACAAGGCTTGAGCTCCACCTTGCCAAGGTTGGCAAACGGAGAAGGATAGTGAAGATCCCTAGTCTCGGTGACTTGGGTGTGTCTATACCCTTTGGTGGGTGCCACAACGTGGATGTAGGAAGATCTTGACGATCTTGCCGAACCACGGGATAAATCCTCGTGTCTACTCGGGAGTTTGCATCCTCTTCCTCTCCCTTACATTTATGCATTTTATATACCGTGAAGTTGCTATTTACTTCAATGCATAGATCGTTTGCGTAGGGAATTGGGCTTTTAGGAATTAAGTTTTATTGCTTAGATTTTTGAAAAGAAGCCCAATTCACCCCCCTCTTGGGCATTCGATCCTTACAAGGCTGGCTAGAGGTTTTACCTCTAACAAAATTTCTAGCCAAAAACTTATTGTTTCACCATTCCCTAAAGTAAATTTTCTGCTCTTGTATATATATTCTTGACTTTTCGAAGGTCTCTCCATATGGGAGAGTTAGACATTTTATGTCTCAATGTTCCAACATGAGAATCCCTAATGTATTTAACTCTGACAATGTCCTGCCAAAGCCCTTGTTCCTTTTCCAATCTTCACTACCATTTGGTCAGCAGACTGACATTCATCTTACTAAGGTCCTTGACCCCCAGCCCACCCCTCCCTCTTTTTTATTTTTTACAAATGATACCCTCTCATATATGGACATGGATCTCTCTCTTCAAGCATATATGGACTAAGCACTTTGCACGGTACATGGCCTTATAATCAAGTGATACCCTCTCGTTGCCACCGTGCATAGATTTTTTTTCCAAGTTTTTGAACCCTAGCCGTCCCATGAAGGTCTGGGTTAGTTTTATTTTGCGAAATGTCAAGCTTAGCCATGCTTATACCGGTAAAAGTTGAATTGTGTGGCAATGCCACCACTGTTAACGAGCTTAGGGCATAATATACTTAGATATGGGATAAATTCTGAAAGAAGATGAACTTGTGTAATGAGAGGCGATTTGGATTGTAGTCCCTCTCAGTCAATTAAGGAATGTGTCTTATTATTTTTATCCTAAGCACCATCCATTCTAACCACATGCTGGATGTAATGGTATAGCAAGTCGAATATCTCACCTTGTACTCGTGTTTTGGCAATGACTTCATAAATTGTTTGACATGCACAAGTGGTTGATGGTTCTGCGGGACACTTCATGTAGAGTTAATATGCCATTCATTATATTTTTTGTCTTATTAGTTCTAGCATGGAAAGCCCTAAGAAGACTGGTGCTGGTAGTAACAATAAAGAAGACAATATGGAGTTTACTGACTCCAGCAGTTCAGGCTCCTTTCACAACCCATCGTATCCTTTTCCGAATATAAAAATTAAAAAGACTTCAGATGATCTCGACCCGGAATATGATCCTGCCGACGAGGTATGGATCACGAATCTTAACTTTAGCAGTTCAAGTTAATGTTGGTTGTCAAGTATACGAAGTCTTATAATTCTTTTCTACCTGGATTAATCGCGAAGACAACGAGGTGACTTCGGGTCCCAAAACCGCAGAAGGTTCTCCAATGGATGAATCCTCAACTTCACTCAAGCAGAAACGAGGGCAACAAGGTCCCAATAAGGGTCCATTGGACCTCATAATGTACATAACAAGGGTCGGTCCAGGTGGCTTCCCCAAGAACCACTGGATTCAGTTGCTAAGTACCGAAATGCATGCGGTTTTCTTGTTAGAGAGCTCGTGCCGATCACAACCGAGAATTGGAGAAAATTACCTGAGGAGACCAAGAATGAGTTGTGGGAAAGGATAAAGGAACAATTCAAGTTCCCGAAAGGCACGAAAGAAGCTATAAATAAAGCAACATTGGCCTCTTGCGGCAAGAAGTTTCGTGGCTTGAAGAGTGAAATGAATGCTTATGTTAAGGCCGATAAGGTCCCTAGCCCGAGGAAGATGGAAAAAATCACACAAGCTCAATGGTAAGAATTTGTTTGTCAAAAGACCACACCTGATGCTAAAGCCCTAAGTGCAACTAGGTCAGAGCTTGCTAAAAAGAACAAGTACCATCATCGCTTGGGGTCTGCCGGATATGCCCCCAAAGTCTAGAAATGGAATAAATATTAGACGAAATTACCAGTAAGGGCAATCCTCACCCGTTAGAAGGTTGCGATGAGAGAACTCAATGGTGGGTCTTTGCTCAGTCAGGTTTGACCAGCGAGGGCAAACTTGAAAAGCCTGACTTTGTGAATGAAGTAGAGGAAAAAATGAAAGAAGTAATTGAAAAGAACCAGAAGGGTCTCTTCAAGCCGAAGAGGGAGAATGACCAACTTAACGCTATCCTAGGAAACCCTGAACACAGTGGACGGGTTCGAGCAGTCTCTTATCAAATGTCTTGGCTAGATGGTTCCCTAAAGATAAAGACACATATAGAAGACGTGAGAAGTTCAAGAAAACACTTTATGAAACGATTGCTCAAAAGGTCAAACAAAATATGCAAGAAATAATGGAACAACTTAGACAATCTGGACAATTTGTGGCACTGAGTACAATGACGGTTCCCGTGCCAAAGGAGCAATTGGTATCTCCAACTGCCTACCCTAAAGCATAGGTTATGTGCTAGGCTCAGGGTCAACCCATAAGTTCGCTGTCGATGATATCGCTAAGGACAAATCTTGTCGTCTTCTTGTCCCGATCGGCGCAGTAGGGAACAAAACCAAATAGGTTGCCACTGCTATGGCAAAGCCTGATCGTGACTTCAACGGCAATTCACTTTCGTTGTGTTATGTTGTGGTGCAAGTTCTTCAGATCATTGATAATGATTATGAAGATTATGAAATAGACCACATCACACATGAGGGGATAGCGACCCTGGGGCAGGCTATCAACCAATTAATCCTTTGGCACCGACGTGATATCGTGTTGGACGATGAGCCGATTTCTAGCCCCGTCACATCTCAAAATACTGCAACCCCGTCTTCTAAGGCGAAAGTCCAGGAAGATCCACTCCCAGTCCAGGAAGATCCACTCCCCCTATGTCTCGGCAAGGATGATGGTAACCTTGCTAGTAAAGATAACCAAGAGCAATAAGTTGGACAACAACTTCAAGCAGTACCAGAGCAAGCTGTTGCTAGTAAAGAGCAACCAACTGAGCAACAACTTGAAGTAGTACTAGAGCCAGCTGCTGGGAGTAATGAGCAATCAGTTGAACAACAGGTTCAACAACAAGCCAGTGTCCAACTTTCGACGACTACTCCTCGATCATCAGTGCCTATCAAAGTTAGCTCATACGAAATTAAGAAACCTTCATCAGAAGTGTCAAAGTATTTGGAAACTATGAAAAAAAATATTATAAAATCGAGTGCATCTCGTTCTTCTCATGAGCCAGCAATAGAAGACATCGAGGAGTGGGAAGAAAACGGTGTCATGTATAATTGGCGGACAACTTTAGTTAAACCAAGAGTTCCAATATACAAGCTTGAGGATGTTCCTCCTAAATTTGAGAATGGGAAGCCCTTCATGACATCCGTACAACTTAGCAAACAACCTGCCCCGCTTAAAAGAATGCACGAGTGGTACATCCTTGCCAGCACAAAATATGATCTTTCTTGCGTCACATTTCGTATTCCAAAATATGCATTCTGGAGCACTGGAGCAGATAAACGAGTCATTTTATTTGAAGAGCTACATACCCTTTTCCATCGGGGCATGCTCGAAATCAACCTGCTACTCGTCTGGTGCTTGTAAGTGCCTCTAATATTTTGCATTTGCTTTTCTTACTAAACGTATACACATTTCATGAGATTATAACAATTCTGGACTTCTTCAATAGGATGCAATACAAGGATAATGAAAAGATGGAATGCAAGACAGGTATCCTTGACCCTACACAGATTGCAAAGACGCTATTCGAGGTCAAGGCGGATCGAGACTCAACACAGTTAAAGCACATGAAAAAAAATTTCAAAAATCAATCGCGAAACTTAAGAAGGATAGAAGGACAGAAGTTGCAGCTTATATAGGACATGCAATATTTAACTTTGCCAGAGACGACAAGGACCTCGTAAAGGCTCCATACCACTTCGAGTAAGTTCGACACATGACATTGAAATAGCAATTATTGCTAATTATTAACACGTGTGTTTGTAGGTCTAAAGTAATCACTACATAATGATCTTCATCAAGCCAACGCAGGGTTTGGCAACAGTCTTGGACTCAGCCGATTACCCACCAGATCGTTACAAAGATTTCCTTTCCATTTTAAAACTGTACGTTTATTCAATAATTTTAATTTACACATATTGAGAATGTGTTGACAAGTTTTATATGACATTTCTTGTACTACAGCACTTGATGGTTTTACGCGGAACAGCTTGGCAGCCAGAGACCTCCTAATATGAATGCATTGTACACTAAAACATAGTATGCTTGTCCGAAGCAGCCTGCTGAGAGTGTCTTATGCGAGTATTATGTATGCGGGCATCTTTGGACTGCCAGTGAATATAGAGTGAATCGTGAGGATGTACGTTATCTTTAATGCCGATATCTTATTTTCTTACTTTTGAGTTTCATTTTCATTGTAACTAGCATAGTTTAATACTTATATTCTCTGTTGTTCAATATTACCAGAATCATTATTTTCATATTTTGATTCCAACTTCAAAATTCAATTGATCATAGTACAACTGCTCCAAAAATACTAAATAAATTCTTGTATACTCTCACTTTGATCTATACTTTGAGATTGTTCAAACCAACATATTCTAAACCTTGTTATGTGTTTCATTGCAGCACACGAAGAATGTGAACGAAGAATGTCCGGTTTGTAGAAGTATTCCTGGTGGACGAGCTGACAAGATTGTTTTTGAACTGTGCCAATTCGTGCATCGTGAAATTTTGCACAAAAGAGGGAAGTTCTTTGTTGAGAATGGTGCAATAGCTGATGTGTCAGAACTTTGCGACTATGCCAATAGAAATAGTTTTTAGTGAAAACTTGTAAACTATGAGATGAATTGTATGTGTAACTTGTACATATGTATATTGTTTTAGTGAAATTGACTTCTGTGAGATGACTTTTGTGACGATATTATTGACTTTTGTGATGATATTGTTGACTTATGTGATTATATTGAATTGACCTGGAAATTAGAAATAACAGCAGGTAGTACTGCATAGGGTATACCTTATCACAGGGGGTTATTTACCTATGGCTAGAACTGCCTATGAAATATCATTATCACAGGCGGCTAGATATAGGTAAAGAACCATTTGTGATAACCTAATTATCACAGGCGATTACTGTTATGGTACAAACCGATTGCGATAAAATGTCTCTCCAGGCGGCTTGTCGTAGGTAAAGAACTGCCTGTGATAACACAATTATCACAGACGGTTATATATGTTGCACAACCCGCCTGTGATAATGTGTCTTCACAGGCGGCTAGTCTAAGTAAAGAACCGCCTGTGATAATATGTCTTCACAAGCGGATTCACTTCTCCGCCTGTGAAATTACAGATTATCACAAACTCTTCGTTTCAGTCAGTTTTAGAAACCGCGTGTGATAATACGTTTGGAGCCGCCTACGATGAGGCTTATTGTAGTAGTGATAGTGAATGTATGAAGTGGCTCCGATCGTAGAACGAGCTTGACCACCACCTCGGCAACAATGGTTATGTCAGAAAAAAAGGATTTGGGAACAACAGAATGAAACATTGGCCGAGCTAGGTGTTTTGAATCCATATGGCAGTTTCAGTGGATGATTGAAACCATTTATGCGTGCTCGTTCACAAATGTCTGAGTCAGGCGGTATTAGCTTCTACAGCCTGAGCACCTTACATGTCGCTCAAAGAGCCTGGAACCCGAGCAACGAAGAGTAAAATGGTCAGAGGGAAAACGATGCCCTCACCAAGGCCCTGCAAAGATCGGATCAACGAGGCCTTGTTCGTGGTGTTTCCAGTAAGTTGACTTGGAGGGAGGGTTTTCCGGAATACAAGAATACTTATCAGAAGCGGAAAACGACCTCGACATCACAGGTTGACATCCAGGAGCTGAAAACACAACTGAGAAGGGAGCTCCTAGGAGACGTGAAGCAAATGCTGGACGGAGCAGGTATAACAATCCCTAACGCATTTTTCATCTTAAGTAGCGACGAAGAGCATAGGAGCAGCTTTGCTTCTACAGCAGATAGGGATGGACAACCACATGAGGATCGTTAGGCACCAGCGTCTGGACCTTCAATTGAGTCGGGCATGATAGATAACTTGTCCCAGCCAACAACATGCAACCTTCTGCTAATGATCCGAGGAATCACTCGAATGGAGGTCCGGAGAGGGCTAGTGTATCCCGATCAGACCATGCTTGATGACATCCAGGTGGACACAACATCCTATGTTGTGTTCAAGGTGGACATATTGCATGAAAATACGAAAAACCTATAACTCTAAGTGCCATCGGACGATACAACGCTGACTGTGCGAGATGCAGTTACTAGAAGGGTTCAGTGGAGATGGAGCAACAATAGTTGCTTCTGCGTCGATCGCTTTGATGTCTCCTGAGGCCCGTCTACTTCTGCATCCAAATCCAGAACAGATGGATCTGTCTCCAATTCCAGAGCTATCATTGCCTCCAGTTATAGAGAAGCAGCAGAAGTGTCCAATTGGATAGCAGTTGCCTCTAGTTACAGATAAGCCGCATCTATCTTCAACTCTAAAGCCGCCGTAGAAGTCTCCACTTGAAGAGCAGCCGCGTCGGTCTCCACCTCACTCGAAGTGTCATGCACCCTACACTTGATCAGCAGCCGGCCCCGACGAAGAATGTACGTGCCAAGAACAAGAGTCAGCCGCAACGACGATTATCATCGAAGGAAGGTTTGAAGAAACCAATGAAAGAGTCAGAAACTAACCCAAGCGCGCCGGAAGCTATAACACATTCAAACTCAAAGTTTGAAAGGGGAAAGCCGATGTTAACTGCGGCCGCACTCAAATAAGTTGATAAACCTTGTGTTCAACTTCATCAATACCACATGGAAAATTACAAAAAGTATGATATCATACTAGTAGCATTGAAGGATAAACACTTTCTCTCGCGTGATGGCACTTTTGTCATCGCATGGTCCGATCTCTACAACCTTTTCAACCTCAAAGCATTGGATGTCTTCGTAATATGCTGCTTCGCATTGTAAGTCCTCAAAAACTAGGTTCTTCAATATATATACTCAATATAAGTGTTATATGTAACAAATTTGGCATTTTGCGTGTAGACACCAGCAACAACATACTCGTCATAACACGGGAAACGCGTCTCCTGCATATCTTGACCTGCAAGTACCAGCAAGAACTTTTATTCACATGTCGAGCGACCGAAAATAAGTTATTCAATATTTTGTGAAGGCAATGAAACACTACGTTGATAAGGAGCTCCGTCGTACTGTTCAACCCAGGTAACCATAGCAATTTCTATATGGTACAACCAAGTCTGGTATTGTGACTCCTCAAGACCGAGAGATAAAAAAACTGGCGAGCGAACAACCTGTACATGGAGTGATATCTCTTCAGTTATTGACAAGTAAGTTCCTTCTTCACTTTAGCTTCTGACTGTTTTGTCCTTGCACGATAACTTTACATTAACTGTTAAGTTTTTGTTTAGGGATTTTGGACAAGTAAAAGGGAAACGCTGACAACTTAAACGTCATACTGCATTTGACGTCCCACAACAAGCCCCGGATAACACATGCGGCTTCCATGTTTGCTTACACATGACTTTATTTGGAGAGCAACCTAATTGCAATGTATGTGTAAGTGTATTTATTTTACTTTATTACTGATTTTTTGCTAAATCTCATTTTATCGTGTGACAGGACTACGGACCCGCCTTCAAGAACGCTAAAGGTCGTAGCCTCGAGCAAATTCGAGACGTACTATGCAGGTTCATCATTTCTAAAATCATTAGTTCAAAGGGAGAATTTCACTACCAAGTAGAGGATTAGGTGACAGTTATTCTTTTGTGTAATTAGTTACTTGTTAAGCTGGATGAACAGGGGAATTCTATGTATATAGTTACTTGGTAACCACAATTCACACTTTGTTAATATTTGATTGGTCAATATGTGTGATCTCCATTTGGCTATACATATGTTTCTATATGTGTATGTTGCTGACACTGGCAATGCGACTGCCAAATCCTGGCTAGCTCCAGGATGTAGCTGACAACGAGGATAATTAGGACTGGGGGGCACCTAATAGGAGACGCACTGTAACAGAGGACGTCTTGGATTACCTAAATAAAGGAGACACGCTTCCTAGAGTACGTCTCGGATCAACCAACAAATCTGCGATGGGCTAACATAAAGCGCGTCTCGGATCAATCAACAAATCTGTGACGCGCTGTATTAGAGCGTGTCGCGCATGTACCTTGATGGGCGACGCGCCCGGAGAACATCTTCAATGACCCTGTAAAGCCCGTCTGTTATGACTAAAGGAAAGGAGACATACTATCTTTAAGCGTGTCTCACACTTAGTCTGATCAGCGCCGCGCGTGCCACGCGTCTCTAGTGACAACGTAATGCGAGATGCGACGACAGAAATACACAGTTTGTTCGCCCCCCTTCTTCGTTCGAACGCGTCTCGGATGAGCCTTTCTTACGTAGTGAACATAATCATCGAGGATGAGCGCGGAGTGAGAGGACTTTCAACAGAGACAAACTTTATGTTTGTAACAGGTGAACCCGAACAGCTTGTGGACCCATCACTTGAAAGTGTCACCGAGAGGTTGAGCTTCATTAAAACTCTATCATACACCACGAGATAAACAGATGGCTCTTAGGCTTAAGCGTGAACACAACTGGAATATGTTTACAGAACAATAAATTGTAATATTATAATTGTACTACGTTGTGTCCGTTTTTGTAATGTATATTATTACGGCTTGTAATATTTTCCATCTTTTTGTTGTTGAAAATTATTACTATAATGTATATTTATTTTACGATATTTGTATTTGTTATTCTTATATTTTATTGTATATTCGATACTAAAATGTTTAATGTTCACAATACTACTAAATTATTAATATTTCATTTCTTAGCGCCATCATAATATACTATGAAGATAAATGAGTTGTAAACTTATGTTTAAATTTGGATGGTAGTTGTGTTATAGAGTACGATGAGCGTAATAGAGCACACTGTAAATTTAGAATGTGTTGTAAAAGATGCTGGAAAAGCTGTAGGGTCCACAGCTTTAGAGTAGGTTGCTAGAGCGGATGGTCTAGCAGGGTGCATAGTGGACCTGGTTACATGTACTGAAGAGAATGATAATATAGTGCGTAGATACATATTCCTAATAAACATGAGACGTGTAGAAATTAATTCACATTGTGCTTCCTCATGCAAATTTTCTCCTTTACCACAGTTTATATATCTTTGCAATTGCAAAAGTTCCTTTGTACCTTCGGCAGAAGAATGACAAAAATTCATGATCTTCTCGACTCATGACTATACCGTTCGCTGATGGTCACTGAACATTCGCTCAGACACTACTGCCAGTTTCAAAACACCATAGGATGGAAACGAAAAGGAAAACTCCGAAACACTACCTACATCCACTCGGATGCCTCACACAACCAAGAGTGCATTGCCGATGGTCGATGGATCTATATACTCAGCCAGAAGCTTGAACGACGCATTTAAAAATTTAAAATGAATCACCTACAGCTAGCGTCGCACGTTGCAGACACCAGTTTGACCCATGAGTTCGACGAAGCTACCAGAACCAAACTTTGCCCATATGGCCATCGGCTAATCTTTCGGGCTATTTTCAGGTGATGATGAGTCGGAGGAAGAGTCCGTGTTGTACCCGGAAGGGGCACGTGGCGGTAGCTCCGTCCCTTGTTCTTGCTCAGTAGCTGAAACGAGACGTCAGCAGACACAGTTATAACTCGGAGCTGCACCAGTTAGAACAGACGACTGGATTAATCGTGTCTCACCTGCACCTTTAGGAACTTTAGACTTGAACTTCTTTGTGTGCCGCCGTATAAGCTTCTTTGTTTTCGTTATAGTCAACTGCCGAGCAAATGGAGAGAACTCGATTTCATTCTCACTTCGTTCGCCATGAAAATCATGCTCAGCTTCCCCTTTCATAGTTTTCAACACAAACGCCATAGCCTTCTTTCGCTGTGAACTGAATAAGCCCTTAACAGAGGTTGCAAAGCCATCACCAGCCCCGTCACTAGGTTTTCTGAGAAATGCTGGAAGCTGATCAGAATTGCCAGCTTCATCGCCATCACTGTCACTTAAATTAAAATCACTGGCAGCGATTAGAGCTGCAGACGGCTCTTTTTGGCTAGTGGATTTAGCTTTAAATTTTTTGCCCTGTAAAAGGAAAAAATTCCCCCTCCAATTAAATTAGCTTCAATAAAAAATTAAAGAAAGCACGAAAATACTTCTCGCTAGTGTAAGAATGTTTCCATCTACTCATGGAAATTCAACTAAAAAACTCAAGCCATGTGAAATTTAGTATAAGCACCCATTCACATGTATTATGTTCTATTCTAACAGCTTGAGTGTTTGAAATTCAAAATGCAGTCTCGACAGCAAAACATCACAAACACAACAAAATACTTGCCTGCATGCCGGTTACGGACTTCAGTACTCCCCATATAATATGTTTCTTTACTCGTGAAAATAGTCTTGCCCAAGAACCAGTAAAATCTTCACGGTGAAACGTATCCATAAGTAGCCTTACATCACTAACAGCAAAGGGCAATCCTTCATACGTGAGAAGCAATTCAACCTAGTATATCAAAAGTTGAATTATTGTTACTGGATGCAATACTGAGAACACCACTCTGAAACAAACATATAACATAAGAGTAATGGCTATTGTCTGATCATATCATTTAAACAGCTACCAGATTGCATAATATTATGTCTGCATTTAGTGAAGTATGCATACCTGGCTTATCTTTATATTGCGGAAGTCCATCATTTTTTGAGGCCTAGTTTGTTTCACCTCATTAAGCTCTACAACTTTCTTTTCCTCACGAGTAGATCGAACAGGTCGTACTGACCTAGAATCCTTTGCAGCATCTTGGGATTCAGGTTGGGCATTTGACTGACCCTGGATTTGTGAAATAAGTTCGTTTGCTACAGACTCGGCAACAGTTTCCTCCCATGTCCTGTCAAATGAAGATGTCCTTCGAAGTTCAGGCTTTTGTAAAAGTGTGGATTCTTTTAACGACTGATTGTTGGGACTAGTTGTCTCTGTGACAGAAGTGGTTTTCTTTACTCGTTTTGTTCCTGCTGTAGTAGAAACTTTGAAAAGTTCCTATAGAACGAAAAGTTAAGAATAAGCAACAAGGAAAAAATAAATTACGAATTGAAACATAGTGACAAAAGGAGGATGAGTGATATAACCTGCCGCTTTTGTGGTTGTTGTTCATCTCCAGGGAAAAAGTATCCCCACATCATTCTGTACATTGCTTCAGTCAAATAAATTTTCAGCGGATAGATTTCTACCTGCAGTAACAATTGTAACGTAGTTAGGGAAAGTCATAGTGGACAAGGGGTTCCCGCGCCTTAATTATTAAAAATGCGATAATTTTACACGCACAAACTTTTAACATGTATGCAACTAAAAACAGCAGTATAATGTGACACCACACTAATGCTAATTTTACATCCTGATCTATATTTGATAAATCCTTGAGAACTGTTACAGCAAAGAAACCAAATGAGTAAGAGTAAGAGTTCAATAAATAATAAAAAACCAAATGAAGTACTGAACTTACTAGGAAGCTCTCGATAACTGAGTTCCCACCAGTTGGAGCTCCTTGTCTTGCATTAACACGAAGCATTGCATTCCTGCATTTAAATTGAGAAGCCATGAAGCATGATTGGTCAGTGTTAAGCTACTATGCGCTGATCGGTTGCACCAAAAAACTTAAGCTGATGGAGAAGGGTAGGCAATTCACTTATACATTCCAACACTCCCCCTCACGTGAGGCTCTCTCGGGTTTCTAACATGGAAAATAGGAGTAAACTTGTGTCTGCCAGGATTCGAACTCGAGATCTTTGGCTCCGATACCATGTTAAGCTACTATGCGCTAATCAGTTGCACACAAAAGCTTAAGCTGATGGAGAAAGGTAGGCAATTCACTTATACACTCCAACAGTCAGACCAGAAAATAGCCATATTAAATCAAAACAGTCTAAATGACAACACAAGGAGAAGAAATAGAAGGAAAAACTGAGAATTTTTTTGCTTAAAAATCTGAGAAAAAATTTGCTTAAAAAAATGAAAACATTTTTGCTTAAAGAACCGAGAAATTTTCGAATTACAAAAGGTGAAAAGAGATCCAAATCATTAGGGTAATAACACCCAATATTCACTCTACGGATCCCCACATCCAAAAATGCCCTTGGTGGTCTATACTTATTTTAAGCCAGATAGCAGGAGTAGTTTGCTCTTTCATTGTAATGAAACACAAGCAATTTATGACAATGAACTCCAGCAGAAATACATATTTTTCATGTTAATCTCAAGAGTTAGGCATCTTATAACTGAAAGCTTGTACAATTACATTTGAAAAACTATATTTGACATATTTACATTGCAAAAAATAGAAAAAACTGCACATTAGGAAGGCTTCTCACAGCAGCACATTATCTTAGCAAATTCATGCCATAGTACAAGTTCGGCATCCTTGTAAGTAGTGTCCTCCAACAAGGAAAAGAAAAAATTGCACAAGTCTACCGGTGAATATGCAAACACTCAAATACAACATGCAAAAGGAAAAGATGACATCCTTACTTGCCCCATTCAGAAGGTGGATTCCAGGGTGAAAGAACAGTATCTGATTTTGCATTAGCAAGACCGTTTTTTAGGACAAACAGCTTGGTTGTCAACTGGGCGATGCCAATATCTTTGTAATCCCGGTCAAAATCATAAATCTAGAGATCAAAGAGAAAATCAGTGCAAGATCTAGCTTTGGATGGGCAGCTAGTTATTAACAGAAACTATCAATTATCCCTCTCAAGGACAATTTGAACAAAGCATTCACAAATAATATCATAAGCGAAAACAGTTCAATATCATAGGTGAGAAAAAAACAGTTCGTGAGAAGAAATCAAGTTTACCATATCATTTATCTCAGCTTCAGCAAAGGATTTTCCATCTGCTAACATGCTCCAGACAACCTTGTTTATCTGCATTGAAACTCTCATGGCACATGAAGGGCTTTTATTCTTTTCCTTTTCCATCAACCTCAGCTGTGCAGCTTTCTGCATAGCAATTCTTAGCATAGAATATGCTTCTTTCCTACCATTCCGTACATTCAATAGTTCTTTCTTCAGTCTTTTGACCTGATAAGGGTTATCTTAGCAATGATGGTAATATCCAAATGACATAACAAGGAAATCATGTTGGAGCAACAAAAGTAACTTTATGCTCACGCGAACAAAAAACAGATACAAACATAGTACTTTGCAACATACCAGCATTGACCTTGAACCAGTAACGATCCATGTAGCATCATCAGCCTTTGGTGACTGACTCTGATCAGGAGATGCTTCACTACCCGCAGACAAGGTTCTAATATCATCAAGCAGTACCTTCCGTGCTCTTTCTTTTATTTCTACACCAATCTTCGCTAATTCTACCTCCTCAACTCCATCTGGTACAACTGCATCAGATGCCTCTTCAATTTCATCATCATCATTGTCCGTGGGATAGCATAGACTACTTTTCTGAGTTCTGACACATTAACCACTTTCATTAGTGGTTTATAGAAATCAAAACATTTTAGTGAAACTCGCTATCACTTGCTAAATCTAATTAAAAGAAAGATCAACTTAGGAGGAATTAAATGGTTGTACATTAAGAAGAAACGGGCACTTAAATTAATGATGTATCAAACCTGGTTGGTGTGGATGTGGTATAGATACACTAATGATATACTTAATTACATGTGTGGATCAGAAGTCTCAATAAATGTTTGAAACTGTCTAGTAAATTAGCCCAATAACGGTTGCTATCAAAGTTTTGTCCAGTTTTCACCATTAAAGAAAAGTTTTTCTAGTTTTACCTTAAACAAGAAAAGTTGTCCAGTTACAACTTCTGAAGAAGTAAGTTTGTACATAACACCTAACTTTACAAAAACTAGTAAAACATATATATATATATATATATATATATATATATATATATTCTCCTGTCGGATCTACCATGCACAACATGCGGAACAATCGTGTTGTTCATCAACTTCCTGAAGTCAATATGTGTCTGTGTCCCTGAGCAAACATTAGATGCTCATTGACACATACGTAAAGTAGAAATCAACACTGATGCATGGATAAGTATGACAAACTTTTATATCGTAAAATACTGGCAAGATGAGTAATTCCGAAGTAACATAGGTTAAACAAGCAAGGGTCACAAATTGGCTCTGGGTGATAGTACTGAAATCCTAAGATAGAAGTACTACAAGCTACATGATGTACCTGGGAGTTCTTGCAAAGAGAAGATTAGTCAATACATCCATCATAACCTGAAACTGACGTGATGTCATACCAGCCGTTATATCTGGTGAATTAAATGCCAACTCTTTCAGTGGTTTAACCTGCAAAATGAAAATAGTTTTTTATGGAAATACAGTAGATAAAATGAAAATAGTTAATGGATAAACAAGCTACATCCACAAATTATTAAAATATACTTGATGCAAGTTGTATCGCAAAATAAAATCATTTTCGGAGGGGAAAGTAAACTGAAATCATTTATAAGAGAATATACCTTCAGTTCAGGGGTTCCTCCTTTGTGCCGTGTGTAGCGGAAATACATTTGGCATGGCATAAATACCCTTTCAAGTAAGGCACCAGTTCGTTTTACTTCAGAAGATCTGCGATGTATCTTTGGCAGCCACTGAATACCAGCACCTGGATCAACATCTGTGGGTGCAACATGAGCCTGAACATGCTCTAACATTACAGAAAGCTCAACACGTGACCAGGTCATTTCTGGCCCGGCATTACCAGCGGTAATATTGCTGGAACCAAGTGCTTTCTCAAACATTTCTTGACCCACTTGCACAATTGAATGAAATGAACGAACCATGACTCGTCCACTACCAGCTGCTAACAGAAACCTACCCTGATGTAACAAACAGATAGCCCGTAAGTAGTCACAAATGTAGATAACTGAGGATGGAAACAATTCTGTCATAAATTTCAATATCACGTTTCAAGTAAACAAACGATTGAAACATGCTCGAGTCTAACTTATAACTGTCAAATAGTTTCCCCTTGCCTCTATCTTGAGGTCTAGCAATCATCCACTTAGTCACCCAAGATCGTGAAATTGAAGTAAATAAATAATATTTAGTTATATAATGGTAATTTTCTTAAATCTACATAAATTCAAGGTTTTTGTTTGAACGTTAATCCAGTCCTGTGACCGTGAAAAGCAACTGATAGCCCAATGCATAGCGTGACAAGCTTCTGAATGAAGTTAAAAACCAAACATGACTTCATACCATGAATAATTTCTGACATTTTCTCTGCTAGTTAAAGTAGCAAAGAAGTACATATACTCACATTTGCTTCTTCTGAATGCAAATTGAACTGAGGTTGGACAATGTTAACCATGAAATTTCTTGTGCCTTCCTCTTCCAAGTCCCTATTATTTGAGGGTTTCATTGCTACATCACCAGTCATAATAATAGTCAAAGTTAGAAATTCAAATGTAGTTGTCAAAATTTGTTAGCATTTAATGCATTGCTAATACATTTGTGCAAAAAGACTGCCTAACAAAAACTATCATTTTAGTTCCGGACTAATCTAATAATATCAGTGACTAGCACAAAAGGATTGTGTTAATGAACATACCAGTTTCATTATTTGATATCAGATCTGGCTTTGAGGATCCAATGAAAGGTGGTGACCCTGAACTCTTGATTTGTTGAGATTCTGAAGACTGTGATGCTAAGGGCGAAGAGTTGAGAGCACCATCCTTGGACATCTCAGCTTCTTTAATTAACTGTTTCTTCTCAAGAATCTTTCTTTGGGTATATTGGCGAGAAGGAGATGGTTTTGGAGGCTGAAATGCTTGAGTTAAACCACCAACCCAAGAGAGAACAGCTGCTCTATTTTCTAGATTCCACAAAATCTTTAATCCATAGACGAATACTCTCTGGCAACTGTCAGCAACCACAACATTGAACCCCTCCTCATCACTACCTGATTGTTCATGATCACTTTCATCCCCCCCATCAAACTCAGACTTAATCAACGGCATTTCAGATTTTTTCCTACCATCTTCCTGCCACGCTGATAATCTGGCAGCATCAGCTTTTGGAGTTTGTTTTCGTATTGTAAAATAATCGGCGTACAGAAAGAATCCATCATCACGAATTTTCTCAGATGAGTTATTTTTATTTTTGCCCTTTTCAAAAACAGGACTATCTGTACCTTTTTTCTGTGGACTCTTATTTTCAAACTTGGAATCCTTAGAAGGTGATGCTTCAGGAGTCTTGTCAATAAGTACCTTCAACAAATGCAGGTCTATGCCCTGGTAGACAAGATCAAGAGGTTCACGTTTGCAATCAAACGTAAATATCTGCTTCCCACGGCTGAAAGCGATTTCATACCTAAACTTTGTGAAGTGTAGTGTCAAACCCTTAGAGGGATCATCAGCATGTAGAGGCATGTTGTTAATATTCAATAGCATGGCATCAAATCGAATGAACTGTTCGGTCATAACTCTATCAAGCGGGAGGTTCCCAGACCGTACAAATCTGGGAACTCCAAAACGCGGAAATCTGGAAAACAGTCTTAATTTATGGGGAGGAAGAAATACCAAGTTCCACCACTTCAATAACCAGACCAAATCATGAGCTCCCACATTCACTGTTGGAGAATCATTTGAATCTTCACTCTTCACCTGATGTTCCACGGGTTCAGCAGTAGAAGGTTTAAGTGAAAAGCTCCACTTCAGTGATAGAGAAGTTGAGCGGAATGGATCAAAAACTTTATCCCGTGGTCTTCCCTCTACAGGGAGAGCAAACAAAAAATGATCCATAGGGTTACCTGAATCACATCCCCATTGTATTGAAATGTCCATGAAAAATGTGGGGGTTTCGAGGAAAGGTATAGCTGGATGATGTGGAATTTCTAAACTGCATTTCTTTGCAAGACTCTCTAAGCTAGTAAGGAACACCTTCAGATTCTTTGAAGACAGACTGACATAACCATCTACATACCGTATTTCCATGAAATCAGTTGTGATTAGCATTTTATCCAGCCTCTCATAGGGATTCGTTGCAGCAGGGAGATGCCATTTTGTATCAGTAAAACACAAGCTAAATTTTCCATGAATATAATTTCGCATATCATCCCACCAGGGTAAGCTGCGCTCTTTTCTAGGAGGTTCAGGACGCTCAAAAAACCACCTCTTAGCTAAATTTGCCCTCCGGAGTGCACAAGTAAAAGCATAACTTATATCCGCGAACACAGGTTCATAGCCAACTCCAAAAGAGACTTCCCCGTTTTGAAAATGCAAAGGTAGGTATGCATATGTTTTCATTGGTGGGGTATAACCAGATGCAGAACGTAGCAGGTTTACTCTCCACCATTTCCCAACATAGACATCTTGTCGAACTTGAGGTTGAAAACAGGTTGCCTGCCATCGGAAAAATATCATTACAGTTAAGAATGATGCTGGATTACCAGAAAGATTTTCCACATAAAAAGGTAGGGGATATAATTTTGCAGATAAAACCCTAATCCATTCTGCAATATACCCAAACAGAAAAGGATGAAATTACAGAGATAACCATATTTTTCTTATTTAACCAGTCAAACAATATTTAAGTATTTGAAAATAAAAATGAATGGCAAGGAATGCTAACCTGCTGAGCCAGAACAAGACGTCCATCACATTTACCAGAGGTTCCAGAAAAGAGGGGGAATGTGTAATCTCTTAAGATAACAGATAAGGATTTAGTTTTCAAATTAAAATTGCTACCATACAAACGGGAAAATGGGATATCATTTTTGTCACAAACCGGATCTACAGATTTAATAAACCTAATCATTCCTTCATCGCTGCCATCAATCTTTGATAGGTTCACATCCACATCTTTTGCGTGCACTGACATAACTGATGCTCTGCGATTACTCATTTTGAATCCGGATTGAAACCCACTTGAACATGCACCTGATCCTTCTGATATTGACAATTTCTGACATTCTTGGTAATATGACTTAAATGTTTGTCTATAAATCTCTTCCCTGAGTTGCTCGAAGGAGCGTGCACCAGGTACATCTGCATCAACATCACGGCAATCATTGGTCTTTTCACGAGCAGAAGCGTCCAGTTTTTCCTTGGGGGAATCTTTGTTTTTTCCTGAAGCAAGCTCATCGAGAAGATTCAATTTAACTGTGTACTCACAAAATACTTTCCTCATTAAATTGATATGCTCATCAAGCCATCCTTGTATGGGTTCTTCCTCAATTTCAGCTATCAGGTCACGTACAATGACCCGCACATACCGAAATCCTGTAGATTTTGGTTTGGCCTTTTTGCTGCTACTGCTGCTAGATTTCTTCTCAGGAAATAGAACAGATGTTTTTGCTGCACTAATAAGTTTTAAGGCCCGCAATGTGTCTTCAACTGCATCATCGATAGCTCTAAGTTGCAACCTAAAAGGCAGGCAAATATGTGCATCACGGAGTTGAATAACCCAATCGCATGTAGCTGTATGTTGTAACTTCTTATCAGGAAGGCTATCAGAAACAGAAATAGGGATGCGAGATAACTGCATGCGACTGCTTTTGAAAAGCCAGGACCCACAAAAGCTGACAGCTAGCCCCTCGACCAGAACACCTATCTTTGCATTCTCAGAAAATATGGAGCCAACATGAACCATTGCTTCGACCCCATCAGCAAGTTCACCTGAAATTCTCAATGATTCCAAATCAATGGCAATAACTGATTCTCGCTTCCTTTGTGCTTTTTCTTGCTGACCATGGTCTGTAGGTGATTCTTTTTTGGTCAGGATATCCATGTTCATTGTCTCATCCTTTATCTCGACAACAGAATTCTGGAGTTTGATCCGATGCAGGACAGATTTAAGTCTTGTAGCTACTTCAAGCAGTTCCAAACAGGGATCAGGCTCCCATCTGACTGCAATGTCAGTCACGTTGATAAGAGAGCAGGCTGCAATGTCATTTAACCCGCCAGAACGCTGGACAAACTTGGCTTTACGCACATCAAATAGCTTGGCCTCCTCTGCAGGTTTTTTGTCAAGCTGATCCTCTTTATGTGTCAATCTTAAGTTCTCAAATTCAACCTGCACGGAATGCTTTCCCTTGTTCAAAGATACACCAATTTGATAAATCTCAAGGGAAGTGGAGAAGTTAACATTCTTATGATCTGGAAGGCTGGTAGAATTCATATAGGCCATCCTTGGGCTACCATCAGAGTCATTGATGATTACGACCCGACCACCCTGAGAACCAAAATTTACACGCTTTGGATCTGCTATACTCATATCTTCCAGCCTCATGTCACCATCATACACAATACAGCACTGTGAAATATTGATCTTGAGTAGTTGTGCTCCTTTAGCTTTCTTGGTTGATTTTTGGCAAGTGGTCTCCTGGACAGATCGTTTCTTAGGAGGCGAAATGCTTTTAAAAAATACCTTGTAGGACATAGCAGTTGTACAAAGTAATTCAAGATAGTAAAAACAGAAGTACATTCTGATTCCGGATATGTTCACGGAAATAGCAGATTTAGCATTATCTTCACCATTATCTTTGCCTGGATCATTTTGTTCCAAATCAATAGTTGAGTGGCCAATGCACAGTAAAGTGCTTGAAATACTTTCTTTCATGGACTGTTGGTGTTTGCCAGCAACAAGAAACTTTAGTTCACTGAGCTTGGCATGCACTTGAGCTCCTCGATTTGCCAACTTACTTGCAGAGACATGAGTAGATTGCAGAAGGCACTGCATTATCCAGTATTTACAGAGCGGGATTAACATTTAATAAAAGAAAGCCAATATGTTAATTTGAAATGCTAAATTATTCAGATACATGAAAGACACTTTGAGCCATTTAAACAAGGTATTTAGTCAATCCTTTGGTGTTAATCCTCCTACACTACCGAGCAGAAACGAATCTCAACAAGGATCCAAGTGGATAGTCATGATAGCTGGAAAGATGGGAGTATGGAACAGGTACATGGCACCAGCAGTTTACAATTTAAGGAATTCATCATCTACCAACATCACATTTCAATAATACTTTCATGGACAAATGTCTTGAGATACACTGTTCTCAGATACAGTTATGTGTCATTTGTGAAGCAAAGATGAATTATAATCAAGTGTTTGTCTATCTTTCAGGTGAGACAATACTCCCCTACAAAGCACTCTCTCCTCTTAGCACTATCTCCTTTCTGTAGTATTATTTAGCAACGTGAGTGCTAAACAATATGATTGTGTGGGTTTTAGCAGTATGAAGTGAGTTGTGAATAAAGAGATCATTATCAAAATATAGAGAGCCTTGCATTGCGGGTAATACAACGCATGCAGCTAAATGTCCAGATGAGCACAGAACAGTACAGCACAGAATACAATAAAGTACTTACATGGTAAAGTGGCAAGTCATCAAGACTGTAAACCACAATAGTCAACTCCGGGGCTAATAACGTACATGTCCAGACCAATGCAATTTTTTCTTTAGGTGGCTGCTCTTGTTGAGGACTCTCACGAAGAAGCACAGGCTTCTTTTTATCTGGGTTAATTCTAATAAGTGGCTTAATTCTGCTTATAATGAGATTCAATTGGACCCCACTAATTTTGACATCCACTTCAGCTTGAATTGGTTTTGCTGGCTGAGAGAAGACAATGCATCAGCACACACAATTTGCTCAGAAATAAACAGTACACTGAAAAAATAGACAAGTGAAAAGCATATTTACATAAACAGGGACACCGAAACATAACAGTACTTCACATTACAGATAAATAATCACAAGCAGAAATTGTAAAACAGGAAAATTGGAAGGAAGCTCCAACATGCAAAAGGAGATATTCCTGATCACATAGATTCAAACTAGAAATGAAGCATTAGCGCATATATCTGCTTGCAAAATATCATATTAGCAAATGGTTTCACAACAACAAAGTCTTTAATTCCAAGCAAGTTGGGGTAGGCTAGAGACAAAACCCACAAGGACCATATTGGAAAATGGTTTCACACCAAAAAAAATTGGCAAACAACGCTATTCAGGAGTGTATCATTAAGCTGGCGAAGCATAAGAATATTCCGTCCATTAGGTCCCCGGTGCAATGCAAACAAAAGCATCTATTGGTGTCAAATAAACTTCACCAATGAATTATTGAACAAGCTATTAGCTAAACCACTGCTATCATGATTCTGTATAAACAAAGTATGTATCCAACTGAAAGAAAAAAAAGAAATGCAGTCAGAAGATGTTTAGGGTACTCCACACACTCAAAATAAAAAAATCCACACATCACCATGAGAAAACATACAGTGTGGATTTCATAAACACAAGAACATAAGCCTAACTTTCTTAACCTCCATACAGTAGTTAGAGTAAGCTGACCTTACTAAACATGCTATGAATCCTAACATTACCTAGTCCTAGAGAAGCAAATTACACAGGATATTCTCATATCAAACATGGACAATTGTTAAAGTCCAGGGCAAGATTTTTCGTCGTTCTCAATACCCAGTTACATTCATGTACTCTAGATTGACAATTCAAAAACAACACTGCAGAAATGACAAATAGAGGGCATTGCTGGACCTCATGATTTGGAAAGGTCCACCTCTGGTGTGTTAGGCTACTATGCGTTGACCGGTTGCACCCAAAAGCTTAAGCGGATGGAGAAGGGTAGGCAATTCACTTATACACTCCAACACTCCCTCTCACGTGAGGCTTCCCCAAACCTCAAATATGGAAGGAGTGGGCTTGCGCCCGCCAGGATTCGAACTCGAGACCCCTGACTCTGATAGCATGTTGGGCTACTATGTGCTGACCGGTTGCACCTAGAAGCTTAACCTGATGGGGAAGGGTAGGCAATTCACTTATACACTCCAACATGGTGGAATCAGTAATTTTAGGTCTAACTTTTGCATTGTCTGGTCTAAATCAATCCAAAATTAATTACTGCAATCTGACTTCTTACCCTGTGTAGTTCTCCAAAAAAATGCAGCAAGTTAGAGCTAAAAAACAAAAACATAGAACAGAAATGCCACAGGAACTCAGGAATCAACAATAGTAGAAAACACAGTATCTCCGAAGACATAAGTAGAAAGCACATATTAGATGATGAAACCAACCTCTGTGGGAATGTTAGCTGAAACAACTGTTGCAACTTTTACAACCTCTAAAACAGAAGTCGCACCATCCATTAGAAGCTGGAAAGCAAACAATTATGAAGTACATCTAATAGGAAAGATTATATGACCTATAGAAAATATAGAAACTTACATAAATTTGTGTTACATCAGTTTCCAACCGAAGATGTGTTGCTGCCTCTCTGAAGTCATTGTGTGGCTGTAACTTCATAAATCTCAAAGATATACTACCAATTTCATTGTTGATTGAGATGCCATGATCTTTTGGCAAAAACTTCAAATCCAGTTTGGACATATTGAAGCTAACCTTCCAAAGAAAACTACATTTTAGTGAATAGTGATCCAACAGCCGACCTATGTCAAAATTTCACAGCGATAATTTAAATGCAAATAAAGACCATGGAACATGCTTTATCCCCACCATCTCCAGAGTGTCGAATGGTGACCCATGGTAGGACTGTTATCAGTTACACTTTCTAGTTCTCAAGTTACATGACATGAATTGATTTATCTTGGCTCGCTGAAATGCAACCTCAGTCAATATATATAACAAGTATATTTCCATATGTTTGGTGGTGAAATGAATCAATATGACTATTGTTGAAAGAAAAATAATCAGCAAGCTGGAACAAGCTAATACATAAGTTATGAATGGAGAAGGGCAAGAGGCTTGTGAATAAGAAAGGATAATAAATATCATGGTATAGTAGAGAATTCATACAACCTTTCCAGGAAACAAATCGATCTTCTTATTCAATGATGCAAGTTTGCTCCCTTCTGATCTAGCAGCTGGTTTATTATCCACAGAATGTTCATCTTTTTGGTCAGCAATGGTAGAGGTAGGCAGCTTCTTCTTGGTGAATATTTTTTCCTCCAAGTTCACGACAACGGGACCAGACAAGAAGTCCAAATTCTTTACTCTAACTCCATTGTCCCTAAATATTATTGTCAAGAGTATCAAATTTTCATTCCTTCATAGAAAACCATGAAAGTGCATGAAATTGGATAAAATATCAGGTACAGTACCGAGATATGGTAAAAAGATTTGAAAGAAGCTACTGTGTTTGAAATAAATAAGCTGGGCCAGATAAAGGTTTTCTATGGCCCTAATTGGCAGGAAGAACAATATATATTCCCTTTTAGGATTCTTGATAAGTTATGACGACAAGTGTATGGTGTGAGGAGTAAAACATCAAATGCATGGAGATGTGCAATTCATAAACAATCTCTCCATCTGCTACTGAGTGAGAAAGGCCAAAGCTAAATAACAGAAGGTCACATTGCCCAGTCAACTATGAATACCGTGTTACGCAAGAGCCTCATGTATATGTTGCATGATTGCATGAAGAGACATAAAATAGGGACAGAATTGTCATGTCTATTCATTTTTTTTTACCAAAATGGCCCTCATGCGTTTAAGCTGATTAAAAAGCTTGAGACAGCAGTTTTCAATGTACATTGACTTGAGTATGTTTGCAAGGCTTTCAATCAGTGTTTTACCTCTGATGAAGGTCACACGAGAGCGCTATATCCTCAAACAAAAAGGAACTACAGTCAGAAGTATCCATGGTTGAGCAATATTGTCCGCTGATCCACCAATCCAACTTGGTAAAAACTGATGTACTGTTGTAAATGCTGTCTGACTCCAGAGCTTGCACAAATAAAGGTATGATATTTATTTGAACATTGAGAACTGGATCTGATCCTCCAGTTTTAGATAAATCAATCTTTAAGTCCTTGATGCCAAGAGCAGCTTTTGGAGCCTGCAATAGTGAATACCAAGTTACCAAATCCGAAAACAGCGCAGAGAACAAGCATTGTAGCCATAAAAACGCCATATCTTGCAAACAAAATTTCATAGAAAATGATACATATGGAAGAACTTGTCGAACAAATCCATAATGGATTAAGTTGCATTGCTAAGTTCCTAATAACACAAGTGAAGACACATGGAGACAATTGGTTAATCTATTTGGATACAGGTATATCATACTAGGCGTACCTAGACTGAACTAGAACCAGAGCACATTGGTTCTAGCTAAAGAACTGGACACAAAAGTATGTCATATCATATCCAAGCCTTTGAGACTCTGTAGTTTAATAATATACATACTGTTTTCATCCATGAATATCATTGTGAAACCTATACGTTCTCATCGTCTGTAATTAATAAAAAAAACTAAAGTGCTTTCAGAATGATTGTGTGAAGAATATATTATGCACAAAAAATGTGAGGGTCCATAGTAATGCATTACCTTTCTTCGACATGGCTTGTATATATAAGTTGACATAAGATGGAAAATAGTGCTTGCGTTCAATATATATCAATTGATCAGGGTATAAAACTTAAAAGGCTTTTGGTTTCTTATTTTTTCTTTAACATTAGCTTAGGAGAGAAAATCATCATCACATATAACTTTATTGGTGGAGTTCAAGTACTAGATGAGAATGCTGCACCTTAAGCCTAAGCTCCACTAGGGATAATGATAATACGCTGGCCATGCTTGTTATCAGCCGCCATCTTGCTTTTCCTTTCGTTTTTCCTTTGGATTTGGCTGATGAGCTTAAGGTCGACTTGTGAGAGGAAGTTTTTTTCTTGTTTGCAGATTTCACAGGCTGCCTGAGCACGATGTCCAAATCAGATATTTGCAGCTGCAGGATTGGGCCATGGGTTAGTACGGTAAATCCCAGCTGAGTGAGTGGTCTCCGTAGGCCAAGTCTGATTTCACCGATACAAATGGACTCAACAGCGCCCTGAAATGCAATGCGCACATGAGTTCATTGTGTGTTAGGACTGACATTTGCCAAGGGCGAGAAGAGATGAGACATGGTATACTGGCAAGTAGCGTACCTTTGGGGATGAAATGGTGATGTCCCTGAGATAAATGAAGCCGTAGGAGCGGCAACCGATGGAAATCTTGGCCGCGCGACGGAGTACCCAGGCCACCGCCCTGGCGAGGAAGCTGCGATCGGGTTTGCATATAACATATTGAGATCGTTAATAATCGATCCAATTCCGAGAACTGGGAAACGCAGCGGCGTACGGTTCAATGAGGATTACAAGGAAAGGGACGAGGCACACGTACAGGACGGAGACACATCCGGCGGCAGCAGCTAGGGCCGCGACGACGGCGAGTTTGAGGACGACAAGGAGGAGTCCGTGGCGGAGGACGAGCTCGACGGCCTCCCAGACGACGACGAACGACACCAGCAGCTGCACAAGGCCAACCATTGTCGCCGCTTCTCTCTTCCTCCTTCCTGCTATATGCGCTCAATCACCACCACCGCTCCGTCATCGCATCGTCAATCCCTTGGCGGCGGATCGTGTGTGTGACGTCGCGACGGCGAGGAATGCGCGCGGGATTCGATCGGTGGTCGGGTAAAGGGGATGACGGAGTGGAGTAACGGAGGGAGAAGAAGGGAGGGGAGGTGGTGCTGGATCGAGGCGGAGTGGAGAAGAGGTGGCGCGCCATTTCCGGACGGGCGAGAGGAGAGGGGAAGGAGGGAGAGGAGTGGGGCGGCAGTTACGCACGTCCGAGTCAAACCGGAAAAAAATGTTTCAGAAAAGAAAAAATGGCTGCACAGCACAAGCGAAGGCGGCACGGCCCCTTCGGCCCTTCGCTATGGGCGCCGTCAGGGTGCAGTCCAGGACAAGTGCCCAGTGCCCACCGCGTCACTGCGCTTTCACTTTTACGAGTAAGGCTATTGACACAAGGGCATCGGACTCTATAGGATTTTTTTAGAAGGCTCTCTATCGATACAGTTGTAGCATCTGTTTATGTGTAAATACACACTCACTCTTTATAGGATTTTGATGAACTTTCAAAGTATGTGATTGTTAAAATCGGATGTAGTTGTAGTGCTGAATGTGTGTGGACGTGTGTATATGCGTGAATAATGTGAGTGAGTGTGTACACACATAAACAAACACTACAACTGTATATATCCGATATAGATGACTCAAAAAATATAAAGCTTTTGGTATTACACAGTGTTTTATCATCACCCAGACAAACCTAGATAAGATATTTTGGGTTCAACCGTTTTATACTTGGCTCAACTTAGGTGGTGCGCAAGCGTGGCGGAGCGGCATGGGAGGGCGCCGCGAGAGAGTGGGACGGCAGCGCACGAGACCAATGGCATCTCCATCTAGCGCCAGGTAGCCAGCTCGATTGGCACCGACTATCATGTGGGGCGGGTGCGCGAACGACGCGCGGCGAGAGAATGGTGACATAGCGCGGATGGACTGGGCTTGGGGGAAGGGTGGCGGCGCGAGCGCAGATGGCGGGAAGGAAGATTAACGGTGGCGTCGAGAAGATGGGAGGCATGTGAAGGGGGAGTCGAGGGAGGCGCGCTATGCAGCGGAGAGGAGGGTTGCGTGGTGGACGTGGGTGCGCCGTGGCGGAAGAGGTGCGGGGCATCTGGGACAAGGTGAACGAAGAGTTAGGAGAAAGAAATAAATAATTGGAATGAGATGTGTTCGACGTGGGTGCGCCGTGACAGGATCTAGGACAAGGTGAACGAAGAGTTAGGAGGAAGAAAGAAATAATTGGAATGAGATGTGTTCGAGCGTAGCATATCTAAGCTAAGGTGGAACCCTTGTGCAAAATGGGCTTCACATGTGGGGGGTGAAAGACAATGAGCGGAAGGTGTAATACTCCAACAGGAGCCGTCGGGTTTATTTATAAGTAGGCAGGGATGATTCCGACTCGATTACAACCTGGAGACTAAAACGGACTCAAATATCTTTTGGACTCTATCTACTAGATTACAACCCAAACAGGGATTCTATCGTACATAAATATATTTCTTCTAACAGTCCCCCTCAATCATAACTTCACCAAGTTAAGATTGTCTTGAAATTTCTTTTGCAATTGTGTTGTCAGAGCTTTTGTGAATCCATCAGCCACCTGATCTTTGGATGATATGTGATCTTTGGATGATATGTGACAAACTTCAATTTGCTTATTAGCAACTTTTTCTCTAACAAAATGATAATCGATCTCAACATGCTTAACTCTTCCATGGAAAATATGATTAGCTGTTAGATATGTAGCACCCAAATTATCGCACCACAAACATGGTATGTTACTTTCCTTGATGCCAAGTTCTTTTAGAATAAACTGCAACCACATGACTTCGGCCGTAGCGTTTGCTATAGCATTATATTCTGCCTCAGTTGACGACCTTGAAATTGTTGGTTGCTTCTTTGCACTCCATGCTACAAGATTCGTTCCAAAGAATACAACGAATCCTCCCGTAGATTTGTGATCATCGACACAACCTGCCCAATCGGCATCCGAGAATGCACTAATCCTGGTTGATATAGATTTCTTAAATGAAAGTCCAAGTTTGATTGTTCCACTAACAAATCTGAGAATTCTTTTGACTGCAGACCAGTGAGCTGAAGTTAGTGCATGTAAATACTGAGAAACTTTGTTAACTGCATATGCTATGTCGGGCCTTGTGATAGTGAGATATTGCAACGCTCCGACTATTCTTCTGTAGTTTTTACTATTTTCTTCATCAAGTGTTGTTCCACTGTAGGCTGATAGTTTTTCCGACACTATCAAAGGAGTAGATACCGACTTGCATTTATGCATATTTACTCTTTTTAAAATATCACCAGCATACCTTTCTTTGGATAGCACCAAACTTTCTTTTGATCTTCTAACTTCTATTCCCAAAAAGTAATGTAAGTCACCAAGATCTTTCAAGGCAAAGCTGCTTCTCAATTCAAGAAGAATTCTTTCAACAGCCTTGTTTTATGAGCTTGCTACAATAATGTCATCTACATATATCAACATAAAGATTGTAGCTTCGGCTTTCCTGTAGATAAATAATGATTGATCTGATTTTGAAGACATAAAACCAAGCTGCTGTAATTTATTGCTCAATCTTGAGTACCAAGCTCTTGGGGCTTGTTTTAAACCATAGATAGCTTTATCAAGCTTGCATATGTGAGAAGGAAATCTTTTGTCTTCATACTCAGGAGGTTGTCTCATATAAACTTCCTCTTCTAGAATGTCATGTAGAAACGCATTATGTACATCCAGCTGCCTCAAGAACCAATTCCTTGAAATTGCAATTGAAAGAACCAACCGAATTGTAGCAACCTTAACTACAGGACTGAAAGTATCTTCATAATCTATCCCATATCTCTGTTTGAACCCTTTAGCAACTAAACGAGCTTTAAGCCGATCCACTGTACCATCAGACTTCCTTTTTACTTTATAAATCCACTTGCAATCAATAATATTTTTACCTTGACTTGGTTAAACCAAGTGCCATGTGTCGTTTTCCTTGAGAGCTTGAAACTCTAGATTCATAGCATGTCTCCAACCATCATTGTTAAGAGCTTCCTGCAAGCTTTGAGGTTCTCTACTTGATGTGAACCAGGAGTACCTGACAGTTCCATCGGTATAAACTTTAGGTACTGATATACCTGCTTGTTGCCGAGTTCGCATTCTATTTCCATGTTGAGCTACAAGATTGTTTTCCACGACTGATCCTTGTACTTGGTCCGCACCGGAAATTGCACCAGATTCGTTCCCACCAGTGTCTCTATCGCTTCATTCACTGGTTGATGCGTGAGAACGATCTGGGTCAGTCGCCACTTCCACACATCGAGCAGGGGAATTTTGTTCGGGCATTAATTCACCATCTACCCATTCGATCTCTGCCCGAGATAGAGTGTGTGAAGGATTATTCCTTCTCGGATCTGTTCCGAGATCATCCTCTGTTTCAGTACTACCTTGTCTCATGTGTGCATTTTCAGCAAGTCTCCTTGTATTTGGCATAATTCCACCAAAATTTTCCAGCCTACGATCAACTTGTTCTTCACTGTTTTCCAGAACCTGTGATTTAACATTCTCACATGCAAGGTTAGTACCATTAGTCACATCAACAATACTTGATTTTCTCCCTAAATCATTAGCACTTGAATAAAGATTTTCTGGCAAGAGTAAGATCTCCTTCCTGAGTCTAGCTCCGGCGTTCTCATGCAATTCAGAGAACAGAAAGGTTTTGTTCATCAAATACTACATCTCGAGAAATGTACACGCGTCCTATTTTTGACTCAAGACATTTGTACCCCTTATGCATGGGACTGTAGCCAAGGAAAATGCACCTAATGGATCGAAAGGCTAGCTTCCTGCGATTATATGGTCTCAAGTTGGGCCAGCAAGCGCATCCAAAAGTTTTCAAGGATGAGTAATCTGGTGTGTGCCCAAGTAAGATCTCTGAAGGGGTTTTCATTTGGGTTACACGAGAGGGAATAATATTAATAAGGAAGACGGCAGTTGTAAAAGCCTCATCCCAAAACTTAAGAGGCATGGAAGCATTAGCAAGTAATGCAAGACCAACCTCGACAATGTGTCTATATTTTCTTTCTGTAGCACCATTTTGTTGGTGTGCATGAGGACGGGAAACATGGTCGCTGATACCTATTTGTTGGAAGAAGGTGTTCAACTTCTCATATTCACCCCCCAGTCAGTTTGAACAACTAGGATTTTCCTATTGAATTGTCTTTCGACAAGCTTTTGGAAATTGTGAAATACTCTGAACACCTCGGATCTGTGCTTGAGAAGGAATATCCAGGTGTATTTACTAAAGTCATCAATGAAACTAACATAGTACTCGTTTCTATTGACTGTTTTTGTGGCTGGCCCCCACACATCTGAATGAATAAGTTCAAGCGGATGTTTTGAGATACTAGTCGATTTGGGATATGGAAGTTGGTGGCTTTTTGCCTTTTGACAAGCATCACAAACGGAATTATTCTCGATGCATTTTTCAACAGAAAGTTTATTATTTCTCAAAATATGATCAACTATGACAAAGGATGGATGACCTAATCGACTATGCCACAAATCTATAGTTGGCTTTATTGAAGCTAGACTTCTCTTGATAATGGGCTTGGGTGATGACTTGATCGGATAGAGGCCTCCCACACACTTTCCTTCAAGGATTGTGTTCTTCGTGACCCGATCCTTAATAAAGAAATACCAAGGATGATATTCAAAGAATATATTATTATCCTTTGCAAGTTTATGAACAGAACATAGATTGATTTTTGAGCTAGGAACATGTAAGACATTATCAAGGTGCAATGATTTTTTAGGAGAATAAATCGAAGTATTGCCAATATGGCTGATATACATACCTTTACCATTAGCTGCATGTAATTGATCATGGCCTTGATATTTTTCATGTGTTGAAAGTTTATCTAACTCCCCCGTAACGTGATCTGTAGCGCCCGTGTCAGTGTACCAATTTGTGTCAACACCATACGACAGGACAGCAGCACCAGCAAACTTTTCATTTTTAATGTAGTCTTGATCAAAACGATGCCAGCAATCTATAGCTTGATGATTAGGTTTCCCACAGATTTGACAAATAACCTTGGGACCTTGATTAGTATTTCCTGGACTGGATCGCGTGTGTGTTCCACGTCTTCCTCTGTTCATGCCTCGTCCAGAGGGAGGTCTGCCACCTCTGTTGTTATTTCTTCCACGTCCTCGTCCTCTCATTGCTGAGTTAGCTGACGGTGGATTATATTGTTCCTCTTCTTTTAGCATGTTTTGGTGATGCTCGTAACCAAGAGCGAGCGAGTACAGTTCATTGACTGTGATGGGCTCCATTCTTCCCATGACCGAGGAGACTAATGGGGTATAGTCTGAATCCAGGCCATTGACTATGTATGATACTACTTCTTCATCGTCCAATATCCTGCCTGCTGATGCTAACTCATCTGCTAATCTCTTCATCTTTCCAAAATATCGTGACATCGTCATCTCTCCTTTTTTTGTGTTCGTCAATGCGAACCTGATATTGGCCACTTTGGCTCGGGATTGAGAGGCAAAGGATTCTCGGAGTGCCTTCCATGCTTCGGCCGACGTTTCTTTGGTTGCGACGTGTGCTAGCACTTCTTTTGAAAGAGAATTGAGGAGATACGCTAATACATGTTGATCTTACGCGATCCATGTCGCGTATTTAGGGTTAGCTATGATCTCTTCTTTCTTGTCCACCTGTTTAACTGAAATCTTTTCTGGTGGCGGCTTAGCATCTTCATCGAGGTAGTGCATGAGTTGAGCTCCTCTTAGCATCGGAAGAAATTGCGCTTTCCATAACAGAAAGTTTTCCCTCATGAGTTTTTCAGCAACCGTCGGTCCGAGCGGCGACAGAATTGTCGAAGACGATGAACTTGACGACATCACGCTGGATGTTTTTTTTTATTTGAAGGGCAATGCTTTGATTACCATGAAAGACAATGAGCGGAAGGCGTAATACTCCAACAAGAGCCACTGGGTTTATTTATAAGCAGGCATGGATGATTCCTGTACAGACTCGATTATAACCTGGAGACTAAAACGGACTCAAATATCTTTTGGACTCTATCTGCTAGATTACAACCCAAACAGATTACAACCCAAACAGGGATTCTATTGTACATAAATATATTTCTTCTAACAGGGGAGATGTTGTAGTGGATTAAGGTCTCTCTCAAGATCCAAAATGAGAATAAGTTCACATTTAAATTTAACGAGACCGTTGGAGATGCATTGATTCAGCTGTGACCGGTGAAAACACTGTTGTAGACTGAGAGAAAGAAAATAAAAAAACAATTTGTATTTGTAACTAATGATAGATGGGTATTTTTTTCCAGCAGCTAAATGAAGAATATGAAAATTCTAGAGTGGGAGCAAATTCTAATTTGTAATAAAAAATCTACAAATTTTTAAGAATCCGCTTCTCTGAAAAATCCCTTTCAGACAGTGAATCTGCAGCAGAAAGCTGAACCAAAAACACCCTAACCAAGAGGTCGTCCCTGTACCCTGAGAACTTACAAATCGGCACTCCATGCAGCAAATTCATGCAGGGGATATTCTCAAACAAACACATCACCAGCCTTTGAGAACAATGCAGGAGATTTCACCTGAGGACCGAAGCTATCACAAGCATATCTTGTTTATCCATGAGCAAAATAAGTGTCTCTTAGATGAACCGTGAGGCAACAGCTAACAAAATTAGAACAAAAAACTTGCATATCGGCCTAATATAGATGACACCAGCATACTGGCAAACAAGTGCAGACCAAGTCATGTGAGGTTAGGCACAGCCAGGGAGCCATAGTGCCATACAATTCTACGCACTGAAAAACACTACTTCCTTCCTTTCTTCTTTTTACCCTTTGCAGCACCTCGCTTCTTGTCACCCTTTTTCGACTTGCTTTTGCTCTTGAATGTTCTCTTCTGCGGCTTCTTCTTCACACCTAAACTGGGGTTCTTCTTGGAAAGAACTCTTGGATTATTGTCAGTGTAGCTGGTAGAGACAGGGCCAACAGGTTTGGGGCCAAAGTCATTATCGTCATGAGTAATTTCACTGGTAGTGACTGTAATTCTGGTTCCACCATCTTCATAAGTTTTTGTTTCTAGACAGAATTTACAGAAAAAAAAGTTTATGAGACGGATTCAGTTTAACAGAAACATCAGTTGATTTCTGTCATGCTTGGAGTAGCATAGGCAGAACTGCCAGAATATCTAATTCATTTGCTCACCAGACAAAGATGCATCTTCAGTTGTTTCCATTTCCTCGCCATCATTCCCGATTCCTGCATTTTCTAACTCATCACCATCAGCATTGTCCTTTGACAGTACTCTGCCATACATAGCAATCTCTTTCTCTTCTTTTCTCTGGACCAAAATAAAAAGTCAGAAAAAATAAGAGGCAGCATACAGGAACAGGAAAGTGTAGTTCATGGTGCTGATACGGCACGATGAAACACAAACACTACGACATAAGCCTCCTTAAAATGACATTAGGTTCTTCGGTGCAAGTGTAATCGCTACCATATTTTATTGGCAAGAACCCTTGTACAAGCAACCTACCAGATGTGAAATCTGTAGCATCTTCAATTCAACATACCATCAGATCTTAGCAATCCCCTTAGTCATTACTATCCTAGCATTGTCTATTACTAGTACATTTTTATACGTCGTTATAAATGAAATAAGCAGACCATTCTAGATTTCTTTCTTCCTGGTTTCTTCTTATATACTCTGTGCATTGGCACAATGGCATACATCAAGCAATCCTAAATGAATACTTCAAGTATCCTACAATCCTTTGGATAGATCACAAGTGCTTTGCAAGAAAAATTCAACTGTCAAGCATTTCCACTCGGGGTAATTTCTCTGTCCCCATTATATCTCCAATGAACCAATATTACAGAAAAGAAAAGTAATTTTCAAGAGTGTGTGTGTGCGTGTGATAGAGGAGTTTCCTCACCCTCTTGCGCGCCTGGATTTTCTTCTTCCTCTCCTTCTCCTGCAATACTTTCTCTGCCTCCTTTCTTCTCTTCTTCTTCCTCTTATGAAACCCAGTCACGAAATCCCTGCCGACCCAAGGTCCCGAACAATTAGCAACACGAATACCGATTGCATCTATTGATACAATCAGCAACAAAAGCAAGGGGGAAGACGAAGGGGGAAGCGGCACCTGAGGGCTTTCTCGTCGAGAGTGACGGTGAGTGCCTTGTTCTTGAGGGAACGTTTGTTGATGTGCTTCGGCACCATCACCGTCGGCATCTGCCCCACCACCACCTCCTCCTCCGACTCCGACGTCTCCATCTCCCCGCCGTATTCCTCCATCGCCTCCTCCTCCCAGGCCATCTCTCTCTCTCTCGGGAGAACGGCGCCGCCGCTTTGCGCGATTGGGGAGGGGAAGGAAGGGAAGGGTAGCTAGGTTATGGATGTCACGTGCACGCCGCGTGATCGATTTGTTAAGTGCCAAAAAAGGCAAAAAAGAAGAATTTACGTTTATCCCCTAACAGAGTAACAGACACGACTTTCCTTACTGTGTACTCACTCCGTATTTCAATACTTGTCGTTTTTTAGTAAAATATAAATAAGAAAACGACAAGTATTAGAGACCGACGGAGTACGTTTCTACCACAGCTCATAATATCATACTCCAAATCTGTATATTTTTTATGCTCCTGGTATTTGGCAAAGCTTCTTTATTTAGAAAATAGCTTATTTTACAAACTGATGAGAAACAGGTTGTGCTTATACTTTGTTTTTAGTACAAAAGTTTATGTTTAACACAATTTTTACTTTATTTTAAAGAGAATTTATGTCAAACAGAATGTATAAATGCAACCCGCTAAAAATCATTAACTCATGTTTCCCTCAACTCTCGTACAACCACATCATCTCAATACTTACCACTCAATCTGTCAATGGTGCGAGCCTGTCCACTAACTTACTAACCCTACTCCACTAAAAATATGTTAGTGGGTATAGCGACGGTCCACTTATTTTCTGGTGGACCAAGCGGGCTTCTTCGCTCGGCTCATGAAGTTCACATACACCCACATATGAATCTCGAAACCCTAGCACTGACACACGGCGGCCACTCCTCCCGCCGTCCCGCGCGCGTCGTCGACGCTAGTGCGCTCCACCACCACCGCGGGCATCGACCGGCTACTCCACCGCGAGCACCAGCTGCTCCTCTGCAGCCTGCTCCTCCCGGATGCTTCGGTGATATAGCCTCTGCCACCACCACGTGCACCAGCACTTGACCCACTTGGCCCCACCACAACCCCGCGCGTTCGGCGCTAAGCACCGGCCACTACCGCGCACCGGTTGGTCCTGCTCCCTCGCGTGGCCGCTCACCCTCGCGTGTCGGCTGCTCCCCCTGACCTATGCTCCCTCGCACGTTGGCTACTTGCTCCTTCCTGCTGCCTCATGTCCTCCAGGCCAATCTGTCTTCTCCCTTCCTGCCAACATCATGGTCGAGGTTGAGGACCTGATTAGCCTAGTTCAAAGAAGTTGCCGTAGCCTGAAATCAGATCCACGATGAGCAGTCCTGTATGTGCAGGGTTCAGCTCCATCGTGAAGCAGCCCAGGCAACAGTGGCGGCGCAGGGATCCCTAGTGGTGGTGACGTGGGGCGCCAAGACAGCGGCACACCCAGAGAGGAAGGCAGCGGCAGCGACGGCGGCTTGCCGTTGGGGCCGACGACGGCGGTCACGCTGGGGTACAGCAGCCCGACGATCGGTGGGGGAGGCGCGCCGCCGGCTGGTCGCCAGGCACCTGGCATCCAGAAGGGGGCTCCGGCCTAGAACAAGAGGGGGGAGGGCAGCTCGCCGGAGTAGGGGGCCGGCGGTGGCGCGCCGACCATCGATGGCTTGCCGACCGTTGGTGGCGCGTTGGGGTAAAGGCCGGACAGAGGCGGCGCACGGCTAGATCCGCAGCGGCGCGCCAGGATCCAGTGGTGGCGCGCCACGATCCAGCGGCGGTGGCTGGCCGGCCAGATCCGACCATGCCTTGCCATCCCATGGCGGCGGCGGAGGTGAGGGACGAGCGCGCACGCTGAAAGAGCGCGGGCAACATAGCTGAGGGGCGAGAGGGCGACGTCTTGCAACATAGCTGAGGGGCCATCCTCGATTCTCGCCCTGCAACTTCAAAGGTCTTCTGATATGCTGTTGGTGTGATGGTTCGGGGTTAAACCATCGCCGCGTGGCTTGCTTTGAATGCGGCAGATGAGATCTTTGTGTGTGGATCTCACGCAATTGAAGGTCGCAAGTTCCCAATACGAAAACCGTATTGGTTCCGAGCGCCTTGTCAGGCTGCCGCCTTTGGGTTTCCCGCTGCCCATCATGACAACGGTTCACCTGGGGTAATAACCTCGACCTCTTTGTCAGGGTGGCCCCGGGCCCATTCATCATTGATGGGGTAGATTTTTGAAATGTGACCCTACTCTCATTGCGGTTTCCGTCCAAGCGTCTCGGAGGCTTACTTAAGAAGGAAAGTATGCACGGTTTGAGGACCCTTTACGCTTTCGATCAAACTTGCGCTCAGAGTCTCCCAAACTTCGTCTAGCTTTCCTTTCCATTGCTCCACTTTGCCGCGATGGAGTTAGGTCTTCCCGAGAGCCGCATCCAGAGCAAGGACAATCTGATGAAGGTCCGTACCTTCATGGGATGGTCCAGCGACTCCTTCAACCACTTGGTTCGTGCCGGTAAGCTCCCCTTCAAGAATGAACGCTGTGGGGAGATGGTGTAATTTTCGACGTACGCCATGGTGGGACTTATCCCACCATTCTCGATCTTCATCCTGATGCTGTTGGACTTCTACGGCCTCCAAGTGCATCACCTTGGGCCGCACTCCCTTCTGCTCATGGCCACTTTCGTCCACTTCTGCGAGATGTGGGTGGGCGTGCCTCCCTACGTTGAATTGTTCTAGACCTTCTTCACAGCTCATACCACCGGCAAGGGGACATAGTTGGTTGGCTTCTATTACTTCGTGAAGCACAAGAACTATCCCTTCAAGTACTTGAAGTCATTGCCTTCTAGCAAATTGGACAACTGGAAGAAGGATTGGATCGTCATTGCAGTGGAGGAGCACAACAGGTTGGAGCTGCCCCAAGGACTCCCCAATGTCGACACTGAGGCCTGGAATGTATTTCCGAAGTTGTCGGATGCGTTTAACCCTGTCCTGACCAGGATCTGAGAATGCGTGGAGGGTGGAGTGACCACCCAGATTGTCTTCGGAAATTTCTTGGTGCACAGATGGGCTCCGCTAAGGAAGAGGGAGAAGCTCGCTTGGGCTTTCAATAGTGTGATGGATGACGATCGGACTGAAGCCGGATTGAAATCCAACTTGGATGACGAAGCTTTGAAGCTCCATCTCAAGAAATTTCAGCATGGGCTTGTCGACGGTGATGCCTTAGCTCCGCCGGTTGCTTTCTTGCCCTTAAACATGATTCCAGAGATCAGCAGTGAGCTCCGGAGGAAGATGTCGGCGCTAGACGACCTTGGCGAGGTAGAAAAACGCCAGACCTCCAGGGTTGTAATCCCCGGAGCTTCCGAGGAGGTGGACGCCCCTGCTCCGAGCCAGAGGGTTGAAGACATTGGCAAGGGCAAGGGCAAGGAGCCAACTGAGTCTTCCAGCTGGAAGAGGAAACTGAAGCATGCTGATGGGAGGTTCGTTAGGCCTGCTCCATCTACAACAGACCCTTCTCCTCGTCAAGGGAGATCTTCTGCGGCTACACCTCCTCCGGTGCAAGCGTCCTCGAGAGGCGCCAGTTCTGGACAGTCGACTCTGGTCCCGGTGCCAGCGAGGGACTCTAGGTCCGAAGGTTCTTCTCAGTCGAGGGAGACTTCGGCTGATGCAACACCAACGACGTCGACAGGTTACAAGCAACATTCCGGAGCTCCTCCCGCGCCAACCACAGCAAGCTCCGGCCCGGAGCCTCTGGCGAAGAGGTTCCCCGCAGATTGGAGCGGTAACTTTCCAAGGTAAGATTTGCTTTTTCACCTTGATTTGCCACTCTTATTTTTATCATGTCTTGAATCTTCCGATTTTTTGACTGCAGGGCGTCAAAGTCGGGGTCTAAAGCTCCGGCCTCCGTCGCACTGGCCGAAACAGTGCAGACGAAAACTCCAACTTTCACCCTCACGTCTCCTCCAGTGGTGGCTGAGGTCACGACAGCTCTGACGCCAACTATCGTGGATCTGGATTCAGAGTCATCGCCAGAAGCTCTCGTGGTAGCGGCGGACCACGGGGGAGAAGTTAAAGATGCACCGCTAGCAACAGCGCCGGAGGCTGAGGTTCCAAAGCGGGAGGTGGAGATGTCGGAAGCTCCAGCGTCTGAGCCAGAGGTTACCGAGGCTCCGGTTCCTGCACCTGAAGTTGTTGTGGGGCCGGTGGTGCCAGAAGCTCCGGCACCTGAGTCGAAAGTCGTTGAAGCTCCGGCCATTGAACCGGAAGCAATTGAAGCCCCGACCACTGAGTCGGAGATGGTCGAAGCTCTGATCTCAGAGCTAATAGTTGTTGAAGGTCCGACGGCTGAGCCGGAAATGCTTGAAGCTCCGGTTGCTGAGTCAGAAGTGGCTAACATACCAGCGCCTGAGCCGGCGGTAGTAGAGGCACCGGGTGAAGCTCCAACTGTCGCCCTGGAGGTAGCTGCTTCGGAAGTGTTCGGGCCAGAGCCGGAGCACCATGAAGAAGTGGCAGCATGCTTTCCACCCACAGAGCTGGCAACTGAAGGCCCGGAAGGAGTACCTTCGACTTCTGCTCCGGAGGTGGAAGTTTTCCCAGTGGGGTCTTCCTCAACAATAGCCGAGGAGCTCCCGGTGGGCCGCCCTAGTGTCGCAGAAGCTCAGGGAACCATGCTTGTAGAGTGGAACCCTATTTTTGTTATGGAGGATCCCCTAGAGCCAGCGGAGTTGACCCCAGCAGGCCCGAAGCCTATCCTCTTGGCATTGTCCATAGACAATACCTGCTCAAGCCTCTGACAAGTTCATCTCGCCTACAATCATGAGAGCAAGATATTTGAAGAGGAGTGCCACACCTTGAGGTGTTGGCGCAACAGGCTCCATTTTGAGACCAGGCTTGCTCACACGAGGCTTGCTTATCAGAACGAGTGGATCAAGAGGGAGACAACCTAGATGGAATATTGGGGCAAGCTGCTAGAGAAGAAGGAAGCCACCATCAGAGCCCTCGACGCTAATTCTCGGTATATTCTTGAGCGTGCTAAGGAGAGGAGTGATGCTGCTAATGAGTGTCACGAAAACCTCATTGCACTGAATGAGATTCTCCAGAAGCGTCGGGCGGACCTTGATGCAAGAGAAGAAAAACTCCTGGAGCAACAGGAGGATATTTTGAAGAGGGAGGAGGAGGTCACCAAGAAATTGACTCTGGGTGAGCAAAATTTAGCAGATCACACTAAGAAGTTGGATCTGTGGAGTGAGGAAGAAAAGGAGAAGTACTGGAGGATGAGGCAAGAGCTCTCAAAAAGAGAGGCTGATATTGCCGCTAGAGAAGGGAAAGTGAGGGGCAGGCAGAAGGACCTGGCCGAATGGCGGAACCGCATCCACCTCCAGAAGACGGAGCTAACCAACCGCGAAAAGCAGGTTGCTGAGAATATGCAGCAACATGCCAAAGTGGTGGAACGCCTCGCTCGTGAGAGTTCGAAGCTAGCGGTCGCCTGGAGGTCACTGGAGGAGTTGCAAAGCTCAAAGGCAACTGAATCCTTGATGATATGGGATTTATTGGGACGTGCGGACAGGTCCCTTGTGCCTCTTGTTTTCAGTCCAGTACGTCCAGAGGACCCAACGCAGAAGTTGGACCAGACGCTGATGGCGCTTGACTCTGCTGGCAGTAAACTTGACACAATGGGTAATGTCATCGCTGATTAGATGGAGACAGAGGGGAAATCTCTGGCTAAAAACGTCGTCGAATACATCTTGGCGTGTTACAGGAGCCGAGACCCACAGTTCTCTCTCGAGCCTGTCTTTGAAGGACTCATTGCCGAAGAGGAGGATGTTGCCAAAGCTAGTGTCCAAGAGACCGCTGAGAAGGTTGCTTCGTTTTTCCACAGGATTTAGATCCTCCAGTAGCTAGGACCTTTTTCTTTTGCCCTTTGCTGTAATCCCAATTTTGTAATCCAATACTTTGAATTAATTAAATCCACTCTTTTTGCCATGAAATTCACTTTGTCTTCAATATACTGTGCTATATCTTGTTGGCCCCTGGTATATGTGCACAATTCAAGTGTGTACATGTACCAAAAGTATTTGACAGTATGTTGATGACTTGAACACTTCAAACTTGTAGATTTCGGGTCCGAAGTCTTTATCTTCGATACGTCGATGGCTGGCTCCCTGGGGCTGTCGGAGCTTGATAGCTCCGGCGGCACCCACCATCAACATATAACACATCGATGCCTGGCCCCCCTGGGATTTATCAAAGCTTAATAGGTCTGGTAGCTTCCGATGTCAACGCACAAATCATCAACGGTAGGCCCCCTGGGGTTGTCAGAGCTTTGTAGCTCTGAGGGCACCCAATGTGAACATATAAAACGTCGACAGCGGGCCCCCTTGGAGGATGTCGGAGCTTAGTAGCTTCGGCGTCGTTCACCATCACTTTGAGTTTCTGTTTCTCCTGCACATTAGAGACAAGAAAAAGTAAAATTCGTCTTCTTGTCTATAAATCGTTTGTGACTTATCATTCTTATTTGAGTTTTAAATCCGAAGAAACTCGATATGGTAACAAGCATATTGATGTAATCTTCCCAGATCTGTATGCTTTTTTAGTACTCACCCTATTGAGGTCTGCCGTTGTGTAGGTAGAGTGGCGTGCTTAGGGTGCAGGACCAGGCTTAATCAATAGCACACTCCGGACCTACGTTGGCTTGACGTTCAGGCAAGTAGACTAGACAGCATGTTAAGATCCAAAGAGATCAACAATATAACTTGTAACACACATGAATAGCTTGGATAAAAATTGAAAAAGAATTGCACAACTTCATTATAGACAAGAAGGATAAAAATAATAATTTGATATATTGAGCCCTGTACAAAAATAAATGTGTCGGTGGTTTTGATCCGGCAGATCTCCCGACACTAGTAAAGTGTTAGAGGAGTTTGAGGTTCGGTGTGGGCACGCGGAGATTCAAGAAGGTGAAGTGTAAATGACACAAGAGACACGAAGATTTACGTGGTTTGGGCCGCCTGAGCGTAATACCCTACTCCACGGGGTGTGTTGGTGTTGTATTGGTTGTATGAGCTCAACGTGAGTTGAGAGTGTAGAGTGAGCGCCTACAGTGAGTGTCCCCCCTATGTATCGTTGGCCTGTCCTTTTATAGTACAAGGGCAGGTCGTTACAAGTTAGCCTGGCCCGACATGTGGCCCCGACGGTTACTAATATTGATACACATTTGATGCGCTTAATTGCCCTTAATTACCGAGTTACGGGCTTTGATAGCACCGTTACTGGTAATTAAGGTCGTCCGATCGTGTGTCATTAATACAGCATTAATGACACTTAATTGGGTCTTGAAGTCCTTGATTCCCCTTTGAAGATCCGGAGCCGTTGTGAAGTCTTTCGGAGGTTGGAGGCTGAAGATCCGACGGTTGGACACGTGGCAGCTCTGGAGCATACTATGGGAAACAGATAGGTCCGGTGCCACCTAACACGTGTCAGTTCTGGAGCTTCCCTCGGTCTGGGGTTAGGTCCGGGGGTGCCGCTATGGTACATAGCCCGGAGCTTCCCTCGGTCTGGGGTTAGGTCCGGGGGTGCCGCTATGGTACATAGCCCGGAGCTTCCCCCTTGTGGGCGGTAGCTCCGGTTTGATAGTACATGTGGCGACCCTGGGACTAACCATGTTGGGGAAGCGGGTCCGGTTATGTCTGACATGTGGGCCTCCAAAGGGCTTCAAATCAAGTATATGATATTCCCTTGAGATCTTTGCAATCCCAAGGGGTATATGGTACCCAGGGTACCGATAGTGGCCCCCTGGGCCCACCTCTGGGGAAAGCCCCTTGGGTGAAGTCATTCCGCCGGAGGTGGGTCCATCCTTCGACTTTTGAATTGAGTCTTCAAAGGTCTTCGGATGTGCCGTTGGCGATGGTTTGGAGTTAAATCCTCGCCGCGTGGCATATCCCTTGTGCGGCAGATGATATCTTTGGCATGCGGATCTCACGCAATTGAAGGTCGCCGGTTCCCAATACGAAAATCGTATCGGTTCCGCGCGCCTTGTCAGGCCGCCGCCTTCGGGCTTCCCGCCTCGTGATGACAACCGTTCGCCTGGGTAAGAACCTCGACTTGATCGTCCGGGTGGTCCCGGGCCCTCTTGTCATCGGTTGGGTGGAATTTTTGAGTAGTATCTTCGACTTCCTTGCGGTTTCCATCCAAGCGTTGCGAGGGCTTACTTAAGAAGGAAAGCGCGCACCGTCTGGGGTTCTTTACGCCTCTCATCTGATCTTGTGCTCAAAATCCCAACTTGTGCTCGCTTTTCCTCTCTTGCCTTTCTGTGCTGTGATGGAGTTAGGTCTCCGCGAGAGCCGTTTGAAGACCGAAGGTGACCTGAAGAAGGTCCGGGCCCTCATGGGATGGTCCCCGGACTTCTTCAACCGCCTGGTACGCGCCGGGGGAGAGCTCCCGTTCGAGAAGGAGCACGCCGACGAAATGGTGTACTTATCTTCGTACACCATGGTGGGGTTGATCTCACCTTTTTCCTCCTTTTTCTTGAAGTTGCTAGACTTCTATGGTCTGCAGCTGTACCACCTTGCCCCCACTCCATTCTTCTTGTGTCCGTCTTCGTCCACTTCTGTGAGATGTGGGTGGGCATCCCCCTGCATTGAACTCTTCCGGACCTTCTTCACCGTCCATACCACCGGTAGGAGTAATGAGTATCTTGGCTTCTACTACTTCGTGAAGCGCAAGAAGTGTCCATTTAAATACCTCCGGTCGTTTCCCTCTGGAAAGTGGGATGATTGGAAGAAGGACTGAATAGTCATCCGGGTGGAGGAACACGAGAAGCTGGAGCTGCCCGAAGGCCTCCCCAACATCGACACTGCAGTCTGGAGTGAAGCTCCGGTGTTGTCGGATGCCTTCAACCTTGCTCTGACCAGGATCCGCCAGTGTGTGGAGGGAGGATTAACTCCTCAGGTGGTGTTTTGCAATTTCCTGGTCAAAAGGTGGGCACCGCTGAAGAGGAGAGAAAAACTCGCTTGGGCCCTCAACAGTGTGATGGACGACGACCGGGTCGAGACCGGGCTGAAGTCCAACATGGCGGGAGCAACCTTGGAGTTTCATCTCAAGAAGTTCCAGCGCGGCATCGACGTCGCGGGTGACGACTTGACTCCGCCATCAGCTTTTCTCCCTCTGAACGTGGAAGTAGAGTTCAGCAGGGAGCTCCGGCGGAAGATGCCTGTGCTTGACGACCTTGGTGTCGTCGAGAGAAGATCGACCTCCGGGGTGGTGATCCCTGGGGCTTCCGAAGGTGGCTCCGACCCTGCCTCGAAGCCAAGGATTGAAGTCGTCAGTAAGGGCAAAGAGCCGGCAGACGAACCCTTGAGCCGGAAGAGGAAGCTGCAACATGCCGATGGAAGGTCCGTCAGGCCCGCAACCTCTGCATCAGATCCTTCTCCCCGGAGGGGGAGGTCTTCTACAACTGCGGCGACTGTACCCGCAGCGGCGTCCTCCCGGGGTGCTAGCTCCGGGCATGCGACTCCAGCACCAGGGCCGGTTGAGGTCTCTAGGTCCGGAGGTCCTTCCCGGTTGAGGGGGGCCTCGACTAAGGAAATGCCCGTGGCTGCAACGAGTTCCAGGGGGCCTTCGGGAGCTTCCACGCCGGCGACGGCTATGGTCAGCCCATAACGCCCGGGAAAGAGGTTCCGCGCAAGCTGGTGCGGAAGCCTCCCGAGGTAATTTTAATCTTTACCTCAGACAGTTGTTTTGTTGTAGTAACTATTTTTCAAGTTTCTTCATCCATCATCTGTAGCATTCCCAAGAAGAGGAGTGAGGCTCCACCCTCAGCCACAGCAGCTGAAGCTGTGAGGGCGGAAGCTTCTGCTCCTGTCCCGGCGTCGCCCAGTTCTTCCATTGGTTCTAGGACCATCTCTGTAGCTCCCACTTGTATTCTCTCTTTTTCTTCCCCAATTTTGTAATCCCTTGTCTCCAGATGAATGAAATCCAAATTTTTGCGAATTTCATTTTTTGTCTTCAACACTTTTGTCTTCACTTGGCCCCCTGGTAGATGTACACAATTTGATTGTGAACATGTACCAAGAGGATATTGTGTTTTGTTGAAGACTTGTTTGCTTCGAACTTGTAGAATGTAGGTCCGAAGTCTTCGATAGTGAAGGCCCCCTGAGGTTTTCGGAGCTCAGTAGCTCCAGCAGTAGTTTCTATCAACGCGTAGAGCATCGATAGTTAGACCTCCGGGGTGTCGGAGCTTAGAAGCTCCGGCAGTGACCTTTGCCAACGCGTAGTTTGTCGGCAGCAGACTCCGTTTGTGGAATCTTCTCACCATCTTTTATTCTGCGTCGACGGCTGGCCCCCCTAGCTTTACCGAAGCTTGGTTGCTCCGGTGATGCTCGTTTTCAATGTTTAACATTGATTATAAGCCACCTAGGGGGAGTTGGAGCTTCGTCAGCTCCGGCTTTTCTCCATCAACGTGGATTCTTTATTTTTCCTGCACACTGAAGCCAAGAAAAATAGTAAAATTCGCTCCTTGTCTATAACTTCGTTGTGGCTTACGATTCTCAAGAAAATTCTAGGTCAAACACGATTCTGAATGCAACCGAATGCATTGCCTTCTTTCTTCCGGATCCCATTGTACTTGGACCCGCCTTACTTCCGCCTGCCGGGGTGTAGGTAGAGTGGCGTACTTAGGGTGCTTGACCAGGCTAAGTCGATAGCACACTCCAGCCCTAGATTGGCTTGGCGGCATTCAGGCGAGTGTGCCATGAACAATATTGGAATCCAAAAGAATCGACAATACAGCTCAAATTGTATTTGAACCGGTCGAACTAAAATTTCTTAAGAATTACACGTCCTTGTTATAGACAAGAAAGAGAAAAATAAAAAATGTTGAGCCTGTACAAAGTAAATGCACGTGGAGTCTGTTTCACATGAAGATGTCTTTCATTATAGGTCCGGGGTATAGGAGAAACAAGTACACTCTTAGGGTACGGAACCAGTCTAAGCGTGTTTCATTTCTCGTTTGACCCAGGGTAGCTAGCCACACTTTTAGTCCTGAGACTGTGACAAGCATTGCATGGACTTTGCGGACCTTCCGGGAAAGGTTCGGCTGTTCTCCCGGAGGAACTACCCGACTCTGTACAATGACTCTATAACATACACCTCAAGTTACTACACACTCACCTCCGTGATATTAGGTGTAGAACTTACGGAGGTTCTCAATGTTCCAAGGATTTGGGAGAGGTGTCCCATCCCCGGTTGCCAAGCGAACGCTTCCGGGACGGGATACTTTAATCACTCGGAAGGGTCCTTCCCAGGGGGAGAGTTTGTTTAACCCTTATCTGGATTGTATTCTCCGTAGCACCAGATCGCCTTCCTCGAGCTGTCGGTTGTGTACATGCCGCTGATGATAGCACCGAAGGGCTTGGCGGTATCGGGCATTCCGAACAGCTGCTTGGCATCTTCCCTCCTCAAGGAGGTCTAGGTCTTCACGCCGGAGCTGGTCCTGCGTGGCTTCGTCGAAGGTCCGGACCCGGAGTGACCCCAAGGTGATTTCCGGAGGAAGGATTGCTTTAGCTCCATACACCAGGAAGAAGGGTGTCTCTCCAGTTGACCGGTTTGGAGTTGTCCTGTTGGCCCATAGAGTGGGTGGAAGCTCTTCAATCCAGTTGGCTCCATGTTTTTTCAAGCGCTCATAGGTGCGCGTTTTGAGTCCTTTCAGGACTTCAGCATTTGCTCTCTCGGCCTGGACATTGCTTGTCGGGTGAGCTACGGAGGCGTAGCACACTTGAATGCCGAGGTCTTCGCAATACCCTTGAAATGGAGAACTTGTGAATTGGGTCCCGTTATCAGTAATGATTTTGTTTGGGACTCCAAATCTGCATACGATGGACTGCAAAAAGTTGATAGCAGATTGCTTGTTTATTGTCACAATTGGAGTTGCTTCCGGCCACTTGGTGAACTTGTCAATGGCGACATACAGGAACTTGTAACCTCCAACGGCTCTTGGGAAAGGTCCCAAGATGTCCATCCCCCACACGACGAAGGGCCATGTAGGAGGTATCATTTGTAGAGGCTGAGTTGGTGTGTGAATTTGCTTTGCATGAAATTGGCATGCTTTGCATTTCTTCACCAGCTCAGTTGCATCCTGAAGTGCTGTAGGCCAGTAGAAGCCATGCCAGAAGGCTTTACCGACCAGCGTGCGGGAAGACGCGTGGTTCCCACACTCGCCTCCATGGATTTCTGCGAGGAGCTCGCAGCCTTCTCCCCTTGTGATGCACCGCATTAGGACGCCGTTGGCACCGCGCCGGTAGAGATCCCCTTCTACCAACGTGTATCTTTTAGCCAATCTGACTATCCAGTCAGCGGATACATCATCATCAGGAAGGATGTTGTCTTTCAAGTAGCTCCGGATCTCCAAGATCCATGCATCGGAGCTAACTTGAGCATTTGAGTCTTGCGTGCTGGATTGCTCGGAGCTTCCTGCAACACCTACGACCCTTGATGGCTGCCATGGTAACAGGGCCATCGGGACCGTCAGCTTCGGGATGCTGATCTCGCCCCCTTCGCTCAGTTCGGCAGGCTGAGCTGTGGGTTTTGACAACCTCCGGACAAAAGTTCCGTTAGGAGCCGGAGCTCCGGTTGACGCTTTCGTCGAGAGTTCATCGGCTTCAGCGTTGTGGGCACGCTGGACATGGTGGAGATCTAGGACTTCAAAATCCTTCTGAAGCCTCTGGACTTCAAGGAGGTAAGCAGCTAGCTGGAGATTGTTGCAGGAGCATTCACCCTTCACTTGCTTAATGATGAGCTGTGAATCTCCCTTGACCAGCAGTTGCTTGACACCGTATGACAGTGCCACCCTTAATCAGTAGATGAGTGCTTCGTATTCCGCCATGTTGTTGGTCGCCTTGAAGTCAAGGTGTACCATGTATTTTACCTTCTCTCCGGTTGGTGCGAGGAGAAGGATTCCAGCTCCGGCCCCCTGCTTTTGCATGGAGCCGTCGAAGTAGAGGGTCCAGTGAGGCTCGGTGAAGACCGGAACCTTGTGTTCCGGCTTCTGCTCACTGGGGCCCCCAGGGTTTGATGGAGAGGGAGTCCATTCCGCCACGAAATCCGCCAATGCTTGACTCTTGACTGCTTGCCTTGAAATGAATTCAAGATCGAATTCAGCCAATTCCGCTGCGCACTTTGCAATATTCTCAGTTAAATTGGGATTATGCAAAATTGCTCGAAGTGGGTAAGAGGTCACCACTGAAATCTTGTGAGCTTGGAAGTAATGGAGAAGCTCCCTGGAGGCAATGAGAACTGCATAGAGCAGCTTATGCACCTCTAGGTATCGAGTCTTGGCGTCATGCAGTACTTCACTGATGAAGTACACTGGGCGCTGGATGGTCCGGACCCTCCCGGAGGGGCCCGAAGCTTCCTCTTTACTGACCCGGATCCTCCTTGAAGGATCTGGACCTTCTTCGGGGACCTTCGGGTCCTGGCTGGAGGGACCCGAAGCTTCTTCAGAAGCGACCTGGACCCTCCCGGAGGGGTCTGGGTCTTCTGAAGTAACATTTTGTGGACTTAAGTCTGGGAGATGGGACCCATACTCGCTTTCAGGAACCTCCGGACCCTCCCGGAGGGGTCTGGATTCCTGAGCATGAGATAATTCTGGTCTTTCCACAACCAGGACCATACTGACGACTTCGTCAGTTGCTAAAATGTAAAGCAGCAAAGGCTCACCAGGGTTCGGAGCTACCAGAGTTGGTAGGGTGGTGAGGAACTGTTTTAGCTCCTGGAATGCCTTTTCTGCTTCTTCAGAACATTGGAATGGTCCGGACTTCCTCAATAACTTGAAGAAGGGAAGTGCCCATTCCGCCAGTCTTGAAATGAACCAGCTTAGGGCTGCTAGACATCCAGTCAGCTTTTGGACATCCTTGATGCGGGCTGGTGGCCGCATGTCTTCAATGGCTTTGATCTTTGCCAAATTAGCTTCTATGTCCCGGTGACTTACCAGGAAACCAGGAAGTTTTCCGGAGCTAACCCCGAAGACACACTTGTCTGGGTTTAGCTTTGTGCGCGTGACCCGCAACTTGTCGAAGACAGCCTGCAAGGTGTCAAGGAGTGACTCCTTGTTCTTGACCTTGACCACGATGTCATCGACGTACACTTCCACTATGTCTCTAATGAGTTCTTCAAAAGTTTTGTACATAGCTCGTACAAAGGTTGAAGCTGCATTCTTGAGACCAAATGGCATGGCTGTATAACAGTACAATCCATCTACTATGATAAAAGAGGTATGCTCTTCATCTTCCCTAGACATTCTGATTTGATGATACTCAGAATATGCATCTAGGAAACACAGTAATTCACACCCGGAGGTGGAATCCACTATCCGATCTATTCTAGGTAGTGGGAATGGATCTTTTGGGCATGCCTTATTTAGTGTTGTGTAGTCGATACACATCTGAAGCTTCCCGCCGGCCTTGGGCACAACGACTGGGTTTGCCAACCATTTTGGATGGAAGACTTCTCGGATGAATCCAGTTTCGAGCAACTTCTTCACTTCTTGCCGAATGAAGTTCTGTTGCTCCACGGATTGCTTCCGAGGCTTCTGGTGCACGGGCCGGGTGTCGGGGTAGATCTTCAGATTGTGCTCAATCATTTCCCAGGGGATCCCAGGCATTTGTGACGGTTGCCAGGCAAACACGTCGACATTAGCCCGGAGGAAGGTGATGAGCGCAAGTTCCTATTTGTCATTCAGTCCTCCCGATATACGGACGGTCTGAGTGGCATCGGAACTGATTTGGACAATTTTGACGGGAATATCGGTGTAGCCGCTTGGCTGCACACGAGGTGCAGAAGTCGAGCCTCGCTGACGAATGCTCGAGGGTTTTGGAGCTTGTTTTTGCCTGGAGTCCCCCTCTTGCACCGTAGTAAGCGCATGAAGTTCTTACAGAGCAGTTACTCCGGCAGTACGATCTCCACGGATCCGGAGAATGCCTACTGGTATTGGCATCTTCAACACCAAGTAGCCATAATGAGCAGCTGCCATGAATTTGTACAAAGCAGGCCTGCCCAAGATGGCGTTGAAAGGTAAGTTGATCTGAGCAACTTCAAAGACCAACTTCTCGGTGCGATACTTCTCCCGGGTCTCGAAGGTAACGGGGAGGGTAATACCACCGAGTGGGGTAATGGCTCTCGGACCTACTCCAGAGAAAGGTCGGGAGGGATGGAGATCCGAAGGTCAGAGCTGAAGCTTGGTAAAAGCTTCGAAGCTTATGAGGTTCAACCCCAAACCTCCGTCTACCATAACATGGTGGAGCTGGATGTTATTGATGGTGGGAGATACCATCAAGGGTAACTGGCCTGCTCCAACCATGCTTCGAGGGCAGTCCGAAGCATCAAAAGTGATGGTTGTGTCCATCCACTTCCGATGAGGCTCTGCCCTGGCTGTAGGAGCTACAGCGGCCATGTCCCGGTGCATTGTCTTGAGGACGCGACGGGAGGTGATGTCCCATGATCCACCAAAAATGGTGTTCATGGTCTTCTGACGCTCGTTGTCAGAGACGTCAGAATCGTCGTCGACGGAGGTGTAGACGGCCTTCAGGACCTTTTTGGGATCCTGAAAACCTAACTCCTCTTCAGCCGGAGCTTCGTCAACTTTTTGCTTTCCTTCCCTCTCTTGGAAAGGAGCTTCTTCCCGGCGCTTGTTGTAGCGCTCGGCAAGGTTTTGGACCTCCCGCCAGTCTTCCAAACTGTGGTTGTCCATTTTGTTAATTGGACACCACACTTGGGTTTTCCACCGTCTTCAGAAGACGGTTGAGGTCGCTTCTCGGGGCGTGGCTCCCGGCCACCCAGAGCTGCAGCAACTGCAGCATTAGATGTGCCTACCGACGGCTTCTTCTTGCCGTTGGTCTTTTTCTTCTTCTTGCCACTCCCGGAGGTAGTGGCTTTGCCTTTGGAGGATTTTTTGTGATCCTCCGGAGGTGGTTTGGAGTGCATTTCATGGACCTCCGCAGCTCTGGCACATTTGTCAGCCAAGCTGAAGAGTTTCATGACACTGGTGATCTCCTTGATCGCCAGTTTCTCCAACATCTTCTTATCCCGTACACCCTGTCTAAATGCCACAATGACAAAAGCGCTAGAGATAGAAGGGATAGTGTTTCGTACATGAGAGAATCTCTGGATGAATGATCGCAGGGATTCTCCCCCTTTTTGCACGACTGCGAAAATGTCCAGTTCAGTGCCTGGTCGGGTGTATGAACTCTCGAAGTTGGCGGTGAACCGCCGGCACAACTTCTCCCAACTGTTGATGGAGTTGGGTGGAAGGCTCATAAACCAAGACCGGGCGGTCCCAGTTAAAGCCACAGGAAAATAATTGGCCATTACGGCCTCATTTCCTCCAGCTGCTAGGATAGCCGTGGAGTAGATATGAAGAAACTCAACGGGATTAACAGTCCCGTCAAACTTCTCCGGCAGGTGAGGCCGGAATTTCTGTGGCCACCTGACCATACGCAGATGCATGGCCAGGGCCGAACAGCCTCCTCCTACTCCTTCAGGAGCAGGAATGTCCTAAGCTTATCGTCTTTCACGAGCACGCTCAATATGGACTCGGCCATCTTGTTGACGGTATCGGCGATCAAGCTCTGCCCGGAGGTCATGAGTTGAAAGCCTTGACACCGTGTGAGTGCGCCGTGCCCCGGAAGGCAACGACATCACTTGCTACGACGCAGCACGTCTCCTGTTGTTGGAAACGTGCGAACCAAGTCTGCCAGACAAGGTCCGCCGCTGCGATGGGGCCCGTCCTGAAGGAGGAGGACCCTGGTTGCTGATGCGGTCGGCTGCTGCTGCAACCAAGTGTTCCACATCGGCCCTCCACTGCTCCATTGCATCCCGGGATGCGTCCGGAGGTGGTGGGCGCTAAAGAAGAGCACGTGATGCATGGAGTGCGTGTTCCGGGTTGTCATGATTTGCCGACACAGTGATGGACGCCGGTGCACCATCGCGCTGCCCAGCTTGATTTGTTGGTGGAGGCGGCGGTGGTGGTAGCGTGACTCCTGCTGAAACTGAGGCTCCTGCTGGTGGCTGCATATTGGAGGGATTGCCCCCAATAGCTTGAACAGTGGGATGACCGTTGGATGATCCAGCAGCTGAGTTCATCATTCTTGAAATCTCAGGCGCCCCTACCTGGCGCGCAAACTGTCAGTGGTTTTGATCCGGCAGATCTCCCGACACTACTAAAGTGTTAGAGGAGTTTGAGGTTCGGTGTGGGCGCGCGAAGATTCAAGAAGGTGAAGTGTAAATGACACAAGAGACACAAAGATTTACGTGGTTCGGGCCGCCTAAGCATAATACCCTACTCCACAGGGTGTGTTGGTGTTGTATTGGTTGTATGAGCTCAACGTGAGTTGAGAGTGTAGAGTGAGCGCCTTCAGTGAGTGCCCCCCCCTATGTATCGTCGGCCTGTCCTTTTATAGTACAAGGGAAGGCCGTTACAAGTTAGCCTGGCCCGACATGTGGCCCCGATGGTTACTAATACTGATACACATTTGATGCGCTTAATTGCCCTTAATAACCGAGTTACGGGCTTTGATAGCACCGTTATTGGTAATTAAGGTCGTCCGATCGTGTGTCATTAATATAGCATTAATGACACTTAATTGGGTCTTGAAGTCCTTGATTCCCCTTTGAAGATCCGGAGCCGTTGTGAAGTCTTTCGGAGGTTGGAGGCTGAAGATCCGACTGTTGGACACGTGGCAACTCCGAAGCGTACTATGGGAAACAGATAGGTCCGGTTCCACCTAACACGTGTCAGTTCCGGAGCTTCCCTCGGTCTGGGGTTAGGTCCGGGGGTGCCGCTATGGTACATAGCCCGGATCTTCCCCCTTGTGGGCGGTAGCTCCGGTCTGATAGTACACGTGGCGACCCTGGGACTAACCATGTTGGGGAAGCGGGTCTGGTTATATGTGACATGTGGTCCTCCGAAGGTCTTCAAATCAAGTAGATGATATTCCCTTGAGATCTTTGCAATCCCAAGGGGTATATGGTACCCAGGGTACCGACAAAATGCATGTGGAGTTTGTTTTCACACAACAATGTCTTTCATTATAGGTCCAGATTACAGAGGAGACAAGGACACGCTTAGATTCAGGACCAAGCTAAGTGTGCTATACATCTAGTACTAGCCCTGGGCAGGTAGTTACATATTTAGTGTTGTGACTGTATGTGTTACTTGAACTTCCCGGACCTTCCCGGAGGGGTCCAGATGTTCACCCGGAGGACCTACCCTTCTCTGTGTATTGACTCTATAACATACATTGTGCGTAATTACAGACTCACCTTCATGATTCTAGGTATAAAACTTACGGGGGTGTTAGATGTTCCAAGGATTGGGAAGTGGAGTCCCATCCTCAGTTGCCAAGCGAACGCATCCAGGTCGGGATACTTTGATCACTCGCAAGGGACCTTCCTAGCTGGGGAAAGTTTATTCATCCCTTCGCGAGTTAGTATTTTCTACAGCACCAGGTCGCCTTCCTCGAGTTGTCGGTTGCACACGTGCCTTTGATGATAGCGCTGGAGCGCTTGGCGATAGCGTGCATTCCGAACAGCTGCTTGGCACCTTCCCTCATCGACGAGGTCCAGGTCTTCACACCGGAGTTGGTCCTGTGCGGCTTCGTCAAAGGTCCGGACCCAGAGGGACCCCATCGTGATCTCCGGAGGAAGGACTGCTTCAGCTCCGTACACCAGGAAGAAGGGTGTCTCCCAAGTTGACTGGTTATGTGTTGTCCTGTTTGCCCACAATGTGGACGGAAGCTCTTCAATCCAGTTGGCTCCATGCTTTTTTAGGCGCTCGTATGTGCGTGTCTTGAGTCCTTTTAGGATTTTTGCATTTGCTCTCTTGGCTTGGCCATTACTTGCTGCGTGGGCTACTGAGGCGTAGCTAAGTTGAATGTCGAGCTCTTCACAATATTCTTGAAATGCAGCACTTGTAAATTGAGTTCCGTTGTCAGTTACGACTTTGCTCGGAACTCCAAATCTGCATATAATGGACTTCAAGAATTTGATAGCTGATTGTTTGTTAATTGTCACAACTGGAGTTGCTTCCAGCCACTTAGTGAACTTGTCGATGGCGACATACAGGAACCTGTAACCTCTGACGTCTTTTGGGAATGGTCCCAAGATGTCCGTGCCCCACACAGCGAATGGCCATGTAGGAGGTATCATTTGTAGTGATTGAGCCGGTGTGAATCTGTTTTGCGTGGAACTATCACGCTTCACATTTTTTCACTAGCTCGATTGCATCCTGGAGTGCTGTAGGCCAGTAAAAGCCATGCTGAAAGGCTTTACCAAACAACGTGCGGGAAGATGCATGGTTCCCACACTCGCCTCCATGGATTTCCGCGAGAAGCTCACGACCTTCTTCCCTTGTAATGCAACGCATTAGGACACCGTTGGCACCACGTTGGTAGAGAACCCCTTCTACCAGTGTGTATCTTTTAGCCAACCTGATAATCCGGTCAGCGGATGCACCATCTTCAGGAAGGACATTATCTTCCAAGAAGCTCTAGATCTTCGAGATCCATGCATCAAAGCTAACTTGAGCTTCTGAGTATTGCGTGATGGGTTGCTCGGAGCTTCCAACAGCACCTACGACCCTTAGTGGATGCTATGTTAACAGGGCCACTGGGACTGCCAGCTTCGAGGTGCTGGTCCCACCCCCTTCGCTTTGTTCGACAGACTGAGCTGTTGGTCTTGATAACCTCCGGACGAAGATTCCGTTGGGATCCGAAGCTCCAGTTGAAGCATTCGTCGAGAGTTCGTCGGCTTCAGCGTTGTGAATACGCTGAACATGGTGGAGATACAGGACTTCGAAGTCCTTCTGGAGCCTCTGTACTTTAAGGAGATAAGCGGCTAGTTGAGGATTGTTGCAACAACATTCACCTTTGACTTGTTTTATGATGAGCTTCGAATCACCCTTCACCAACAACTGTTTGACACCATAAGATAGTGCCACCTTGAGCCCATAGATGAGAGTTTCATACTCCGCCATGTTGTTGGTTGCCTTGAAGTCAAGGTGAACCATGTATTTGACCTTCTCTCTGGTCGGAGCGAGGAAAAGGATTCCAGCTCCGAGCCCCTACTTCTGCATGGAGCCGCCGAAGTAGAGATTCCAGTGAGGCTCGGTGAATACTGGAACCTTGGATTCCGGTTTCTGCTCATTAGGGCCCCCAGGGTTTGATGGAGAGGGAGTCCATTCCACCACAAAATCAGCCAAAGCTTGACTCTTGATTGCTTACCGTGGCATGAATTTGAGGTCGAACTCGGCCAACTCCGCTGCCCACTTTGCGATATTCCCAGTAGAACTAGGGTTATGCAAAATAGCGCGCGATGGATAAGAAGTTACCACTGATATTTTGTGGGCTTGGAAGTAGTGACGAAGCTTCCTTGAGGCAATAAGAACCGCATAAAGCAGCTTATGCACGTCAATGTATCTGGTCTTGGCATTATGGAGTACGTCGCTGATGAAGTACATTGGGCGTTGGACGGTCCGGACCCTCTCGGAGGGGCCCAGAGCTTCTTCTGCATCGACCCGGACTCTCCCAGAGGGGTCCGAGCCTTCTTATTGAGCTTCCCAGACCCTCCCGGTGGGGTCCGAATCTTCTTCCTGTTCAACCTGAACCTTCTCGGATGAGTCCGGATCTTCTTGAACATCCGTTAAAACTCCCTCAGATGAGAGAGGTTGATCTTCTAGCACTCTGTCTTGAAGATCCGTGTCTGGGTACTTGGACCCAGACTCGCCTTCAGGTAGCTCTAGACCCTCCCAGAGGGGTCTAGGCTCCTGAACTGGATGTGGCTCCAGCCTTTCCACGATCAGGATCATGCTGACAACTTCTTTTGTTGCAAAAATATAAAGCAGTAAATGCTCACCAGGATTCGGAGCTACCAAGATCGGTAGGGTGGTGAGAAGCTGCTTCAGCTCTTGAAATTTCTTTTCTGCTTCTTCAAACCAATAAAGTGGTTTGGACTTCCTCAAAATTTTGAAGAAGGGTAGCGCCCGCTCTGCTAGTCTTGAGATGAACCGGCTGAGCGCAACTAGACACCCAGTTAACTTCTGGACGTCTTTTATGCGAGTTGGGGGCTGCATATCTTCAATGGCTTTGATCTTCGCCGGGTTCACTTCAATTCCTCGGTGAGCCACCAAGAAACCAAGAAGTTTCCTGGAGCTAACCTCAAAGACACATTTGTCCGGGTTCAGCATGGTGTGCGTGATGCGCGGCTTGTCGAAGATGGCTTACAAGTTATGAAGGAGTGACTCCTTGTTCTTGATCTTCATGATGATGTCATCGACGTACACCTCCACCAAGTCTCTGATTAGCTCTCCAAATGTTTTGTACATAGCTCACACAAAGGTTGAAGCAGCATTTTTAAGACCAAAGGGCATGGCAGTATAACAATATAATCCATCTACTGTTATGAAGGCAGTATGCTCTTCATATTACTTAGATATTTGGATTTGATGATATCCAGAATATGCATCTAAAAAACACAATAGCTCACACTCGGAGGTGGAGTCCACTATTTGATCTATTCTAGGTAATGAAAATGGATCTTTTGGGCATGCCTTATTTAAAGTGGTGTAGTCGATACACATCCGAAGCTTCCCGTCGACCATGGGTACAACGACTGGGTTTGCCAACCATTTTGGATGAAAAACCTCCCGGATGAAACCAGCTCCGAGCAACTTCTTGATCTCCTGTCGGATGAAGTTTTGCCGCTCAATTGATTGCTTCCGGGGCTTCTGGTGTACAAGCTGTGCGTCAGGATAAATCTTCAGATTGTGCTCAATCACCTCCCTAGGGATCCCAGACATTTGTGACGGCTGCCAGGCAAACACATCAACATTTGCCCGGAGGAAAGTGATGAGCGCGAGTTCCTATTTGTTGTTCAGACCCCCCGTTATATGGGTGGTCTGAGCAGCATCGGAACCAATTTGGACGACTTTGATGGGAACATCGGTGTCACCGCTTGGTTGCACACGAGGTGCAGAGGTTGAGCCTCAATGACAAGAGCTCAAAGGTTTCAGAGCTATCTCCTTACCGGATGCTTCCTCATGCGCTGTAGCAAGCGCGTGGAGTTCTTCTGTTTCCTAAGCAGAAGGCCGTAGGTTCGGCCCCTACCTGGCGCACCAAATGTCGAAGTGGTTAAACGACACTTCCCCCGGTACTACTAAATTGTAGCCCACGGAGGTTCTTTATCGGTTTGGGCGCGCGGAGATCAGTCACAAGATGGTGACACAGATGATTTACGTGGTTTGGGCCGCCTGAGCGTAGACCCTACTCCACGAGGTGTGTGTTGTTGTATTGAGTAAGTCTGTAGCACTAGTATGCGTGTGAGCTTGGGTTGAGTCCCCCATGTACCGTGTGGCACAGTCCTTTTATAGTCTAAGGAATGACCGTTACAACATTTGCTTGGCCCGACATGCAACCCTGGCGTATTCAATAACCGAATACACAATCTATGAGTATTAAGCGTGATTAATAGGGTGATAATGTGCCTTAATGACTGCATTAGCCCTATTAACAGTTCACTGATCATGTGTCATTAATATATCATTAATGACACATAATCAGGTTTTGTAACTGCCGCTTTAATTTTCCCTTGAATGTCCGTGCTGTTGGAGATCAGCCAATGTCTCTGTTGGTGTTGTAGGTCCGGAAGCTCCACATGTGGCAGTTCTGGAGCTTCCCCTCGTGTGGAGATAGGTCCGGAACTGACATACACGTGGCAGCACCGGAGCTTCCCTCTACAGGGGATTAGGTCCGGGGTCATTATTCACGTGTCAATGCCGGAGCTTCCCTATGTCGGGAGTTCAGCTCTGGTCTTATATTACACGTGGCAGTCCTGGAGCTACCCATATGAGGGAGGCAGGTCCAATGCCGTGTGACACGTGGGGCCTGAGGAAGCCTTCAACTCGGACAGGCGAAATTCCCTTGCACTTCTTGCGGTATCATGGGATACCTGGTACGCAGGGTACCAACAGGTTAGGACCGATTTTGGATAATTCGGTTTCGGTTCCAGTTAATTTGGTGTCGGTTTTCGGTTTTCAGTTTTTTTGCCCACCCCTAAGCATCGCAAAAAGTAAAACATTTTCGTATGTACTCCCTTCGTGCCAGAAAGATTGTTATTTTAGCATTTTTCAGGAATTATAGGGAAGATGGTAAATGACGCATGTGCCTTCATAAAGCTTGCAAGTTTAATGGTCCTTATTAAGGTGCAGTTGCACTTTTTGGGGATGCCTTGCAGGAAGGAAGCATACGTTGGTAGGTGGTTGGATTCACATCTTAACAACTACATTGATGAGACACAAAATGACAATGTTTGCAGGACACATCCAAAAGCCCAAAAAGACAAATTTTCTGTGACGAAGGGAGTACTAACCACACGACAATGCCGTGGTTGTCGAGGCTCTGTGCCCCACACTAGGCGGTGGCGCCAAGCCTCTTCGAGGCCCGAACAGCAAGTGTTACCAGATAAAGGAGAGGAGGAGGTTCTGCCCAGTAGGCCCACTAGGATTTAGTGGGTTTTTTCGAAGAAGAAAAACGGTGGCTTTGAGCCAGATTCATTTTAAGCAGAAATAATTTTTTACAATGCACCAGCAGTACATTCAGAAAGTAGCCTAGCTACAATAGGTAGAGGTATTAAAACTGAAAGTGCATCTACGCATCCCCGTGAGTTTTGGATGATTGATGACGACAATTAAGAGACTAATGAGCTAAAGTGATCTTAAGCACATGTACAAGGATTGAAATGAGATGAAAACCCTCAAAACGGAAAAGGTTAAAACGGGCCTCAAAGACTCAAACGTAGAAATTAGGGTTTCTACGGTGTTGAGCTTATATGAGCCGTGTCATGTGAGAGGGTGGATGTATCATGTGCAATGTGATCATTCTAGAGGGTTCAAAGTGGTGGTTTAGAGAAAAACCTAAGTGAGAAGCCAAAATAAGGAAAAACTCTAGGAGGTCGGACTAGTGCGGGCCTCAAGGCCGGACTAGTCCGGGCAAGGCAGACAAGTCCGTTTTGAGAAAGACCAAACGTCTCTGGAGTGATTACTAGTGAAAAGAGGAGCTAAGTCCCAAAAGACCGGACTTGTCCGTTTTTGGACGGACTAAAGCTCTCTGGAAAAGTTCGGACTTGTCCGTTTGGGTACGGACTAGTCTGTTTGAGACTTAGTTAGATAAACCGAGAGAAACCCTAGAGGGCCGGACTAGTGTGCCCCTGTGGCCGAACTAGTCCGGGCCAACACAGAAGAGTCCGTTTTGAGACAGATCAAACGGTTATGTTCCACTTTGGACTAGTCCGTTGTTTAGTGACCGTTTGAATTTGGAAATTTGGCGGGTAGCGTGACGATCGTCGCGCAGTGTGGCAGTTGTCGGGACCTGACCAGAGGTCAGTGGTCCCATAGGGCCAAACTAGTCCGGACCCAGAGGTCTGACTAGTCCTCCCTTCGGCTAAGGTCAACATAAGGTGCTCAGGACCCCTATAAAAAGGGGACCCCCCGACCTCATTTGAAAGTGTCTTGAACCCTATCACCGCCACAAGTGACCAAGAGCCTTCCAAAGCCTTATACTCGTCCTACTAGCCCTCTAAGACCAAATCGTGAAGAGATTAGGGTTTGGGGAGGAGAGTAAAGGAAGATCATCGTGCTTGGGCTCTCAGTTTGATCTCTTGGACATTATGATTGTGTTTTGTGACTTGTGTGAGTTGAGCTTCGTGTGTTCCTCATTGTATTGATTTATAGGAGCCTCAACTTGTGAGTATCCCCATCAAACTTTGTGATTACCCATTGATATAGTGGAAACCAAGCCGGCCATCGTGGTGGCTTGGTGAGAGAAGGGTCAAGTGAGACCCAGTCCTTGTGTGGTCTCAACGTGGATGTAGGCTTCTTCGTGGAGCTGAACCATGGGATAAATCTTGCCTCACTTGTCTTTTACTTTTCGTGATCACTAGTATTGCTATTAGGGTTCTTATTGCTCATATTGCTCTTCACTTTGATCATTGTTGGAAACTTGTGATCTAAGTGCTTTAACTTCACAATCTGAATTGTACTAGTTTACCACATATTGCTTATCTCTTTGGTAAACTTAAATTCCGCAAATAACCTGTAGAAACCAAGCTTTTAGGTTTTCACCCTTTGCTGAGCGGACTAGTCCGACCCTGTCCAGACAAGTCCGGCCTCAGGAATTTAATCTCGATTGATTAAGTTATTTCAGGTATTATTGCCTATTCACCCCCCCTCTAGACGACTTTCAATTGGTATCAGAGCAGGTTTCTCCACAAGAGTCTAACAACTCGGAGAAGTAATGGCCAGAAGGGGTGACAACGAGGTTCCAGTGGTCGTCGATGACACAAAGACGAAGAACGTCGATGTTTTTCAAGATGATCCAAATGACGACGAAGAAGTCCGGATGCTCAAGGCACGACTTCGTGAGAAGCTCAACGTGCCCAAGAAGGACATCAAGCCAATTGCTCCGATCAATGTCGACAATGGGAGTAGTTCACAAGACTACTCCCGTTATCCTTACAATTATGAGCAACTTACCGCGAGCAACCATTATTTGTCTATTCCCATTGGCAAACCTCCTCAATTCGACAGAAATGATTACTCTATGTGGAAGCATAATATGAAGATGCACCTCATTTCCTTAAACCCTAGCTTGTGGCAAATTGTTATGACAGGTGTTCATCTACTAAAGAATGAGGAAGACATCACTCCGGAGCAAGCCGTCCTTCTCCATCGCAATGCTCTAGGCGTTGGAGTGATTACCTCCTCATTGACTCGAGAGGAGTTCAACCGCATTGAAATGTTGGAGGTTGCTAAGAAAATATGGGATACCCTCAAGACGGCGCATGAAGGCAACCGCGTCATTAGGGAGGCGAAGATCGAGATGATTGAAGGAGAGCTTGGGAGGTTTACCTTCATGGATGGTGAGTCCCCCCAAGACATGTACGACCGCCTCAAGACTCTCATTAACAAGAGTCGATCTTATGGAAGCACCCGGTGGACCGACCACGAGGTGGTAAAGAGAATGATTCGAGCATTCATGTCTTGAAACGTCACTCTTTGCTCACTAATTCGTGAGAGTCCGGGCTTTCACAAGATGAGTCCCAAAGAAGTGCTAGGGAGGATCATCAACCATGAAATGATGGAGCAAGAAGCCATGTTTTAAAATGATCTACAAAAGCTTTCCTCTTCCAAGAAAAGGGATGTTGCATTCAAGGCAAAATCCTCAAGATCACAAGAAAAGGAAGAGAGTGATGAAGAGAGTCCCGACACCGATGAGGAAGAAGCTCTCTTCATCAACAACTTTAAGAGGATGTTTAGAAGAAGGAGGGGGAGCTACCAAAATGAAAAAACGAGCAAAGACAAGCCCAAGACAAGATCAAAGAGGGCTTGCTACAATTGTGGGGAGTATGGCCACTTCATTGTGGATTGTCCACATGAACAAAACAAGAAGAAGAAGGAGGGCAAGTCCAAAGAGAAGAAGTACTTCAAGAAGAAGAAGCAATCTAGACATGCCCACCTTGGAAAGGAGTGGGATTCAAATGAGGAATCCTCCTCCGATGAAGAAGAGAAGGTAGCAACCATTGCTATGAAAAAGACAACTACCAAAAACAAGCTCTTCCCCAACTTGGAGACTTCAAGGCCAACATGTCTCATGGCCAAGGAGGGAAGAAAGAAGGTTAAATCTAAATCTCTTCTTCAATTTCTTCTCATGATGATTTTGATAGTAGTAGTGAAAATGAACATATGCTTAAATACATGAGTAAAAGTACTTTGAAAAGATTGAGATTGTTAACGGAGGAAATATTTGAGAAGGAAGAACTCATCAACTGTCAAGAGGACATGCTCATCCAACAAAAGGAGAGATTTCAAGAGGTTGAGGAGCTCTTGGAGCTTGAAAGAGAAAAAAGCAAGGCACTTGAGCGTGAACTCGCTTTGAGCAAGGAAACTTGCTCAAACCTTGAGAACACTACAATTGTGCTCAAGGATGAACTTGTTAGTTTGACACAAGCTAACAAGATCATTGAGACACAAGTGAAGTCTCTCAAGGTCAATGCGCCTTCTTCCTCTTCAAGCTCATCTTCCACAAATATTAAATCCGAAGCATCTCAACCTTGTAAATGCTCAAACTTGATCATAAAGTTTAAAGATGAGCTTAAGTTGGCACAAACCAATCAAGCACCAAAGGGTGACATCTTTGACAAAGAGAAGGTGGCATATGCACGTAGTGTATATACAAACACAAGACATCCCCTAGTCAAGGATGGTCCTGGTTATTCTAGGGAGATGAGACAAAATGCTGTAAGGATCGAATGCCCAAGAGGGGGGGTGAATTGGGCTTCTTTTCAAAAATTAAAGCAATAAAAACTTAACTACTAAAAGCCCAATTCCCTATGCAAACAAATTATGCATTCAAGTGGATAATAATTTTGCGGTATATGAAATGCATAAGTGTAACGGGGAGGAAGAGTGTGCAAACTCCCGAGGAGACACGAAGACACGGTGATTTATCCCGTGGTTTGGCAAGATCATCAAGACCTTCCTACATCCACGTTGTGGCATCCACCAAAGGGTATAGCCACTCCCAAGTCACCGAGACCAGGGATCTTCACTAAAAGCCTCCGTTTGCCATCCCCGACAAGGTGGATCTCAAGCCTTGTACAAGTTTGATCCTCCGGGCTTCCACAATCGACTTGGCAAGCTCCGGAAGGCTCTCTCCAATCACCGATTGTTACACGGTGAATGCAATCACCAAGAGACACTCCCTTACAGCTCTTACAAGACTAGAGACTCCAATCAACAATAATGGAAGCACACAAGCATCATCTCTAGCAAGTTCTAGCCTATCTCTTGGTGTACAAGTGGTGTAAATGATGTGGAAGTGGTTGCTCAATGTCTTGAATGCTTGGTAATGTGTAGAGTAGCTCTGGGCATCAAGACTTGTCGAAATGACTGGTTGAAGGGGTATAAATAGCCAGCTTCCACGAAATAGCCGTTGGAAAAGTAGGCTGACATCACTGTTCTGCAAACACCGGATGATCCGATGTTCTCCCTTCAGTTGTCATCGGTTGAATACAAATTAGAGGCTGTCAATGTGTCAGATATGACCGTTGATCGACCGACGTAACACTTACTTCACCATCGGATGATCCGGTGACACTTGATCCAGAGTGGTCCAGAAATAATGCTTACTGGAATGATTGACCAATGTGTTATAATTGTACATCGGATGGTCCGGTGTTACACTTGTTCCAAGGAAATTGCTTACTGGAATGATCGACCGATGTAACACTTGCTTCATCATCGGATGATCCGGTGTATACTCAAGTCTGAGGTCCTTTTCTGCTTTGAGTCAACTAGACCAATGTAGTCTTTTCTGGACACATCAGATGATTCGGTGAGTTGATTTTGTCTGCTTCGAGTTGTTTTAAGTGATTCTTTTGGAATTTGTTCGAGTGACCTCTTAGACATTGGTTTGAAATGTTCTTCTGATGACGACCAAGTCTTGAGTGCTGTCAATTTCGATGGAATAATTTTGACATATGTGCTTTTTCTTTTAGTCTTCATAAAAATTGATTGACCTCGTAAAATAATTTGTTGAGGGGTCTCCAATTGTATCCAATGAGCAGTAGATGATATACATATAGAGTTCATTAAGTGTGATGATATGAGAGACCTTGCATCCACAAACTCATTAGTAATATCCAACGATTGTCATTAATCACCGAAACCATACCTCATGGGGGCCTAGATGCTTTCAATCTCCCCCTTTTTGGTGATTGATGACAACACAACGAGTAAAGCATAATAGTAATGAAATTAAGAATATGATACTCAAAAGGATATGCAACAAGTACAAGGTCCAGCACACGAAACTCGAAGGCTCAAAAACGATCAATAACACATGAGAGAATTAAGTGGCACACGGATAACTCAAGAATAGCAAATCTCCCAAATTACAAAAAGCTCCCAAAATAGATACTCCGCCTACAACTAGGACTCCCCCTAGGACTAAGCTATCCCTCCCCCTGACTCTTCTCCCCCTTTGGCATCAAAACACTAAAAAGGGAAGCCGATGCCTAAGGGTCCTGAGCGCTCGGGGCGATGACGAACTAGTCGCCGCCGGGGGTGCTGTCGTCGGAGCTGCTGCCCGCTGCTGCTGAGGCTGGAGTGGAGGAGATAGGTGCCGCGGGAGCTGCTATCGGTGCTGAGGGTGCCAGCTGAGTCTGGCCTGCTGGTAGCGGGGCACTGACAACTGAAGCCGGAGTCTGCTGGAAGAGTGTCGAAGCCGGCAGGGGAGAGTGAATTGGTGCGCCTGCAGCAAGCAGTGGTGACATGCTGATCGTCTTTATCGGCGTGGTCGGCACTGGAGCTGAAACTGGTGCCAGGATAGGCGGACGTGGAGCTAGACCCAGAAGCTTTGAGGGCAGGGCAATCCCAGTCTGAGTGTAGAGGTTGGTGATCAACCCCAGGATGCCCATCATGGCCTGCTGCGTCTGCTGCTGCTGGTCAAGAGAACGCTGATGCATCTGGTTAATCAGTCCAGTGAGCTTGTCAGTGTCCTCGCGCCTCTCGCGGGCTATCTGACGCTGCATCTCCTACTGCTGTTGCTGGAGCTCTAAAAGACGTGCAGCGTGCTTAGCTCTGGCCTGCTCAGCTGCAAGCCGATCCAGTCGCTGCTGCTCAACCATCTGCTGTAGAAGACAGGTAAGCTCAGACGGATGAGAGACCTGTGCCTCGGACACCGGAGGTGGAGTAGGAGGTGGTGGTACTGTCGAGCCTCCAGCCTCCGCATCGGGCTGCCTGGGTGAGGGAGGAGGTGGGAAGTACTCCTCGACACTGTCACTAGTGTCACTCTCTGACCAGATGTGATGTAGATCCCCTCCCTGAGCCTTAGCCTGTGCTAGGATCCCGTCTTCCTTCTCTAAGTCTGACCAGTCTTCCTCTGAAAGTCGAGCTCGGACCTGACACTCAACTAGGCGGCCAAGGCGGCGGTCTCCAGGAGCTGCAGCACTGTAGTGTCCGAACCTGCTGATGCTCTCGTCGATGAGACTGTCACGCACGGTTGATCCCTCTGGAGCCAACAGGTAGAGCAGGTGGCTGATCCAGTGGCCAAACACAAGCTGCCTCATCATCCCAACTCCATCGGTGATAACATCCTCCATCTCACATATGAGAATATCCACGATGTCGAACTTCATCCCATTCATGACATAGAACAGGAGGGTCTGCTGCAGACTGGTGAAGCCCTCAAGGTATCCGGACCTGGGTAGAAGCATGCGGCGCAAGGCAAGTTGCACAGTGCGCGCAGCTGGAGTGAGTAGAGCAGGTACCCTCGGCTGGTCAGGTGAGAAGGGCTGAGCAAACAGTGACCGAATCTCCTCAAAAGGTGGTGCCACACCTCCAGTGAGTGGCCTCCTCGGTGGGTCAGCCTGTCCATATACTCTCTCGTGTAGGCAGATGTCATGGAGATCCACGCCTAGTAGCTGTCCCAATGTTTGTCGAGTCATATGGTGATGCTGGCCCATAAACATGAAGTCAATGGATCTGCGGCCCTCTGAAACGTAGAGTGTGGCATAGAAAACTCGGACCCAGTCCTCCAAGTAGGCACCCCGCTGGAAAGACATCAGCTCCACTAGCTCTCTGTACCTCTCAAAGTAAGGGCGAATCTCAGTCCCGACTGCAAGTGCGAGCTGATCCCAGTCAAGGAAGTTGTGCTGGAAAAGCTTATGGCTCCGACGTCTGTAAGTCTCATACAACGACGCCTATGTCAGGATCCAGAAGCGGCTGTTCACAAGTGGCTCTCTAGGCTGCGGGAACCACTCCTCAAGTAGAATGCTCCATCTGAGCTTCCTGGGCTGCTTTGCCTTCAACTTCCTGTAGTCAGTCAGGCGGACACCCTCACCAACCCGTACATTGGTGTACATCTCATAGACGGCTCTCTGGGCCGCCCTCTCCTCCCGAAGCTCAGCTACAGAAGGTCTCTGTCTCAGGGCTGCAGCTGGATGACCTCCACGGGTCCCGACTGAGCACCGGCGAACAAGTGGCACCTCAGGCTCCTCAGTCTCCTCTGGCTCCTCAGGCACCTGTGGCAGCCTCTGTCGGGCCTCCCGAATCCTCAGCGATCCTCCTCGGCCACGCTCTCGCTCCTCAGCGGCGCGAGTAGCCATCAGAGCTTTCTTCTCCTCTTTCGACAGCTTCTGTTTCTTAGCTGTCGGCTCCTCAATAGCCTTGCCCTTTCCTTTCTTGTCACGGTCCATCTCGAGTGACGACGGCGAAGATGAGATCGCGGAACAACGATGCCGGTCGCATGAGACGGCGACGCAAAGAACAACGCGGCTGGGCGAACCCTAGCGGCGAAGAGGAGGCGGCGATGCGACAGAGAGCACGATTACTGGAGGGCGGCAGTGCAAGGAGGAGCGCGGCGGCCGGAGGCCGGTGGCGCGGCGGCGCAGAGGGCGGCGGCGCGACGCTTAGGGCTGCAGCGCAGGGCGGCAGCGGCGCTGCGTGGGGCAGTGATGGCGGCACTGAGGGCGGCGGCGCAGGGTGGCGGGGGCACTGCGTGGGGCGGCGGCCAGAGCGCGAGTGGGGCGGCGACGGCGGGTGGCGGCAGGGCGAGGAGTGAGGCGTCAGGGAGAGAGAAGAAATGAACAGGTGCTAAATAGGTGGGGCCCGAACCCTAGCTCAAATTTTAACATCGGATGATCTGACGTCAGTTGAGAGGTGCATCGGTCGAATGGTATAGTAAGGGTATTCCAGAGGCACCTTTGGCATTGGATGATCCGACGTGGAAACGGTTAGCATCGATTGAATTTGGCACAACTCCAGAAATGTGAACATCATATGCTCCGATGTTTCTCAGAATGAACTCATCGGTTGATTGACTTCCTGTCTGAGCTGACCCTTGCACTTAAGCACAAACTGATCCAATGATGCTTCTGCCCTAAGCATCGGATAATACGATGACTACAAAAGATTAGCAACATCCCATATATGTCCTTTGACTCAAACAAACAAAGAGAAACACAAGTCTTAAGACTTTTTGGGCAACCCCTAACTCCTCAAAAAGACTATAACACTAGTTGCCAATAACTTGGCTAAGTCCTAAAGCAAATAGAACACCAGAAAAATCAAGGAAGAAATCCAAATAAAATGTAAGGCCCATGCTTTGTGAGCTAGAGGATGAAGACTTCTATCTCTTTAAAGCATGTTCCTTTAGGCATTAACGCACCTACCACTTTGTTCTTTCCACATCATATGAGTTGAGATATTGCATTTCAAACAAGTCTCTTTCTCATGAGGTGGGTTCCCCTTTGTGACAATCTACCGTATGCAATGCCAAACAATTTTTAATGCAGGATATTAAACGTGAGTGCAAGTCTATATGGCAGGCATCATGTAAGACATAAATTAAATCTATCTTGCCAAATTTGAACCTTTCAAAGGCTTCTTCAGGGAGAGCCACTCTGCAAGTCTTGGGGAAACCCAAAAGAACCTCCATCCCAAGCTAACCCTTGCTCGCCCCTATCCTTTGAAAATTAGACAAGACCTATATGTGATGCATTCTTACATGACCATGGCAACTTACATGACGTTCGATGCATCTAGCACATTTAATTCACTCCTTAGTCTAGAAAAGGTTTTCTCATCAAGTAGTTCAGTGAAGATATCCGCCAATTGTTCTTCGGACCTAACACCTCACAAGGAGATGTCTCCCTTAGCTTCATGGTCCCACAAGAAATGATGGCGAATATCAATGTGCTTAGTGCAGGAGTGTTGAACAGGGTTTTTAGCAATTTTAACCGCACTTTAATTGTCACAAAGGAGAGGCACGCAACTAAGTTTAACACCAAAGTCCAAAAGGGTTTGCTTCATATAAAGGATTTGGGCACAACATGCACCAGCTGCTATGTATTCCGCTTCCCCAGTGGACAAAGCAACGGAGTTTTGCTTCTTGCTAGACCAAGATACTAGGGAACGCCCAAGCAAGTGGCACCCTCCGGAGGTACTCTTGCGATCCACACGGCATCCGGCAAAGTCCGAATCTGAGTAACCCAAGAGATGGAATTTAGCACCTTTGGGGTACCACAGGCCTACACTTGGGGTATGCTTGAGATACCAAAGTATCCTAAAGACCGCCTTCCGATGCGATTCTTTAGGTGCCGCTTGAAAGTGAGCACACAAGCATACAATAAACATGATATCGGGCCCAGATGCGGTAAGATAAAGCAATTAACCAATCATGAAACGATAATTAGATTGATCAACAGGTTTACTGTCCTTATCCGCGTCGAGATGACAATTTGTTACCATTGGAGTACTTCTTGAGCTACAATCTCCCATCTCAAATTTCTTCAAGAGATCCTTGGTATTTTTTTCTTGATAGATGAAGGTCCGCTCTCGAAGTTGCTTGATTTGAAATCCAAGGAAGAAGTTGAGCTCTCCAATCATCGACATCTCGAACTCCCTAGACATCATTTTGCCAAACTCATGGCTAAGAGCTTCGTTAGTTGAACCAAAAATAATATCATCGACATAAATTTGACAAACAAATAGTTCTTCATCGATGTCTTTGGTGAAGAGTGTAGTGTCCACCCTCCCGGTCTTGAATCCTTGCATGATCAAGAAATCCCGTAGTCATTCATACCACGCTCTAGGTGCTTGCTTGAGTCCGTAGAGCGCCTTGTGCAACCTAAACACATGATTAGGATTCCTCGGATCTTCGAACCCGGGAGGTTGTTCAACATAGACAGGCTCGTTAATATAATCATTAAGAAAGGAACTTTTCACATCCATTTGATAAAGCTTTATATTATGATGTGATGCAAAAGCAAGAAGTATACGGATGGATTCTAGTCGAGCGACCGGAGCAAATGTTTCCCCAAAGTCTAGTCCTTCAACTTGGGAGAAACCCTTGGACACAAGTCTTGCCTTGTTGCGGATCACAACACCGTTCTCGTCTTGTTTGTTGCGGTACACCCACTTTGTCCCAATGACGTTCTTGTCCTTGGGTCGCTCCTCCAACACCCAAACTTCATTGTGGATGAAGTTGTTCATTTCTTCTTGCATGGCCATTACCCAATTTGGATCTTGGAGTGCTTTCTCAATGTGAGTGGGTTCTACACATGAAACAAACGAGTAGTGCTCACAAAACGTAGCAAAATGGCGAGAACGTGTACTTATTCCCCTTGACGGACTACTGAAGATTTGATAAATCGGATGCGCCTTGGAGATGCGTCCATGTCTCATAAGTGGTTGTGAAGCACTTGGCGGTGGTGATGTGTGTTGCTCTTCTTGTGGTTGGACTTGATCATGGACTTGTTCTTCTTCTTCTTGATGTTGTGTGGCTTGTGAATCTTGTGTCGGCAATGGATCATCTTTTTCTTCTTCGTCAACTTGAGGTGCTATAGATGTGTTGATGTTGGAACTTGAAGCTCCCCCTTGATCATGGCTCTCCTCAACTTTAGGCTTGATGTCTCCAATGGTCATGTTCTTCATAGCTTCTCGTAGAGGCTCATCATCTATTTCATCATGACCAAAACTCTTCTCTTGGGAGCCATTAGTTTCATCAAACTCAACATCACAACTTTCCTCAACTAATCCGGAGGTTTGGTTGAATACTCGATATGCTTTTGAGTTTGATGCATAACCAAGAAAGAAACCAACATCACATCTTCTTTCAAACTTATTGACCCTTTTTTTGCAGTAGAGGTAGCACGTGCACCCGAAGACTCGGAAATAGGAGATGTTGGGCTTTCTCCCAATGAGGAGTTCGGACAGGGTCTTTTGAAGTAGTCGATGTAGATAGACCCGATTTGCGCCATGGCACGCCGTGTTGATTGCTTCGGCCCAAAACTTCTCGGACATGCCATAGTCATCAAGCATTGCTCGTGCAAGAGTGATGAGTGTCTTGTTCTTCCTTTCAACGACACCATTTTGTTGCGGAGTGTATGTGGCTGAAAATTCATGCTTCACACCTTCACGATAACACCACTCCCCAATGTTGTAGTTCTTGAATTCGGTGCCGTTGTCACTCTGGACCTTGATGATGGGAAGTTGAAATTCCCTTTGAGCACGTTTAGCGAAGGTCTTGAACACTTCCGAAGTTTCACTCTTGTCACCTAGAAACAATGTCCAAGCATAGCGAGAGTAATCATCTGCTATAACAAGACAATAGAAATTACCACCAAGACTTTGATATGTGGACGGTCCGAAGAGGCCCATGTAGAGCAACTCAAGTGGCTTGAAGGTTGACACCATTGTCTTCATCGGGTGGTGTGAAGCAACTTGTTTCTCGGCTTGGCAAGCGCTACAAAGCTTGTTCTTCTCAAATGTGACATCCTTCATGTCGGTCACCATCCCGAGCTTCAATGACTTCTTGAGCTTGATCATTCCAATGTAAGCGATGCGTCGATGCCATAGCCAACCCAAACTCGTCTTGGTGAAAAGACAAGTGGTCAAGCTAGCATCCTTGTCGGAGAAGTCTACTAGGTAGAGATGTCCATGCCGAAACCCTTTGAAGATTAGTTCTTTGCTTGTCTCACTAGTCACAACAACATCATTCTTGCTAAAGGTGCACGTTAGTCCAAGATCACATAATTGTGCAATAGAAAGCAAATTGAAACTAAGTGACTTAACATACAATACATTGGAAATAGATAAATCATCTGAAATTGCAATCTTACCCAACCCAATTACCTTCGCCTTAGAGTTATCACCAATGGTGACTTGTTCATGAGTGTCGGGGTTCTCTGTGGAGGTGAACATACTATCGTTGTCGGTCATGTGTTGAGTGCACCCGCTATCGAGCAACCAATGCTTTCCTCCGGCTTTGTAGTTCACCTACACACATGAATTTAATTTTTGATTTTAGGCACCCAAGCTAACTTAGGTCCTTGTATGTGTGATACAAGTGTTTTTGGGACCCAAAGTTGCTTGGGGAGCTTCCCATTCATGCCCTTCATGTCCTTGCCAATGAACCTTGCCTTCACCTTGCCATCTACTTTACTCAAGAGATAATAGTGATCATTAAAGGTAGACTTGTAGTTAGTAGGCAATTTTGGAGAAGGCCGATTAGGAAGAGGACACTCCCTTGTATGGTGACCGGTGACCTCACAATGTTGGCAATAAGAACCAACTTCCTTGATGAAGCTTGTTTTAAGCTCCGGTGAGGGCACCTTTCCTTTGTTAGGCACCAGGAAGGATCCAAGTCCTCTCTTGTTGAAGGCCTTTGCTTGTTGGAAGAGGATTTCTTTGTACTTGACTTCTCCCTTAGATAGTCTTGCCACACTAGTGCGGAGACTTTCAATTTCATCCATCAAATCCCTCTCCCTAGCATTTTCTTTCAAAGGCAAAGACTTATGCAAGACATTAGTGGCATGAGAAACAATAGATACCTTATCACTAAGGGTTTCTTTCTTTATAGTTTTCAATTCTTGATCAAGGACTTCATAAGCAAGGTTAAGTACTTGATGCTCTTGGATTAACTCATTGTGCTTTCCCAAGAGTTCTTGGTGTGCTACGTCAAGCTCATGATGATCTAGCTTGATTTGAGCCTTATCCTCCTCAACTTGCTTGACATGAGATTTGAGTGTGTCATGCTCCTTAAGTATGCTTTCATACTTTTCAAGCAAATCGAGGTTAGCACTCTCGAGCTTAGCACGAGCTTCTTCAAGAGCCTTGACTTTACTCTTTTCCCTTTTAATGATAGTGTGGTATTCATTTATCAATGAAGCTAAGTCATCGGGGGAAAGCTCATCATCGCTAGAGTCATCACATACCTTGTGTTACCTTTTGCCATGAGGCACATGGAAGGTGGATGAAGAGATGAATCACCGTTGTTGGCAATGGCAAGGCCGGCCAAGCTCTATTCTTCAACTTCACTCTCTTCATCACTAGATTCTTCGTCGGTGATCCATTCATTTGCCTCACACATGAACACCTTTTGTGGACCTTTTCTCTTCTTTGGAAAGAGTTTTGCCTTTTTGCCTTTGTCATGCTTCTTCTTCCCAAAGAATCTTGGCTTAGGCTTGACCTCTTCTTCATCATCCTCACTATCCTCAAGCTTGTGATGCTTGCCCTTATGGTTTTCTCTTCTTTTGTCCGGTTTTGGACAATCATAGGAGATGTGGCCTTGATCCCCACAATTATAGCAAGTCTTGTTGTCATCTTTTCTAGAAATTCTTTCTTTTTGGGATCAAAGGTGTATCCCTTCTTGGAAATCTTGGAGTTCAAGCGAGAGAATTTTCTCATCATCAATGCAAGCTCATCATCGTCATCTTCACTTGATGTTTGCTCTTCTTCACTTGAGCTAGGCTCAACCACTTTCTTTTTCTTGAGATTTGTTTTCTTGGTGGAAGCCTTTAGATCAATTGTCTTTGAAGATGATTCCTCCATCATCCCAAGTACACTCATCTCATGAGTGTGAATCTCTCCAATAAGTTCCAAAACTTCAATGTGATCAAGAGATTCCTTTTGAAGCATGGAGTTGATGATCTTGTACTTTGACTTAGGAAGGAGCATAAGAATCTTGCCTTTGATAAGTCCCTTGCCAAGAGAAGCAATATCAAGATCATTAATTTCCTCAATGAGAACATTCAAGCGAGAAAACATTTCATTGACATTTTCATGAGGTAGCATTTTGAACTCATCATATTTGGCCTTAAGCATATGATACTTCAGTTCTTTAACACGAGAAGAACCCTCATGAATTTTAATCAAGCAAGCTCAAATTTCACAAGCCTTTTCTTTGCTAGCAATCCTAGCAAACACATCTTGACTAATGCATTCATAAGTAGCATTTCTAGCCTTTGCATCCCACTTGATTTGATCACCTATATAGTTATGCTCACCAAACCCCGCATGGGTCGCTTCCCATACCTCGAGAGCAATAGCCTCTAGATAAGCACGCATACGTGCTTTCCAATAGGCAAAGTTCTTGCCCTCGAAGATGGGAACTGAACCCCCAATCTTGGCCATTTTAGCTCTCTAGCGGTGAAGGTAGAATGATCCAATGAGCAACCTTGCTCCAATACCAATTGTAATGATCGAATGCCCAAGAGGGGGGTGAATTGGGCTTCTTTTCAAAAATTAAAGCAATAAAAACTTAACTACTAAAAGCCCAATTCCCTATGCAAACAACCTATGCATTCAAGTGGATAATAATTTTGCGGTATATGAAATGCATAAGTGTAACGGGGAGAAAGAGTGTGCAAACTCCCGAGGAGACACGAAGACACAGTGATTTATCCCATAGTTCGGCAAGATCATCAAGACCTTCTTACATCCATGTTGTGGCACCCACCAAAGGGTATAGCCACTCCCAAGTTACTGAGACCAGGGATCTTTACTAAAAGTCTCCGTTTGCCATCCCCGACGAGATGGAGCTCAAGCCTTGTACAATTTTGATCCTCCGGGCTTCCACAACTGACTTGGCAAGCTCCGTAAGGATCTCTCCAATCACCGACTGTTATACGGTGAATGCAATCACTAAGAGACACTCCTTTACAGCTCTTACTAGACTAGAGACTCCAATCACCAAGAATGGAAGCACACAAGCATCATCTCTAGCAAGTTCTAGCCTATCTCTTGGTGTACAAGTGGTGTAAATGATGTGGAAGTGATTGCTCAATGTCTTGAATGCTTGGTAATGTGTAGAGTATCTCTGGGCATCAAGACTTGTCGAAATGACTGGTTGAAGGGGTATAAATAGCCAGCTTCCACGAAATAGCTGTTGGAAAAGTAGGTTGACATCACTGTTCTGCAAACACCGGATGATCTGATGTTCTCCCTTCAGTTGTCATTGGTCGAATACAAATTAGCGGATGTCACTGTGTCAGATATGACCGTTGATCAACCGATGTAACACTTACTTCACCATCGGATGATCCTGTGACACTTGATCCAGAATGGTCCAGAAATAATACTTACTGGAATGATTGAACGATGTGTTATAGTTGTACATCGGATGATCCGTTGTTACACTTGGTCCAAGGAAATTTCTTACTGGAATGATCGACCGATGTAACATTTGCTTCATCATCGGATGATCTAGTGTATACTCAAGTCTGAGGTCTTTTTCTGCTGTTGAGCCAACTAGACCAATGTAGTCTTTTCTGGATACATCAGATGATCCGGTGAGTTGATTTTGTCTGCTTCGAGTTGTTCTAAGTGATTCTTTTGAAATTTGTTCGAGTGACCTCTTAGACATTGGTTTGAAATGTTCTTCTGATGACGACCAAGTCTTGAGTGCTGTCAATTTCGATGGAATAATTTTGACATATGTGATTTTTCTTTTAGTCTTCATAAAAATCGATTGACCTCGTAAAATAATTTGTTGAGGGGTCTCCAATTGTATCCAATGAGCAGTAGATGATATACATATAGAGTTCATTAAGTGTGATGAGTGATATGAGAGACCTTACATCCACAAACTCATTAGTAATATCCAATGGTTGTCATTAATCACCAAAACCATACCTCATGGGGGCCTAGATGCTTTCAAACGCCAAAAGTCCCAAGAATGACAAAGACTTGATTGTTTTTATCAAAGGAGGCTCATACAACAACAAAGGGAAGAACATTGCTATTTCACCCAAAATGCCTAAGAAAGAACCTCATCCATTGTTCCATGACTTTGATGCATCATATGTTTTATTGAGGAAGAAGTTTGGAAAGGCCTATGCTAGGTATGTTGGGCCACACCGCAAGAGTCCAAAACCTTGTGTGTGGGTGCCCAAGTGCCTCTTCACTAACATCAAAGGACCCAACACCGTTTGGTTACCTAAAGCCAAGGATTAAATCTTTCTTGTAGGCATACACCTCCGGTGGAACCAAATGAGTTCTTGATAGCGGGTGCACGAATCATATGACTGGAGAGAGGAAGATGTTTGTGGAGTATGAAATAAATGAAGATCCAAGTGAAGGAATCTACTTTGGAGACAATAGCCAAGGAAAAATCCTTGGCACCGGTAAAATTCCTATATCCCCTAATCACACTCTTTCAAATGTTTTACATGTTGATTCACATGATTATAACCTCTTGTCCATATCACAACTATGTGACAAAGGTTATAATTGTTTATTCACTAATGAGGGTGTGACCGTCACAAGGAGAAGCAATGGCTCCATTGCCTTTAAGGGTGTACTCAAGGAAAAGCTCTATCTTGTGGATTTCTCTATGGATAAAGCCCAACTTGATACATAATTAATTGCAAAAAGTAACATGGGATGGCTATGGCATAGAAAGCTAGCCCATGTTGGGATGAGAAATTCGCAAAAACTCCTTAAGGGCGAGCACATCCGTAGTTTAAAGAATGTTGTGTTTGAAAAGGATAGACCTTGTAGCGCATGCCAAGCCGGAAAACAAGTTGGATCACCTCATCCATCCAAGAACATTATGACAACATCAATACCATTGGAGCTTCTACACATGGATCTCTTCGGTCCAATTGCCTACATAAGTATTGGTGGTAACAAATATGGTCTTGTTATTGTTGATGATGTTTCACGTTTCACTTGGGTATTCTTTTTGCATGATAAGAGTGAGACTAAAGGTGTCATCAAGAGGTACTTGAAGAGAGCTCAAAATGAGTTCTCCTTAAGTATCAAGACCATAAGAAGTGACAACGGCACTGAATTCAAGAACACTCAAGTTGAAGAATACTTGGATGAGGAAGGCATCAAACATGAATTCTCGGCCCCCTACTCCCCTCAACAAAATGGGGTGGCCGAGAGGAAGAATAGGACCTTAATTGAGATGTCAAGGACCATGCTTGATGAATACAAGACGTCGGACCAGTTTTGGGCGGAAGCGGTCAACACCGCTTGCCATGCTATAAAACGGTTGTATCTTCACCACATACTTAAGAAGACGTTGTATGAGCTCCTAACTGGTAACAATCCCAATATTTCTTACTTTCGTGTTTTTGGGAACAAATGCTATATTCTTAACAAGAAGCCTAGGACTTCGAAGTTCGCTTCTAAGTCCGATGAAGGTTTTCTACTTGGTTATGACTCAAACACTTACGCCTATTGTGTCTTTAACAAATCCTCCGGAATTGTTGAAGTAGCACGTGATGTAGTGTTTGATGAGACTAATGGCTCCCAAGTGGAGCAAGTTGATCGTCATGTGCTAGATCAAGAATAAGCTCCACAAGTAGTGATAGGAAGGATGGCCTTTGGTATATACGACCACAAGAACAACCTCAAGATGCAAGTGACCATCCTACACATCAAGCAAGCTCATCCTCAAATGACCAAGATCAAGTCCCCCAAGATGTGCTCCAAGAATATGAAAATGGATGCATCAATCAAGGGGGAGACAATGAGGATGAGGAATTCCAAGATGATGAATCAAGACCTCAAGCGCCTCACCCAAGAGTGCATCAAAGCGTCCAACGGGACCATCCAGTTGACAATATACTTGGAGACATCTCCAAGGGGGTAACTACCCGATCTCGTGTTGCAAACTTTTGTGAACATTATTCTTTTGTTTCTTCCTTGGAGCCCCACAAGGTTGAAGAAGCACTACGAGATCCGGATTGGGTGATGGCCATGCAAGAAGAGCTCAACAACATCAAAAGAAATCAAGTGTGGGAGCTAGTGAAGAGGCCTAATGTGAATGTTGTAGGCACCAAATGGGTGTTCCTCAACAAGTAAGATGAGCACGAGGTGATTACAAGGAACAAGGCACAACTTGTGGCCCAGGGGTATTCACAAGTCGAAGGTTTAGATTTCGAAGAAACATTTGCTCCCGTAGCTAGACTTGAATCAATTCGTATATTACTTGCCTTTGCTACTCACCATGATTTAAAGCTATATCAAATGGACGTCAAGAGCGCATTCCTCAATGGTCCAATCAAGGAAGAGGTGTATGTGGAGCAACCCCCCGGATTTGAAGATGTAGAATTTCCAAACCATGTGTACAAATTGTGTAAGGCTCTCTATGGACTCAAACAAGCTCGTAGAGCTTGGTATGAGTGCCTTAGAGATTTTCTAACTCAAAATGGTTCCAAAATTGGGAAGGAGGATTACACTTTGTTCACTAAGCACTTCAATGATGATTTGTTTGTTTGCCAAATATATGTCGATGACATTATATTTGGCTCTACTAACAAAGCCTTTTGTGATGAGTTCTCTAAGATAATGACAGAAAGATTTGAGATGTCCATGATGGGGGAGTTGAAGTTCTTTCTAGGTTTTCAAGTGAAGCAACTCAAGGAAGGCACGTTCATTAGTCAAACCAAGTAAACACAAGATATGCTCAAGAAGTTTGACATGGACAAGGCCAAACCCATCAAGACTCCTATGGCAACCAATGGGCATCTCGATCTCAATGAAGATGGTCCAAGTGTGGACCAAAAGGTATATTGTTCCATGATAGGCTCATTGCTTTATCTATGTGCATCTAGGTCCGATATTATGCTTAGTGTGTATGTGTGCTAGATTTCAAGCTGCTCCTAAGGTGTGTCATTTGACCGCCGTTAAGAGAATTCTTAGATATTTGGTTCACACACCAATCCTAGGACTTTGGTACCCCAAAGGATCTAATTTTAACCTCATTGGATATTTTGATGCGGACTGTGCAGGGTGCAAAGTTGATAGGAAGAGTACATCGGGAACTTGCCAATTCCTTGGTAGATCTCTAGTGTCTTGGTCCTCAAAGAAACAAAACTCTATTGCTCTTTCCACAGCCGAAGCGGAGTATGTCGCCGCCGGAAGTTGTTGTGCACAACTTCTTTGGATGCAACAAACTCTTAGGGACTATGGCATAAACTTGCACCATATTCCCCTCATATGTGACAATGAGAGTGCCATCAAAATAGCCCATAATCCAGTTGAACACTCAAGGACCAAGCACATCGACATTCACCACCATTTCTTGAGAGATCACTCCATCAAAGGAGACATTGCAATTTCCCGTGTGAGAACCGAAAAACAATTGGCCGATATCTTTACCAAGCCCCTAGATGAGAAAAGATTTTGTGAACTTAGGAGTGAGCTTAATATCTTGGATTCTCAAAATGTGGCATGAATCTTGTACATCTGATTGTCATATTCAAAATTCACACATGCTTGCGAAAAACTCATCCTCCTCGATTTTTCTACAAATCATTTTGAAATTATTGAATCCTTGTGAATCATGGTCATAGTTTGATTGTTGATTGCTTACTGACCATGTTTACAAAGATCTTTTGTGAAATCTAGTCCAAAAGGATCAAATCCCCACTGAAAACTCAATATATAGGAGTTTTCAGCCTTAGGACCGGACTAGTCCGGTGACTAAGAAAAGTTTGGACCCAGTCCGATTGTCAGACAAGTCCGGGTCCCTGACCGGACTAGTCCGACCCTTGGAGACTTAACCTCCCCAGGGAGCCCCCGACCTCTCCACTTCCATTCAAACACTCTCTCTCCAAAAACGCCCGAAAACCGCCTCCCAAACGGCGATTTTCGATTCGCACCAACAAATCTTGACTCCAATCTGTGGATTGAATCCCTAGGGTGCTTAGGAACCTTTCCCCGCATCAGAGGCCGAGTCTTCATCCACATTTAATCGATTTGAAGATTTGAAGAGGTATTCTTGACCTAACCCCAAAATCCTTGAAATTCAATTCTTTTGGGTCTATTGATAGAAACTTCTTCACAAATGTTGTTGTGCACATCACTGTGATCATGTACCTCCATTTTTGTGGTAGGATATGTAGTTTTCACAAAATTTCTCTAGATTAGGGTTCTTGCTGTGTGAACCGGACTAGTCCGGCTTCAGGGCGGACAAGTACGGTTGGGTACAGACTAGTCCGACCCCTAGGCGGACAAGTCCGGATTACACAGCGAAAACCCTAACCTTGATCGATTCTGTGAATTCTACCATTTTGTCTTGACTCCTTGGACTCATATACATTCCCTTGCTTCTCTTATCAGCAACCATGTCGGATAACGAGTATGTTCCACCTTCTGAATCCGAGGCCGAAGCGGAGAAGCAAGCTCTTTATCGCAGGAGGCGCGAGGATCAATAAATGGTTGCTGCCTACTTTGCATCAAAGAAAGCAAAGAAGACGCAGTGAGAAGCACACAACTCTGCAGCAGCTGAGGCAGCCCCAAGGAAGAAGAGGCTTGTGACTTTGGGCGAACAAGCTAAAACCCAGGGGGCGAGGACCTCCAAGGATAAAGGTAAGGCCCCAGTGGAGGCTGCGCCCAAGAAAAGGGTGACTGTTGCCAAGAAGGCTGCAAGCAAGACAACGAAGGGGGCCTCTCAGCCTATTGGCCCGTTGAGGATGTCATCTCCTGAACGGAATCTAAACAGTGTAGCTGTCTTCGATGCCAACATCTTCAAGGGCAAAGGGGCTGAGAAAGCAAGGAAGCTAAGGAAGATCAATGTCTACCAGAGGGAGAGGAGCACAATGGATCTCCGTTTCTGGTGTGACTTCCACTGTGACTACTATCGGACGGTCTATATGTCCAAGCAAACTCCAATCTCCAATGCTTAGTGGATTGATTGGGATTACATGGCTCAGAAGGATCATCAAGCCTTCACTACTGTGATTGATGTCGTAGAGCGCCATGGTCTGAAGAAGATCCTAGCTTTTTAGTATGACTGGAATATGGAAGTAATTGCCCAATTCTACTCTACAGTCTACTTCCACACTGAAGGGGATCGCTGGATCACCTGGATGACTCATGGCGAGCAATATTCCACCACCTATTGGGAGTTTGCTCAGTTGCTTGACTTGGAGGACCAACTGGATAATGAGATTATCATTTCAAATCTAAAGCCAGTTGATCGGGACACCCTGGAGTACATGTACCCAAATCATGCACAGTTTGAGGTTGGGCACATCAGAAATATTAATCCTTTCTATAGTGTGCTCAACCGGGTGCTCAGGAAGACCATTGCCCCCAAGGATGGGGATGTGGGGATCATTCAAGGCAACTTAAGGAACTTGATGGTGCTGATTGATGGAGATGTCCGCTTCAATGTGGTGGACTACATCTTTGATGACATCTTCTACATCTCGCACACTCCTAATTGATCATGTGGATATGCTCCATACATCATGTATATGATCGAGAAGGTCTAGGGGCTCAACTTCAATAAGAATATCATCCATCGGAGGCTTCGTCCTCAGATTCCTCCTTCGGAGCCAGTTGCCCTTCGTAGGAAGAATGCGGATCCTCCCGCTTCTTCCTTGCACTTTGTGCCTTCACCTCCTCCACCTCCTCCTTCATCATCGAGTGGCTTCTTCAAATGCTTTAAGGCCATTTTCTCCTCTTGCCGGAAAACGGAAGTTCGGCGACGTCGCATGGAGCATCGCCAAGAGAAGTATCTCAAGGCGGTGTGCGACAAGCTGGACATCCCCATGTCTCCCGCTGAGGAAAGTGATGGGGAGATCACACACTTCCTGCAGTTCACCGCCGATGAGCTTACTCAATTCGGTGAAGATGGCACCTCCACCGTGGCCCCGTCCGATGATGACGCTTACATTGATCCAGAGGCCACAGAAAGTGATAGCAGGCACCAAGGCGATGACGCCGACACCGACGATGGTGATGAAGAGTAGCTTTTAGGACTTTTCTTTCTCCTTCCTTTTTCCTTCTCTTTTCCTTTTTGGTGTCTTGATGCCAAAGGGGGAGAGATTAGAGGGGAGAGTAGATTAGAGGGGGGAGACTAGGGAGAATTTGTTGGGAGAAATGCTATGGAGGAATATTTGATCTATTAAGGACTTATGTTTTAAACTCTCATTTCAAGTTTTATTGTAAGACTTAATCTATGTATTCATGTATCTTGCCTAAATTTGTGATGTGTTGCCTCATTTACATGTTTATCTTGCATAATCGTTGCCTTATCACACTTTATGAACACATCGCTTAGGCACCCCACCATAACGTGTATATGTATGAGAACTCTCTCAATCTCTCTTACTCATGATGCATACATTGAGGTGGAGTCACTCATACAAATACATGTTATGAAAACAAATTATTATCCTTGTTGTTGAAGTCTTAATGTGTTGTCATCAATCACCAAAAAGAGGGAGATTAAAAGTGTATCTAGGCATCCCCGTGACTTTTGGATGATTGATGACGACAATTAAGAGACTAATGAGATAAAGTGGTCTTAAGCACAGGTACAAGGATTGAAATGAGATGAAAACCCTCAAAAAGGAAAAGGTTAAAACGGACGTCAAAGACTCAAGCGTAGAATTAGGGTTTCTATGGTGTTGACCTTATATGAGTCGTGTCATGTGAGAGGGTGGATGTATCATGTGCGATAATATCATTCTAGAGGGTCAGAGTGGTGATTTAGAGAAAAACCTAAGTGAGAAGCCAAAATGAGGAAAAACCCTAGGAAGCTGGACTAGTCCGGGCCTCAAGGCCGGACTAGTCTGGGCAAGGCAGAGAAGTCCGTTTTGAGACGGACCAAACGTCTTTGGAGTGATTACTAGTGAAAAAAGGAGCTAAGTCCTAGAAGACCATACTTGTCCGTTTTTGGACAAACTAAAGTTCTCTAGAAAAGTTCAGACTTGTCCGTTTAGGTACGAACTAGTCTGTTTGAGACTTAGTGAGATATACCAAGAGAAACCCTAGAGGGTCGGACTAGTCCGGGCCAACCTGGAAGAGTCTATTTTGAGACGGATCAAACGGTTCTGTTCCACTTCGGACTAGTCCGTTTTGGACTGGACTAGTCCGTTGTTTAGTGACCGTTTGAATTTGGAAATTTGGCGGGTAGTGTGATGATCGTCGCGCAGTGTGGCAGTTGCCAGGACCTGACCAAAGGTCAGTGGTCCCATAGGGCCGGACTAGTCCGGGGCCAGAGGCCGGACTAGTCCGCCCTTCTACTAAGGTCAGCAGAAGGGGCTCGGGACCCCCGACCTCATTTCAAAGTGTCTTGAACTCTGGCGCCGCCACAAGTGACCAAGAGCCTTCCAAAGCCTTCTACTCGTCCTACTAGCCCTCTAAGACCAAATCTTGAAGAGATTAGGGTTTGGGGAGGAGAGTAAAGGAAGATCATCGCGCTTGGGCTCTCGGTTTGATCTCTTGCACATTGTGATTGTGTTTTGTGGCTTGTGTGAGTTGAGTTTCGTGTGCTTCTCATTGTATTGATTTGTGGGAGCCTCAACTTGTGAGTAGCCCCATCAAACTTGGTGATTACCCATTGATATAGTGGAAACCAAGCCGGCTATCGTGGTGGCTTGGTGAGAGAAGGGTCAAGTGAGACCCGGTCCTTGTGTGGGTTTCTCAACGTGGATGTAGGCTTCTTCGTGGAGCTGAACCACGGGATAAATCTTGTCTCACTTGTTTTTACTTTTCGCGATCACTAGTATTGCTATTAGGATTCTTATTGCTCATATTGCTCTTCACTTTGATCATTGTTGGAAACTTGTGATCTAAGTGCTTTAACTTCACAATCTGAATTGTACTAGTTTACCACATATTGCTTATCTCTTTGCTGAACTTAAATTCCGCAAATAACATGTAGAAACCAAGCTTTTAGGTTTTCACCATGTGCTAAGCGGACTAGTCATGCCCTGTCCAGACAAGTCCGACCTCAGGAATTTAATCTCGTTTGATTAAATTATTTTAGGTATTATTGCCTATTCACCCCCCTCTAGGCGACTTTCAATAACCCAGATGGTAGATTTGACAAGCTAGCTATGTTGTGGGAGGTTGCAATGGCAATATCAGTATCAGATATTGGGTACCCCGCGCACACGATAAAAACAACTAAGTACTCTGCCTCCTCGCAGAGGCAGAGTCCGATGGTGCCACATGTCTGGCAGGTCTGGACCCCGTCCCTCCTTAGGGGCAGACTCCGGTACTGCCACCTGGACCTCAAGAAGGGACCCGTCTCTCTCGAAGAGATGAGCTCCCAGGTTGCCACGTGTCCAGCGAGACGGGACTCCGTTCCTCTAAAGGAGTGGGCTTCGATACCGCCACGTATCCCAAAGCTCCGGGCTGGCCTCCCCTGCGTCGGTGGGATTCGGAACCCCCACGTGTCCAGCAGTTTCGGACCCGAGACTCCCCTTGGAGTTAGGCTTCAGGGCTGCCATGTGGCCCACGACGCAGGGCTCGACTTCCCCCGGGGAGGCAGGCTCCGGTGCTACCACGCGTCCTGCAACTTTGCCCAGACCAGTATGTTGCAGGAGTAAATGGGTGGTGCACCTTGTCCAAGTCAGACATTGAAGACACGCCTTTCCCAGATGCACGACACGACACACGCCTCCTGTCAGGTATCGTTGCGTCCAATCACCTCGCAGTGAAGGTGTTGCAGGCCTGCCTCACTCTGTCAAGTGGGTAGCTTACGCTGACAAGACAGGTGAACGGGACATTCCCTGTCATCATTAACAACTACGCATAGCTACTGACGTCCGACGCGACAAGACAATGCGTCTTCAAGTCGCGGTCAGAGGCAGCTTATGCGAGAAGCCTTAGATCTTTAGGATAAGATCGCTCTGAGAGCCACCTGTCGGGCCTCAGACCCTACTTGTAAGGTGCCCGCCTTAGAATAAAAGGATCGGACAACCATCGTTACAAGACACGCAAATTTGGACTCTCCACACACACTCAGACACTCATGCAATACAAATCTCACCGTAAAGTAGAGTATTACGCTCCAGCGGCCCGAACCACGTAAAACCACCGTTTCACCGTAGTACGTAGTACTTCAAACGCGTGATTTCACTAGAGACTAAGCCTCTATCGATCGAAGAACCTCCGCGGGCTACTATCTAAATAGGTCTGAAAAAAATATTGCAAGAACACTTCGACAGACGAGCTGTTTCGCACCCGCCAAACACCAGAGCTTAACCTCACCTTTGATTGCCGACACGATGTCAAGAACCGGGCGTTCCTTCCTACGGAACACTCTGTCGTTTCATTCAGTCCAGAGCGTCCATAAGACAAGTATGATCAGCGAGCGATATCCCTTTACCTTGGCTGCTTGCACCCCACTAATAAGATTATGAATCCATCCTAGTATAGTATCAGTAACCATCCAGAATGAGACCATCCGCACCAATATACTCTAAACCATACTCTATCCTCTAAACCATACTCTATATACTCTATACTTCCAGTATGCCCTCTCACACAAATTTTCCAGTATGCTTTCCAGTATGCTTTACAGTATGGTTTCCAGTACATTGGTGCGGATGGTCTGATGGGTGCAACCTCGGGTCCCGAATCCAGGAATTTATTGCCTCCCAGACTTGTTTGACCATCGGACACTAAAAAAAATATGCAGTGCCGTCTCTAGATTACGATAATATAGGGAGCAAAAATAAGTATTGATCCACCCGCCGTTTGAGACGTTCTGCTGTCCACGTACAGTTTTGAAGTAACAGCCATTAAATAATTTACATCTTGTGGGAGCTCATACCTTCCATATTACTACCATTGGAAAAGGTGATGAGTCAGTACCCTCAAACTCCATGTTGTAGGCTGACTTCGCGGTATATTTGCCCTGAGGCTGAGCGTGTCCAGCAGATTTCATCTCGCTCTGAAGAAATCAGTTGTAGATGCATATCGTGGGTAATACTAATTTTACCAACGACAGGATCCGCTAAACCTATAAATAAATAAAGTGGACAAAGCATGTGGTAGTGAGCTGCCAGCTACCCACCCCGCTTGCAGCCTGACTTATTACCACCTTTACATTGCAGATTGAGTCCCATCTGTCCATCCATTTATTAGCAATTGATCCATCCCGTCCAGCAATAGAGGCATGTTCTACTCCTTCCCTAATTATGCACTATATATTAAACCCCCCTCCCGAATACTTGTTACTTTCTAGTTCAAATATAAAACGAAAAAACTTTTAAAAATGGAAGAAGTTATTAAGTGACGTATTAGACCGGGTCCTGCGTTAGGATTGAGGGGAGTATTAAGTGATGTATTAGATTGGGTCCTGCGAGTCCCGTTATCTGTAACTGACACCAACGTGTGTGAGTGTCCAAGTCCTTAGGCACTAGATAGTGATGGCGTGCGTTGTGGACGTACTGGACCACGTTTGTTAGATCGTGGACAATGATCGTGTGTGTCGGATACTTGATCCGGCAATTCTCCCAGTACTACTGTTGGTAGCCCGCGGAGTTTGTAGTTCGGTATTGGGCGCGCAGAAATTCAGAACACGATGGCAAGTAGACGCAGAGATTTACGTGGTTCAGCCCGCCTGAGCGTAATACCCTACTCCACGGGGTGTGTAGTTGTTGTATTCAGCGTCTCAGAACCGAGAGCTTCCAGAGAGCATAAGTGTCAGAGGAGTCCATAAGAAGTCCCCCTGTGTATCGTCGACCAGTCCTTTTGCAGTACAAGGACTGGTCGTTACACCGTTAGCCTGGCCCGACATGTGGCCCTGGTGGTTAGTGATGCTTAATACACAATCAATAAGGTTAATTACCCTTAATAGCGTGGTAACGGGCTTTGACAGAGCCGTTACTGGTATTAACGGCCTTCCGATTGTGTGTTATTAATATGGTATTAATGACACTTAACCGGGTCATGAAGTCTTTGATTGCCCCTTGAAGGTTCGAGCCGTTAGGGGCCCACCAGTCTGATTGTTGAGGTTGAAGGTCCGGCGGTTGGACATGTGGCAGCTTCGGAGCTTTCCGTCTGGGACGGGTAGGTCCGCTGTACATGTTTCGGTACCGGAGCTTCCCTCTGTCGGGGGTTAGGTCCGGGGGTGCCGCACGGGTGTTTAGCCTGGAGCTATCCCATATGTGGGATGTAGGTCCGGTTGCAGTACACACGTGGCAGTACCGGGACTAACCATAGATGGGAGGCAGATCCAGTCCCGCATGACACGTGGGGCCTTTGCGGGTTTTCAACTCAGGCAGGTGAAGTTCCTTTGGTCTTTTTGTAGTCCCAAGGGGTATACGATACACAGAGTACCGATAGTGTGTAAACTCCTCTATATAAACAGAACTTATCCCAAGAGGATCATTGCGCTGGTTTACACACTCATACAAACCTTGAGTTTTATCATGGCATCAGAAGCCAACGATCCTTCCGCTCACTCTGGTACATCCATCATTACCAGATCCTCCCTACCAGCGCCAGCTCCGTCCGTTGGACACGCTCTTAGCATCAAGTTGACACAGGAGAATTATCTGCTATGGAAGACACAAATTCTTCCTTACCTGAATAGCCATGGGCTTCTCGGGTATGTGGATGGCTCTGCTCCAAGGCCACCACAGACGATCGTCATTCCGGCAAATCCATAGACCGGAGAACGAAGAAGAAGCGCACCCAATCCTGCGTTCATCACTTGGTATTACCAAGATCAGATGGTATTGAGTATCATCACTTCTTCTGTGTTTGAAGAAGTTCTTTCCTCGCCTGTCAATATTACTGATAGTTTCAGCGCATGGCATACACTGGAAAATAGTTTTGCAGCGAGTTCTCGTGCAAGGATCATGCAGATCTGCATGCAGTTAGCCACCACAAAGAAGGGTGACTCAACAATCGCCAACTTTTATCGCAAGATGAAGAATTTAGCTGACACTCTTGCAGCAGTTGGGAAACCACTCAAAGATGAAGAGTTGATTGCCTACCTCATGCGTGGTCTGGGCGCTGAGTATAATGCTCTGGTGACCAGCATCACAACTCGAGGGGATGCCTACACACTCAGTGATGTGTATGCACACATGCTGAGCTATGAGATGCGACTAGAGAGCAACGGTGCTGATTTTCAGCCAAATGCAAATACTGTCAACAGAAGCTCAGGCAACAGAGGAGACAGAGGTAGTCGCGGTGGTCGTGGCTGCACTGGTTCAGGCAGAGGAACAAGAGGTCGTAAGAACCAGAGAAATCAAGGTTCAAATGGGAATGGCAAAGAGTATTGTCAGATCTGCTACAAGCCAAATCACAATGCTGCATCGTGTTGGTACCGGTTTGATCAAAACTATCAGCCTGAAGAAACAACAAAGGTTGCTGCTGCTGCTTCACATGGCTATACAGTTGATCCCGACTGGTATGTGGATTCAGGTGCTACTGACCACATTACCAATGATTTAGAGAGACTCACAATCAGAGAAAGATATGGAGGATATGATCAGGTCCAGGCTGCAAATGGCTCAGGTATGTCCATTTCTCACATTGGCAATTCATCTATTTTTGGCTCAATATACCCCTTGCAACTGAACCAAGTTCTTCATGTTCCAAACATTCATAAAAACCTTATATCTGTCAGAAAGTTGGCCGTTGATAATAATGCCTTTGTTGAATTTTATCCAAACTCATTCTTTCTTTAGGATCAAGCCACGAAGACTATTCTGCTAAAAGGAGAGTGTAAGAATGGCCTCTACACACTTCCTGTCAGGCAGAAAAGACAAGCTTCTCTTGTCTCCAAGATCTCTCAAGAACAATGGCACCAAAGACTTGGTCATCCCTCCATGTCAGTCACTCGTAGGATATTGCAAAATAATGCCCTTGATGTATTTTCAAAGGCTCTTGTAATGCATGTGTGCACTGCCTGTCAATATGGCAAAGCACATCAACTTCCTTTCAGTTCTTCCAGTAGTGAATCTTTTAGACCTTTGCAAATAATACACACTGATGTATGGGGTCCAACTGTATCATCAGTCAAAAGATCAAAGTATTATGTTTCTTTTCTTGATGATTACAGCAAGTTTGTGTGGATATATTTCCTCAAACACAAATCTGAAGTAGAATCCATCTTTCTGATGTTTCAGAAACATGTTGAGAACTTACTGAATACGAAAATTCAGAATGTTCAGTCGGATTGGGGAGGGGAATACCATAGATTACACCAGTATTCCAGGAAACAGAGATCACTCATAGGATCTCTTGCCCACATACTCATCAACAAAATGGTGCCATTGAAAGAAAGCACGAACACATAATAGAAACTGGTCTGACACTCCTTGCACAAGCCAACATGCCTCTCAATTTTTGGGATGAGGCTTTTCAGACTGCATGTTATCTGATAAATAGAATGCCGAGCCCCACAACACAACAATTGACTCCTATCTACAAGTTATTCAAAACTCAACCAAATTACTCTATGTTGAGGGTGTTTGGATGTGCATGCTATCCAAATCCGAGACCCTATAACACTAGAAAGCTTCAGTTCAGAAGCAAACAGTGTGTCTTCATTGGATACAGCTCTACTCACAAAGGGTATAAATGTTTTGATCCTAGCAGTGGTAGGGTGTATATATATTGTGATGTAGTTTTTGATGAGCATCTATTTCCTTTTGCTCACAGACCTACCATCACACCATACAAAACAGTAATCACACAACCATTCTTCCAACAGCTCCAAGAACATCCATTTATACAGAACAAAATCTCACTGAACCAACCAAAAACATTTCTGAGCCAGTAAATAATGAATTGCAGGTGAGTGATGGGCAACCTGAACTAACACATGATATTTATATCCCTACTAGTGATGCAGCACCTGCATGTCATGAAGATGATTCATCTGAGACTGAAAATACAGTTTCAGGTGATGCTGAATATTCATTTCCTGTATTGTCATCAGAACAGGTTCAGGGAGAACATAACCAACCTGACATTGAGCAAACAGGAACTGAAGGGGGCCAACATCAACATCAGATGCGTACCAGACTGAAAAATAATATTTTCAAGCCCAAAGAGTTCAAAGATGGCACATTCAGATATTCATCAAGCAGAGGCTTCAGTGCAGACATTCAGCGAAGTGGTGAACATTTAAACAAGGAACCAAAAACATGGACTGAAGCCTGGAAGTATCATGAGCGGAGAGCAGCCATGGATGAAGAATACACTGCACTGATCAAGAATCAGACATGGGAGTTGGTGCCTCCCCACAAAGGCATGAACCTGATTGATAACAAGTGGGTATATAAAGTCAAGAGGAAGCGTGATGGTTCAGTTGACAGGTTTAAGGCTCGATTAGTGGCCAAGGGATTCAAACAACAACATGGCATTGATTATTTTGAAACTTTCTCTCCAGTGGTCAAGCCTACAACAGTAAGAACAATATTAACAGTGGCTATTTCTAGAGGTTGGCACATGCACCAGGTTGACATTCATAATGCCTTTCTCCATGGATTCTTGCAAGAGACTGTGTACATGAAGTAGCCAGCTAGTTATATAGATCAGACCAAGCCATCAAATTATGTGCGCAAACTGAAGAAGTCACTTTATGGACTGAAACAAGCCCCACGAGCTTGGCACTCAAGACTTACTGGAAAATTACAGGAATTAGGATTCAAGTCATCAAGAGCTGACAATTCATTATTCATATTCAGTCACAAGAATGTTACAATATATATGCTCATATATGTTGATGATATAATTATAGTCAGCTCCACTGCAGCAGCTTCAGAGAAAATTATTTAACAACTGAGAGATGAGTTTGCAGTAAAAGATCTCGGTGAGTTGGAATATTTTCTTGGCATACAAATCAAGAGGAAAGGTGATAGTGTAGCACTGTGTCAAAAACAATATGCTCTATATCTGCTTAAGAAAGCCAAGATGGACAGGTGTAAGCCAATATCAACTCCAATGGCCTCATCAGAAAAGCTGAGCAGGGATCAAGGACAGAAACTGTCTAATGCAAAGCAATTCAGATATAGGAGTACAGTGGGTGGACTGCAATATCTGACAATAACTCGGCCTGATCTTTCATTTGCAGTGAATAAGGTATGCCAATACATTCATGAACCAACAGATGTACATTGGGCTGCGGTGAAAAGAATATTGCGTTATATACAAGGGACTATAGATTTATCACTGACAATACGTAGCTCAAAGGCATTAGTGCTAAGTGCGTTTCCAGACGCTGATTGGGCTGCGTGCTCTGACGACCGACGATCAACAAGTGGATTTGCAGTATTTCTTGGACCAAACTTGATATCATGGAGCTCAAGAAAACAAGCCACTGTCTCTAGATCAAGCACTGAGGCAGAATACAAAGCCATTGCAAATGTGGTGGCAGAAATGATTTGGATTCAGTCGTTACTGAAAGAGCTAGGAGTCAGTCAATGGAAGCCTCCAATACTCTGGAGCGATAACCTTGGCGCCACTTATCTCACAACAAATCCAGTGTTTCATGGAAGGACAAAACACATTGAAGTTGACTACCATTTTGTTAGAGAACAAGTGGCTCGAAATACACTGCAAGTCAGGTTTATTTCATCAGTTGATCAGTTAGCAGATATCTTCACCAAGGCCTTACCAAAGTCATCGTTTAAGTCCATCAGTCACAATCTCAACCTGATTTCCACGGGTTAGGATTGAGGGGGAGTATTAAGTGATGTATTAGACCGGGTCCTGCATTAGGATTGAGCGGGAGTATTAAGTGATGTATTAGACCGGGTCCTGCGAGTCCCGTTATCTATAACTGACACCTACGTGTGTGAGTGTCCAAGCCCTTAGGCACTAGATAGTGATGGCGTGCGTTGTGGACGTACTGGACCACGTTTGTTAGATCGTGGACAATGATCGTGTGTAAACTCCTCTATATAAACAGAACTGATCCCAAGAGGATCATTGCGCTGGTTTACACACTCACACAAACCTTGAGTTTTATCAGAAGTAACAAATATTTAAGAATGAAGAGCGCTTCACATTTCCCAGTGACTAAGAGGGGATAGTCTACGTAATCAAGAGACCAACTTGATTAGTGGCGCATATCCTCCGTCCCACTAGGTACTCCCTCTGTCCCGGAAAGTTTGTCGCTTTGTAGTTCAAAAATAAACTACAAAACGACAAACTTTCCGGGACGGAGGGAGTACATCTATTCTCCGCTGAAGGCATTATATTATTATATAGCTTCAATCATCCTATTTAGCATCCACTAGCCGCATACAATAGACCAAGTTGATATTTTATATGCATACTTCAGGAAAAATGTGTCCAGATGCTCAGCTTACCAGCATGATGACCAAAACAAATACGAAAAATTTCAACTTAGTACCCACCTGTCCAACCAATGTTACTTGTGTATACTACTCTGAAATAACAAAAATTATAAAGTTGTCCTTTGGATTAAAATACAGTTGAAATCAAAACTTATTATGCTCCCCATATTTTAAAGAGTAAATATACTCTGTGGGCGCGCAGTGTAGCGCGCAAATTTGTCTAGTTTTATTTTAGGGGCTATTGTGATTGTACCCTTGCTTTGAAAGTCAATTGTGATTTTGCCCTCTAAACTAAGAGTTTGTGAATTTACTCCTATTTTTTGAAAATGAAGGCAAATTATACCCCTACTCCGTTAGTGCTTGTTAACGGTGTTAGCCATGAGGAAGAAAGACAGAAATGCCCTTGTGATTATACCCCTACTTTTGAATTGTATTTGTGATTTTACCCCTATTTCAATGCAGCCATATTTACATATTCAAGGATATATTAATAATTTGGACAATATTTCAGCGGTACTTTAGTGAAGTTTTGAAAATATTTCAGCAACAATTTGAAAATATTTTTGAAATAATTACGCAAAATTTTGGCATTATTTACGCAAAATTTCAGCATTATGTACACAATATTTCAAATTATGTACACAATATTTCAGTATTATTTACACAATATTTATGCAGTTAGACAAAATTTCAGCAGCATAATGACAACAGTTTTTCAATATTAACAAAATATTTTGACAGCAATATATTCATAATAGACATAGACATATCACATATAGAATAGTCTCTCCCAAAATAAATCCAACAAAGTCTTAAGAGTTGTCACATGTTCATATAAAAACAACACCAAATACATAACGAAGATAAAGATCATAGTCCAAGCAATGTTGATAGTCTCTCCCCTCTTCCTCGTCTTCCTCCTCTTGTTCTCCCCCTTCCTCTTCCACTTGAGTTATGTGCACTGCATATTGCAGAGTAAAAATGATTGAAATGACAAGCATGTAGTATATAATAGAAATAAGTAATTTTAAATTCTTACTTTGATGTATTTTTTGAAGATGAAAGTCTCATTCTCTTCTCTTTAGTTGTGGGACATCCTTGACAATGTTTGGTTGTATGGCCTAGTTCATTACATTCACTATATTTTCTCTTCTTCCTTGAGCCAATCTCATCAGATGCTTTAATTCTTGTTTTTCTTGGTCTCCCTGGTTTTCTCCTCAATTTAGGCTTGCGGATTTTGTAGCCTAAATCAACATGTTTCCATTGATGCTTTGATGTCATCGGGTTGAAAACACCCGCATATGTCTTCCTCAACATGTCAACAGAAAAGAATTCATGGACAAATTGTTCCATCTGAACCTCTCTACTAAGCTTTGCAATAACACTCAAAGCATGGTTACAAGGTTTGCCAGTCACTTGCCATGTCCTGCAACTACAAGTCTTTTCATCCATGTTGACTGCATGTCTTATTGTGGATACGGTTACTTCAGCAGTCACACCTCCACATATTAAGACCTCATGATCCTTTATAGCCTTGCTTGTAGCATTCAACTTCCGAATAATGGAAGGTATTATTGTACCATGCATGTTTTTGATAAGCTTGTTTCTCACAACAAACTTTGTTATGATCATTTGCCTTATCTTATCAAGCATGTCTACAATATGTTAGATCTTTTGTTTTTGAGACCCAACTATTGAAACATTCAGAGATGTTGTTATTGATATAATCTACCTTGGATTGTTCGGTGAATTTGCTTCTTGTCCAGACAAATGGATGGTGATCATCCAACCAAGCAAGGGCATCTGGAGCCTTCTCCTCTATCTTCCCCATGTGATAATTGTATCTTTCTACTGTGAAACTCTTAGCTGCAGCCCACATATTTTGAGAGAAAAGTGAACCATAATAGTGCTTCTTCATATTCTTCCACAAATGCCTCATGCACTCTCGATGTTCCACACCTGGATATACATGATGTACAGCTTCCTCAAGTCCCTTGCAAGCATCCGTACTGATAACCAAACCTGTATATCATAAAACTATTATGTTAGCAAGAGTTATAGAAAGTAAGACCAAGCAAATTAGAAAGTAAAATTTGTTAGATGTTGAACCTGCAGGAGTACTAATAGCTTTCTTCAAATTCTGGATAAACCATATCCAACTGTCCTTAGACTCTGTCTCTATCACTCCATAAGCCACTGGAAATAGCTAATTATGACCATCCACTGCAACAACTGATGCCAACTGACCTCTTGACCTTCCTGTCAAATGACTAAAATGACTGGAATCTATAGTAATATAGGGTCGACATCCTTCCACAAAACCATCAATGCATGGTTTGAGAGATATAAAGAACCTTTTAAAACACACATCTCCACAATGTGTTTCAGTATCTAGCTCAACAACACTACCAGAAACAGATCTGAGAAGCTCTGCTTGATAAGTAGGCAATAAATCATAATTGTCATCCCACTTCCCATTTATCATGTCAAGTGCCCTCTGCTTACCTCTAAATACCCTGTCATATGGAACTTGTACCTTATACTTCTTCTCCAACTCATCTTGCAATTCTTTTGGTCCCATTGTAGGATCATCCCTTAACAAATCAACCGCTCTATCAGCAACCCATTTGTTTGATGCCATCGTGTCGTCACACTTATTGAACGAACCACAAATGTGCTTTGGACCACTAGTCTTAACCTACAACAAAAATAATGAAGAATATTAGTATGTCTCATACTATAACAATTTAACAGTAATGAAACATAATATATGAAGTTACCTTACAACCAATATACTTTTTAGTGCTAGTAGATGCATAAAATCGCCACATGCAACCTTGATCTGCTCTCTTGCATTTTGCAGTAAATCTTGTATTATCTATCTTTATAATGTCAAAAGCATGATCATTCAGAATGGCATGATGTAGCACTGCTGATTTGCATTGTTTAGTATCTGGAAATACCACACCAACATCAATACATGGGTCATCAACATCATATGCAAAAATAGAGACATCATCCACATCATCCTCATCCACTATTTCACTGTCTGGATCAAATTCAGGATCAGAATCAAAGTCAAAGTCCGATGATGCGGCCAAATCACTGTCATAGCTGCTATCACTTGGTGCTCTAAGTGATTCGGTGTCAGAATATACATCCTCATTTGTAGATCCCTCAAGTATTGAATTAGACATATGTTGAGTGACCTGTGATTGATCAGCATGAGAGTCCATATTTGATGGTGTTGATCTTGATATCTCAATCAATCTCTTTCTCACTTTAGGGTGGCACCGACGTTTAGTAGGTGAAAATTGCAATGGTCCATCAAAATCTTTGATCTCAACATCAATACGCATAACCCCATCATGAAGACTAAGATCATACCATTCTAAAAGTTGCTCATCGGTTTTTATCTCAATTGCAACATCATCCAAAATAGAACGCCACAAGGTTATGTATTGTTTTGAACCCCATATGCATATGCCACCTATGTAATCTATCAAATTCAGCAACCCACAAGTATGTTTGTCACAAACAAATGATGGCAAAGTACTTCTTTGATAATAACGTTTTGGTTCTCCATCCGGCACAGCAAAATAGGAACCAACTTTAACAACAACTTGCAAATCATTATGTATGGACCTACATATCACAATATAGGTTGTAACAGACAATCAAACTGACCCAAAACATATTCTAGAAAATAAATTATGACATGCTAAAACGGTGAAAAAATTACCCCACAAATTCACCATTGAAATTCATCTTCTGTGACTTTTTTTTGAATAAACTAGACAATCAATTCTGAACTAAATCAATTAATCAGTGAGTCACCTTATATTCCACAAAATATTATTTAAAATTGTGCAAACAATAAAAAAATAATACAGGTTACAAATCACCTGCAGGGGAGCCAGACAAGCTGCCGATGAAGAGCTTCAACAAGGAGATCGATGCAGAAAATCAGCACGTTGATCCTGCAGTTCACGGGCACCAGAAAAGAATGCAAGATCGTGAGGTGTAAAGAGATGGTGTCCAGGCGAGGGTGGCAGCCGGCGGGAGCCTCAGAGCGAGCGCCGCGGTCTCCACAGGCGAGGCGGCCAGCAAGCGTCGCGGTCGGCGAGCGCGGCGGCCGGCGAGCGCCGCAGCCTGCGAGCGCGGCGGCCTATCCCTGGGCGAGCGGCGATGTCCCACCGAGCACCGCGCCAATGCAGTTGACGATGGCGGCGGGCTGTGGTGTCCACGATCACGCGTGTGTTGAGGGCGTCGATCTGCCTCCAACCCTCCAGGAAGCGTTACGTACGTGAGAATAACCAAGGGCACTCTAGTCATTATTATTTCTTAATCTTTTATTTCGTTTTTTTAAATTTTTAATCTCTCTAAACTAACACTGTTACAATACAGGGGCAAACGGTGCATTCAATTTTGAAAAGGAAGGGTAAATTCACAAAAGCTGAAATTGAAGGGTAAAATCACAATTGAGATGCATAACAGGCCTGTAATCACAATAATCCCTTTATTTTATTCACGAAAGAAGACCAGGGGAATGCATGGCTCTCTGCACATGAATTTCTTCTCATTTTTTCTCCCTATTTTGATTTCCCTGTCGTCTTTCAGATCTTTATACATTATATGATTTCCTGCTAGCGACACATTTACTTAATTTGTATAGGCCTTCCGTGTTCTCTCTTAAGCATCTCGAGAATGCATCGTAGTCTAGTTCTTTACAATCAATTGCTTCAGCACAGCACAAAAACACTTGATCCAAATTAGAGTAGTGAATATATATATATATATATATATATATATATATATATATATATATATATATATATATATATAAACTTGTGTGGCTTTGTCTTGATCTTTATCTAAAAATTTTATTATCATTGTAATATGCAACACATCTTCAAATGTTAATTGTTGATGGATGCACTACAGGAATATCGATCAATTACGTCGGCCGAAACTGACGTAATTAAGGCCTAAACCGACGTAAGTAACTTAATTACGTTGTTTTTTCCTTAATTACGTCGGCCATTGACCGACGTAGCGATTTGGACGTAATTAAGGTAACTTACATCGGCCACCGACATAAGTTACCTTAATTACGTCGGTCTGCAGCAGCCGACGTAAGTCACGTACCGGGATAGGCCGCGGGCTGGGCCGGAGTACTTACGTCGGTTGCTGCAGACCGACGTAAGTTAAGTGCTCTAACTTACGTCGGTTGTTCCAAACCGACGTAAGTTAAGTGGTTTAACTTACGTCGGTATGTTCTGACCGACGTAAGTTAAACTGGGCTAACTTACGTCGGCAAGACCATAGCCGACGTAAGTAAAGTTTTCGATTTTTTCTTAAAAAATAGAAACTGACTAACTCGCTCGATGACGGGAACACAAAACATGCAAACATATACACATATACACAGAACAGACCACATAGTTTCAAAATAATATTCAAACATCGAGAAAAACGCAATTTTAGTATCGGGCTACACGCTATCCTGTAGTGATGATGCACTATCTGGTGTTAATCAAGCTAAAAGTGAAGTATGGTATTTAATACTTCATCCGTACCAAATTTTTTGTCACTTTGTAGTTTGTTTTTGAACTATCTGATATTAAATCAAGCTAAAAGTGAATTACAAAGTGACAAACTTTTTGAGACGGAATGAGTAAATCATCCGAAGCAAGAGTATTGTGCATTGCAAGCAAAATGCACAATGATGGACCACCCACCCCTAGTATATTCTTGTGCATTTTTCTAATTCGAATTTTGATAAGATGCATTTCGCTTTCATTTGTCATGCCCTTTTCACGAGTCATCCTTGGAAGCAAAATGCACCAGGCCGGGAGAAGCTCTTGTTTCTTTCAAATTTATCAGTGTGTTGACCATCGACCTGGCACTACAAATTAGCAGGTGTTAACACAATGACAACTATCGGTTAACTTTTCGTCCATCTGCTACCCACTGTCATCACACGGCGTTACAATGGAGTTATCTTGCATATGTGCCTTTGTGCTGAGAAAGCATCAATACGCACTGTGTTTAATATAGCTTCAATTGTGTTTACCTTGACCTTGATTCACGGCACACACATGAATCAACGAAACTCAAAACTACTGCTTCCAAGAACAACTGGAACAGACATTAGAATATTGGATGATCGAACAAGATATGCCTGATACTGGAAGACTGAAGAGTGCACGCCGGATGCCTGGATCACCGTTTTCAGGTCAGAACTCAGAACCCATGCCTTGTCAGCTCAGCCATATTTGCTCGATAAACTTCTATTGACGAAGTGGTGCGAGAGGTAAATCAATTGAAATTGCAACTAATAACAAAAACAAGTCAAGAGAAGAGCAACCGGGATATTCCTAACATTAGACTGACTGCCATTGCATACCAAACATTTACAGAAGTTCATCCTACACTGGGAGTCCGATGCGAGACTTCCCTTCCCCTCTTCCTTTTTTTTTTGGGTGGTTCACTAGACACTGAACTGAACTGAACATTACACTATTCAGAGAGCAACACTAGAACAGGAGTTGCGTTTTCTATGTTTTTTTTTTGGCTCATTTTTTTACTTGCTTACTTGTATTATACAAAAGGACGCTTCTTCTACCACTGTTATTACTACCATGGACATCAGAAAGACCAGACCGCAACGGCAGCAGCCAGGACAGGAGCAATGGCTGCAAGAGGGGGCTGCAGCCACGCTCGGTTCCCCCATCTGGCGAACGAACAGACCTAGCGAGGCTGGTGGATCACGCGGGGTGCGCCGCCCCTGGGGCTGCCGGCATGCTTCACCGGCTTCTCGGCGTGCCTGGGCTTCTCACGGAACCCGCGCGGCGCGTCACCGCCGTTGGGGGAAGTCAGGTTCAGCGCCCTGAGCACCGCATCTGCACACACGAACACGGTTGCGTATGCAGATTAGCTCACCGCAATTCAGCTGAACAAAACCGAAGGCCGGTAGCAATCAAAGGGGGGGTAAGAAAAGAAAACCGTACCGGTGTTGAGTGGAGCGGGTGGGGCCTGGACGACGGGGCTCTGGTCGTCCTCGACGACGAAGAGGTCGTCGTCGTCGGGAAGGAGTGCGGCGGCGTCGAGCACCTCCGCCATGTCGTCGAGGTGGGAGTGTTCGCGTGACCAGTGGTCGCGGAACCAGGCGGTGGTGGTGACGAGGTCCCACCACAGCGGCGAGAAGTCCTCCACCTGCAGGAACGCCGCTGGGATGAAGATCGGCGCGTCCGGGTTCAGCGTCGACACCGCCGTGGCGCTCATGGTCCTCCTCTCCTTCGTTTCCTGCTCAGATCCGGTCGAATCAGTGACAGCGCGAAACCGCAGCGAGCAAGACCAGCATCAGAACTCCTCGCGGGGTCGCGTCGCGAGCAAACTCAAATAAAAAACATGCGGCACGACGAAGAGGGAAAAAACCAGCGGGATCTGCGGATCCTAATCCTGCGGGTAAATGGAACCCCAGATCTAGAACACCAAGGGTCGAAGCAGACGAGACGAACCTACTCCTACGGAGGAGCACGCAGATCCGAGCAAGAGATCGTTCTAGGCGCGCTCACCTTAAAGGCTCGGCTTGGCTTCCTCGATGGATGGATGGATCGGCCGGCGACGAGAGTAGGGGGGGGGGGGGGGGGGGGGGAGGAAAAATATCTGCGGCGGTGGCGTGGGGCGGTAGCGAGTGAGCTTGCCAGTGGACTGGGCGCGAGCGCTGGATTTATAGACGAGGAATGAACGACACGCGCAGTCACCGCTCCGCGAGGGAGCCTTCTCTGCAGCTGCTGCTGGGGTCGGAAGCAGCGTGTCGGCCCGACGCAGCTTCCTGGCTCTGGGGTGGGTTCGCCGTCGTGATCCTCGTGCTCTATCTAGGATGGACAGGCGTATCCTCGCGGCCGGCCTAGCGACAGGCAGCTCGATCGCCGTCCCCCATTATTCTGGCACCCCTCTCCCGTCCCGTCCCTCCCATCTTGCCATCCCGCCCGGACTGATAATGGATAATCATTAATCAAGTTGTCGTTATCCTCCCAATTATAGCGCGTCCGTAATGTCTGATTTACCCCTGTCAGCTACAGTCAGTTGATGGGTCTTTGCAACTTCCTCCCGATTTCTTAATTCAGGTAAAATATATCATGATTTGGTTCCTGCCTTGGTGTGGTGAAACGGCCCCACCAGTTGGCTGGAGTGGGGGCTCAGGTGAAATGGAACCCACTAATTACATCTTTAGTTATGGTTTCCGTTCCTAATCAACTTTGTTTCGCTTCTCGACTTTCGGCTGAAGGTCCGTGGTTGGTCGTAAGTTGCTTTCGAGCTCTAGATCAGTGACGTTCCCTTGGGCCCAATATATACAGTCGCGCCAAAAAAGCTTGTGTAGAGAACTTTCACTGGTGTTTCCCACTCCTGTTCCGCGCGGCAAGATACAAAAACAAACGGTGGCTAGAGAAATCATTGATAACAATTGGATTAGAGACTTGTGTGATATCTCATCTACTTATAAAATCACAGAATACCTACGTTTATGGTAAAAAATGTCAAGTGTCACATTCAGTAGTAACAGAGAAGACAAGGTACTATGGAATCTAACTGGAGATGGATCCTACAAAGCTAAGGCAGTTTATGCTTGTCAATTTGATATCACTCATAATCAGTTCAAAGTCCCATCTCTCTGGAAATCCAAAACCGAACCGAAGGTTCAATGGTTTGCATGAGTGGCACTTCATCAAAGATTGCAGACAACAGACAATCTTGAAAAAAAAAAGATGGACAACAATGTCATCTGCCCCCTCTGTTTTGATGACCGAGCGGATACAACACAACACCTCCTAATAGAATATCCTTTTGCAATCCAGGTGCTTCAGCAAGTCTTCTTCTGGCTGAATGTACAACCCCTACAATTCTTTCTCCAAGAAACTACTCAGGAATGGATCCAAGGAAACACACAAAACATGAATATCAAGCAGCGAAAGATAAGATTGGGAGAAATTTTCTACGTGTGGTGAAACATTTGGAAAGAACGCAATAGGAGGATCTTCAGAGGCGAAGAGAAAAATGAATTTCAGGTAGCAGCAATGGCGAAGGCCTACAAGTGGGCGACTGCTTTGCTCCCTGACCTCTCCGATTAAGTCAGCCTACAACATGTTTATGATTATGTTAGGTGTCTTTCCTTCTATAATGAATGGGCAGTGCACCTGCCGATTTTATCATAAAAAAAAAGAACTTTCACTGGTAATGTAAAGCCCTGAAAAAGGTGGATGGAGGTCTTCACTCTTTAGGTTCAGATTCAGAATGAATGTGCGAGTGAAAAAAAACTTTTACATGGGCCGCCGATCATTCCATTCATGCTGAAAACTAGGCCGAAAGCAAACAGGCCCATCAACGCGTACGGTCGAAAAGGCCTAAACCCACCGATCTGCTCTCCCTCCACCAGGCCACCACCTCCGCTCCGCCGCCGCAACGACCACCTACTTTTCTCACCGCCGCCGCCGCAGCAGCACGGCTGATTCCCTCCCGAGGCTTAAGAACCAGCTCATCTCTCCCAAATGGCGGCAGCGGCAGCGGCAGCTAGGAACCTGCTTCTGAGGCACCTCCGCGTGCCGGTGGCCCCGTCGGCGGCCTCCGTCAGGCCGGTGGTGGCGCTGCAGGGGGCCCTGTGGGGGCGGCGATGGATGTCGTCGGGTGAGGAAAAGGGTTCGTTCCTCGACAAGAGCGAGGTCACGGACCGCATCATCAAGGTCGTCAAGAACTTCCAGAAGATCGACGACCCCTCCAAGGTATACGCAACGGTTGCCCTCGCTCCCACCTCTTCTTTCTGGTTGCCTAGAACAAGTGATGTTTGGTAGGATCAAATCAACACTCGAGATGCTTAGTGCGCACTTCTGGCTGTTGTTACCGTTTCTCGGATTATTGTTCTGCGGTAAGGAATTAGCTCTCTTGGATGCTGTGTGAAACCCGGAAGCTGTTGGTTGGACGGATCTATGCACATTTCGCATTCTAGATAGGTTATCCTATGTGGATGTCAGTTTAATCGACAAACAAGTGGTTTGAGTTGGATGGCGTTGTCGCCGCAGGTTATGGTGTAGTTTACACTCTGGTTTCAACATAACCCGCAGGTATGATGTAATTTACACTTCTTCCTTTGCAAAATGTACTTCTGTTAATGGTCATAGATGAGCTAGGAGTACTTAGGACACCGTCTATTTTTTTTTCACCTGCAGAATGATCTCCCCATAAATATTTTTTTTGCATTTATCTTTTCCCATTTATGCTTATTTTGCGAGTGATTCCTTGTGTGTTACATTATGTGTTTTGTACATGTAATCTAAAAGCAAGGTAGATTTATGTACATGTACGAGATATTTTGAAAGTAGCTTCATTTACAATTGGGTATTTCGATATGTTTCACCCCCTTTTTTGGAACTTTGTTTTGATATGTATAGCCATTGACTGTGCATGGACCAAATGCTTTAACTGTACACAGTTTTAATGTGATGACAAACTTCCTTATTTTCTTGAACCAGAATTTTGGCCTGAGGACTTTAATTTGGTTTTGAATGAGGGACAGATCTAGCTACAGGCAAACTTCTCTTGCATTTGAAAATATCAAAATTGCTGACTAAATGACTGCATACAGGCCGAGTAGTAGTTGCCCAAACACAAGAGAAATTAGACACTTAACATCTTAATAGCTCATGCTGCCACGTTGCATGGTATATAATTTTTTATTGCTGCAGTGACTTCTGACTTGTTCGGTTGTTCCAACTATGTCTGATCAATGATCATTGGATCATGCTTAGTTCATGCACATTCGTCACTAATAGACCCATTCCTGTGGGAGGCCAAGTTCATCTTCTCCATTCGTCTTGCATGCCTGCTTATCATGCTTGGTGGCCACTCTGCGGGCATACATATGGCATTCATGCTGCTGCTTTTGTTGGCTTTGCTGCTTATGACAGTACAGCTTCATGGCTGCAGTACCAGTCCTTGTAGGTTTAGTTCCCCTAGCCCCGTGATGTTCTATGTGTGGCAGGAAAACCCCAGTACCTCTGCTGCTCTGAATTGCTGGCAGCAGAACAGTATGCAGTGGTCTATGCTTGTCTGGAGCAAGCCGTGGCTGATCAATGGCTTGGTCAAGCATTCTGCCGTTACTAAAAAATGTGCACATTCCCATCGTATGTGCATTACCATTGTTCTTGGGGATACAACCCCGATGGTCCAGCCGATGGACCCGTGGCTGCCGGGGCAAGGGGTGCTGGTAGGATTTGGTTGCCCTGACATCTGGAATATGGTAGCATTGGTATTTCTTCATGTTGTGATCAATGACTCCAACAAGACGAGAAGCAAGCTCCTCTATGATGGCCAAGTCGTGTGGCTCATCAGCTTTTGTGATACCAATATCTTGAAGGATCTCTGATGGGAGCCACCGGTGGGCGCTGTTGAGCTCTATCATGTGGTACCCAGCCATTGCTAACAGGGATGGAAGGAGGCTTTGATGCAGTTGGGCTAGGGGATGTGTTATTGGTAGCTAAGGGCATTGAGGATGTTCTGAGTGCATGGTAATGAAGGAAAGCTAGGGGAATAAATACCTGAAGGTGACAGAATTTGACATGATTACATTGTTTTCCCGCTGTTTCTATTTTTGGGTTTTTTTCTGCCTCACCTGTCACATGTGAGCTGGTTTTGGTTCTTTGCGTGTGTTTTACGCCTACAGTATGTTAGAACTTATAATCTTTTCAAGATAACTATATTTAGGAAGGCAAGGCACATTTTTTATGTTAAATTCCCTCGCAAATGTTGTGGCTATGTAGCAGACTAAAAACTGGAGTGTCAGCAAATATTAGCTAAAAGAGTAACTATTTATTTCAGAGCATTTCTTGATTTTTGGAATTTATTTGGATTCAGAGCTTAACTCATGTGTTAATGTTTTCGGCTTCATTGTTGGTTCTTGTGCAGAATTGGGAATAGATGAAGTCGTTAAATATTTGATAGTACTCTAAAATCAACCTCAGTTATATTCCACAATAATTTTTTTCCCTTTTCTTTTTGGTTTTTCTTCCTCTTTTCCTGTTTTTCTTTTTCTCATTTTCCTTTCCTTCTTCCTTTTTCGTTTGTCTTTTTGCATTGTGGGTTTCGTCTCTAGCAAAACCCCAACTTATTTGCGTGGGACTAAAAGGCTTTGTTGTTGTAACAATATATATATCAGGGTTTCAAATACTTCTAAAATGTGGGTATGGGCAGTGAACTGCTCTTCTTCTGAAGTTCTGATCCTCATGCATTGTTGGTAACTTCAGCTTAGTAACCTGTAGATTTTGTTGTCTTTTTGTCTGAAGCTGCTAATAGTAGCTCCAGTGAGGGTCATCATACATCATTTCACTAAATTGGTATAAACACGATAGAGACAAGATGGTGCTGACTCAATATAAGTCTATTACTATTGTGAACATGATGGCTCTAACTTTGTGCTGTAGGCAACCTAATTTGTGTTGTTGTGCATTGTACTGGACACTAGTGTGTGATGGTGCCAAAATCATGTGCACCACACCCTGCATATGAACCAAAGGTTGCCTAAGTTTTGCAACTGCTAAGAAGGAAAGCTCTCACCATTATTCTGAACTTTAGACCTGTTTATTTTCACACAATTTAACAATTCAAATAAGTGAATACTGCTTAGCGTTTCAACTGGAGTATTTAGTTGAAATAGGTGTGTCGTTTATATATTGTGCTGAAGACTTGAATAAGTTTTTCACCAATGACCTGTAGGTGACACTGGATGCCCATTTCAAGAATGATCTTGGCCTTGACAGTTTGGATGCGGTGGAGGTTGTCATGGCTTTGGAAGAGGAATTCGGTTTTGAGATACCTGACAGCGAAACTGACAAGATCGACTCCGTTAAACTTGCAGTTGACTTCATTGCCTCGCACCCTCAAGCTAAATGAGCACACGTTTATGTGGTATAAAATGTTTAGCTTTACTATGAAGACGCATAATATTTCCTCAGCGTTGTACTATTAAGATGAAGTCTGCCTAGAAATTCTCTTGTCCAGACCTCACATTGCGTGGGCGGTCCAGCACTGGGTACGCCCTTTGTACTGCTACCCCTTTTTGGAATGTTATCTCTGGGAGACCAAATAATATGTTCGATCCACTGTGAGAAGATACCCGTGATCTAGTATGGGATTTGTACAATTCATCGAGCTCAGGCTCTCCAGAGGCCAGTGATGTAATTTGAGCACTGGTGCCGTGAGCACACTTGTGGACGCATCATGCTTTTAAGATCTGCCTTAACTTTTGTTCCATAAGTGCTTGGTACAGCCTTATCTTTTGCGTTGGTGAAGTGTCGTGTCTCGCAACGGTATTTATATTCCTCTTAACAAAATGAAATTACACATAATCGGCAAAAAGTTTTTGCTTGTTTTAGCGTTGGGTCCGGATTCATTCGGTGCAAGCTGGTAAAGGGTCTCCGTCCACGGGCCTTTGCAGGGTCCAAACCAGTCTTTAATTTTTTAAGCTATAGATAAGTTCGACCCAGTACATCCTGACCTTGCCCAAGCGCAAAAATCATGGTCTGTTATCGGACTGTGCAGAGTGAGCTCTGGATAGACATGGACGTTAATCAACTGGTGCACCTGCCTCATTTTTGTATCCAGTGCTTGCACTTTGTATACAATTCGCAGAACACGCTGACCTAGAATTGAAGTTTCCTTCCTTTTCTTTTAGAATTGGAGTTTCCACTGTCACGCACACTTGGCGGTTGGCTCACGCTGGCAGCCACACCTTGTACTTGTAACTCTCTAGGGCTCCTTCGGCAGCTCAGAAACTCTCCGAGATCCCGGCCCAATCCCTAGTCCAAAAAACCTGGCTAGAATTTTCCTCAGATCCACTTGGTAACTCACTTTCCCGGCTCAATCCGCGCGGCAGCACCGGGTTTTCTGACCCGATCTCCTGAGGTCGGGCTGCAAATCCTCGCGCCACTTGTCTCTTGTCCGCCCGCGGCATCTTCTCTCCTCCCCCACTAGAAGCGCCGCCGTTCGTCTCTCTCCCCCGCGGCACCTGCAGCGTCGCCGCTTTCCTCTCCACGCGGCGCCGCCCGCTATCCTCCCCCACCTGAAGCGTCGCCGCTCTCCTCTCCACGCGGCGCCGCCCGCTATCCTCCCCCACCTGAAGCGCCGCCGGTCGCCTCCAGCACGGCCGCAGCTCCGCCGCTTGCCTCTCCCTCCCGCGGCGCTCGCTCGCTCTCCCTCCCGCGATGCTCGCTCGCCTCCCCCGCTGGACGAAGACGCGCTGGAGACGGTGCCACGGCCTGTGTCACGGGGTGAAGAAGCTTGTCTCCCCCGCTTACCTCTCCCTACCGTGGCGCATGCTCGCCTCTCCCTACCGTGGCGCATGCTCGCCTCTCCCTCCCGCGATGCTGGCTCGCCTCCCAGATTGGCTTTGAGTTTTTAGGTTCTGGAATTTGCAGTTGGAGACTCGGAGCAGATGATGCTTTAATCCCGGAATTTGCAGTTTGGCGGATGTACGGCGATGCTTTATATTCTGGAATTTGCAGTTTTAATCCCGCAAAAGGCTCACTGGACGTTCTGTCATTTGCTCCGAGTTTTAATCCTCCCGGGATGACGAGACTGGACGTTCCGTCATTTGCTCCGAGTTTTAATCCTCCCGGGATGATGAGGCTTTAACTTGGATTGCATTTTTTAATCCTATTTTTATATTCTGGAATTTTGTACCGTTTGTTCCCAAAATGAAGACAGGGAACATATTCTCTTGGTGACAATTTCACTCGGGAGCCGGGAAATTTTGATTAGGAATTTGCTTCTCTGGGTTTTTCAACCCAAACTCTCAAACGAAGCCTTACTGACAATATGTATTGTAGTATTGTCTCTAACATGTAAGCATCGAACTTACATACTAGTGGCATATACTGTAGTGTAGTTACTGCACTACAGAGGATTTCGATCCGTCCGTCCATCTGCTCTACAAAGCCAATGCGGCAGCCGGCAGGGCAGCCGTGGCGTGAGAATACAGCCACCGCCGGCCTCCGCACGTCGCAGCTGCCGATGAGAGCATCCGATGCAGGGTCTCTTTTTTATTTGACACTAGTTCAACGTCAAAAGAGTATACTCCATTCTGTAATATACGGTGTTTACGATAAAAAAACTAGTTCAGTTTGAACTAAATTAGCTGTCTTAAACATTATTTATTTTTAAACAGAGACAGTATTAGTGTTAAATAAAAAAGGACAGGGAGTAGGAACTAATACGAGGCAGGAAATTTTTGTCGAAACGACGCGGGTAACAAGACGTACTACTACAAAAAGCATTTTTACAGACGCCTCAATTTTTCAAATACAGACGGTCCTTAAAAATATGCGACTGTGATGATGAATGATATAATAACCGCGTGTGATGAAAGAACAACACAGACAGATTTTAAAAAACAACCGTCTGGGTAAATACTCGATCTTCTCAGGCGGTTATTACTTAAGAACCGTCTGCAATAAAATAACATCACAAATGGATTCTAAGAAACAACCGCGTGGGTAAATACATGATCTTCACAGACAATCCTTAATTAATAACCGTCTGTAATATAATGAACTTCACAGACAATTCTTTATTAACAACGGCCTGAGAAGATCATGTATTATCACAAGCGGTTTTCATTGAAATTACAGGGATGTAGTCGTTGCAATTATCACAACCGTATGTAGTCGTTGCAGGGAAAATTGTATTAGAAAAAAAACACAGATGAGCGGATACTAGTACAATATTGCATTATAGGAAATGCTCGATCACCAGTGAGGCTGGCTTAATTGTGATAATACAACATTAGAGACTTTACAATTGTTCAAAGATAACATCTTTACGCACTGAGCACAAGTTTAAGTGAGCCTCTCTCTGTAACAGCTGCAAACAACAATGATGAAGTGCCCTATCAAGTAGAAAACAAAAATCATGCTACATTCGTTGTAGATCGGCGATGAAGCTCCCATCGATCAATCTAAATTGTACCGTCCTGCTTGCTCCCGAACACGTCTCTTATATTCCGTTGGATCCTGAAAATATTGACATTATTTAAATTAACAAATGTTGGAGGAAAGAATAACCTACATTGGTCACTAAGTCAAAATGTCATCTAACCTTGATAAGTAGATTATAGCAATCATTTTCAACATCAGACACATTTGGCTGATGCAGCAAACGCTGAACTTCAAGTAGTATAGTTTTGATTGTAAAAGCACTGCACCACCTCTACGAAATATAATTTAAGCAATATAAGAAACCAGTTCAAATAAGTTTGACAATAATTAAGTATTAATTACATGAGCAAAATAGGTCTACCTTACAGTCTCTTGATCAAGAATCCCGATGCAGAGTGCTCCCGAACGATAGACATTTGGGTGTAAGAACCCACTTGGAAAGGCGCATCTTGGAGGCACCAAGGGATGATCCTCAGAGAAGGAGATTGTCAGGGGGTAGTAACCATCTTCCCATCCAGTGTGCAAAAGAAATTTATTAATAGGAGGATGATGGTTAAACTCATATTGTGCTTGTTCTTCATGACTTACCCCTTCTTTACCAGGGACGATGCACTGCCACTTCAATAAATCTCCCGATTCAGGCTTCGCAGAGAAACCCTACGCAGAGAAACTGAAAATACCAAAAACAAACAAGACGGAAAAACAAACTACAGTTAAGTTCATCAGTCCATTATAGATACATATGTATATACAACCATGCGACCGATGTGCCATATGTACATATATGGGGATGGTTCTTGCGCCACGCCAAGCGCTCCTTCTTCAATCGCCTACACACCCTAGACATCATTATCTAAAAGACCAAACTTCCAAATTATTGAGTCCAAACACATATGTATACAAATGCAAAAGGACACAATCCATATACCAACACACAAAACTGGCAGCTTATGAAAATATACAAAGAAAAAGGTAGCATGCAATGCATAGTAAGGAAACTATGCGAATTTACTTACGTACCTTGTGGCGCGATGTGGGACTGGGCAGAGGCGTGCCTCCGCGGGGTCTTTATATAGGCGTCAGTTTTTCGTAGGCGGTTTTTAAATTTTTCATAGGAGGTTGGTACTTAATAACCGCCTCTGATGCTGCTAAGCTCCTGTCAAGCTAACCCCTTCACAGCAAGCTATTATAGATGCAAGTAACACCCGTGGCTCATCATTTGAATTGTTGAAAGCATCAATTTGAAGCCTGACGATCCTTGGAAGGATTTTCTCATCCATTTGAACAATTTCTTTCCCTCCTATCCATTTGAAAACTTAGGAAGATGTTCCTTTCTCAGTTTTAATGCCTAAATATATTGACTAAAAATTAGTACCCACTTTCTTAGTACTTCACACAAGCGAGTAAGCGAACAACTTCAATCACAAATCTTGTTTTTACACTTTCATAGGGATTTAATCTTAATCTTTCAAGCATAGATTTATCAAATAAGTGAAGCTTCCTTATCACACATGTTAATGACAGTTATAAGTGGAGAATGTGTCTAAGCTAACAAAATCTGAATCGGACTGAAGATAAAGAGATCCTGCATATGAGTGGCAATGTCCAGGTTCAACAGCGTGAAGCTATGATGACAACCTTCAACAACATGAAAAGTGATGCTAAAGTTATGCTTGCGTCAACAAAGGCATGTTGTGAGAGTATAACACTTACTGGGGCAAGCATAACCTTGGCCAAAATCAGAAATCACGCCACCGTGGATTACTCTAAAGCCGTCATGGATTACTCTGAAGTTTTCTCCGTGCGTACTCGGTAAACTTCAGAGTATTCCATGGCGCCTTCAGAGTAATCAACGGTGGCGTGATTTCTGATTTTCGCCAAGGTTATGCTTGCCCCAACAAGTGTTATACCCTCACAACATGTCTTGGTTGATGCAAGCATAAACTTGACATCACTTTTCATGTTGTTGAAGGCTGTCATCATAGCTTCATGTTGTCTAACCTGGACATTGTTAATCATATGCAGCATCTCTTGTCTTCAGTCCCATTAAAATTTCGTTAGCTTCGACACACCCTTCCCTTGTAACTGTCATTAACATGTCTGATGAGGAAGCTTCAATTATTGATAAATCTATGCTTGAAAGATTAATGTCAAATTCCTATGAAAATGGTACAAACAAGATTTGCGATTGAAGTTGTACGTTTCATCGCTTGTGTAAAGCACTAAGAGAGATGGTACTGATTTGTAGTCAATATATTCAGCCATTAGAACTGATAAAGTAGCATCTTCGTAAGTTATCAAAATGGAGAGAAGAGAAAGAAATCCTGCAAGGCTTGTTTGGGTGTACTCCTATCCAAACAAGCCCTCAAATGGACGGGAAGTATCGTCAGACTTCAATTGAAGCTTTTAACAATCCAAATGATGAGTCTCGAGAGTTACTTGCATCTACAAGAGCTTGCTGTGAAGGGATTAGCTTGACAGGAGCTCGAAACAGAAGCTGAATTTAATAATGTTCGAAACATGCTATCTAAAGCTGAAATAGAACATTGTCTAAGTTGATTTTAGAAGATACAAATATATACAATATATATCATCTCGCATTGCTATATACATTTTTTCCAGCATTGACATCTTCTCGCATATAGGGTTTCAAATTCTTTTTAATGCTTCTCTCTACGCGCTTGATGTTTTCTAGTTCGGTGAAAAGGTACATCTCTTCATACTGATTGTATTCCTCTTCATTATCTCCCACATTCTCAACCCCAACAATATTTTGCTTTCCAGAAACAACTACGTGCATCTTCTCAGTTTCCGGATCTTGAACATAAAAAACTTGTGCAACATTATCGACGAGAACCCACAAGTCATCTTTATAACCCACTTTATTCAAGTCTACCAGTGTCAGCCCGTAATTGTCCACTTTCACACCATCAGAATGTTTGACCCATTGGCACTTAAATACGGGCATTATCATTCTTTCGCCATAATCGAGTTCCCATATTTCCTCTATGAACCCGAAGTATGTGGTCTTCTGCCCTTGTGAATCATAAGCCTCAATACGAACATCACTATTTTGTGCAACGCTCTTACCATCTTTTTCTTTAGTGTATAATGTGTAACCATTGATGTCATATGCTTGTCATGATGTCACCAAAGCAGATGGGCCAGAAGCTAACTTCTTCATCGTTGCCTCTTCTATAGTGTTTCCGTATGGTATATTTTTGTCCATTAATCATTTAGTGAAACATCTTCTGTGCTCTTTCATGATCCAGTCCTCTGTGCGGTCTTCATTTTTATCACGAAGCTCAATTTGTTGTTCCTCGATGTACGACTCAGCTATTGCGAGCTGTTGTAGTACACCAAAATGTGCACGGTGTATATTCTTGTAATCTTGAACGATAAAAGTTTTCTTACCCACTTTGCCTCTCCCGCGTAGTCTACCCTCATGTACTGGTATAGGCACACCTATCGATTTTCCATCTTTGATGTAATCAGCGCAACCCTCAATCACTTCTCCAGTGGTGTATCCTTCCATAATTGAACCCTCTGGGTGAGCACGGTTCCGCACATAACCTTTTAATACTCCTAAATATCTCTCCAACGAAAACATATGATGTAAATATAGTGGTCCCAATGCTTTTATCTGATCAACAAGATGTATGATTAGGTGTACTTGCATATCGAAAAAGGATGGTGGGAAACACACCTCAAGCTTGAACATTGTCTCGACAATGTATGTTTTCAGATAGTCTAAATCTTCACGTGCTATCACCTTTTGCGATACTGCATTGAAGAAGTAACACAAACTGAAAGTGCATCTAGGACTCTCTTGTGGGTTTTGGATGATTTATGACAAGCAATTGGGATCCTAACCTATTTATTGAGATGAGTGCAGGCCTATGATAGGAAAATGAGCAAAATACCCAAAAAGAAGGAAGGATGAGGAGCAAAGTGGAGATGAGCTCAAGGAAGAAGAGTAATAGATTATTGTGTATGGGGTGTTAAGGAAACTCACCCCAAGAGCTCAATCACAATTAAACACACACACATTGCACAAAGTTACACAGGACCGAACTAGTCCGATCACAAGCGGACTAGTCCGATAACCTTTCTGCACCAGATCGGACAAGTCCGATATCTGTCGGACTAGTCCGATATTCTTCTGACTAGAATCAGACTAGTCCTCCCTAGTACGGACTAGTCCTCAAAACACTTCACAAGTCACACAAAATCAGACAAGTCCGATCACAACCGGACTAGTCCGATATTCTTTCTGATCCAAATCGGACAAGTCCGATATTTACATGGACTAGTCCGAAAAACCCTCTGATCTACATCGGACAAGTCCTCCATGTGCGGACTTGTCATCTAACTCTCTTAGGGTTTTACATGTCCGGACAGGTCCGATGAATATCGGACTAGTCCGAAGATTTCCAGTAGCGAAATCGGACAAGTCCGTTCTCAGCCGGACTAGTCCGAAATTTCGGGGTACTTAGGGTTTGCTACACACAGCACACCAGACTAGTCCGGTGACCACCACGGACTAGTCCGAACTTTCTGAACCCTAACGGTCACTTTTAGAAACCCGATATAAATAGAGGTGCACGACCTTCTTTTGAACCCTCTCGAACCCTAGCACCGTCACACCTCCCAAGAGCCTCAAAAACTATATCTCTCCACGAAATCAAGTGCAACAATGATCAATCCTTTGAGGATTCACTCTAGATCATTGGAGAGACACTTGGAACATCACATTGAGCTCTTGGTTTGATTCTCTAACACACTCCTGCGTTTTAATTGTAATCTTTTGAGTGTGTTTTCAGTGGAAATTTGTTTTGTAATCTAAGGGAGCTCTCAACGTGTGAGAAGGCCCCTTGAATTCGGTTATTCACCCCTTGTGGTTAGTGGAAGAGGATTGGCCTTCGTGGCGATCCGACGAGGGTAGGGTTGGAGAAGACCCGATCCTTTGTGGACTCCTCAACGTGGATGTAGGTTGCCTTGTGTGGTAGCCGAACCACGGGATAAATCCTTGTGTTTTGTTTTGGTGCTCATCATTCTCATTCTTCAATATAATCTAGGGTTCCAACAATCATTGCTCATCTTACGTTGAATTGTCAAACATAAGAGTTAACTGTGATATAATCCAATATATAACTGTGAAACCTTTGTTTGGTTCTATTTTTCCGCTGCACACATAAAAGAATCAACCTAATTGAATTAGCTTAATCAACTTAGTCTGTGAACACCGGACTAGTCCGCACTTTACCGGACTAGTCCGATATCTCTGGTATTGAGCTTGTTGTTGAGTGTTGCAGGATCCGACAATTTTTGAGAAGGCCTATTCACCCCCCCTCTAGGCCCACATTCAATTGGTATCAGAGCAAGGTTCTTCAAGAAAGAGTCTAACCACTCGAAGAGATCATGTCAGACATGAAGGACGCCCACAAAATCAACAACCAAGAGGAGGTTAACAACGACAAGACCCAAGAAGTGGAGAAGTACCTCGAAGCCATTCAAGACTTCGAGGACGACGATGAGGAGACGCTGGAGCTAAAGGCGCTCCTCGAAAAGAAGGCACTTTCCAAAGGGAAAGTGAAAGTTGAAGAGAAGAAGAAGGGGAGTAGTCACACCGACTACTCCCGATATCCTTTTAACTATGATCGTCTAAGTTCAAATAACAATCATTACTTATCTATCCCACTTGGAAAAGCCCCACACTTCGATGGAAGCGATTACTCAATGTGGAGGCGGAATATGAAAATGCATTTGATTTCCCTCAACCCAAGTCTATGGCATGTTGTATGCACAGGGATAGATATTCCGGACGACGACATAGAGCTCACCCCAAGCCAAGAACAGGCCATTCATAGAAATGCACAAGCCGCAGCTGTAATCACCTCCTCACTCAGTCGGGACGAGTTCACCAAGGTGGATGGACTCGAAATTGCTAAGGATATATGGGATACACTACAACTGCACATGAAGGTGACCGACATGTGCGTGAAGCAAAGATTGAGATGATCGAAGGCGAACTAGGAAGATTCGCGATTGAGGAAGACGAGTCACCCCAAGATATGTACAATCGATTGAAGACACTTGTCAACAAAGTTCGATCATACGGGAGCAAGAAGTGGAATGACCACGAGGTGGTAAAGCTCATCCTTAGAGCCTTTATGCCTCGCAATGTCACGCTATGCTCCATGATTAGAGAAAGCCCCGGATACAAAAGGATGACTCCGGATGAATTGCTTGGAAAAATCATCAACTTTGAGATGATGGAAAGACAAGCAAAGCATGCCAAGGAAATTGCCTATCTCACCTCGTCTAAGAAGAAAGGGGTTGCTCTAAAGTCCACCCTCAAGCCTCTATCCAAAGAAGCAAGGGAAGCACAACTAGAGGAAGACAGTGACGACGAGAGCAGTGAGCTAGATGAAGAGGACATGATATTATTCATGAAAAAGTTCAAGAGAATAATGAAGAAAAGACAAGTGACAAAATCAAGTGAAGGAAAGTACAAGGAAAGAACGAAGCCAAAGTTGAGGCGGACATGCTATAATTGTGGTGAGTATAACCACTTTATAGTTGATTGCCCATATGAGGAGAACAAGAAGAAGACCAAAGAATACAAGCCTCAACCTAAGAAATTCTTCAAGAAGAAGAAGCAAGCCGAACAAGCGCACATTGGGAAGGAGTGGGACTCAAACGATGAGTCCTCATCATCTGAAGAAGAAGAGATGGCTAGCGTAGCCATCGAGAGCACGTCCAAGAAATCTACACTCTTCCCCACACTCGACGCAAGGAAGGGAAATGACACTTGCCTTATGGCAAAGGAAGGTAAACGCAAGGTAATCATCAAAACCCCTTCCGTGCATTCCTACTCTAGTGATGATGAAGACATGCTTAATGGACTAGATAGGAAAGCTGCAACAAAAATGAAATTTTTACTTGATCAACTTGTTGAGAAGGATAGGTTGATTCATCATCAAGAGGACATGATTATCTCCCAAAAGGAGGAGTATGTCGAACTTGACAAACTTCTAGAACTTGAAAAGGAGAAAAACAATTCACTGGAGCTTGAGTTAGCTTCAAGCAAGAAAGCTTGCTTGGAGTTAACTGACTCAAATGTTGCAATCAAGGACCAACTTGCTGACATGATCAAGGTTAACAAGATCCTTGAAGTGCAAGTTGAGTCACTCAAGCTGAGTGAACCTTCCTCCTCTTCAAGTTCACCTTCTCAATCCACTAAAACTGACTTTGCTCATATGTGCACATGTAGTAAAATAGACACCAGTTTGAAGGAGAAGTCAACCTCCACAAAGGATAAAAATCCTACCCAATGTGACATATTTGACAAGGAGAAGATCAAGTATGGCACGTAGTGCATACTTGGTCCAAAGACCTCCAAATGTCAAGTATGGCATTGGTTACTCTTATGATGAAAAGCAGCATGCTGGAAGTCATAAGAATAACAAGGGAAGGATTTCCTTTGTAAAGGAAAGACCCTCTCAAACTCATAAGTCGAAGGGTAAAAACCTGAACTCACACAAACACCGGACTAGTCCGGTGAGTGTCCGGACAAGTCCGGTCCTCCGGACAAGTCCAGCCTCCCAGACTAGCCCTGTATATAAACAACAACAATTACTCTTTAGAACCTTTGATGCCTCCTATGTGTTAATGAGAAATAATCTTGGCAAGGTTTACGCTAATTATGTTGGGCCACGCCATGGGAACACCAAATCTCATGTGTGGGTGCCCAAATGTATTGTAAGTAACCTTCAAGGACCCAAGCAAGCTTGGGTACCTAAAACCAAAGCATAATTTGTTTTTGCAGGCCTATTCCTCCGGTGGATCCAAATGGGCGCTAGACAGTGGCTGCACCAACCATATGACCGGAGAAAGAAGGATTTTCGTGGAATATGAAGAGAATGAGGACCCAAACGAAGGCATCTACTTTGGAGATAATAGTCAAGGAAGGGTGCTCGGTACCGGTAAAATTGCAATATCTTCTACACACACACTTTCTCATGTTTTACATGTTGAATCCTTAGATTATAACCTGCTTTCCATATCTCAGCTATGTGACAAAGGTTATAATTGCTTGTTCACTAACGAGGGTGTGACCGTCTCTAGGAGGAGTGATGGTTCCATTGCATTCAAGGGTATGTTGAAGGGAAAGCTTTACCTCATTGACTTCAACAAGGATAAAGCCGAACTTGACACATGCTTGATTGCAAAGACCAACATGGGTTGGCTGTGGCATAGACGGCTAGCGCATGTTGGTATGAGGAATCTTCAAAAACTCCTCAAGGGCGATCACATCCGCGGTTTGAAGGATGTTGTTTTTGAGAAAGACACGCCTTGTAGCGCGTGCTAAGCCGGGAAGCAAGTTGGAGCACCTCATCCCGCAAAGAACGCCATGACTACAACAAGACCGCTCGAACTACTTCACATGGACTTATTTGGTCCAATTGCTTACATAAGCATTGGCGGTAACAAATATGGTTTAGTTATTATTGATGACTTTTCTCGCTTCACTTGGGTTTTCTTTTTGCACGATAAGTCAGAAACACAAGGAACACTCAAGAAATTCTTCAAGCGAGCTCAAAACGAATCTCATTGACAATCAAGAGTATTCGAAGCGACAACAGCACGGAGTTCAAGAACACACAAGTGGAGGAGTACCTTGATGAAGAGGGTATCGAGCACGAATTTTCAGCGCCATACTCGCCACAACAAAACGGAGTTGCCGAAAGAAAGAACCGAACACTCATAGAGATGGCAAGAACAATGCTCGATAAGTACAAGACCTCGGATCGATTTTGGGCGGAAGCGATTAACACCGCTTGCCACATCGTAAATCGACTCTATCTTCATCGACTACTCAAAAAGACATCCTATGAGCTACTCACTGGTAACAAACCAAATATCTCATATTTTCGAGTTTTCGGTTCTCCATGTTATATATTGAATAAGAATCCTAGGACTTCAAAGTTCGCTTTGAAGTCCGATGAAGGTTTCTTGCTTGGTTATGATTCGAACACTTACGCCTATCGTGTTTTCAACAAGGCCTCCGGACTCGTTGAAATAGCACGTGACGTAGTGTTTGATGAGACTAATGGCTCCCAAAAGGAGCAAGTTGATCCATGTGAACTAGGTAAAGAAGAAGCTCCCTGTCAAGCATTGAAAAGAATGGCTCTAGGTGAAGTTCGACCACAAGAGCCACCTCCACACGTACATGAGGAAGATGAACCATTGGAGGAGATCAACGATCAAGGGGGAGCTTCAGCACAAGATCAACCACAAGAATACGAAGATGATCAACAAGTCAACAAAGGCAACTACTTAGGGGGAGAAGCAGATGATCATGAAGACACAACTCCTCAAGTGCCACACCCAAGAGTACACCAATGCGTCCAAAGGGATCACCCAATCGACAACATCATCGGTGACATCCAAAAGGGAGTAACCACCAGATCTCACTTAGATAACTTTTGTGAACACTATTCGTTTGTATCCTTTTGGAACCATGCAGGGTTGAAGATGCATTGAAAGATCCGGACTGGGCGGTGGCAATGCAAGAAGAATTGAACAACTTCAAGCGGAACGAAGTATGGAAACTTGTGGCAAGACCCAAGGCAAACATCATCGACACCAAGTGGGTCTTCCGCAACAAACAAGACGAACACGGGGTGGTGACAAGGAACAAGGCACGACTTGTGGCCAAAGGTTATTCACAAGTCGAAGGTTTGGATTTTGATGAGACTTTTGCTCCAGTAGCTAGGCTTGAATCTATTAGAATATTACTTGCATATGCTACTCACCATGATTTCAAGTTGTATCAAATGGATGTAAAAAGCGCCTTCCTCAACGGACCAATCAAGGAGGAGGTGTACGTGGAGCAACCACCCGGGTTTGAAGAAGAAGAGTTCCCCAACCACGTATTCAAATTGCGTAAGGCTCTCTACGGCCTCAAACAAGCTCCTAGAGCTTGGTATGAGTGTCTTAGAGATTTCTTAATTGAGAATGGTTTTCAAATTGGCAAAGTAGACTATACTCTATTTACAAAGAATTTAGACAATGATCTTTTCATTTGTCAAATTTATGTTGATGATATAATTTTTGGGTCAACTAATCAATCGTTTTGTGAGGAATTTAGCAAAATCATGACAAACATGTTTGAAATGTCAATGATGGGAGAATTAAAGTACTTCTTGGGATTCCAAGTGCGGCAACAAAAGGAAGGGACATTCATAAGCCAAACCAAGTACCCGCAGGACATACTTAAGAAGTTTGGTATGGACAAGGCAGAGCCCATAAAGACCCCTATGGCAACAAATGGTCACCTGGATCTCAATGAAGATGGACCTAGCGTCGACCAAAAGGTATATCACTCCATGATTGGATCTCTACTATATTTATGTGCATCTAGGCCAGACATTATGTTGAGTGTATGTTTGTGTGCAAGATTTCAAGCCAACCCTAAGGAATGTCACTTGACAGCCGTAAAAAGGATCTTGAGATATTTAGTTCATACACCCAACCTTGGTCTTTGGTACCCAAAAAGCTCAAAATTCAATCTCATTGGTTACTCCGATGCAGATTATGTCGGGTGCAAAGTAGATAGAAAAAGCACCTCCGGCACATGCCAATTCCTAGGGAGATCCTTAGTTTCTTGGTCCTCCAAGAAACAAAATTCCATTGCCTTATCCACAGACGAAGCGGAGTATGTTGCAGCCGGGAGCTGTTGTGCACAACTCCTTTGGATGCGACAAACTCTAAGGGATTACGGTTACAATATGAACCATATTCCTCTCCTTTGTGACAACGAGGGTGCCATTAAAATTGCCCACAATCCAGTTGAGCACTCTATAACTAAACACATAGACATAAGACATCATTTTTTGAGAGACCATTCCATGAAAGGAGACATAGCCATCTCACATGTCAATATCCAAAAACAATTGGCCGACATATTCACCAAGCCACTTGATGAAAAGCGCTTTTGCGAACTCCGAAATGAACTAAATATCCTCGATGCTCGGAGTGTGGCTTGAAAAGTTGCATACCTGTATGAATTCTTCAAAATATCTTGATTGAATTGTGAAAATCACTCTCTCTCAATTTTTCCCAAAAAACTACGTAAATTACTAGATCTTGGTGAATTATGATCATTGCTTGATTGTTGTATGCTTACTGGTCATATTCATCAAGATCATTTGTTTTAATTTGCCTCTCTATTCTCTATTTATGAACCTTCAAATATATATGAATGGGCTATGCAAATTTCTTCTGGTGACCACGGACTAGTCTGTGGTTACCCGGACTAGTCCGCACGTGCAGACAAGTCCGCTGAGTGCCGGTTAGGCCGAACTAGTCCGACTGACCACGGACTAGTCCGATGTTGCTCTCTGGATGAGTTCGGACTAGTCCGGTCATCTTCGGACTTGTCAGATTTTTCGTGTACATAACCCTAGCCGCCACCAAACCCTAATCCCTTCATCCTCCACACTTGCTCACGCGTTCTCTCTCCTCCGCTCGAGCTCCCAAAGCGATTTCTTGCTCCCTCCATCAAAAATCTCCGCATTTGGGCAGAAATCAAGATTGGCCTCTTGAGGATTGAAGCTAGCGGACTTGTCCGGCCTTCAACACCCTCATCTCCAAGCTTCAATCGATTTCTTCGGTAATTTTTACCCAAACCCTAGAAATCTCATTTTTCTTTATTATTGATCGAATAGCCTAGCATCCTTCTCTATATACATGCCTCCTTTATGTATCACATGTATGCTAGACTTATTATGCATTAGGAATCAGCTCTTGTCAAATCTCTTAGGTTTTTGAGGATGAACACCAGACTAGTCCGGTCCTTGAACGGACATGTCCGGTCCCCCAGGACTAGTCCGTGCCTGTGCACCGGACAAGTCTGATGTTTCTGAACTCAAAACCTAACTCTTCAATTCCTCAATGCTATTCCTTGCTATCGTTTCATACCTATGCCTTGTATCATTCATTATCATTCTTGAAACTCATTCTCAGGTCATTTCAAGCTCAAACGATGAGGTTTCCGATTTTGAGGCCGAGATGGACCACGAGGTGGCACCTCGGACCTCAACGAGTCTTGGCAAGAAGCGCCAAGAGCGACCTACCGAGCCAGCTCTGTCTCCTCCACAAGTTCGGAGGAAAGTGATGGCAAAGAAGCCAGTCTCCAAGGCAGTCGCATGATCGAGTGTCCTTCGCCAAGCAAAGGGCAAGGACAAGGGGATAGCGACAGGTCCAGTTGGACCATTGAAGCTGCATGCTCCCAGGGAAGGGGTCCGGGACCCCACTGAAGAAAGGTTCAATGGGAAGGGCAGCGACTCTGCTGCAAAGCTCAGGAGCATTGATTGCTATAATCATCCAAAGCAAGCTGCAGATGGAAGATTCTGGAGCAACTTTCATGCTCACTATTACATGGCTGTATACCTGCAAATGAAGACACCCGTGGTGCGCAGTCAGTGGATTGACTGGGCACATCTTGAGAAGAAGAGATGCCCTGCATTTGATGAAGTGATTGCAGCAGCTGAGAGACATGGCTTGAAGGACCTCTTTTGCCTTCAAGTACAATTGGAATGATGAAGTGGTGGCTCAGTTCTATGCCACCTGCCACTTTGCAAGCAATGAAGAGGAAAGAGTGACTTGGATGACTCATGGATCCAAGTACACTATCACTTATGAAGAATTTGCAAGGTTGTTGCATCTTGACACCTCCAGCAATGATAATGTGATTATCCACAATGTTGGTGTCATTGACAAGGAGAGGATGAAGTTTCTCTATGAGCCAAATTCAAAGTTCATTCCTCCTTCCACAAAGAACATGAAGCCATTCTTTGTGGTGCTAAACCGAGTCTTGAGGAAGACCATTGCCCCTAAGGATGGGGATGCAGGGAGTGTACAAGGGTACCTCTGGACCCTAATGAGGATCATAAGCAAGAACAAACAGTTTGATGTGTTTGACTACATATGGAATGATATGGTTAACATCTCCAGCACCCCCAACAGATCCTGTGGCTATGCTCCCTATCTAATGTTTATGATTGAGAAAGTCACAGGGATTGAGTTTGTCAAGGATGTGGAGCACACTCCTCTGAGACCTCAGAAGCCTCAACAAGTAAATGTCTAGGCTGCTCCCTCGCTGGCCTCCAGTCCCGAGGCACAGGCAAGAACAAGCGAAGATGTCAGAGCTGCTCCAACTTCAAGGGAAACCCCTCAGAGAGGATCAACTAGTGGAATCCTCAAATACCTGGCTGCCATCTTCACCTCCTGCAAGAAGGCCGAAGTGAAGGCCCACAAGCTCAACCAGAAAAGAAAGGAGGACATGAAGTACATCAAAGCCAATGTGAAGCATATCTGCCAGAAGCTGTAGATCGACCCCATTGGATCTCCAGTGATTTCTGAGGACTCTGACCCGGACTTCACTGAGCTCGCGCCATTGAACCCCTCCGAGCTTGCCTACTTTGGCATTGGGGGCTTGAGTGGCTCCGTTCCTCCTCCTTCTCCTCCTCATCAAGCTGAAGATGAAGAAGACGAAGACGATGATGAGAGGACCAACAGTGAAGAGTGAAGACCCTAGAACCCTCCTCTCCTTATTTTTGGTGTCTTGATGCCAAAGGGGGAGAGATTGAGGGGGAGTCTTAGCTTTAGCTGTAGGATGCGAGGAGAGAGCTTTTTAGGCTTCTTGTCTATCTTTAAATTTTGCAGTGTTTTAACTTTGTACCTAAGTTAGTTATGGTTCTGTGATGCAATGCTTAATTAATTTGAGAAGTATTTGTTGAAATCTGTAATCTTGTTCCTGGAATGACATATATGCTTGGCTTTGGTTGATTAATGTAAATTATGTCATTCTCAATGTCTCAATATACTTAGTTATGCATCCCACCATAAAGAATGCACATATGGGTAATTCTTTCATTGCTTGATGTTTTGACTCATATGTGCATACTTTATGAAAATCTCAATTTTTATCATATTTTGTGAAATCTCAATTGGTTGTCATCAATCACCAAAAAAGGGGAGATTGAAAGTGCATCTAGGACTCTCTTGTGGGTTTTGGATGATTTATGACAAGCAATTGGGATCCTAACCTATTTGTTGAGATGAGTGTAGGCCTATGATAGGAAAATGAGCAAAATACCCAAAAAGAAGGAAGGATGAGGAGCAAAGTGGAGATGAGCTCAAGGAAGAAGAGTAATAGATTATTGTGTATGGAGTGTGTTAAGGAAACTCACCCTAAGAGCTCAATAACAATTAAACACACACACATTGCACAAAGTTACACAGGACCGGACTAGTCCGATCACAAGTGGACTAGTCCGATAACCTTTCTGCACCAGATCGGACAAGTCCGATATCTGTCGGACTAGTCCAATATTCTTCTGACTAGAATTGGACTAGTCCTCCCCAGTACAGACTAGTCCTCAAAACACTTCACAAGTCACACAAAATCGGACAAGTCCGATCACAACCGGACTAGTCCGATATTCTTTCTGATCCAAATCGAACAAGTCCGATATTTACACGGACTAGTCCGAAAAACCCTCTGATCTACATTGGACATGTCCTCCAAGTGCGAACTTGTCATCTAACTCTCTTAGGGTTTCACATGTCCGGACAAGTCCGATGGATATCGGACTAGTCCGAAGATTTCCAGTAGCGAAATCAGACAAGTCCGTTCTCAGCCGGACTAGTCCGATATTTCGGGGTACTTAGGGTTTGCTACACACAGCACACCGGACTAGTCCGGTGACCACCACGGACTAAGGGAGCTCTCAACGTGTGAGAAGGCCCCTTGAATTCGGTTATTCACCCCTTGTGGTTAGTGGAAGAGGATTGGCCTTCGTGGCGATCCGACGAGGGTAGGGTTGGAGAAGACCCGATCCTTTGTGGACTCCTCAACGTGGATGTAGGTTGCCTTGTGTGGTAGCCGAACCACGGGATAAATCCTTGTGTTTTGTTTTGGTGCTCATCATTCTCATTCTTCAATATAATCTAGGGTTTCAACAATCATTGCTCATCTTACGTTGAATTGTCAAACATAAGAGTTAACTGTGATATAATCCAATATATAACTGTGAAACCTTTGTTTGGTTCTATTTTTCTGCTGCACACATAAAAGAATCAACCTAATCGAATTAGCTTAATCAACTTAGTCCGTGAACACCGGACTAGTCTGCACTTTACCGGACTAGTCCGATATCTCTGGTATTGAGCTTGTTGTTGAGTGTTGCAGGATCCGACAATTTTTGAGAAGGCCTATTCACCCCCCTCTAGGCCCACATTCACAAACGTGCTATGACAACTTTTATATGCTCAGGTTTGATGACTCTTATTGCAATGGCAAGGAAAACTGTCATCATCATGTGACAGTCATGAGAATTATAACCGAATAAAGACAAGTCTTTCATCGAGATTAGTTTGCGGATATTGGATGAGAAACTCGTGGGCACTTTGATCCCACACAAGCATTCACAAATTGCTTTTTTCTCTTCTAGCGTCAAGTTGTAGCTGGCTAGGGGAAGGTAATGCTTCCCGTTCGCCTTTTCTACTGGATGAAGCTCTAGTCTCAAATCAAGATTTACTAGGTCCATACGTGAATTTAATCCTTCCTTTGTTTTCCTCGGCATGTCCAGCAAGGTCCCAATGATGCTCTCAAATACATTCTTTGTAATGTGCATCAAATCAATACTATGGCAAAATTCCAGATTCTTCCAATACGGAAGATACTTGAAAAAATTGATTGTTTCTTGAAAGCCATGTCAGTTCTATCATCCGAAGATGTACTTTTCTTTCTCTTAATTCCTTTACTATTTTTGCCCTTACCAAAAGTAATATGATTGTTCTTGACCATTTCAAACACAAGTTTTCCACTGTAAGGTTTTGGTGCAGTATATTTTTCAATTTTGTTATCAAATTGTTCTTTCATCTTCCTATACTTGTGTGTATCTGTCAAGAACCATCAGTGTCTCATGTACACCGTATTTCTGGATGAAGTGAGGTATAGAAATCCAGTTCTATCCACGCACCTAACACAACCTTTCTTCCCTTTCATTTGTCCCGATAATGTAAACATTCCGGGATAATCATGCATGGTAACGAATATCATTGCTCTTAGCGTGAAATACTCCCGCTTGTACTCATCCCATGTACGTACCCCTTCATTCCACAATTTCGCCATATCTTCCATTAAAGGTTCCAAGAACACATCAATTTCGATGCCGGGTTGTTTCGGACCTTGGATAAGAACATATAACAAGATATATTTCCTTTTGTGACACAATCACGTCGGTAGGTTGTGTATCGTTAAGACCACGGTCCATGTGCTGTGTATGCTCCTTTTTTCACCAAACGGATTCATTCCGTCTGTACCCAAGGCAAACCTCACATATCTGATTTCCTTCGCAAATTTTGGATACTGAATATCAAAATTTTTCCACTGCGTTGCATCACCAGGGTGTCGTATATGTTTTTCATTATTCTTGCGTTGCTCGGAATGCCAATGCATAAGTTCAGCCTCCCTAGGGTTTGAGAACAAACGCTTCAAGCGATCAATTACCGGAAGGTACCACATCACCAAGGCAGGAATTTTTCTCTTATTCTTCCCGTCTGCATCGGCAGAAGTATCGTCATCGTCACCTTCAGGACCAATAATAAACTTCTTATTCTTCTAAGTCTTTTTCATGTTGGTAACATACTGGTGATTGTAGTCCTTCTTATATCTACTGACACCACAAATGGGGCATCTAGTTGCGAGCTCATGCTCTTTGCGATACAGAATACAATGGTTCACACAAGTGTGTATTTTTGTCACACCTAGTGCCATCGGGCAAAGAAGTTTCTTCGCTTTATAAGTGCTCCTGGGCAGTTTATTTGGATTTGGAAGAATTTCTGCCAGAAGATTCAAAAGATCAGAGAAACTACAATCAGACCATCCGTGCATAGCTTTCAATTTTAGTAATTCTAAGACTGCACGCAATGTAGTAAACTCTTTATCACAATCGTTTGATTCATCATATAAAAGCTCCGTCGACGCATTCTGCAATGTCACTGTCGGTGGTTTGGAACCGGCAGATCTCCTGACACTACTAAAGTGTTAGAGGAGTTTGATGTTCGGTGTGGGCGCGCGGAGATTCAAGAAGGTGAGTAGTAAATGACGCAGGAGACACAAGAGTTTACGTGGTTCGGGCCGCCTGAGCGTAATACCCTACTCCACGGGTGTGTTGGTGTTGTATTAGCTGTATGATCTTGTGTTGAGCGTCTATGGCGCGTGTCTCTAGCCTCCCTGAACCTGTCATCGGCCTGTCCTTTTATAGTACAAGGGCAGGCCGTTACAAGTTAGTCTGGCCCGACATGTGGCCCTGGCGGTTACTAGTATTGATACCTCTTCAACACATTTAATTGCTCTTAATGACCATGTAATGGGCTTTGACAGCACCATTACTGGTGTTAAGGTCGTCCATTTAAGTGTCATTAATATGGTATTAATGACACTTAATCGGGTCTTGAAGTCCTTGATTCCCCTTTGAAGATCCGGAGCCGTTGCGGGGTCTTCTGGAGGTTAGAGGCCGAAGATCCGACGATTGGACACGTGGCAGCTCTGGAGCATACTGTGGGAAACAGGAAGCTCCAGAGCTACCTAACACGTGTCAGGTCTGGAGCTTCTCTCGGTCTGGGGTTAAGTCTGGAGGTGCCATTTCGGTACATGGCCCGGAGCTTCCCCCTTGTGGGCGGTAGCTCAAGTTTGATAGTACACGTGGCGACCCTGGGATTAACCATGTTGGAGAAGCGGGTCCGGTTATATCTGACATGTGGGCCTCCGAAGGACTTCAAATCAAGTAGATGACTTTCCTTTGAGATCTTTGTAACCTCAAGGGGTGAACGGTTTCTAGGGTATCAACAGTGGCCCCCTGGACCTACCTCCGGGGAAGACCACTGGGGTGAAGTTACTCCGCCGGAGGTGGGTCCATCCTCGCGAATTTTGAACTGAGTCTTCAAAGGTCTTCGGAGGTGCCGTTGGCGAGGATTTGGAGTTAAATCCTCGCCGCGTGGCGTATTCCGCGTGCGGCAGATGAGATCTTTGGCGTGCGGATCTCACGCAATTGAAGGTCGCTGGTTCCCGATACGAAAACCGTATCGGTTCTGCGCGCCTTGTCAGGCCACCGCCTTCGGGTTTCCCGCCTCATGATGACAACCGTTCGCCTAGGTAAGAACCTCGACTTGATCGTTGGGGTAGTCCCGGGCCCCCTTGTCATCGGCTGGGTGGAATTTTTGAATGGTATCTTCGACTTCCTTGCGGTTTCCATCCAAGCGTTGCGAGGGCTTACTTAAGAAGGAAAGCGCGCACCGTCGGGAGTTCTTCACGCCTCCCATCTGATCTTGCGCTCAAACTCCCAACTTGTGCTTCGCTTTTCTTCTCTTGCCTAGCTGTGCCGCGATGGAGTTGGGTCTCCGCGAGAGTCGCTTGAAGACCGACGGCGACCTGAAGAAGGTTCGGGCCCTCATGGGATGGTCCTCGGACTTCTTCAACCGCTCGGTCCGCGCCGGTGGAGAGCTCCCATTTGTGAAGGAGCACTCCGGCGAAATGGTGTACTTCTCCTCGTACGCCATGGTGGGGTTGATCCCACCTTTTTCTTCCTTTTTCTTGATGCTTCTAGACTTCTATGGTCTGCAGTTGTATCATCTCGGTCCCCACTCCATTCTTCTTGTGTCCATTTTCGTCCACTTCTTTGAGATGTGGGTGGGCATCCCCCCTGCATTGAACTCTTCCGGACCTTCTTCACCGTCCATACCACCGGCAGGAGCAATGAGTACCTTGGCTTCTACTACTTCGTGAAGCGCAAGAAGTGCCCATTCAAGTACCTCCGGTCATTTCCCTCTGGGAAGTGGGATGACTGGAAGAAGGACTGGATAGTCGTCCGGGTGGAGGAGCACGAGAGGCTGGAGCTGCCCGAAGGCCTTCCCAGCATCGACACGACAATCTGGAGTGAAGCTCCAGTGCTGGTGGAAGCCTTCAACCCTGCTTTGACCAGGATCCGCCAATGCGTGGAGGGAGGATTGACTCCTCAGGCGGTGTTTTGCAACTTCTTGGTCAACAGGTGGGCGCCACTGAAGAGGAGAGAGAAACTCGCATGGGCCCTCAACAGCGTGATGGACGACGACCAGGTCGAGACCGGGCTGAAATCCAACATGGTGGGGAAAACCTTGGAGTTCCACCTCAAGAAGTTCCAACACGGCATCGACGTCGATGGCGACGACTTGACTCTGCCATCAGCTTTTCTTCCTCTCAACGTGGAAGTGGAGTTCAGCAGGGAGCTCCGGCGGAAGATGCCCGTGCTTGACGACCTTGGTGTCGTCGAGAGAAGATCAACCACCGGGGTAGCGATCCCCGAAATGCCCGAGGATGGCTCCGACCCTGCTCTGAAGCTGAGGGAAGAGGTCGTCGGCAAGGGCAAGGAGCAGGCGGATGAACTTGTGAGCCGGAAGAGGAAGCTGTAGTACGCCGACGGAAGGTCCGTCAGGGCCGCTACTTCTGCGTCGGCTCCTTCTCCCCGGAGGGGAAGGTCTTCTACAACTGCGGCGACTATTCCCGTAGTGGGATCCTCCCGGAGCGCGACTGTTCCCGCAGTGGGGTCCTCCAGGAGCGCGACTGTTCCCGCAGTGGGGTCCTCCCGGAGCGCGACTGTTCCTGCAGTGGGGTCCTCCCAGAGTGTTAGCTCCGGGCATGCGACTCCAGCACCTGGGCCGGTGGAGGCCTCCAGGTCCGGGGGTTCTTCCCGATTGAGGGGGGCCTCGACTCGGGAAACACCCATGGCCGCGACGAGTTCCGGGGGGCCTTCCGGAGCTTCCACGCCGGCTATGACCAGCCCAGAACGCCCGGGAAAAAGGTTCCGCGCAAGCTGGTGCGGAAGCCTCCCAAGGTAGTTTTTAATCTTTACCTTGGATTGTTGTTTTAATTGTAGCAACTATTTTTTAAGTTTCTTCGCTCATCATCTGCAGCGTCCCCAAGAAGGGGAGTGAGGCTCCACCCTCAGCCACAGCGGCTGAAGCCGTGAGGGTGGGAGCTTCTGCTCCTGTCCCGGTGCTGCCCCAAGTGGTGGCTGAAGCTGCGACAGCTCCGGCGCCGGCTGTCGTGGTCATGGACCTCGACTCATCCCCAGAGACTCCCGTGGTAGCGCCGGATCACGGGAGAGAAGATGCGTCAGCGACACCTGCCCCGGAGGCTGAAGCTCTGGGTCCTGGTGCTGAAATGACGGAAGTTCCGACCGTTGAGCCGGAAGAAGCTATGATTCCGGCCCTAGAGCCGGAAAGTGTTGAAGCTCCGGCGGTCGAGCCAGAGGTGATTGAAGTCCCGGCGTGCGCGCCGGATGTTGAGGAAGTCCCGACGGTTGGACCGGCTACCTCAGAAGCACCGGCCGCAGAGCCAGTAGTTGTTGGAGCTCCGGCTGCAGGGCCGATTGAAGATGAAGATCTTCCGGCTCCCGCGCTGGTTGATACAGGAGTGTCGGAGCCCGAGCCCCCATCGGAGGAGGTGCCCAGTCCGGAGCCAGCAGCGGCTCCTGCTCCGGAAGTGACGACGTCGGAGGTACCTGCGGCTGAGCCGGAGTGCCCAAGCGAAGTCGCTGGCCCCCTGTCTGAGGGGGTGAATGAAGACCTGATGACGGGGCCCTCCTCGATGGCGACTGAGGCCATCCCAGAGGACGGCCCTAGCACCATGGAGACATAGGGGACCACTCTTGTGGAGTGGGACCCAATTTTTGTATCTGAAAACCCGCTGGAACTAGCGGAGGAGACCCCAGCAGGTCCGGAACCTATCCCGTTGTCACTGTCTATTGACAACGCATGTTCCAGTCTGCGTCAAGTCCAACTGGCCTTCTTCCACGACAGCAAGGCTCTTGAAGAGGAGCACCAAACCCTTAGGAGGTGGCGTAACCGGCTCTACTTCGAGACCAAGCTGGCGCAGTCAAGGCTAGCGGATGACAAAGAGTGGATCAAGCGGGAGAAGGTCCGCCTGGAGTATTGGGGTAAATTATTGGATGTCAGAGAGAGTATGACTCGCGCCCTCGACGCTCAATCCCGGGAGATCTACGATCAAGCCAAAGCAGCCAATAGTGCGGCCAATAAACGCCACGAAAGGCTTGAGGCCATTAACACTACACTCCTCAAGCGCCGAGAGGCACTTGAAGAGAGGGAGAAACGACTCGAAGATGAAGAGAAGAAACTCCTAGAGCTGCGGGATGACGTCCTGAGGAGGGAGGAGGAGCTCGCAGAGAAGGTGGCTCTGACTGACAAGGGCCTCGAGGAGCGCGCCAAGAAATTGGAAGAGCGCTGCCATGAGGAAGAGGAGAAGGCCTGGGTGCGAGGGCAGGAACTCTACGAACAAGAGTGTGCCCTTACTACCAGGGAGAAGAAAGTGAGGGGCAGAGAGAAGGACCTGGTCGACCGCCGGAACAAGATCCACCTCCGGGAGGATGATCTTGGAAAACTCGAAAAGCAGATTGCTGAGAAGATTCAGCAAAACGCCAAAGAAGTTGAGCACCTCGCCCGCGAGAATTCTGAACAGGTGGCGGCCAGAAGACCCCTGGAAGAAATAAAGGGCTTAAGGACTGCGGACTCCCTACAGATTTGGGAGTTCCTGGGCAAGGCCAACAACGCGCTGACACCGATGGGCTTCAGCCCCGTGCGCCCGGATGATCCAGAGCCGGAGCCGGACCTGGCGTTGCAAGCGTTGAGCTCGGAAGGCAGCAAACTATCCAAGGTGGGCGATGTCATCGCGGACCAATTGGAGGTTGAGGGGCAATCCCTGGCGAAGAACATCGCATAATATGTGCTGACGTGCTACACCAGCCAGAACTCCCAATTTCCTCTGGACCCGATGCTTGAAGGTCCCGTCGAAGGAGAAGGGGAAGCTGCCCGAGCCAACGTGTCGAAGGTTGCCCAGAAAGTCGCCCAATTCTTCCATAGGGTCTAGGACCATCTCTGTAGTTCTCACTTGTATTTTCTCTTCTTCTTCCTCAATTTTGTAATCCCTTGTCTCCAGATGTAATCCCTTGTCTCTTGTCTCCAAATGTAATCCCTTGTCTCCAGATAAATGAAATCCCCAATTTTTTGTGAATTTCACTTTTTGTCTTCAACACTTTTGTCTTCACTTGGCCCCCTGGTAGATGTACACAATTTGATTGTGAACATGTACCAAGAGGATATTATGTTATGTTGAAGACTCATTTGCTCCGAACTTGTAGAATTTAGGTTCGAAGTCTTCGATAGTGAAGGCCCCCTGAGGTTGTCGGAGCTTAGAAGCTCCGGCATTGTCTATCGCCGGAGCTTGGTAGCTCCGGCAATAGTCTCTATCAACGCGTAGAGCATCGATAGTTAGTCCTCCGGGGTGTTGGAGCTTAGTAGCTCCGGCAGTGACCTTTGCCAACACTTAGTTTGTTGACAGCAGACTCCATTTGCGGGATCTTCTCACCATCTTTTATTCAGCGTCGACGGCTGGTCCCCCTGGCTTTACCGGAGCTTGATTACTCCGGTGATGCGTAACATCGATTACAAGCCACCTAGGGGAGTCAGAGCTTTGTTAGCTCCGGCTTTTCTCCATCAACGTAGATTTTATTTTTCCTGCACACTTAAGCCAAGAAAAATAATAAAATTCGTTTCTTGTCTATAACTTCATCGCGGCTTACGATTCTCAAGAAGATTTTAAGTCAAACGCGATTCTAAATACAACCGAGTGCGTTGTCTTTTCTTCCAGATCCAACTGTACATGGACCCGCCTTACTTCGGCCTGCCGGAGTGTAGGTAGAGTGGCATACTTAGGGTGCTTGACCAGGCTAAGTCGATAGCACACTCCAGCCCTAGGTTGGCTTGGCGGCTTTCAGGCGAGTTGGCCATGAACAATATTTGAATCCAAAAGAATTGACAATACAACTCGTATCGTATATAAACCGGTCGAACTAAAATTTCTTAAGAATTGCACGTCTTTGTTATAGACAAGAAAGAGAAAAATAAAAATGTTGAGCCTGTACAAAATAAATGCACGTGGAGTCTGTTTCACATGAAGATGTCTTTCATTATAGGTCCGGGGTACAGGGGAAACAAGTACACTCTTAGGGTACGGAACCAGGCTAAGCGTGTTTCATTTCTCGTTTGACCCAGGGTAGTTAGCCACACTTTTAGTCCTGAGACTGTGACAAGTGTTGCATGAACTTTGCGGACCTTTCAGGAAAGGTCCGGCTGCTCTCCCGGAGGAACTACCCGACTCTGTACAATGACTCTATAACATACACCTCAAGTTACTCAAGACTCACCTCCGTGGTATTAAGTGTAGAACTTACGGAGGTGCTCGATGTTCCAAGGATTTGGGAGAGGTGTCCCATCCTCAGTAGCCAAGCGAACGCTTCCGGGACGGGATACTTTAATCACTCGGAAGGGTCCCTCCCAGCCGGAGGAGAGTTTGTTTAACCCTTCTCTGGATTGTATTCTCCGTAGCACCAGATCGCCTTCCTCGAGCTGTCGGTTGTGTACATGCCGCTGATGATAACGCCGTAGGGCTTGGTGATATCGGGCATTCCGAACAGCTGCTTGGCACCTTCCCTCCTCAAGGAGGTCTAGGTCTTCACGCCGGAGCTGGTCCTGTGCGGCTTCGTCGAAGGTCCGGACCCGGAGTGAACCCAAGGTGATTTCCGAGGGAAGGATTGCTTCAGCTCCGTACACCAGAAAGAAGGGTGTCTCTCCAGTTGACCGGTTTTGAGATGTCCTGTTGGCCCATAAAGTGGGCGGAAGCTCTTCGATCCAGTTGGCTCCATGTTTTTTCAAGCGCTCATAGGTGCGCGTTTTGAGTCCTTTAAGGATTTCAGCATTTGCTCTCTCGGCTTGGCCATTGCTGGCTGGGTGAGCTACGGAGGCGTAGCAAACTTGTATGCCGAGGTCCTTGCAATATCCTTGGATTGCATAGCTTGTGAATTGGGTCCCATTATCAGTGATGATTTTGTTTGGGACTCCATATCTGCATACAATGGACTGCAAAAAGTTGATAGCAGATTGCTTGTTGATTGTCACAACTGGAGTTGCTTCCGGCCACTTGGTGAACTTATCAATGGTGACATACAGGAACTTGTAACCTCCGACGGCTCTTGGGAAAGGTCCCAAGATGTCCATCCCCCACACAGCGAAGGGCCATGTAGGAGGTATCATTTGTAAGGGCTGAGCTGGTGTATGAATTTGCTTTGCATGGAATTGACATGCTTCACATTTCTTCACCAGCTCAGTTGCATCCTGGAGTGCTGTAGGCCAGTAGAAACCATGCCGAAAGGCTTTACCGACCAGCGTGCGGGAAGACGCGTGGTTCCCACACTCGCCTCCATGGATTTCTGCGAGGAGTTCGCAGCCTTCATCCCTTGTGATGCACCGCATTAGGATGCCATTGGCACCACGCCGGTAGAGATCCCCTTCTACCAGCGTGTATCTTTTAGCCAATCTGACTACCCGGTCAGCGGATACATCATCGTCAGGAAGGATGTTGTCTTTCAAGTAGCTCCGGATCTCCGAGATCCATGCATCGGAACTAGCTTGAGCTTTTGAGTCTTGCGTGCTGGGTTGCTCGGAGCTCCCGGCAGCACCTACGACCCTTGACGGATGCCATGGTAAAAGGGCCATCGGGACCATCAGCTTCGGGATGCTGATATCGCCCCCTTCGCCTAGTTCGGCAGGCTGAGCTGTTGGCTTTGACAACCTCCGGACAAAAATTCCGCCAGGATGCAGAGCTCCGGTTGACGCTTTCGTCGAGAGTTCGTCAGCTTCAGCGTTATGGGCACGCTGAACATGGTGGAGATCTAGGACTTCGAAGTCCTTCTGAAGCCTCTGGACCTCAAGGAGGTAAGCAGCTAGCTGGAGATTATTGCAGGAACATTCACCCTTCACCTGCTTAATGATGAGCTGCGAATCTCCCTTGACCAGCAGTTGCTTGACACCATATGACAGTGCCACCTTTAGTCCGTAGATGAGCGCTTCATACTCTGTCATGTTGTTGGTCGCCTTGAAGTCAAGGTGTACCATGTATTTCACCTTCTCCCCGGTTGGTGCAAGGAGAAGGATTCCAGCTCCGGCCCCCTGCTTCTGCATGGAGCCGTCGAAGTAGAGGGTCCAGTGAGGCTCGGTGAAGGCTGGAGCTTGATGCTCCGTCTTTTGCTCTCTGGGACCCCCAGGGTTTGATGGAGAGGGAGTCCATTCTGCCACAAAATCTGCCAATGCTTGACTCTTGACTGCTTGCCTTGAAATAAATTCAAGATCAAATTCAGCCAATTCCGCTGCCCACTTTGCAATATTCCCAGTTGAATTGGGATTATGCAAGATTGCTCAAAGTGGGTAAGAGGTAACCACTGAGACTTTGTGAGCTTGGAAGTAATGGCGAAGCTTCCTGGAGGCAATAAGAACTGCATAGAGCAGCTTATGCACCTCTAGGTATCGAGTCTTGGCATCATGTAGTACTTCACTAATGAAGTACACTGGGCGCTGAATGGTTCGGACCACCCCCCCCGGAGGGGTCCGGAGCTTCCTCTTCACTGACCCGGACCCTATCGGAGGAATCTGGGTTTTCTTCGGAGACCTCCGGGTCCTGGCTGGAGGAACCCGGGGCTTCTTCAGAAGCGACCTGGACCCTCCCGGAGGGGTCTGGGTCTCCTGAAGTGACTTCTTGTGGATTCGAGTCTGGGAGCTGGGACCCAGACTCGCTTTCAGGTACCTCCGGACCCTCCCGAAGGGGTCTAGATTCCTGAGTATGAGGTAGCTCTGGTCTCTCCGCAACCAGAACCATACTGATGACTTCATCAGTTGCTGAAATATAAAGCAACAAAGGCTCACCAGGGTTCGGAGCTACCAGAATTGGTAGGGTGGTGAGGAACTGTTTCAGCTCCTGGAATGCCTTCTCTGCTTCTTCAGACCATTGGAATGGTCCGAACTTCCTCAATAACTTGAAGAAGGGAAGTGCCCGTTCCGCCAGTCTTGAAATGAACCGGCTGAGGGCTGCTAGACATCCAGTTAACTTTTGGATGTCTTTGATACGGGTTGGTGGCCGCATGTCTTCAATGGCCTTAATATTCGCCGGATTAGCTTCTATACCCCGGAGCTAACCCCAAAGACACACTTGTCTGGGTTTAGCTTTGTGCGGGTGGCCCGCAGCTTGTCGAAGACAGCGTGCAAGGTGTCAAGGAGTGACTCCTTGTCCCTCACCTTGACCACGATGTCATCGACGTACACTTCCACTATGTCTCTAATGAGTTCTTCAAAAGTTTTGTACATAGCTCGTACAAAAGTTGAAGCTGCATTCTTGAGACCAAAGGGCATGGCTGTATAACAGTACAATCCATCTACTGTGATGAATGAGGTATGCTCTTCATCTTCCCTAGACATCCTGATTTGATGATACCCGGAATATGCGTCTAGGAAACACAGTAATTCACACCCGGAGGTGGAATCCACTATCTGATCTATTCTAGGTAGTGGGAATGGATCTTTTGGACATGCCTTATTTAGTGTGGTGTAGTCAATGCACATCCGAAGCTTCCCGCCGGCCTTGGGCACAACGACTGGGTTTGCCAGCCATTTTGGATGGAAGACTTCTCGGATGAATCCAGCTTCAAGTAACTTCTTCACTTCTTGTCGGATGAAGTTTTGTCGCTCTACGGATTGCTTCCAAGGCTTCTGATGCACAGGCTGGGCGTCGGGTTAGATCTTCAGATTGTGCTCAATCACTTCCCTGGGGATCCCAGACATTTGTGACGGTTGCCAGGCAAACATGTCGACATTAGCCCGGAGGAAAGTGATGAGCGCGAGTTCCTATTTGTTGTTCAATCCCCCCGATATATGGGTGGTCTGAGCGGCATCAGAACCAATTTGGACGACTTTGACGAGAATGTCGGTGTCGCCGCTTGGCTGCACTCGAGGTGCAGAAGTCGAGCCTCGTTGACGAATGCTCGGGGGTTTTGGAGCTTGCTCCTGCCTGGAGTCCTCCTCTTGCGCCGTGGTGAGTGCATGGAGTTCTTCCAGAGCAGTTACTCCGACAGTACGATCTCCGCGGATCTGGAGAACGCCTACTGGCGTTGGCATCTTCAACACTAGATAACCATAATGAGCAGCTGCCATGAATTTGTACAGGGCAGGCCTACCCAAGATGGCATTGAAGGGTAAGTTGATCTGAGCAACGTCGAAGACCAACTTCTCAGTGCGGTACTTCTCCCGTGTCCCGAAGGTAACAGGGAGAGTAATAGCTTCGAGTGGGGTAATGGCCCCCGGACCTACTCCAGAGAAAGGTCAAGAGGGGTGGAGATCCGAAGGTCGGAGTTGAAGCTTAGTAAAAGCTTCGAAGCTTATGAGGTTAAGCCCCAAACCTCCGTCTACCATGACGTGGTGGAGCTGGATGTTGTTGATGGTAGGAGATACCATCAAAGGTAACTGACCTGCTCCAACCATGCTCCGAGGGCAGTCCGAAGAATCAAAAGTGATGGTTGTGTCCATCCACTTCCGATGAGGTTCCGGCCTGATTGTAGGAGCTACAGCAGCCATATCCCGACGCATAGTCTTGATGACGCGACGGGAGGTGATGTCCCATGATCCACCAAAAATGGTGTTCATGGTCTTCCAACGCTCGTTGTCAGAGACGTCAGAATCATCGTCGACGGGGGTGTAAACAGCCTTCAGGACCTTTTTGGGGTCCTGAAAACCTAACTCCTCCTCAGCCGGAGCTTCGTCGACTTTTTGTTTTCCTTCCCTCTGTTGGAAAGGAGCTTCTTCCCGGCGCTTGCTGTAGCGCTCGACAAGGTTTTGGACCTCCCGACAGTCTTCCAAAGTGTGGCTGCCCGTTTTGTGAATGGGACACCACACTTTGGGTTTGCCACTGTCTTCAGAAGACGGTCGAGGTCGCTTTTCGGGGCGTGGCCCTCGGCCATCCAGAGCTGCAGCAGCTGCAATATTGGATGTACCGGCCGACGACTTCTTCTTGCCGTTGGTCTTTTTCTTCTTCTTGCCGTTCCCGGAGGTAGCGGCTTCTTCTTTAGAGGATTTCTTGTGACCCTCCGGGGTTGGTTTGGAGTGCATCTCACGGCCCTCCGCAGCTCTGGCACATTTGTCAGCCAAGCTGAAGAGTTCTTTGACGCTGGTGATCTCCTTGATCGCCAGTTTCTCCTGCATCTTCTTGTCCCGTACACCCTGTCTGAATGCCACAATGACAGAGGCACTAGAGATAGAAGGGATAGTGTTTCGTACCTGAGAGAACCTCTGGATGAATGATCGCATGGATTCTCCCCTTTTTTGCACGACTGCAAAAAGGTCCAGTTCAGTGCCTGGTCGGGTGTATGAACTCCCGAAGTTGGCGGTGAACTGCCGGCACAGCTCCTCCCAACTGTTGATAGAGTTGGGTGGAAGGCTCATAAACCAGGACCTGGCGGTCCCAGTTAAGGCCACTGGAAAATAATTGGCCATCACAACCTCGTTTCCTCCAGCTGCCAAGATTGCAGTGGAGTAGATCTGAAGAAATTCGGCGGGATTGACAGTCCCGTCGAATTTTTCCAGCAGGTGAGGCCAGAGCTTCTGTGGCCACCTGACCATACGCAGATGTATGGCCAGAGCTGAACAGCCTCCTCCTACTCCTTCAGGAGTAGAAAGGTCATGAGCTTCCCGTCTTTCTCGAGCACGCTCAATATGGACTCGACCGTCTTGTTGGCGGTATCGGCGATCAAGCTCCGCCCGGAGGTCATGAGTTGAGAGCCTGGATACCGTGTGAGTGCGTCGTGCCCCGGAGGGCAATGACATCACTTGTTGTGATGCAGCACGTCTCCTGCTATTGGAAACGTGCGGACCAAGTCTACCAGACAAAGTCCGCCGCTGCGACGGGGCTCGTCCTGAAGGAGGAGGACCCTGGTTGCTGAGGCGTTCGGCTGCTGCTGCAACCAAATGTTCCACATCGGCCCTCCACTGTTCCAGTGCATCCCGGGATGCATCCGGAGGTGGTGGGCGTTGGAGAAGAGCACACGCTGCATGGAGCGCGTGTTCCGGGTTGTCATGATTTGCCGACGCAGTGATTGACGCCGGTGCACCATCACGTTGCCCAGCTTGATTTGCTGGTGGAGGCGGTGGTGGTGGGAGTGTGACTCCTGCTGGTGCTGAGGCTCCTGCTGGTGGCTGCATATTGGAGGGATTGCCCCCAACATCCTGAGCAGTAGGTTGACCGTTGGATGATCCAGCAGCTAAGTTCACCATTCTCAAGATCTCAGGCGCCCCTACCTGGCGCGCCAACTGTCGGTGGTTTGGAACCGGTAGATCTCCTGACACTACTAAAGTGTTAGAGGAGTTTGATGTTCGGTGTGGGCGCGTGGAGATTCAAGAAGGTGAGTAGTAAATGACGCAGGAGACACAAGAGTTTACGTGGTTCGGGCCGCCTGAGTGTAATACCCTACTCCACGGGTGTGTTGGTGTTGTATTAGCTCTATGAGCTTGTGTTGAGCGTCTATGGCGCGTGTCTCTAGCCTCCCTGAACCTGTCGTCGGCCTGTCCTTTTATAGTACAAGGGCAGACCGTTACAAGTTAGCCTAGACCGAGGCCCCAGCGGTTACTAGTATTGATACCTCTTCAACACGTTTAATTGCTCTTAATGACCATGTAATGGGCTTTGACAACACCGTTACTGGTGTTAAGGTCGTCCATTTAAGTGTCATTAATATGGTATTAATGACACTTAATCGGGTCTTGAAGTCCTTGATTCCCCTTTGAAGATATGGAGCCGTTGCGGGGTCTTCCGGAGGTTAGAGGTTGAAGATCCGACGATTGGACACGTGGCAGCTCTGGAGCATACTGTGGGAAACAGGAAGCTCCGGAGCTACCTGACACGTGTCAGGTCCGGAGCTTCTCTCGGTCTGGGGTTAAGTCCGGAGGTGCCATTTCGGTACATGGCCCGGAGCTTCCCCCTTGTGGGCGGTAGCTCCGGTTTGATAGTACACGTGGCGACCCTGGGATTAACCATGTTGGAGAAGCGGGTCCGGTTATATCTGACATGTGGGCCTTCGAAGGTCTTCAAATCAAGTAGATGACTTTCCTTTGAGATCTTTGTAACCTCAAGGGGTGTACGGTTTCTAGGGTACCGACAGTGGCCCCCTGGACCTACCTCCGGGGAAGACCACTAGGGTGAAGTTATTCCGCCGGAGGTGGGTCCATCCTCATGAATTTTGAACTGAGTCTTCAAAGGTCTTCGGAGGTGCCGTTGGTGCGGTTACGGGTGGATTTTTGCCGCCGCCCCCGACCTGACGCGATGGAGAGGCGCGCTGCTGGAGCATGGCACGGCTCCACTTCGCCACTTCGGTGACTGGCGCCGACTTTCCATCGACCACCGCATGTCGTCGCCCGCGGCTCCGACCATCACCTCCGTCTTTCAGTCTCGCCGCCGCCGGCAGCTGGCCCTGGTGCCTCCAACACTGTCTCCGTCCTTGTCGCCACCTGCAGCTGGCCCCGGTGCCGCCTTCCACCCCCAGTGCCATTTCCCGACCTCACTGCCGCTTGCAGATGGCCCTGTCGCTGGCTTCTGCACCCTGCCACCATTGATGTCACCTAGCAACGAGAAGGTATGGTCGCCAATGCCCAACCCTACTGCAGCTTGAGGCGGACGGAGTCGAAGGCGTCGAAAGCAGCAATCGGGGGTGAAGGATTGAAGTCGTGGGGCAAACAGGCCCAACACCATGGGCTAGGTTTGGGTGGGATCCGGTCCATTATATCTTGACATCGGATCCCATCTAACGATTGTAACTAAATGGGTGAGTTATAAAACCATGTCCCTAGAAAGCTAACCCTAATCACTCCTTCGAAATATATGCAAGCAAGAGGTACGCACACACAAGTAGCATATTGAAAAGGAAAACACATAAAACTACACTTACAAGTTCGGGTAAACTTCATGCATCTTATATATATTACAATAGCATATGTTAATTAAACATCATATTCATGTCACATAATAGGTACAAACTACAATAAGCTTACTATAATATAGTCCATACATCAATATATAAAAGACCAAACTAGCATAACACACAAAAAGGAAACAGTCCATATAGTCCATACATTAATATATAAAAGATCAAACTAGCAGAACACAGAAAAAAGAAACAATCCATATAGTCCATACATCAATATACCAGAACACAATCCATACAGTCCTTACACATGCAAAAGGACATAATCCATATACCAGAACACACAAAACTAACAGCTTATCAGCTAATTAAAATATACAAAGAAAAAGTAAGGAAACTATATTTACCTTGCAGAGGTGTCAGCACGCTGGGCCGGATGGGTGGAGAAATGGCGGTACGGGGTTGAGCGGCGGCGCGACAGTATGGGCTGGGCGGCGTAGCGGCGGTGCGGCGCAGGGGAAATTCAACAGCCTTGCGGCATCGATATAAATTCTCCAGGGTTGCGTTTTGACTGTGGTGAGGGGTCCTTATATAGGCGTCAGTTTTTCACGGGCGGTTTTTAACTTTATCTCAGGCGGGTTTTAGTTACCAACCGTCTGAGAAGATATTTAATCAAAAATATTAATTAAAAAGAAGTAAATATCTACCAACCACGATTTGAAAGGTCACGCCTCGGGGAAACGAAAGGTCGCGCATGGACGTCGACACAGGCGGTTGGTACTTAAAATCCGCCTGAGAAGATGTTTATCTCAGGCGGGTATTACTTACCAACCGCCTGAGATAATGCTCGATACTGTTCTTCAGTTTCCTTATCACTTGCTTCTTTTTTATTTAGATTCCAATATAAATACTCAAACATGTTTAGATTCTGCAAATTGTGTCCAAATTCGATGATTCTTTCTTCTACATTTGTATAAGATTAACATCTACCACCTGAACAAAATATTTTAAAACTTGTATAGCTGACATTGTAATGTTTTGGTAAATATCAAATTAATTTCTACTCACATATTATTCACATTTGTGTATCTCATAAAAAAAGACCCTTCACTCAAATTTGTTTGTATGAACATATTTGTATCATATATACATGTATGAATTTTGTTAAATTTTTTTTAAAGCATTCCAACATGTCAAACTTCAAATTATTCATCATTCTATTAAATGCTCATATATATATATGAGGCATTCATTAAATTATGAACACACATTGATTCAAAAAATTTTAAAAAAATCTGAAAAAATTCTTAGAGGTTGGTATGATGAGTAAAAATGTCCACTAAAAAAATAAATGAAAAAGGCATTATATTCATCAAGATAGAAAAATGAAAAATAGCATTTGTTGTATGTTTTTTTTATGTTCTGACCAATTTTAAAGGATTTATAAAGTGAAATTTAATGGTAACCTTTACTTATCAATAATATTACAAGAAAGTGGAATTTTGCCTTTTTAAAGGACCCACATTTAATCAAGAATATTAATTAAGAAGAAGTAAATATCTTCACAGGCGGTTGGTACTTAATAACCACCTGAGAAGATGTTTATCTCAGGCGGGTATTGCTTACCAACCGCCTGAGATAATGCCCGATACTGTTCTTCAGTTTCCTTATCTCTTGCTTCTTTTTTATTTAGATTCCAATATAAATACTCAAACATGTTTAGATTCTGCAAATTGTGTCCAAATTCGATGATTCTTTCTTCTATATTTGTATAAAATTAATATCTACCACCTGAATAAAATATTTTAAAACTTGTATAGCTGACATTGTAATGTTTTGGTAAATATCAAATTAATTTCTACTCACATATTATTCACATTTGTGTATCTCATAAAAAAAGATCCTTCACTCAAATTTGTTTGTATGAACATATTTGTATCATTTATACATGTATGAATTTTGTTAATTTTTTAAAAAGCATTCCAACATGTCAAACTTCAAATTATCCATCATTCTAACTAAATGCTCATATACATATGAGGCATTCATCAAATTATGAACACACATTGATTAAAAAAAATTTAAAAAAATCTGAAAAAAATCATAGAGGTTGGTATGATGAATAAAAATGTCCACTGAAAAAATAAATGAAAAAAGCATTATATTCATCAAGATAGAAAAATGAAAAATAGCATTTGTTGTATGTTTTTTATGTTCTGACCAATTTCAAAGGATTTATGAAGTGAAATTTAATGGTAACCTTTACTTATCAATAATATTACAAGAAAGTGGAATTTTGCCTTTTAAAGGACCCACATTTAATCAAGAATATTAATTAATAAGAAGTAAATATCTTCACAGGCGGTTGGTACTTAATAACTACTTGAGAAGATGTTTATCTCAGGCGGGTATTACTTACCAACCGCCTGAGATAATCTTCTTCTCAGGCGGGTTTGAATTAACAACCGCCTGAAATAATTACCTTATGATACCCGAGTCTGAGGAACGTGATGAACACACTACACATTTATTCATTCATTCACACAGTTGAAGAACACACAAGATACTCATTCATTAAAAATATTCAATTACACATCTCACAAAAGAACACACAAGATACACAAGTAATATTCAATCACATAGATGAACAAAGATAGATTTCATTCATTAACAATATTTACAAAACAGAAGCAACTAAAAAACAAAGAAAAACTAATTAAATCCTACTCCTACTCCAACTCCTCTTCCTCCTCCTCCTCCTCTGCGTCCTCTGGCGGCGACTCTGGCGCCGGTGTAATAGGAGATAGGGCCGGTTGCACCGGCTGCACCGGCGGTGCAACCCCGAGAACGAGGTTGCTAGCCATCGCCTCCACCAGCGTTCTGCAGCCCTCGGGACCAAGAACCTGGGCCATTATCGCGAACAGAATGTCAAGACGATCAGCCACCCCCGTGAGGGCGTAGAGGTAGTGGCTGACGGTAGTACCCATTCCAGGATACTGTGGAAGGGTACCCAGCCCCAAGGCACTCATAGCGCGAGACGTATTGTTGTACACCTCTCGCGCCATGAGGAGGCACTGCTGGGTGTTGATCCTCTCAGGAGTGCTGCAACATTGTTTCTTGCAAGGTGGCTCCCTCGGAGGGCTTGGAGGCAGAAGGTCGGCCATAGTGGTGTTGGGTCGTCGGAGCGGAGGAAGATGAAGAAAAGGATTCAAAGTGAGCAACGCGCTTGTGGAGAACTAAAGGGTGATGGCGCGTCATTGATAAGGGCCGCGTGGAGCAGTTGGTTTACTGCGCATTGAAAGGTCGCGCCTTGGAGAAAAGAAAGGTCGTGTACGGACGCCGACACGTCCGTAGGTGAGGGGTCTTTATGTAGGCGTCTGTTTTTCACATGCGGTGTTTAAATTTTTCTCAGGCGGGTTTTACTTACCAACCACCTCAGAAGAAGTTTATCTCAGGCGGGTGTTACTTACCAACCGCATGAGATAATGCCCGATACTGTTTTTCAGTTTCCTTATCCCTTGTTTCTTTTTTATTTAGATTCCAATATAAATACTCAAACATGTTTAGATTATGCAAATTGTGTCCAAATTCGATGATTCTTTCTTCTATATTTGTATAAAATTAACATCGACCACCTGAGCAAAATATTTTAAAACTTGTATAGCTGACATTGTAATGTTTTGGTAAATATCAAATTAATTTCTACTCACATATTATTCAGATTTGTGTATCTCATAAAAAAAGATCATTCACTCAAATTTGTTTGTATGAACATATTTGTATCATTTATACATGTATGAATTTTGTTAATTTTTTTAAAAGCATTCCAACATGTCAAACTTCAAATTATCCATCATTCTAACTAAATGATCATATACATATGAGGCATTCATTAAATTATGAACACACATTGATTCAAAAAAAATTTAAAAAATCTGAAAAAAATTCATAGAGGTTGATATGATGAGTAAAAATGTCCACTGAAAAAAATGAAAAAAGCATTATATTCATCAAGATATAAAAATGAAAAATAGCATTTGTTGTATGTTTTTTATGTTCTGACCAATTTCAAAGGATTTATGAAGTGAAATTTAATGGTAACCTTTACTTATCAATAATATTATAAGAATGTGGAATTTTGCCTTTTTAAAGGACCCACATTAATCAAGAATATTTATTAAGAAGAAGTAAATATCTTCACAGGTGGGTGTTACTTACCAACTGCCTGAGATAATCCTATCTTCTCAGGTGGTTGGTAAGTAAAACCTGCCTGAGGTAACCATCTTCTTAGGCGATCGGTACTTAAAATCCGTCTGAGAAAATGGGAGTCTATATATACCCCTCGGCAGCGTTAGGAAAATCTAACCCGGGCGAAACACTTAGACGCCGTTAGGCTGCCAAAATTTCGTTTGCCGCCAAGTGTTCTCCAACGTCGCCGCCGAGCTTCGCCCTCGTCACTTCCAGGTACGCCGAGCGAAGCCATTGCCATCGCCACCGAGCTTCAAGGTAAACCCTAAACCCTTCGACCTTCCATCTTCCTTCGCTGTGCCGCCTCCCTCACTGCCCTCACCGTCGCCTTGCATATCCTTGGTTAGGGTTCGGGAATTGGAAAATGGTAGGCATCCTTGGTTAGGGTTCGGTGGAATTCGAAAAACTGTCAAGTTCGGTGGCATCTTTGGTTAGGGTTCGGTGGGGCAAGATTTATGTGGATGGTTATATCACGATAAATTGGTAGTTGGTTCTGTGTGTCTGAAACTGTAAAATTAGTAGTTAGTAACAGCAGTATATTCCCTATTTCTGTCATCGGCCTTGCATATGCCACATAATTCTCTATTAGGGGCAAGATTTAGCTATATTTGGTTAAGTTGAGCAAATTTGGCTAATTTTGGCTAAGTTACATTAGATATAGTTATACTTGACTAATTTTTACTAAGTTATGCTATATTTGGCTACTTTTGCTTAGAGTTAGCTATGCTAGACTAAGTTTGGCTAAGTTTGCTTTTATTTCTCTATGTTAGCTTCATTTGAGCAAATGTAGCTAATCTGTGCTACCAAAGATGTCTGCACTTGTGGCTCCATCAGCTTTATTTGAGCAATTGTAGCTAATATGTGCTACCAAAGTTATACTATATTTAGCTCTGAAGCCAAACAAGTTGCTGGCCAAATCATTTGTGATGCCTGGAGCATCCTCACGTCCATATCTAGGTACCACTAGGTGTGGCGATGGAGTCTGAGCATATGTTGCCGATCTCTATGATACAAGAATGCCTTGGGTTGTCAGTGAAAAGTGAGCTTGCTAGTTGCTGCTGCTGCTATCAGTCTCTTGCTTGATCAGTTATAGGCCCGAAGCTAGGCGCCGTCTAGTAAACCTCAAGAACATGGTCGCCACTCTGAAAGAAGCTAGCCTATTTAGAATAAGAAGATAAAATTGCCATTGCTGGTGAGCAACTTTAACATGCTTGTCACCCTCGCAATGTATAGGAACCTTTTGGTCAGTCGCCTTAAACCCTAGAATGCCTTATCAAATCCTAGAATGCTTCCATCTTTTTCTTCACGCAACACTTCATATAGAGTTAATATGCCATTTATTAGATTTTTTGTCTTATTAGATCTTGCATGGAAAGCCCTAAGAAGACTGGTCCTGGTAGTAACAATAAAGAAGACAATATGGAGTTTACTGACTCCAGCAGTTCAGACTCCTATCACAGTCCATCAGATCCTTTTCCGAATATAAAAATTAAAAAGACTTTAGTGGATCTAGACCCGGAATATGATCCTGCCGACGAGGTATGGATCACGAATCTTAACTTCACCAGTTCAAGTTAATATTGGTTGTCAAGTATACGAAGTCTTATATTTTTTTCTACCTAGATTAATCGCGAAGACAATGAGGTTACATCGGCTCCTAAAACCGCAGAAGGTTCTCCAATGGATGAATCCTCAGCTTCACTCAAGCGGAAACGAGGGCAACGAGGTCCCAATAAGGGTCCATTGGACCGCATCATGTACATAACAAGAGTCGGTCCAGGTGGGCTTCCCGAAGAACCACTGGATTCAGTTACCAAGTACCGTAATGCATGCGGTTTTCTTGTTAGGGTGATTGTGCTGATCACAACCGAGAATTGGAGGAAATTACTCGAGCAGACCAATAATGAGTTGTGGGAAAGGGTAAAGAAACAATTCAAGTTCCCGAAAGGCACAGAAGAAGCAGTAAAGAAAGCAACATTGATCTCTTGCGGCAAGAAGTTTCGTGGCTGGAAGAGTGAAATGAATGCTTATGTTAAGGCCGATAAGGTGCCTAGCCCGAGGAAGATGGGAAAAATCACACAAGCTCAGTGGCAAGAGTTTATTCGTCAAAAGAGCACACTGATGCTAAAGCTCTAAGTGCAACTAGGTCAGAGCTTGCAAAAAAGAACAAATACCATCATCGCTTGGGGTCTGCCGGATATGGCCCCAAAGTCTAGAACTGGAATAAGATATTAGACGAAATTACCAGTAAGGGCAATCCTCACCCATTAGAAGGGTGCGATGAGCAAACTCAACGGTGGGTCTTTGCTCGGTCAGGTTTGACCGACGAGGGCAAACTTGAAAAGCCCGACTCTCTGAATGAAGTAGAGGATAAAATGAAAGAAGTAATTGAAAAGCAACAGAAGGGTCTCTTCAAGCCGAAGAGGGAGAATGACCAACTTACCGCTACCTTAGGAAACCCTAAACACAGCGGACGGGTTCGAGCGGTCTCTTCTCAAATGTTTTGGCTAGATGGTTTCCCTAAAGATAAAACACATATAGAAGACGTGAGAAGTTTAAGAAAACACTTGATGAAACAATTGCTCAAAAGGTCAAAGAAAATATGCAAGAAATAATGGAACAACTTAGACAATCGGGACAATTAGTGGCACCGAGTACAGTGATGGTTCCGGTGCAAAAGGAGCAATTAGTATCTCCACCTGCCTACCCTAGCAGCGTTGGTTCTGTGCCAGACTCAGGGTCAACCCATAAGTTCCCTGTCAATGATATTGCTAACAACAAATCTTGTCGTCTTCTTGTCCCGATAGGCAGAGCAGGGAACAAAACCAAACAGGTTGCCACTGCTATGGTAAAGCCTGATCGTGACTTCAACGGGAATCCACTTCCGTTGTATTATCCTGTCTTGCAAGTTCTTCAGATCATTGATAATGATTATGAAGATTATGAAATAGACCACGTCACACCTGAGGGGATCGCGACTCTAGGGCAGGCTGTCAACCGATTAATCCTTTGGCACTGACGCGATATTGTGTTGGACGATGAGCCAATTTCTAGCCCCGTCGCATCTCCAAATACTGCAACCCCATCTTCTAAGGCGAAAGTGCATGAAGATACACTCCCAGTCCAGGAAGATCCACTCCCCCTATGTCTCAACAAGGATGATAGTAACCTTTCTAGTAAAGATATCCAAGAGCAACAAGTTGGACAATAGCTTCAAGCAGTACGAGAGCAAGATGTTGCTAGTAAAGAGCAACCAGTTGAGCAACAACTTGAAGCAGTACTAGAGCCAGCTGCTGGGAGTAAAGAGCAATCAGTTGAACAACAGGTTCAACAAGCCAGTGTCCAACTTCTGACGACTACTCCTCGATCATTATTGCATATCAAAGTTAGCCCAAACGAAAATAAGAAAACTTCATCAGAAGTGTCAAAGTATTTGGAAACTATGAAGGAAAATATTATAAAATTGAGTGCATCTCGTTCTTCTCATGAGCCAAAATTAGGAAATATCGAGGAGTGGGAAGAAGACGGTGTCATGTATAATCGGCGGACGGCTTTAGTTAAACCAGGAGTTCCAATATACAAGCTTGAGGATGTTCCTCCTAAATTTAAGAATGGGAAGCCGCTCATGACATCCGTACAACTTAGCAAACAACCCGTCTCACTCAGAAGAATGCATGAGTGGTACATCCTTGCCAGCACAAAATATGATCTTAATTGCGTCACATTTCGTATTCCAAAACAAGCATTCTGGAGCACTGGAGAAGATAAACGAATCATTTTATTTGAAGAGCTGCGTCCCCTTTTGCATCGGGGCATGCTCGAAATCAACCTGATGCTCGTCTGGTGCTTGTAAGTGCTCTAATATTTCGTATTTGCTTTTCTTACTACACGCATACGCATTTCATGATATTATAACAATTCTGGACTTCTTCAATAGGATGCAATACATGGATAATGAAAAGTTGGCGCGCAAGATAGGTATCCTTGACGCTACTAGGATTGCAAAGACGCTATTCGATGTCAAGGCGGATCGAAACTTAGAACAGTTCAAGCACATGAAAAAAAAGATTTTGAAAAAGCAATCGCAAAACTTAAGAAGGATAAAAAGACAGAAGTTGCAGCTTACATAGGACATGCAATGTTTAAATTTGTCAGAGACGGCAAGGACCTCGTAAAGGCTCCGTACCACTTCGAGTAAGTTCGACACATGGCATTGAAATAGCAGTTATTGGTAATTGTTAACACGTGTGTTTGTGTGTTTGCATTGATCACTACATAATGATCTTCATCGAGCCAACGCAGGGAAAGGCAACAGTCTTGGACTCGGCTGATTTCCCACCAGATCGTTACAAAGATTTCCTTTCCATTTTGAAATTGTACGTTTATTCAATAATTTTAATTTACACACATTTAGAATGTGTTGACAAGTTTTATATGACATTTCTTGTATTACAACGCTTGACGATTTTACGCGGAACAGCTTGGCAGTGAGAGACCTTCCAATACGAATGCATTGGACATTAAAACATATTATGCTCGTCCGAAGCATCCTACTGGGAGTGTCTTATGCGGGTATTATGTATGCGAGCATCTTCGGACCACCGGCGTATATAGAGTGAATCGTGAGGATGTAAGTTATTCTTAATGTCGATACCTTATTTTCTTACTTTTGAGTTTCATTTTCATTGTAACTAGCATAGTTTAATACTTATATTCTCTGCTGTTCAATATTACCAGAAACATTATTTTCATATTTTGATTCCAACTTCAAAATTCAATTGCTCATAGTACAACTGCTCCAAAAATACCAACTAAATTCCTGTATACTCTCACTTTGATCTATACTTTGAGGTTGTTCAAACCAACACATTCTAAATCTTGTTATGTGTTATATTGCAGCACACGAAGAATCTGAACGAAGAATGGCCAGTTTGTAGAAGTATTCCTGATGGAGGAGCCGACAGGATTGCTTCTGAACTCTGTCAGTTCATTCGTCGCGAAATTTTGCACAAAACAGGGAAGTTCTTTGATGAGAATGGTGCAGCAGCTGATGTGTCAGAACTTTGCGACTATGCCAATAGAAACAGTTTATAGTGAAACTTATAAACTATGAGATGAATTGTATGTTTAACTTGTACATATGTATATTATTTTAGTGAAATTGACTTCTGTGACGATAATATTGTTGACTTTTATTCTGTGATGATATTGTTGATGTTTGTTCTGTGATTATATTGAATTGACCTGAAATTAGAAATAACAGCAGTAGTACTGCACATGTTATACCTTATCACAGGCGGTTATTAACCAACGGCTAGGCATGCCTGTGAAAAACAATTATCACACGCTGCTAGATACAGGTAAAGAACCATTTGTGATAACCTAATTATCACATGCGATAACTGTTAAGGTAGAAACCGGTTGTTGTAAAAGGTCTTCACAAGCGGCTTGATGTAGGTAAACATCCGCCTGTGATAATACCATTATCACAGGCGGTTAGTTATGCTGCAAGACCCGCCTGTGCTAAGACAATTATCACAGGCAGATATATATGTTGCACCACCCGCGTGTGATAACTTATCTTCACAGGCGGCTAGCATAAGTAATAACTGCCTGTGATAATGTTTCTTCACAAGCGGTATCACTTCTCCGCCTGTGAAATTGCGAATTATCACAGACTCTTCGTTTCAGGCGGTTTTAAAAACCGTTTGTAATAATAGGTTTGGAGCCGCCTGCGAGGCTTATTGTAGTAGTGACGACCATTTTGAGACTGAGGAGTTATGAAACGGTTATCAGTTTCACCACGTTTTTTCCCTTTCAACTGCTAGCTTCTGTTCCTTGTTTTTTTCATCTTTTATTCGGAGTTCGGACGTGAGTGTGCTTTACAGTGACAATGTGCTGGTTATATAAGGAACGTGAATTATAAGTGTATACGGATGAGATATCCATATTTGCAATTTGGTGACTGTACTGCTGCTAATTCAGATGGCTCAGCTTTCTGTATTCGTTGTTCAGTGTCTGTACTCTGCAATAACCGAGATTATGCTCGCTTAGCTGCACTGTTTTGATTGGCCAGGCAAACATGATACATAATATAATAGTTCATTTTCGAACTAACTGGTCAAAGTATTTGCACTAATAGTTCACTCAATTTAAATGCCACACCCACACTAATAGTTTACGTGTTACAAATGCTGCACACTGGACATGATCCAATAATGCATATGTACGTGTGTCGAACTATCAATTATTGATAGATCCATTCCTCACGGCTGTAGTAGCTACGATATATGCATTGCATGCATGCAGCATTTATGCTCTCGTGTAGCTGTGCTGCTCGAACACGTGAAGAGGCAGAGCCGTTGCAGCGCATGGAGACGGAGCTGCGGCGGACGCTGCAGGGGCAACCTCCTCCATGCATGCGCCGCTCACCTTACCGCCGCCGTCGCTCAATCCTTGGAGGCTTGTGGCGGTACGCCCCGGTGCGCGGCAGGAAGACCCCTGTACCTGCTCCGGTCCGCGTCGTCGTCGTCGTCGTCGGAAGGACGACGGTGCCGACGACTAGCGGGATAAATGCAGGCGGAGGAAACCATGCTGGCGGTCTGTTCAGCTGATATCCGTGTGGCGTCCTCATCGGGGGGCGGCGGCAGTCCAGCTGCTGGTACGGATCGGCCGGCAAGGCCGGAGGAGGTTGAGCACGACGCTGGGATCTTGTCGTCGTCCGAGCGTTTGTGTTTCCAAGGAGGGCAGCAAGACGGGATGCTAGCTCCTCGATGATGGTATCCATGTGACACGGATCATCCTTGGCTCTGGCGATGCCAATGTCCTCGAGGATCTCCGGTGGCAGCAACCGGTGGACGACGTCGTCGAGCTCTGTCGCGTGGCTGGGGTAGGCAGCCATTGATGACGAAATCAGAGACCGAGGAGGAAGGTGATGCTGCATCGATCGAGGGTGGTGTTGCAACGTACGGAGCTTGCTGCAGGCTGTATGTGGCGTCTAAGGGAGAAGATCGAGGTACTCTGACTGCATGGAATAGCAGAGGGGGTTGGTGAATAAATACGTGATGTTTTTTCCTCATGTTTTTGTTGTCTTGTCTATGTTTCTATTTTTGGGTTCTAAAACCCACATATGCGCTTATTTTTCGTGCTGTGCAAAATGCGTTTTGTGTGTGTGAGGTTGTGGATGGTGTGGTGAAACCTTGTCATGGCACCTGTATTTAGATACAAAATTCAGGCTGTGTCTAGTAGAAAGATGCTTTGGAGTGTGCTTGGAACGGTTATATTACTACAAAAAACTGTTTTTGGTGATGGTGGAATTTTCATACTCTGTCCATACTAAATTTCACCATCACCAATAGATGTTCATACTCTGTCATGGCTCGCCATTGTAGGCTATTAGTAATATCAACTAATAGAGCAGCACTTATATTTCAGTAATCCTATTCTACAGGTGCCTGAAATCTGAAAAGATTTCAGGCGACCTTTAGATCCCCTTTAAGATTCGTGCTGACTCTTTATCACCTCCCTCCTCAACCCTAGCGTTATTACCTGGCTCCCGATCATTCAATCGCAGGGCCATAGCCCAGCGGCGGCGCGCCGCCCGGCGATATCGTGGCCTCCCCTGTCGGCGGCGCGGCCTCCCCGCGACGGCGGCAAGGCCTCCTCCCGACGGCGGCGCCGCTCCCAACGGCGACGGCGAGGCCCCAGCGATGGCGCGGCGATCCAGGCGGCGACGCGGCAATCTCGGCGGCGGCTCGGCGCATCCCGGCAGCAGCATGACTTGCGGCGTGGGTAGGCGGCGCAGTGCGCGGTGGCCGGCACCAGTACGGTCGCCGGAGGCGTTAAAGAGGAGGTAAATCAGTCCGCATTTTGTAATTGTTAATCCCGTAATTTGTAATTGTTAATCCGTAATTTGTAAGATTATATCCATTATAAAATAATCACACAAAAAATTTGTGATTGATTAACCTATAGAAGAAAGGATTAGTAGTTAATTACATGAATTAGTAGTTAATAACAGTTATTAGATGATAATTATCCGGTGCCTGAATTTTTTCCATATTTCAGGCGCCTGACAAATAGACAATCCCCTTATATTTATATGGATCAAAGTTCGGCAAATAAAAGGATTCAACTAAGTAGTATATGAAACTGCGAGAGGATTGATTGTAGGTCAAATGTTACTAGTTAGAATCTTATTTTGGGGCAAATTGTTGTAGCAGGATCCTAGCTGGAATGCATATCTATTTTTTTAAGTCGGACAGTAGGCCCCTTCGGAGATCGGAAGCAGAGGGGATATGCGAGGCGGGGGTTCGATGTCTTCTGAGACTGGCTGCTTCCGGCATCAGAGGGGACGTGCGAGGCGGTAGTTCGAACCCCCGCCTACTGGGCGCAACCCCGACGCTCCTAGGGCCACCAGCCCGTTGGCAGTGCACATCTATTTGTTTATTTTCTTAGTTTTGTGTGGCTACTGTCTTGTGTAATATTCAGATGAGATAATATGTTTACCATGTCCAAGTGAAGGGGGCATACTAATATATCACTGATTAGAGAAGGCTTATTCCCAATAGTATATGTTGTATATGTAATTTTCAACTAATCCAAAGGGTTTATATGCCAAATATGATAACCTAATATTTGAACATCGGAGTAGTGATTGACAACAAGAAATGTGTTTCTTATCCCCATTTAGGAATTGGTGCGCAAAAAACTACACGATTCATACCTTATTTTAATTTAAAATAACCGCCACTATTTTTGTATCAGGAGTTCTTTTTTCTTATATGTTATCTAGTATACTGGCTACTGCAACCCAAATTAAAGCAATCAAGCGATAGTAGTCAATATCGTCGAAAGCAAGCATAGGTAATTAGGAGTGCACAAGTATATTAGATATGTAGGCAATTTTTAGCAATTTTTTTAGATAATGAAATCAAGGTTCCGGCGGCTACAACTTTAAAAAAGATGTACAAAGCCGTTCAATACAAACAAGAGCTCTTAGCCTCACCAGATCATACAAAATGTTCAAACAAAATGACAAACACAGTTCAAAGTAAACACAGCTAGAATCAAGTAACTCGTTATCAGGTATGGATCCAGTGTGTTTGAAAAGATTCATAGATTTACGAGGAGAGAGCGCTAATATTGATTACGCCCTTCGAATAGCTACTTTAAGTAGTTGTGGTGACCTCTACAAATCATTTAGGAGCAGTTATTATCCTCAATGAAGGAAAAATGGTAATTCGGAGTGCATCGATCTCTAGTATTAGAGGCTAGTCTATTTGTATGGCTCGATTGTTATATTGGATCGAGTATTGGGTACGCATTGTTGGAACAGGCACTGGACGAGCAGCCAATAATGTAAAGAAACTTGAAAGCGAGAGGAAGAAGAAGAGAAGTAACACACGCGGTGCTGTGCACGAACACTGCAGCGCTCAAACGCTGCCTCTTTTCTTCCGTATACTCTACGTACAAACAGACCCCAACGACTCCTTAAATAGAGAGCGGTAACCACGCACGGAAGCAACAAACTCCAGGACTTGCCGTTTGCCCACGACCCGCATGGCATGGCTGCACACGACGCGCACGCACGCGAAAACTCGAACTACCTCCAACAGATCACAACGGCCAGCGCTACCGGCTCCTCTACGCGACTCGCGCGGAGCCACAACGCACGCACGCGCTATTAGTAACAGACACCACGAAATACACACGTACACACACATACGTGCAACACACGTCCCATGCACACACACATCGGGCACGGTTTATTCCTAGCAATCACCTCCTAAACCCGACGTCACTGTGTGACCTACTCACAGCAATGTTGCTTCCTCGTCGGCGTTGGGGAGCAGCGCCTCCCCCTTCTCCTCCTTCTTTGGCTTGCGGCAGTCCCAGGCGAAGTGACCGCTCCACTTGTGGGTCAAAATACACTCCCACCTAAAATACTCGTCATGGGCCGAAAATGCATTTGGGTATGGAGTGGATCCATCATCCGACTCTCGATCCACGCCGACACGAGTGGAAACCTACCGACTCCTCTTCGGTCCGGGGCGGCAACCCACTCTTCTCCTCGTACGATTCCGCCGCCGCCGCTCCTCTCCTCGCAACCCCGCCCTGGCATCCCATTCTCCTCCCCCGACGAGTCCGCCGCGGCCTACCCTCCTGCTCTCCCGACGACTCTGCCGCCGCCGCCGCCCACTCTCTTCTCCCGACGAGTCCGTCGCCGCCGCCGTCGGGGGCTACTTCCTCTACAAGGACTACAAGCTCGCACAGGACTCCATGGCCCTCCAGGTGCGTCTCTTCCGCCTCCTCCCCCCCCCCCTCGCGCTTCTTCACCTAGATCTCAGATTTTTCGGCACGGGCATTTGACGCAACTAGGTGTGAAGATCTGCACACGCTTCTTCAGCACTGAGACAATTCGTTTTGCAAAAAGAAAAGTACTGAAACAACATCGTGGGAGTAGAGTGCATCCTGGTGCAGGTGTATGTACGTTCATACACACAACCTCTGGTAGTTGCACTGGCATCGCCGTGTTGAAGATCTCCATCGCGCATGGTTGATTTTTTTGGCCATCTGGATGAGCCTGATGTGAAGATCTGCACATCTGACTTGAATTGTGTTTCTTGATTGCTTGTTCTTAACAGTTGTTGATGGACATGTGCTGTTCTTGATTGTTTGCAGCAATAAATGACTTGTTTAATCCTCCATAATCAGTTCTTGTTTAACCCTTTGACAGATCGACGACGGCGGCGATGCTTTCCCGTTGTGATCATCCCGACCTCAACACTTCTACCAGGACGGCAGCCGGTGAGCCCCCCCTCCCCAGCTATAGTAGCACATCATTGGCCCATTAATTTTTAAGACCTCAGAGTTGTTTGCAATTTTTCTGTTGTCATCCTTAGACCATGAGTGAGCTGATACTTGGACCTGAGCTTCTTTAAAAGCATCTGTATATCTTGAGTGCTTGCAAAATTCAGTTGTTCTTTTGTCTTAAGCTGACTTAGCATTATCCAGCAGAGGATTTTGTATGGTTATACTTCAATTCCGGAAGTATCTCCACAGGTTATTAGCTGTTGCCCTAAATGCACATTATGTGTCTCTAAAAAATGTTTGTTATGTGCAGCGTGCCAACATTCTCTCTGCTTGTGCAGCTTACCGGCAAAATCCCTAGATTCAAGTAACCGGCAATCTGTTTTACTGTGTATTTACTGTTTTACCGGCAAAATCCCTGCATTCATGTAACCTAATCTATCGTTTTCTTTGATCATGCAACCAGCAATCTATTTTACTGTGTTTTTTGTTTCTACACATTACCTGTTTTCCACAATGATGACCAAACTATCCTCTAAAATAAACAATTTGATTTTATCTTCCAAGTTGTATAATGCAAGGTAACAACAGCCTAGTTTCTTAGTGTGGATTTGTCTACTTTGGATTCCAGTCCTACACTCATCTCACATGCGTTGTACTTACAAAACTAATTATTCATGCAACTATAGGTGACATCCCCGTCATCACGGCGGCGGTGCTTTCCTTCGGCAGATCGACAGCAGCGGTGCTTCCAACGACGGCGGCGACAGTTCCCCTGTCGTGATCATCCCCGACCTCAGTGCTTCTACCAGGAAGGCGGCGGGTGAGCTTGCTCCCGCCATGTGTTTTTTTTCAAGAACTAGAGTAGTGTCCTGGCATTATGAATTTTCTTACACTAAATGGTATAACAAGCAGTAGCACTACATAGTAGATTTTGGAATGGGTTCAGTACCCGCCCCTGATGCAAATTTTGCGGTAGTGTAACAAGCAGTAGCACTACACGGTTGTACTTGTAACAAGTTGTGTGTATCAGCTATTATTGCAGCTTGAATCATTATTTTTTCTTTATTTCTTCATTGTTTAGCCTCTTTGCTTTCTATACAATGCAAGTTTTCACATATATACATATATATATATAGCTGATAGATAGTAAATAATGATTACTTGGTAGCAGAATGGATTCGAGAGAGGAGCGCGTAATTAGGAGGGAAGAAGATGATGACAAACTGATGTTCTTTCTTCTACCAAGTTTACAAATGTTGGATAGTAGTAGTAGTAACCACAATATGAAGAAGAAGCAAATGCACATATCTAGTCGCACTGGAAAGCAGCTTATGAAAGAAATCCTGGATGGACATGAGAAGGACTCTCGAGTAGCATTTCGAATGGAACCAGTCATCTTCAAAAAGATTGCTTCCTATCTTAAAACTAAAAACCTCCTTCGTGATACAAGAGGTGTAAGAGTGGAGGAGCAATTAGGAATGTTCATGTTTATGCTATCGCATAATGCCAGCTATGAGGATCTACAATATGAATTCAAACATAGCAGAGAAACAATCCATCAACATATCAAATCAGTTTTTGATATAATTCCTGCTCTCACCTACCGATTCTTGAAGCCAACTCTTACAACCGAGACACATTGGAAGATCACCACTGACACTACACGTTTTTTTCCATACTTTAAGGTGAATAAATTTACACACTTTTTTCACCTATTATGAACCTATATCTTGTAAGTTATGTATCTAACGTCCACATTCATTCTTTTCAGAACTGCATTGGTGCTATTGATGGCACTCATATTCCAATCACTATAGCTGAGGACAAGCAAGCTCCATATAGGAACAGAAAGGGCACACTAAGCCAGAATGTTATGTTAGCTTGCGATTTTGATCTTAACTTCACTTTCATCTCTTGCGGTTGGGAAGGATCTGCAACTGATGCTAGGGTTTTAAGGTCTGCTATACTTGGTGGTTTTCGTGTTCCAGAAGGAAAGTACTTCCTTGTTGATGGAGGCTATGCAAACACACCATCTTTCCTTGCTCCTTATCGCGGTGTCCGATATCATTTTAAGGAGTTTGGGCGTGGTCACAGACGACCAAACAACTACAAAGAGTTGTTTAATCACCGTCATGCAATACTGAGAAATCACATAGAGAGGGCGATAGGAGTGTTGAAGAAATGTTTTTCTATTTTAAAAGTTGGAACACACCATCCTATGAAAAACCAAGTGAAGGTACCGGCGGCAGCTGCAGTCTTTCACAATCTTATCCGTATGCATCATGGAGATGATGGATGGTTGGATAACCAACCAGATAACATACCACATTCATCATTTGTTGACCTTCCCGGAGGAGACACTAGCTACAACAATGATGTGGCCTCTCTTAGTAGTCAAATTGAAAATGGAAATACTGTTAGAGATGTAATTGCTTTACATATGTGGGAGGATTACTCTCAGAATCAATGATGATGTAATTTGCACTTTTTCTGTAATAAAATGTAAATACTTATGGACATGATGTGATAATCTTGTATTTTTATCCAATCACGGTGTTTGGAAGAAACTAACCTCTATTTATTATATTATATATTTATTTTCTGCATTTAAATGCTTTATGCAGCAGAGATGTTTGGAAAAGGCTCTCCAAAAATTAACTTAATGCAAGTTGCATCTGCGCAAAGTCATTCCTCACCAAGGAGTGGTGGTAAACGAAAGAAGATGTCACCAAAAGGTATTTTTTCTAGTTTTTGAACTGCTGTATATTAGTTTTCAATCTAAGTGGTGATTTTGAACTTTTTGTGCAGTGAAAACTTGTAGGGCGAATTGGAACCCTGGGTTGGAGAAGGGACTGGTTCAGATACTCCGAGATCATGATAATGATTCTTATAGGGGCCAAAATGGGTGGTCAACGGAGACATGGAACCGTATGGTCCAAAAGTTTCATGACCAGTTTCCATATGTATCATTTTCCAAGGATCAAATTATGGAAAAGAGAAGGAACTAAAGAGGGATTTCAAGGTGCTCAAGGAGGCTCGTAAACAAAGCGGGGTTCATTGGGATGACAAGTTGTGTATGATAATGGCAGAACCTCCAATTTGGGATAACATCATTTTGGTAAAAGAAAATCTTGTATTTTAATACTTTATATCAATTTCCACCCTTCAATTCTTATGTTCTTAACTCATTTTGTATGTTGCAGTCCCATCCTAAAGCCAGCAAATTTCAGAGACAAGGTTTTCCTCTATATGATGATTTAGAGAAGTTATATGAAGGTAAATTTCCATTGTTGAAAATTTTACTTTCATATTAACCTTAACAGTGGAATGATTTTATTGTCAATGTATTTATATATCTTACTCTTTTGTGTAGGTAAAACAGCGGATGGAAAGATGGCTTTCATCTCTCTCGAGCCAAAAGATGATGATAATGTGAGGATCATTGAACCACCAATGCAACAAGTGACACACGGTATATCCTTTGGAAGTCTGGATATCCTTTCCGGCTACAATGATGGTCAAGAAGATGATGACGATGATGTGAGGATATGTGATGTTACATCGTCAAGGGATGCATCTGAGTCGTCAAGGGGTGCTACTGAAAGATGGTCGTCGAGGGGTGCTGCTGAAAGAGATGAAAACCCTGCTGAAAACTGCTCCACTACAAGGTAAAGATACCATTTGAATACTGTTATTCTTAAGTTTCAGTAAAAATACTATTTTTCTAGATATGACCTGTTGTGACTGTTTTTTTTATAGGAAAAATGGTGGACAAAAGCGCAAGCAAAATGCAAATGTTTCTGAGATGATGAAAAGGTACCTTGAATTGAAGACAAAGCAATCAGAGGAGGAGGTTGCAGAGCAAGGAAGAGCTAGAGAGAAGGCGGAGGCTGCTGATTTCTCCATCAAGAACTGCATCACTTTACTATCTACAATACAAGAATTATCAGGTGAAGAGAGGGCGGATGCATATGATGTTTTCAAGGATGCTCAAAACAGAGAGATTTTCATTATGGCTGATGCTACATCACGTATGCTACATCACGTCTAATATGGCTGAAGAAAAAAATAGTAAGTTTGTTCAATTTTGTGGGATAGCTAAGTCTGACTTGCAAAATGAAATTTTCCATAACATTTACTTGACTGTTCTCTGTTAATATCTTGGCAAGGAACTTTGTCCTAATCTGCCTTTTCTTGACTTGCCTCATGTGTCCTTCAAGAAATAATACCTCTTCATTCAACAGTTTGCACCTTTTTGAACAAGGGTGTTCCATTAATTCATCAAGTGTTTTACTTTTAATCTTGTCAAAATAATATATGTACCTGGATTTTGAATGCCAGACATTTGTAGGGAAAGGGCATTTGTCCCTTTCAATATTACTTGCGTATGATTTCTCCCTGCTGTTGTTTTGGATCTTGTCAAAAGATATTTGTATCTCCCTGCTGTTCGTTTAGGCACTTCGTACTTAATTGAGCTCCAATCAACTGCCGGCTGTTTTCTCCCTGCTGTTGTTTTCGATCTTGTCAAAAGACATTTGTCCCTTTCATATTACTTGCGTGTGATTTACTTCATATGTTGGTAAAAATTATGATCATGTAGTTCATTTTATTGCAGAGGTTGATCAACTCAGGTTGTTAGATGGCGCCAACGACCATGGTCTGTCAATTTTTCATGCTAATTGTATCATTATTGATCAACTCAGGTTCTTAGAAAGCTAGTTTATCAGTTTGCTTATTCTATGTTTCCACAACCTTTTTGTTTCAGTTTGAATTGCTTAGTGAGTTCTTCTCTGCACAAAAATCTCGGGAAGGCCTCACAAGTAGGCTTTATAGTGCTAACTATGTTCAGTTCATTTCCTTTTTGGTCTGGATTCCAGTAATCTGAATGTTACTGGAAATGATAATTGACATGTTCCATTAATCTGAATTTTACTGCAAATGCAGGTAGTGTTCATGATGTTTGATGACACTTGGTTCATACTAAGTACACCAGAAACAATTAGATTATGCGTTTGCCTTTGAGTCTCCAAAAGATGTAGTTTCTCTATATTAGTGCTATCAGTATCACACTGTTTTTGTTAAATTTTTTCAGTGTGGCCATCCATTGTTACATGCTTGAGTAGTTGTACTAATTGTTTGATGTGAAAGATGATATATTTCAGAATATTTTGTTCACCTTGGCCAAACAATATTTCAGAAAATTTTGTTCACCAGAACCAATGTTGAGCTTCATACTAGCAACCTTGAAATTTTAATGGTGTGTTACTGTTGACTTCCTTGAAATTTTTGGTGCATGATTGTTCTTGTTTATTTTACTGCAGAGGCTGACGAACTCTGTTTCTTAGATGGTGCCCATATATCAATGGTAAGTGTCATTATAATCATATATATCATTCCAATTATTCTGCTCATTTATGTTGTCTTCCTGTAGCATTCTGTGTTTGCTTGTAATGAAATTGATGTTTTTGTCTTTTGTGCAAGCTAATGATGTGGCCTATAAAATACAAATGCAGATTCTGCTCATGACAAGAGGCTCAATTAGTCAGTGTTCGTAGTTGTTAGAATTTCTCACTTGTAGCCAAAAAAATTCTTTTCCATACTGATATTATGTTTATATCAAATTAGCGTATCAAGAATATGTCATATATCCAGTAACAGCGTTTGCCCAAAAGATATAATTTTTTTAGATTAGTGCTTTCAGTATCACACAATGTTTTTGTTACTTTGTCATCAAGTGTGGCCATCTATTGATAGATGCTTGAGCAGGTGTACTGATTGTTAATACATATTGATAGATGATATCATTCAGAATACTTAAACCACCTAGTCTGAACAGTGATGCATTTAGTATTTGTTACCAAATCAGTATGAAATGTTAAAAAATATTTATTATTTTTCATTTTCAATTTTCTACGATATTCATTTTTCAAGTCCTGTAATTGTCTGACATATTTCTCTATTTTGCAAAATGAGACATACAATCTTATATAAGAAATAAATAATCAATGGGCAATAAAATACATCATAGCCGACTGTGCAACCAGCCCAACTCAAATCCACTCCGAAAACAAAATCCACATCTGAACTTGCCAAATGCTTACGGAGAGGAAGCGAGCCCAGTGCGGATCGGGTGGCCGCCAAATCCACGCGTGGACTAATTTACACGTGGATCAGCTTCCCCACTAGCCAAACGAGGCCTAAATAGAGAGCGGTAACCACGCACGGAAGCAACAAACTCCAGGACTTGCCGTTTGCCCACGACCCGCATGGCATGGCTGCACATGACGCGCACACACGCGAAAACTCGACCTACCTCCAACAGATCACAACGGCCAGCGCTACCGGCTCCTCTACGCGACTCGCGCGGAGCCACAACGCACGCACACGCTATTAGTAACAGACACCACGAAATACACACGTACACACACATACGTGCAACACACGTCCCATGCACACACACATCGGGCACGGTTTATTCCTAGCAATCACCCCCTAAACCCGACGTCACTGTGTGACCTACTCACAGCAATGTTGCTTCCTTGTCGACGTTGGCGAGCAACGCCTCCTCCTTCTCCTCCTTCTTTGGCTTGCGGCAGTCCCAGGCGAAGTGACCGCAAACGCCGCAGTTGAATCACCTTCCAATCGACGACGGCTTCGATTTCTGCCGGGCCTTCCATTCGGCCTCCGTGAGCATGAGTTGGTCGTTGTGCCGTTCGCCGCTGGCTTGTTCACGCCGCTGAGAACGCTCGTCGAAGGCCTTCAGCCTCCCCAGCGCCTCTCCGAACGACATCTTGTCAATGTCGCAGAACTGCTCGATGCCTGCCACAGCTTGGTACAAATGATCACGGACGGTGTCGAGGAGCTTCTTCATCATGGCAACATCATCGAGCGTCGAGCCCAGGCTGGTGTACCTTGCCACCATGCCGCTGATCTTGCCGCCATAGTCATCCAGCGGTTCGTTGTTGCGCATGGTCAATCAGTCAATTTCGCCCTTCAGCGTCGACAACCAAGCTGCCTTGACTCGATCCGCACCGATGAACCTTGATTTGAAGTTGTCCCACACCTCCTTTGCCGCCGGCTTCATCAAAAACTGCATAAGAATGTCCTCCGGCAAGGCTTGCAGCAGTTGCGCCCTCGCCGTCTTGTTCTTGCGCTCGTCCACTGGAGCCACCGCCTCCCACAACCCTTGGGCATCGAGGATCGTCTAGCTCGCCGGCGACAACACGGGGTACAACATGGACACCGTGCTCCCTCCCGCGTCATGAGGCACCAACACCATTGCACCATTACCAGAACGAGGCTCTGGTCTGGTACCAATTGTTGGAAACAGGCACTGGACGAGCAGCCAAGAATGCAAAGAAACTTGGAAGCGAGAGGAAGAAGAAAAGTAACAACACACACGCGATGCTGTGCACGAACACTGCAGCGCTCAAACATTGCCTCTTTTATTCCGTATACTCTACGTACAAACAGACTCCAACGACTCCTTAAATAGAGAGCGGTAACCACGCATGGAAGCAACAAACTCCAGGACTCGCCGTTTGCCCATGATCCGCACGGCATGGCTGCACACAACGCGCACACACGCGAAGACTCGGCCTGCTTCCAACAGATCACAACGGCCAGCGCTACCGGCTCCTCTACGCGACTCACACGCGGAGCCACAACGCACGCACGCACACGCTATTAATAATAGACACCACGAAACACACATGTACACACACATACGTGCAACACACGTCCCGTGCACACGCATGTCGGGTACGTCGGGTTTATTCCTAACACGCATCCTATGTTCCAAAATGTTAAAGAGGATTATGAGCTAGCGACAATCCCTCCTATTGTACTTGTACTCCCTTTGTTTTTAAGTTATTGTTATTAGGACAATAATTCCCGGTCAAAATGTACTAAAGTTGGTGTCCTAATGAGAACAATTTAAGAATACAGAGTATATTTATTTAAATATGTAAATAAAAAATATGTCCTCATGTCTTGAAATCCTTTATACCTTACATTGCTTCACCCCCAATGCGGTTTTATGGATTCATGTTCTACAGTGCTAGCTTGATATTGAACCAGATATCTCATGACATAGTATACCATCAGATGTATCCGCACGACTAAACTAGGAGGCTCAAGAGACATAAAAAAGTAAGAGGTATAAATTTACACTTGATTAGTCAGGAAACAAGTGAAGACATCGATATCGTTTCAAGTGAAGACATCGATATCATTTCTCATATAACCAACTCATGACTACTTCATAATTTGTTTTCCGAGGAATGACTGCTCCGATTCATAACTTCAGAACTGTAACCAAACCGATGACTGCATAATGTTATGGCTACGAACTTGCTACATTGTTATAAATCTGCCTCATTATTGTCCCACGCATGCATGATGCATGCCTCAGTGCAGCAGACAGCTCCTCTTGTGGCAGCTCATTGGGACGAGCACGAACATGAGCAGTGGCGCACCAGGATTTTAGTGATGGGTATGCCGAAAAAAAAATAATATCTATTGATTCATATTGATTGACGTTTCAGACAACTAAATAAACTAAAAAAAGAACTGGTAAGTGTTTGTCGAACGTCAATTATTTTGATCGGGAGGGAGTACTTGCAATATGATAGAAATATTTATCAATTTGTAAAATGTTTATCAATCCGATAAATAAAACTATAAATATTAAATTAAATAAATTACAGTATAAAGAATTCAAATGTAATATTGATATTTCTAAAATATAGGTGTAAGATAGACGTACAATGCTATTTCTTCAATTTCATTAACTGCCACTTTTTAAAAGTCATGTGAAGGTATTAGTTTTTATCATCCTTTATTCATTTTGAAGACGGCTTCTCTTCATAATTGATTATTTATAAGAAAAACAATGCTAATTAGGTATAAAAAAACTATATTAAGTACAACATAATATAAAAAACTCACACTCACGTGTGATGATAGAAAATCACTATGTTATCAGTATATAATATTAATTTTTATATTAAGTGAACAAGAATAACATAATCAATTAATACAATCACGATAAAGCTGGGCGTAGCTGGACTGATCATACCGCGGCCTCGCCGGTATAGCTGGGCTGCTGGAGCCTACTGCAAGCTCGCAAGCTCGCTGTTTCAGTACCTAGCTTTCTCCCTATTTATTAGCTGTTACCCTGTAGGTCCGCCCCTGAACGTGAGGCCTTCGCAGTGACAGAGCTGAGATTTTTTGCCAGTAGATTCATTTAAGGATATATGTGTGAATTAAATATAAGTCACCTGAACTTAATGTTGAACAATGGGAAGGCGTTGAACCATTTGAACTCGGGCCGCAAGTTTATTTATAGTGGGTGTAGTACATAGAAAGTTTGTTACATATAATCTCCTACCCCGAACTGATCTTAACAGAATGGAAAACAGAGATACATGATCAAATCATATCTATCTATTCTATTTATTCTAGCATCCCCCCTTAATCACAACTTTACTAAGTTGAGATTATGTCTAAATTCTTCAAATTTCTTGGTTGGTAGCGCCTTGGTGAATCCATCTGCAACTTGATATCTGAGTGAATAAACTTCATTCTCAACTGCTTGTTTGCAACTCGCTCTCTCACACACAAAGTGATAGTCTATCTCAATATGTTTTGTTCTGATATGAAAAACTGGATTTGCAGATAAGTATGTGGCCCCTAGATTATCGCACCATAAAGGAGGAGCTTCACTTTCTTTGATTCGTAACTCGTTGAGCAGTGATTGCACCCAAATAATCTCTAAGGTTGCATTTGCCAATGTCTTGTACTCTGCTTCTGTACTTGATCTCGAAACAGTTGGGTGTTTCTTGGCACACCATGATACAAGATTAGATCCAAAAAATATGGCAAAACCTCCTGTGGAGCGTCCGTCGTCAAAACATCCAACCCAGTCGTCATCCGAGAATGCACTCACTGTTAAAGATTGTGACTTGCTATATAGTAAACGAACATTAGTTGTGTTTTTGACGTACCGTAGAATACGCTTAGCTGTTGTCCAATGTGCCGAAGTAGGAGCATGTAGATACTGACATACTTTGTTTACCGAAAAAGCAATGTCAGGTCTTTTAAGTGTGAGATATTAAAGAGCACCTACAATGCTCCTAAACCTTGTGCCATCTTCATCACTGAGAGGTATACTTTCATGTGCTGTTAATTTCTCTGAGCTTGAGAGAGGAGTAGGTGACGGCTTGCATGTCTTCATGCCTACTCTGGTTAAGAGATCATTTGCATATCTTCCTTGCGTGAGCACGATGCCTTCTGAAGTTTTCTTCACCTCAATACCCAAAAAGAAATGCAGCTCCCCCAATCCTTTAATGTGAAGTGTACTCTCAACTCTTGCAACAACTCTGAAATAATCTTCTGACAAGATCCAGTGATAATTATATCATCTACATAAATCAACATATATATAGTAGCACCATGTTTGTTATAGATGAATAAAGAGGTGTCAGATTTAGAAAACCTGAACCCGAATTCTTGAAGCTTTGAGCTGAGCCGAGAATACCATGCCTGGGGGGGGGGGCATGTTTAAGACCATATAACGCCTTGTCAAGTTTACAGATGTATGATTGCATGTTTTTGTCCTCAAAACCACGTGGTTGTCTCATGTATACTTCATCTTCCAGAACACCATAAAGAAACACGTTCTGTACATCTATCTATTTCAGTTCCCATCCTCTTGGCACTGCAATTGAGAGGACAAGTCGAATTGTTGCTGATTTTACCACAGGACTAAATGTGCCCTCGTAATCAATATCATAATGTTGTTTAAATCCTTTGGCTACAAGACGAGCCTTGTATCTGACAACAGATCCATCAGCCTTCTTCTTGACTTTATACACCCATTTGCAATCTATGATGTTTTTCCCTTTGCTTGATGGAACAAGGTGCCAAGTTCTATTCTTCATCAGTGCACTGTATTCCTCCTCATTGCCTTCTTCCAATGCTTTGTTTGAAGAGTTTTTTGAAGAGTTTCTTTTGTACTTTTAGGCTCACCTGTCGTGGTTAAAAGGCCATAACGAATCATACCAGGAAAAGGTTTTTTGGATTGCTTATACCTCTTTGGAGCCTGGTTAGCGGGCATGATGGGATATGCTGATCCGCAGAGGATCCCGTCATAGAAGAGGAGGCTGGGTGTCTCCCTGTGATTGCATGCGCAGATCTGCATTCAATGGCTGTCAGCCTGGTGTAGAGGAAAGTGAGGGCGCCGCCACTTCTGATTGGCCAACAGGATCTGCGCCTGCCTCCAACACACGACCCGAGATCGCGTGCGATGCGCTTTGATGTGCATCAGCAACATCTGCTGCCTGATTTGTGACATCACCTGCCTAATTCATGGGATCACACACCTGATGCAACACATTTTGTCTTGGCACTGAATCTCGCGCCTGATTCTGACAGGGCGCAGATCTCTAGGCAGATCGATCCTCATGGGATTGCGCGCCTCTGCCCCCAGCGCTGGATAGGTGAATTACCTTCGGTTCCTGTGCTACTGTTATTCCATGTGGAGATTTCATCATCCCATGCACCGTTTTGATCCGGATTTGCTTCCAAATTTTCTAAAAAATCATGCTCAACCCACTACAACAATCGCGAGAATAGACGACGGCCAGGAACCGTCGTCTATAAGGCCTTCACCATCGTCTATAACTTATAGACGATGGTATAAGCTTATAGACGACGGTAACCGGCCGTCTACGATTATTTGTCGTTTATAACCTTATAGACGACGGTTACCGTCGTCAATTAACTAATTGACGACGGCCAACTTTAGCTGTCGTCAATAAGTTAGCTCCACCACGTGGCAGGATAGAAACCTTATAGACGACGGTAACCGTCGTCTATAAGTGTTCCTTATAAACGACGGTGGTTGAGGTGCCGTCGTCTATATTGGACCCAAAAGACGACGGTTTCTCTTGGGCCGTCGTCTATAAGTGTTCCTTATAAACGACGGCCAAAGATATACCGTCGTCTATTATTTTTGTTTAAAAAAAACAGAAATTAGGTATTATACAGGTTTCACAAACACACAGAACCACATAACCACAGATATTATACAGAAACACTACCACACTTCGAAACACCACATAAACACTAGAAATTTGCCATGTTCGAAATAGAAGACTGCTATGGTTTTTTTTGCCAACCTCCCGCTGCCTTGCCTTGCCCCTGCTTCAAAGCAACAACACAAAGTTAATAATCAGCAACAATCTGACATTTTGCACATCAGGTCTAGTTAAATTGATGGCTGCATTTAGTATAGCCCTCTAATTTTGCTAGTGCACAACTTGTTATATGTTTTTGGCCAAAGAACAAGTGAAGTTAACTTGAAGCCAATAGAAGCAGTGAAGGCTGCACAAAATCAGAGGACATTTAACAGTTTTAGGCTTAGGCTATTATTTGTCATCTATGCTAACCAGATTAAGTTAATTGTAGCCTGCAGAAAAATTTCCCAATGTCTTTTCACCTGATTCAGTATTTGCAAGGTATGTTTTCATGCAAAAAGCTGCATATTATCAAGTAGTTGATTTGCAGAGTACTCACATTTTTATGTAAAATTTGACAGGTTCCCATACTTCTTACCATGCTTATGCATTTCATTCTTCGCTGCTGCTGTTCTCTTTAGCTGCATATGGATGCCGGTATGTGAGACTGCTTTGCATTATTTCAGTTGTGATACCATCCTCGTTGGCTTAATTTTTATTCTTTCCTGACCCGATGTAAAGCATCTAAACTGTATTTTAGGAGACTCTGCACAAACATAAAGTCAGTGAAACTAACAATCAGAGCATTGAAGCTTTGGAGGCTCCTCTGCTTGATCCTAAAGAAAAGGTTGAAGGAAGTAATAATTTGGGGAGCAAGAAGAGCTTATTCAAGAATTGGCCATTGATGTCATCAATAATTCTCTACTGCGTCTTCTACAAATGTTAAGTACAACATTCAGAACTTACCTGGAAGGCAGCTTGCCACTGTAGCATGTACGAGTTTTGATACTCGTCCCTAGCCCTGAGCGCCGCTGCCTGCATCTCGTCCCTAGTCCGAAGCGCTTCTTGTGTCCTCTGGAGCTCCTCCCGAAGACTCTAGAGCTCCAAATCTCGTCCCGTACGGCTGCTGCTGGACCCATCCTGCTGCGATGAAGAGGCTCTCGAGGAAGCCCACGCCTGCCTCGAGTCGACCACTCCATCGAAGATGGCCAACCTGCACAGCGAAGTAAGATGATTAAATTTTTGTAACTCAAAGTTTGTGACAGTAAAATAAAATTAACAAAACTCACCGTTCGTGAGGTTTCCCGCCACCGATTGCATACGCGGCTTCGGGGACAATTGGCGCGCTCTGCCAATTGAACTCTTCGCCTCGAAGCCTCCGCGCCTCCTGCCCGTACTTTGCCTGGAAACACAGTAAAATAACATTATTGAAACTATTAAAGAAAATTCAATTAAGTTAACAAAATAACTCACCAACATCTGAGTCGCCGTCTGAGAAGACAGCTGCTCAGGCTGCGACGGGTCACTTTCCAAGTGACCCCTCTTCCACACCTTAATAGGTGACGGCTCCTGACCCCTCTCGTGCTCCTATCGATACATGTTAGCACAATGAAAGATTATAAAATTACTTAAATAGAATTCAAGTCACACTTACCATCCGTTTAGCAAGACATATGTAGCCGTCCCCACCCATACGGTATTTTCCGTCTGTCCCTCTACTCTCTCGACGGGTTTTAGACACGCCCTGGAAGTTTTGGCTCCCCCAACGAGCACACAAGGCACGGTACGCGCCCGGACGGCTGTCAAGCCACGGTACACCGACCTGCACACATTTTTATTATTAAATGAAAGCATTGATCACAATCATATAATGAAGTAAAGTACAATAAACACTTTACCTCTGCGTATTGCACCTCCGTCAAGTACTTGTCGGCCCCTTCCTTGTACTTCCCTGACTGACCCTCCTCCGGATGCAACTTGAAATACGCATTCGTAGATTGAATGCGAGCCGTCGATAGTGACTGAGTCACGAGCTTCCTGGCGCAGTTATGGAAGACGAGACGAGCTTGATCCGTCTGCTCGGCCTCGTTCTCCAAACGGTACATTGACTTCCTCACCATCATCGTTCACTTCTGTGTCGTCTCGACGCATACATTACGACTACAACTGTCTATACGGCACAGACGTATTTATTCCGTGTCGTGTTGTGTCGGGTCGGGCCGGGCCAGCCCAAAACCCTTATATTTACATATTAATAAACAAACCAACTAATAAACAATTACACATTCAGTACAACTGAAAAGAGCAGAACTATTATGCCTAATGACATCAAAAACAAAACCACAGGACAATAGTTAAAAGTAAGTGGTGCTTAGTCACTAAGAATAGCAAATTATTTTTAGGATTATGATCCGAATGATTTTTGGTTTACAATATCATGCAGGCTTAGCAATTTCAAAATTAACTACTTCCATGATTAACTAAGACCATGTTAACTAAGACCATGCTTAACTAAGTTCAAGGTTCGAGCAATCTGTTACTACCCGTAAGAATGCTACTATAAACACCAACAAGCGCAAGGAAGACAATGTTTTTTATATTGATGAAGTGTTGAGAGTGATGATATCTGACCCTAGCAGAATGAGGTCCAATGGGACAAGCTCCAGTATTCTAGAGCCAATGAAGTTGATGCATGCAGTATTCTAGAGCTAATGAATTACTCACTCATCCCGTATTCTATCTGATATTTTTTCTCAGCTAGTTTAGATTTATGATTTTGAAACTTACATAATAATCTTTGTTGGTTATATCATGGCTCATGACAAGCGACATGTTAAACCAAATCATTCCCCATAGAACCTACTTGCAAACATACTCTTAGGTTAGTTCTAATCTATCAAAACATGGAGTTAAAAGTGGACTAATTCTTATCCCACATTACAGAGAAGATAACATTACAGTTAAAAGTAGACTAATTCTTAGCTAACAACAATTAGTCAAGGGACTACAACATTACAGAGAAGATAAAAGAGCCTAAAATAGCCTAACATAGGGGGGAGAGGTCGGCGAGGAGGTGGCGGGGGGGGGGGGGGGTCCCACGGTGGAGGGCGGTGGGGACGGGGTTGCCGATAGGGGGCGATGGGGAGGAGTCGGGGCTGTCGATAGGGCGGACGGGGACGGGGAGGGGGCGGCGGCGCACGGTGGGGAGGAGGCGACTGCGAGGTGGCAGCGCATGGTGGGAAGAGGCGGCGCGCGCGGGGGGGGGGGGGGGGGGGGAAGGCGGCTCGTGGTGGGAAGAGGCGGCGCGCGGTGGGGAGAAGGCGGATGCGGGAGGGGCGACGTACCTCGGCAGTGGCTCGGCGAGAGTACCAGTGGCGGCGGCGGCCTCGAGCGCGAACGATGGAGAAGCCAAATGAGGACTTAGTCGCACGGGTGGGGGAAATAGTCCCTAATAGACGACGGTAAAAGGACACCGTCGTATGTTACACCTTATAGACGGCAGCATGTGGTCACCGTCGTCTATAATGACTTAAAGCGGGCCCTATTCAGCACATTATTGACGACGGACAGTAATAGACGACGGCCCACCGTCGTATTTAAGTTATTGACGACGGTTCTAGGTCAACCGTCGTCAATTACGGGCTTATTGACGATGGCTAGAAAGTACCGTCGTCTATTAATTTAAAGACGACGGGACCGTTGTCTATTAACCTGGCCGTCGTCTATTGTCGCGATTCCTGTAGTGACCAGAGGATTAGTAGACACAATAATAGATGGGTTAGTCACTTGATCACCATTTGATTCGCCCCCTTGAACAAAGAGTGTAGACCTAATGTTATCTAGTAAAACCAGGATTTCTTTTTGTAGAAGTGTGCTGACATTTGGATGGAGATCTTTGAATGGAAACACAATCTCATCAAAGACCACATCTCTAGGGATATATACACGACCGGTTTTAATATCTAAACACTTCACCCCTTTATGCCGAGAGCTATAGCCATAGAATGCACACTTTGTGGATCTGTATGCTAGCTTATGCAGGTTGTAGGGCCTGAGATTCGGCCAACACACACAACCAAAGAGGCGAAGCTCAGAATAGGAAGGTTTTAATCCAAGGAGACGCTCAAAAAGGGTACAATATCCAAAGATTTTGTTGGGTGTGATGTTTATGAGATGTGTGGTGGTGAGAAAGGCTTCATCCCAAAATTTCATGGGCATACCTGCATTTGCATAGAGTGTTAGGCTAGTTTCAACGATATGACGATGCTTACGCTCCGTGGACCCATTTTGCTGATGTGCTTGTGGACATGGCACACGATGAGCAATGCCGCATTGTTGTAAGAGATTATTTAGCTTCTCATACTCTCCTCCCCAATCGGATTGTAAAGCAAGAATTTTCTTATCAAACTTCCTCTCCACATGAGCCTGAAAATTTGAAAGACATGAAGTACATCGGATTTTTTCTTTATGAGATAAATCCAAGTATACTTGCTAAAGTCATCGATGAAACTTACATAATATTCGAAACGACCGACTGATTTTGGAGCTTTTCCCCAAATACTAGAGAATACTAACTCAAATGGAGACTTAGACACACTAGTGAAAATATAATAAGGAAGTCAACTTCTTTTTCCAAGCTGACACGCGTCACATATGGACTCTGTCGGTACCCAACATACCGAGTACCCTCGCGCACATGCTAAAAGCACCTAAGTGCCCTGCCTCCCAGCTAAGGCAAGCTCCAATGGCGCCACGTGACCAGAAGGCTCGGACCCCACCCTACCCCAGGTACGAGATCCAACGCTTCCACATGTACCTCAAGACGGGGTTCAGCTCCTCCGAAGAGACGGGACCCCAAGCAGCCAACCAGCAGGATGGGACCCCGCTCCTCCATAGGAGTGGCCTCTGATGCTGCTACATGGTTCGTTAGCCATGCACAACATGCAAGATGTCTCCGAGCTCTTATCCATCGCTGATTGGTGCGCCAGGGTGGCAGAAGGTTGTGACTTGCACACACAGCCCACCTCCCGGGCAGGAAAAGCCGACCAGACCGGCGAAGGTGTCGCTACCCTGGGTAGCAGCAAAAATAAGAACAAGAACCGGGGCGGTGGCCAGAACAAGATGATGCAGGGGGCACCCATCACGGCAGCAACTGTTACTTGTGGCGCTAGACCCCCACGTCCTCTTTGGGGGGTATGGGGATCCCACGTCATGGAACACAATCAAGACCTTGTGCCGAGCGATGGCCTCGATGGCTCTTACCCCCACTCCGGCGCTACACCACAAGTGGAAGGAGACGTTGATCAGCTTCGACGCCTCCGACTGGCCCAAGAACATGGTAGGAGCCAGGATCCTGCCTCTCCTAGTCACCCCCACCATCACCAACGTCAAGCTCCACCATGTCTTGATAGATGGCGGGGTTGGCCTAGACCTCATCAACCATGCGGCCTTCGACCAGCTGGATATCTCGATGTCCAAGCTCACCCCCTTGAGCCCATTCTCAGGGGTGGGACCAGGGAACATCGTCCCGTATGGCAACATCCACCTCCGGGTGACCTTCAGGACACCCAAAAACTTCAGGATGGAGAGCATCTTGTTCAACGTCGTGGTGGTGAGCCTCCTCTTCAACGCCATCATCAGCAGGCCTGCCCTGTACCGACTTATTGTCGTAGCCCACTACGACTACCTCGTCTTGAAGATGCCGACCCCCTCCGGCGTCCTCAAGATCCGCGAAGACCGCACCGTTGCGGTGTTAGCCTTGGAGAAGCTCCAAGCACTCGCGGCAGACCCAATACCTGCCCCGGGCAGTGCTGGACCAAGTCAGCCTCCGTCAAGCTCGTGTTAGCATGACTCACCTGGTGCACCCCATCTGCAATCTTCCGACAGCATCAACGCTCCCGTCAAAGCTGTCAAGATTAGTTCCGGCTCTGCCCAGACCACTCGCAACACGGGGGGCCAAGGTAGAAAGTAGGGACACCTGCTCATCGCCCCATTGGTAGTTAACAATGACAAGTTGCCCGACAATTGTCACAGTTACCCTCGGATCTTTGAGCACCCTTATAAGTATCATAGCTTAGTAGTAAGACAATGTGAAGGTTTCATAGAGTTTGGGAGCAGCACTTAGGACAACCAAGCTCTGAAAGGGTTAGGTCTAGACTATGCAGTCAGCTTAGCCTTGTCCCGAACCCTAAGCCTGTGCACCTTGCCTCCCTCGTCATCTAGAAGAAAGTTGTTGCCTTCTTTTATAAAAGCCTATTTCCTCCTATGAATGCCAATATAAAAGAATCATTGTCTTACTCCATGTTTCCCTAAAAATGTCCATTTAACTACTCATTAATTTTATGATAAACCATGCTAGGCTCGGTTTTTGTATATTGCCTTCATATACATGGTTATATGCTTTGTATCTCACCATTAGTGGAGTTGTGCAATCCTACTGCAGGCGAGCCTTCCTGAGGTACCTACAATGTGTGAGAGGTTCTCTTGGGTGCCCCTTTCCTTGGAGTCCTCTGACGTCGGACGACCTCCCAACAAAAGTCTAAGCCAAGCCGGAGGTCCAGGGGGTGTAAACTTCTTAGCCTGGTCCAGTACCCTAAGCATGCACACCCAACCTCACAGTGCTAAGGCCGAGTACTGGGGACCAAAAAGCTCGCACCCTAAGGACAGCGGGAGCCGGACCCTGAAGCACTAACGCATTGAATTACCCAAGCCCAGTGTGCCAGCTCAAGACAGTAAGACATGACAAATCTAAAGAGAAAAAAAGAGGTAAACCGGCAAGCAAAGTAGTCTCTCCTTTATCATGTATGCAGGACAACCAGCTCCGGCACCTCCCAGGGGCTCGCCGTCGATGTCCCAGCACGTCGATGATAGTAACAAGCGCTGATTCGTGAGTATACTCTCTAGCTTTGCTTTTGTTGCTAATAGGTTTCTCTTGTGATAACCTGTATACCAGGGGTCTACTGTCGAAGTTGCTACACAACGGTGGTGGACAACACTGGAGCAGCTAGCTCCAACACCTCCCAGGGGCCCACCGTCGATGTCCCAGTACGTCGATGGCAGTAACAAGCGCTGATTCGTGAGTACACTCTCCCGCCCCACTCTTGTTGCTAATAGGGTTCTCTTGTGGTAACCCGTATACCAGGAGCCTGCCATTGAAGTTGCTACACATCGGTGGTGGACGACACTAGAGTAGCCAGCTCCGGCACCTCCCAGGGGGCCCGCCGTCGATGTCCCAGCACATCCATGATAGTAACAAGCGCTGATTCGTGAGCACACTCTCCAGCCCCGCTCCTGTTGCTAATAGAGTGAAAGTCGCCTAGAGGGGGGTGAATAGGCAATGAGACCTGAAATGACTTAATCAAACGAGATTAAACTCCTAAGGCTGGACTTGTCTGGACAAGGTCAGACTAGTCTGCTCAACACAGGGTGAAAACCTAAAAACTTGGTTTCTACAAGTTATTTGCGGAATTTAAGTTCACCCAAGATGTAAGCAATGTGTGGTAATCTAGTACAACTTAGAGTGTGAAGTTAAGGCCCCCTTTGGCAGAGCTTCACGATGCTGATTCTCAAGCAAAATCAGTGGAGCTGTGCAAAACACTATATTTCAGGAGAAGTGATTCTTAACTGATCCTGAGAAGTGATTCTCTGAAATGAACTAAGAGGTCTGGGAGCTGAAAAAAGTAGCTTCTCCTGATTCTGCGAAGTGATTCTCAATCCTGATTCTAAGAGTTCATTCTAGAAGATCATTGAGAATCACTTTTTAGCCACAGAATCACTTCATTAGAGAATCAGAAGTGAATTCGAATAATCAGAAGCTGGGAGCTGTACCAAAGGGGGCCTAAAGCACTTAGGTCACAAGATTTCAACAAAGATCAAAATGAAGAGCAATATGAACAATAAGAACCCTAATAGCAATTCTAGTGATTACGAAATCTAAAGTGAAAAGTGAGACAAGATTTATCCCATGGTTCAGCTCCATGAAGAAGCCTACATCCACGTTGAGAAGTCCACACAAGGACCGGGTCTCACTTGACCCTTCTCTCACTAAGCCACCACAATGGCCGGCTTGGTTTCCACTATATCGATGGGTAATCACCAAGTTTGATTGGGGCTGCTCACAAGTTGAGTCTCCCACAAATCAATACAATGAGGAACACACGAAGCTCAACACACACAAGCCACAAAACACAACACAATGTGCAAAGAGATCAAACCGAGAGCCAAAGCGCGATGATCTTCCTTCACTCTCCTTCCCAAACACTAATCTCTTCAAGATTTGGTCTTAGAGGGCTAGTAGGACGAGTAGAAGGCTTTGGATGGCTCTAGGTCACCTGTGGCGGTGCTAGGGTTCAAGACTTGTTCAAATGAGGTCTGGGGTCCCCTTTTTATTGGGGCCCCGAGCCCCTTCTGTTGAACTCAGCAGAAGGGCAGACTAGTCCAGCCACTGGCCCTGGACTAGTCCGGCCCAATGAGACCACTGACCTCTGGTCAGGTCCCGACAACTGCCGCAGTGTGCGACGGTCGTCACGCTACCCGCCAAATATCCAAATTCAAACCGTCACTAGGCAACGAACTAGTCCGGTCCAAAACGGACTAGTCCGAAGTAGGACAAAAAGGTTTAGTATGTCCCAAAATGGACTCATCTGGGTAGGCACGGACTAGTCCGACCATAGGGGGTGGACTAGTCCGGCCCTCTAGGGTTCTCTCGGTTTATCTCACGAAGTCTCAAACAGACTAGTCCGTACCCAAACGGACAAGTCCGAACCTTTCCAAAGAGCTTTGGTCCGTCCAAAAATGGACAAGTCCGGTCTTCTGGGACTTTGCTCCAAATTCACTGAGAATCACTCTAGAGGCATTTGGTGCGTCTCAAAACGGACTGGTCTGCCCGACCGGAATAGTCCGACCTTGAGGCCCGGACTAGTCCGGCCTCCTAGGGTCTTTTCTCATTTTGGCTTCTCACTTAGGTGTTACTCTCAACCACCACTTTGAGCCCTCTATAATGATCTCAATGCACATGATACATCCACCCTCTCACATGACACGACTCATATAAGCTCAACACCATAGAAACTCTAATTTCTACGCTTGAGCTTTTGACGCCCATTTTATCCTTTTTTTTAGGGATTTCATCTCATTTCATCCATTATTCCTGTGCTTAAGATCAACTCAACTCATTAGTCTCTTAATTGTCGTCATCAATCATCCAAAACCCACGGTGATGCCTAGATGCACTTTCGATCTCCCCCTTTTTGATTTATGAGAACACATTAAGACTTCAACAAAAAGATAATAATTTGTTTTTCGTAACATGTATTTGTATGAGTGACTCTCCCTCAATGTATGCATCATGAGTAAGAGTAATTGAGAGAGTTCTCATACATATATATGTTATGGTGGGGTCCCAAGTGATGTGCTCATAAATTGTGATAAGGCAACGAATGTGCAAGATAAACATGTAATTGAGACAATACATCACAACTTAGACATAATACAATCACAATTTAAGTCTTACAACAACTTGAAATGAAAGTTTTAAAACATAAGTCCAATAGTGGATCAATTTCTCCCTCATACAACTATTGTCTAAGTAGAACTTTCAAAATCTCCCTCCTCTCTAAGTACCCCATCCATAAATCTCTCCCCCTTTGGCATCAAGAAACCAAAAAGGAAAATAAGGAAGGAAGAGTCCTTAGGTCTACTCTTCATCTTCATCAGCGGTGTCGTCGTCGTCTCCACCTTGGTGCTCGCTATCGCTCTCCGTGGCCTCCGGATCAATATGAGCATCATCTTCGGACGGGGCCGCTGTAGAAGTACCATATTCACCAAATTGAGCGAGCTCCTCGGTGGTGAACTCCGGGAATGGAGTGATCTTCCCATCACTCTCCTCGGCGGGAGACATGGGGATGTCCAACTTGTCGCACACCACCTTGAGATACTTCTCTTGGCGACGCTCCATGTAACGTTGCCGAACTTCCACCTTCCGGCAAGAGGAGAATGGCTTTGAAGCACTTGAGAAATCCACTCTCGCATTGTGATGAAGACGGAGGTGGAGGAGGAAATGGCACAAAGTGAGAAGAAGAAGCGGGAGGATCCGCATTCTTCCTCTTGGGGGCAGCAGGCTCCGGAGGAGGGAGTTGAGGTCGAAGCCTTCGATGAGTGATATCCTTATTGAAGGTGAGTCCGGAGACCTTCTCGATCATGTACACGATGTACGGAGCATAGCCACATGATCGATTTGGATTATGGGAGATGTTAAAGATGTCACCGAAGATATAGTCCACAACATTGAAGCGGACATCTCCATCAATAAGCACCATAAAGTGCCTCAGGTTTTCTTGAATAATCCCCTCATCTCTATCCTTGGGGGCAATGGTCTTCCGGAGCACCCTGTTAAGGACACTGTAGAAGAGCTTGATGTTCCTGATGTGCCCGACCTCAAAGGGTACATGGATAGGATACATGTACTCTAGGGTGTCGCGATCAACAGGCCTTAAGTTGGAGATAATGATCTCATTGTCCAGTTGATCCTCGAAGTCAAAGAATTAAGCAAACTCCCAGTAGGTGGTGGAGTATTGCTCTCCGTGGGTCATCCAGGCGATCCTCCTGTCCCCATCGGTGTGGAAAGAGACAGTGGAGTAGAATTGGACAATCGCCTCCACATTCCGGTCATACTGAAAAGCCATGAATTTCTTTAGACCATGGTGCTATACTGCCTCAATCACAACATTGAAGGCCACATGATCCTTCTGGGCCATGTAGTCCCAGTCGATCCTTTGAGCATCGGTGACTGGGGTTTGCTTGGACATGTAGACAGTCCGGTAATAATTACAGTGGAAGTCACACCAGAAGCGGGGATCCACTGTGCTCCTCTCCCTTTGATAGACGTTGATCTTCCTTAGCTTTCTCTCCTTCTCATCCCCTTTGCCTTTGAAGATGTTGGCATCGAAGGCAGCTGCACGGTTTGGGTTCCGTGCAGGAGATGACATCCTCAAGGGGCCTATGGGCTGAGAGGCTCTTTTCTTAGCCTTGCTTGTAGGCTTCTTGGCAACAATGACCCTCTTCTTGTGGGTAGCATCGGCTGGGGCCTTTCCCTTATCCTTGGAGGTCCTCGCCTCCTAGGCTCTAGTGTGCTCCCCCAACGTCACAAGCCTCTTCTTCTTTGGGGCTGCCTCAGCTGTAGCAGAGTTGTGAGCTTCTCGCCGTGTCTTCTTTGCTATCCTTGATTCAAATAAGGCGGCAGCCACCTCTTGCTTCTCACTTTCCGACGTAAAAGAGCTTGCCTTCCCGCCTCAGCTTTGGAGTCAGGGAGGGGAACATAGTGGGAATCTGACATAGTTGCTGATGAGAGATGAAAAGGAGTGTGTATGAGTCCAAGGAAGATAAGGGGTAGTGGTAGAATTCACAAAATCATTAGGTTAGGGTTTTCATTGTGTAACCCGGACTTATCCGTACCAAGTCGGACTTGTCCGCCCTACGGCTGGACTAGTCCGGTTCACACAGCAAGAACCCTAATCTACAGAAATTTTGCAAAATCTATGGATCCTACCACCAAAATTGAGGTACATGATCACAATGATGTGGACAACAACATTTGTGAAGAAGTTTCTATCAATAGACCTAAAAGAATTGAATTTCAAAGGTTTTGGGTTAGGTCAAGAATACCTCTTCAAATCTTCAAATCGATGAAATATGGATGAAGAATCAGCCTCCGATGCTTGGGGAATAGTTCCCTAGCACCTTAGGGCTTCAATCCACGGATTGGAGTTAATATTTGGTTGTTCAAAATGAAAATCGCCGTTTGGGGGCGGTTTTCGTGCGTTTTGGAGAGAGAGAGAGAGAGGGTTTGAGTGGAAGTGGAAAGGTCGAGGGCTCCCTGGGAGGTTAAGTCCCTGAGGGCCGGACTAGTCCGATCCAGGACCCGGACTTGTCCTGCAAGCGGACTGGGTCCAGACTACTCTGAACCACCGGACTAGTCCGGTCAAGGGCCGGACTAGTCCGGTCCTAAGGCTGAAAACTCCTATATATTGAGTTTTACTGGAGATTTGATCCTTTTGGACTAGATTTCACAAAATATCTTTGTAAACATGGTCAGTAGGCAGTCAACAATCAAACTATGACCATAGTTCACAAATATTTAATAATTTCAAAATAATTTGTAGAAAAAATTGAGGATGATGAGTTTTTCACAAGCATGTGTGAGTCTTGAATATGACAATCAGATGTGCAAGACTCAAGCCACATTTTGAGAATCTATGATATTTAGCTCACTCTTAAGTTCACAAAATCTTTTCTCATCTAAGGGTTTGGTAAATATATCGGCCAATTGTTTTTCGGTTCTCACATGTGAAATTGCAATGTCTCCTTTGATGGAGTGATCTCTCAAGAAATGGTGTCGAATATCGATGTGTTTGGTCCTTGAGTGTTCAACTGGATTGCAGACTATTTTGATGGCACTCTCATTGTCACATAGGAGGGGAATATGGTGCAAGTTTATGCCATAGTCCCTAAGAGTTTGTCGCATTCAAAGAAGTTGTGCACAACAACTTTCGGCAGTGACATACTCTGCTTCGGCTGTGGAAAGAGCAATGGAGTTTTGTTTCTTGGAGGACCAAGACACTAGATATCTATCAAGGAATTGGCAAGTTCCCTAAGTACTCTTCCTATCAACTTTGCACCCCGCATAGTCCGCATCAGAATATCCAATGACGTTAAACTTAGAGCCTTTGGGGTACCAAAGTCCTAGGCTTGGTGTGTGAACTAAATATCTAAAAATTCTTTTAACGGTGGTCAAATGACACACCTTAGGGGAAGCTTGAAATATAGCACACATACACACACTAAGTATGATATCGGGCCTAGATGCACAAAAGTAAAGTAATGAACCTTTCATGGAATGATATACCTTTTGGTCCACACTTGGACCATCTTCATTAAGATCGAGATGCCCATTGGTTGCGATTGGAGTCTTGATGGGTTTGGCCTTGTCCATGTCAAACTTTTTGAGGATGACTTGTGTGTACTTCATTTTAACTTATGAACGTGCCTTCCTTGAGTTTCTTGACTTGAAATCCTAGAAATAACTTCAACTCCTCCATCATGGACATCTCAAAACGTTCCGTCATTATCTTTGAAAACTCATCACAGAAAGCTTTGTTAGTAGAACCAAATATAATGTCATCGACATATATTTGGCAAACAAACAAGTCATCATTAAAGTGCTTAGTAAACAAAGTGTAATCCGCCTTCCCAATTTTGAAACCATTTTGAGTTAGGAAATCTCTATGGCACTCATACCAAGATCTAGGAGCTTGTTTGAGTCCATAGAGAGCCTTACGCAATTTGTACACATGGTTTGGGGATTCTTCATCTTCAAAACCGGGGGGTTGCTCCACATACACCTCTTCCTTGATTGGACCATTGAGGAATGCACTCTTGACGTCCATTTGGTATAGCTTAAAATCATTGTGAGTAGCAAAGGCAAGTAGTATACGAATCAATTCAAGCCTAGCTACAGGAGCAAAGGTTTCTTCGAAATCCAAACCTTCGACTTGTGAATACCCTTTGGCCACAAGTCATGCCTTGTTCCTTGTAACCACCCTGTGCTCATCTTGTTTGTTGCAGAACACCCACTTGGTGCCTACAACATTCGCATTAGGCCACTTCACAAGGTCCCATACTTGATTTCTTTCAAAGTTGTTGAACTCTTCTTGCATGGCCATCACCCAATCCAGATCTCGTAGTGCTTCTTAAACCTTGTGGGGCTCCAAGGAAGAAACAAAAGAGTAATGTTCACAAAAGTTTGCAACACGAGATCGAGTAGTTACCCCCTTGGAGATGTCTCCAAGTACGTTGTCAACGGGATGGTCCCGTTGAACACTTTGGTGCACTCTTGGGTGTGGAGATTGAGGTCTTGCATCCTTATCTTCGTCTTCCTCATTTTCATTGTCTCCCTCTTGATTGATGCCTCCATTTTCATTTTCTTGGAGTGCATCTTGGGGAACTTGATCTTGATTATTTGAGGAAGATCTTGCTTGATGTGTAGGATGGTCACTTGTGTGTTGTGGTTGTTCTTGTGGTCGAATATCTCCGAGTGCCATTGTAAGGATCGAATGCCCAAGAGGGGGGGGGGGTGAATTGGGCTTCTTTTCAAAAACTAAAGCAATTAAAACTTAACTACTAAAATCCCAATTCCCTATCCAACCAACCTATGCATTCAAGTGAATAATAATTTTGCGATATACAAAATGCATAAGTGTAGCGGGAAAGGAAGAGTGTGCAAACTTCCGAGGAGACACGAAGACACGGTGATTTATCTCCTGGTTCGGCAAGATCATCAAGACCTTCCTACATCCACGTTGTGGCACCCACCAAAGGGTATAGCCACTCCCAAGTCACCGAGACCAGGGATCTTCACTAAAAGTCTCCGTTCGCCATCTCCGGCAAGGTGGAGCTCAACCTTGTACAAGTTTGATCCTCCGGGCTTCCACAACTGACTTGTCAAGCTCTGGAAGGCTCTCTCCAATCACCGACTATTACACGATGAATGCAATCACCAAGAGACACTACCTTATAGCTCTCACTAGACTAGAGACTCCAATCACCAAGAATGGAAGCACACAAGCATCATATCTAGCAAGTTCTAGCCTATCTCTTGGTGTACAAGTGGTGTAAATGATATGGAAGTGGTTGCTCAATGTCTTGAATGCTTGGTAATGTGTAGAGTAGCTCTGGGCATCAAGACTTATCGAAATGACTGGTTGAAGGGGTATAAATAGCCAGCTTCCACGAAATAGCCGTTGGAAAAGTAGGCTGACATCACTGTTCTGCAAACACCGGATGATCCGATGTTCTCCCTTCAGTTGCCATCGGTCGAATACAAATTAGCTGATGTCACTGTGTGAGATATGACCATTTATTGACCGACGTAACACTTGCTTCGCCATCGGATGATCCAGTGACACTTGATCCAGAATGGTCCAGAAATAAAGCTTACTGGAATGATTGACCGATGTGTTATAATTGTACATCGGATGGTATGGTGTTACACTTGGTCCAGGGAAATTGCTTACTGGAATGATCGACCGATGTAACACTTGCTTCATCATCGGATGATCCGGTGTATACTCAAGTCTGAGGTCTTTTTCTGCTGTTGAGCCAACTCGACCGATGTAGTGTTTTCCGGGTACACCGGATGATCCGATGAGTTGATTTTGTTTGCTTCAAGTTGTTCTAAGTGATTCTTTTGGAATTTGTTCGAGTGACCTCTTAGACATTGGTTTGAAATGTTATTCTAGTGACGACTAAGTCTCAAGTGCTGTCAATTTTGATGGAATGATTTTAACATATGTGCTTTTTCTTTTAGTCTTCATGAAAATCGATTGACCTCGTAAAATGGTTTGTTTAGGGGTCTCCAATTGTATCCAATGAGCAGTAGATGATATAAATACAGAGTCCATTAAGTGTGATGAGTTATACGAGAGACCTTGCATCCACAAACTCATTAGTGATATCCAACGATTGTCATTAATCACCGAAACCATACCTCATGGGGGCCTAGATGCTTTCAATCTCCCCCTTTTTGGTGATTGATGACAACACAACGAGTAAAGCATAACGGTAATAAAATTAAGAATACGATACTCAAAAGGAAATTAAGAATACGATACTAAAAAGGATATGCAACAAGTACAAGATCCAGCACACGAAACTCGAAGGCTAAAAAACGATCAATAAAACATGAGAGAATTAAGTGACACACGAATACTCAAAGATAGCAAAAGAGTAGCAAATCTCCCAAATTACAAAATCTCCCAAAATAAATACTCCCCCTACAACTAGGACTCCCCCTAAGACTATGCTATCCCTCCCCCTGACTCTTCTCCCCCTTTGGCATCAAGACACCAAAAAGGGAAGCCGAGTGCCTAAGGATCCTGAGTGCTCGTGGCAATGACGAACTGGTCGCCGTCGGGGGTGCTGTCGTCAGAGCTGCTGCCTGCTGCTGCTGAGGCTGGAGTGGAGGAGACCGGTGCTGTGGGAGCTGTTGTCGGTACTGAGGGTGCCAGCTGAGTCTGGACTGCTGGTAGCGGGGCACTGACAACTGAAGCTGGAGTCTGCTGGAAGAGTGTCGAAGCCGGCATGGGAGAGTGAATCGGTGCGCCTGGAGCAAGCAGTGGTGACATGCTGATAGTCAGTATCGGCGTGGTCGGCACTGGTGTTGAGACTGGTGCTAGAACAGGCGGACGTGGAGCTAGACCAGGGAGCTGTGAGGGCAGGGCAATCCCGGTCTTAGTGTAGAGGTTGGTGATCAACCCCAAGATGCCCATCATGGCCTGCTGCGACTGCTGCTGCTGGTCAAGAGAACGTTGATGCATCTGGTCAATCAGTCCAGTGAGCCTGTCAGTGTCCTCTCGCCTCTCGCGGGCTATCTGACGCTGCATCTCCTGCTGCTTCTGGAGCTCCATAAGACGCGCAGCCTGCTCAACTCTGGCCTGCTCAGCTGCAAGCCGATCCTGTCGTTGCTGCTCAACCATCTGCTGTAGAAGAGAGGTAAGCTTGGACGGCTGAGAGACCTGTGCCTCGGACACCAGAGGTGGAGTAGGAGGTGGTACACTCGAGCCTCCAGCCTCCGCGCGTGCTACCTGGATGGGGGAGGAGGTGGGAAGTACTCCTCGACACTGTCACTAGTGTCACTCTCTGACCAGATGTGCTTTAGATCCCCTCCCTAAGCCTCAGCCGGTGCTAGGATATCGTCTTCTTTCTCTAGGTCTGACCAGTCTTCTTCTGATAGTCGAGCTCGGACCTGACGCTCAACTGGGCGGCCAAGGCGGCGGTCTCCAAGAGCTGGAGCACGGTAGTGTCCGAACCGAGTGACACTCTCGTCGGTGAGACTGTCACGCACGGCGGATCCCTCTAGAGCCAACAGGTAGAGTAGGTGACTGATCCAGTGGTCAAACATAAGCTGCCTCATCATCCCAACTCCATTGGTGATAACATCCTCCATCTCACAAATAAGGATATCCACGATGTTGAACTCCATCCCGTTCATGATATAGAACAGGAGGGTCTACTGGAGATTGGTGAAGCCCTCAAGGTATCCGGACCTGGGTAGAAGCGTGCGGCGCAAGGCAAGGTGCACAATGTGCGCTGCTGCAGTGAGTAGAGCAGGTACCCTCCGCTGGTCAGGTGAGAAGGGCTGAGCAAACAGTGACTAAATCTCCTCAAAAGGTGGTGCCACACCTCCAGTGAGTGGCCTCCTCGGTGGGTCAGCCTGTCCATAGACTAACTCGTGCAGGCAGGTGTCATGGAGATCCACGCCTAGCAGTTGTCCCAAGGTCTATCAAGTCATATGGTGATGCTGGCCCATGAACATGAAGTCAATGGATATGTGGCCCTCTGAAACGTAGAGTGTAGCATAGAACACTCGGACCCAGTCCTCCACGAAGGCACCCCGCTGGAAAGACATCAGCTCCACTAGCCCTGTGTACCTCTCAAAGTAAGGGCAAATCTCAGTGCCGGCTGCAAGTGCAAGCTGATCCCAATCAAGGAAGTTGTGCTAGACAAGCTTATGGCTCCGACGTCTATAAGTCTCATATAGCGACGCATGTGTAAGGGTCCAGAAGCGACTGTCCACAAGTGGCTCTCTGTGCTGCGGGAACCACTCCTCAAGTAGAATGCTCCATTGAAGCTTCCTGAGCTGCTTGCCTTCAACTTCCTGTAGTCAGTCAGGTGGACACCCTCACCAACCCGGACATTGGTGTCCATCTCATAGACGGCTCTCTCGACCGCTCTGTCCTCCCGAAGCTCAGCGGTAGAAGGTCTCTGTCTCGGGGCTGCAGCTGGATGACCTCCATGGGTCCTGACTGAGCACCGACGAACAAGCGGCACCTCAGGCTCCTCTGGCTCCTCAGGCACCTGTGGCTACCTCTATCGGGCCTCCCGGATCCTCAGCGACCCTCCTCGGCCATGCTCTCTCTCCTCAGCAGCGCGAGCGGCCATCTCAGCTTTCTTCATCTCTTTTGACAGCTTCTGCTTCTTAGCTGCCGAATCCTCAATAGCCTTTCCCTTTACTTTCTTGTCAAAGCCCATCTCGAGTGACGACAGCGACGAAGATGCGATCCCAGGCTAGGGTTGACGACGGTGAATGGCGAATGAGTGACGGTGTGTGGCCAGGCGAGCCCTAGCGGTGAAGAGGAGTGGCGGTGGCTAGAAGGACGGTGGCACGACGGGGAGCACGGCGGCCGGAGGGCGGCGGTGCGGTGGTGCAGAGGGTGGCGGCGCGGTGCTTAGGGCGACGGTGCAGGGTGGCGTCGGCTCTGAGGGTGGCGGCGGCTGGAGTGTGGCGGCGGCCGCAGGGTGCTGAGGGCGGCGGCGGCGGCCGAAGCGCGAGGTCGGCGGTGGCGCAGGGGCACGGAGCAGCGGCGGTGGAGAGCGACAAGAAGCGTGGCGTCGGGGAGAGAGAAAGGAAAAAGAGAGGGGAGACGAAGGGGCGCGCTAAATAGGTGGGGCCCGAACCCTAGCTCGAATTTTAATATCGGATGATCTGACGTCAGATGAGAGGTGCATCGATCGAGTGGTACAGTAAGGGTATTTGAGAGATACCTTCGGCATCGGATGATCCGACGTGGAAACGATTATCATCAGTTGAATTTGGCACAACTCCAGAAATGTAAACATCGGATGCTCGGATGTTTCTCAGAATAAACTCATCGGCTGAATTGACTTTCTGACTGAGTTGACCCTTGTACTAAAGCACAAACTGATCCGATGATGCTTCTGCCCTAAGCATCGGATAATCCGATGACTACAAGAGATCAACAACATGCCATATATGTCCTTTGACTTAAACAAACAAAGAGAAACACAAGTCTTAGGACTTTTTGGGCAACCCCTTACCCCTCAAAAAGATTTTAACACTAGTTGCCAATAACTTGGCTAAGCCCTAAAGCAAATAGAACACCAGAAAAACCAAGGAAAAATCCAAATAAAATGTAAGGCCCATGCTTTGTGAGCTAGAGGATGAAGACTTCTATCTCTTTAAAGCATGTTCCTTTAGGCATTAACGCACCTAACACTTTGTTCTTTCCACATCATATGAGTTGAGATATTGCATTTCAAACAAGTCTCTTTCTCGTGAAGTGGGTTCCCCTTTGTGACAATCTACCGTATGCAATGCCAAACAATTTTTAATGCAGGATATTAAACGTGAGTGCAAGTCTATATGGCAGGCATCATGCAAGACATAAATTAAATCTATCTTGCCAAATTGAAACCTTTCAAAGGCTTCTTCAGGGAGAGCCATTCTCCAAGTCTTGGGGATACCCAAAAGAACCGCCATCCCAAGCTAACCCTTGCTCGCCCCTATCCTTTGAAAGTTAGACAAGACCTACATGTGATGCATTCTTACATGACCATGGCAACTTACATGACGTTCGATGCATCTAGCACATTTAATTCACTCCTTAGTCTATAAAACATTTTCTCATCAAGTGGTTTAGTGAAGATATCCGCCGATTGTTCTTTGGACCTAACACCTCGCAAGGAGATGTCTCCCTTAGCTTCATGGTCCCGCAAGAAATGATGGCGAATATCAATGTTCTTAGTGCGGGAGTGTTGAATGGGGTTTTTAGCAATCTTAACCGCACTTTCATTGTCACAAAGGAGAGGCACACAAACTAATTTAACACCAAAGTCCAAAAGGGTTTGCTTCATATAAAGGATTTGGGCACAACATGCACCAACCGCTATATATTCCGCTTCCGCAGTGGACAAAGCAACGAAGTTTTGCTTCTTGCTAGACCAAGATACTAGGGAATGCCAAGCAAGTGGCACCCTCCGGAGGTACTCTTGCGATCCACACGGCATCCGGCAAAGTCCGAATCCGAGCAACCCAAGAGATGGAATTTAGCACCTTTGTGGTACCACAGGCTTACACTTGGGGTATGCTTGAGATACCGAAGTATCCTAAAGACCGCCTCCCGATGCAATTCTTTAGGTGCCACTTGAAAGCGAGCACACAAGCATACACTAAACATGATATCGGGTCTAGATGCGGTAATATAAAGCAATGAACCAATCATGGAACGGTAATTAGATTGGTCAACAGGTTTACCGTTCTTATCCGCGTCGAGATGACAATTTGTTGCCATTGGAGTACTTCTTGAGCAACAATCTCCCATCTCAAATTTCTTCAAGAGGTCCTTGGTATATTTTTTTTGATAGATGAAGGTCCCCTCTCGAAGTTCCTTGATTTGAAATCCATGGAAGAAGTTGAGCTCTCCAATCATCGACATCTCGAATTCCCTAGACATCATTTTGCCAAACTCATGGCTAAGAGCTTCGTTAGTTGAACCCAAAATAATATCATCGACATAAATTTGACAAACAAATAGTTCTCCATCGATGTCTTTGGTGAAGAGTGTAGTGTCCACCCTCCCGATCTTGAATCTTTGCATGATCAAGAAATCCCGTAGTCGTTCATACCATGCTCTAGGCGCTTACTTGAGCCCGTAGAGTGCCTTGTACAACCTATACACGTGATTAGGATTCCTCGGATCTTTGAACCCGGGAGGTTGTTCAACATAGACAAGCTCGCTAATATAATCATTAAGAAAGGCACTTTTCACATCCATTTGATAAAGTTCTATATTATGATGTGATGCAAAAGCAAGAAGTATACGAATGGCTTCTAGTCGAGCGACCAGAGCAAATGTTTCTTCAAAGTCTAGTCCTTCAACTTGCGAGAAACCCTTGGTCACAAGTCTTGCCTTGTTGCGGATCACAACACCATTCTCGTCTTGTTTGTTGCGGTACACCCACTTTGTTCCGATGACGTTCTTGTCCTTGGGTCGCTCCTCCAACACTCAAACTTCATTGCGGATGAAGTTGTTGAGTTCTTCTTGCATGACCATTACCCAATTTGGTTCTTGGAGTGCTTCCTCAATGTGAGTGGGTTCTACACATGAAACAAACGAGTAGTGCTCACAAAACGTAGCAAAATGGAGAGAACGTGTACTTACTTCCCTTGACGGACTACCGATAATTTGATCGATCGGATGCACCTTGGAGATGCGTCCATGCCTCATAAGTGGTTGTGAAGCACTTGGCGGTGGTGATGCGTGTTGCTCTTCTTGTGGTTGGACTTGATCATTGACTTGGTCTTCTTCTTGATGTTGTGTGGCTTGTGAATCTTGTGTCGGCAATGGATCATCTTTTTCTTCTTCGTCAACTTGAGGTGCCATAGATGTGTTGATGTTGGAACTTGAAGCTCCCCCTTGATCATGGCTCTCCTCAACTTTAGGCTTGATATCTCCAATGGTCATGTTCTTCATAGCTTCTCATAGAGGCTCATCATCTATTTCATCATGACCAAAACTCTCCTCTTGGGAGCCATTAGTTTCATCAAACTCAACATCACAACTTTCCTCAACTAAACCGGAGGTTTGGTTGAATACTCGATATGCTTTTGAGTTTGATGCATAACCAAGAAAAATACCAACATCACATCGTCTTTCGAACTTACCGAGCCTTTTCTTGCAGTATATGTAGCACTAGCATCCGAAGACTCGGAAATAGGAGATGTTGGGCTTTCTCCCAATGAGGAGTTCATACGGGGTCTTTTGAATTAGTCGGTGTAGATAGACCCTATTTGCGGCATGCACGCCGTGTTGATTGCTTCGGCCCAAAACTTCTCGCACGTGCCATAGTCATCAAGCATTGCTCATGCAAGAGTGATCAGGGTCTTGTTCTTCCTTTCAACGACACCATTTTGTTGAGGAGTGCATATGGCTGAAAATTCATGCTTCACACCTTCACGATCACACCACTCCCCAATGTTGTAGTTCTTGAATTTGGTGTCGTTGTCACTCCAGACCTTGATGATGGGAAGTTGAAATTCCCTTTGGGCACGTTTAGCGAAGGTCTTGAACACTTCCGGAGTTTCACTCTTGTCACCTAGAAACAAAGTCCAAGCATACCGAGAGTAGTCATCAACTATAACAAGACAATTGAGATTACCACCAAGACTTTGATATGTGGACGGTCCGAAGAGGTCCATGTGGAGCAACTCAAGTGGCTTGGAGGTTGACACCATTGTCTTCATCGGGTGGTGTGAAGCAACTTGTTTCCTGGCTTGACAAGCGCTACAAAGCTTGTTCTTTTCAAATGTGATATCCTTCACGCCGGTCACCATCCCGAGCTTGAACGACTTCTTGAGCTTGCTCATTCCAATGTGAGCGATGCGTCGATGCCATAGCCAACCCAAACTCGTCTTGGTGAAAAGACAAGTGGTCAAGCTAGCATCCTTGTCGCGAAGTCTACTAAGTAGAGATGTCCATGCCGAAACCCTTTGAAGATTAGTTCTTTGCTTGTTTCACTAGTCACAACAACATCATTCTTGCCAAAGGTGCATGTTAGTCCAAGATCACATAATTGTGCAATAGAAAGCAAATTGAAATTAAGTGACTTAACATACAACACATTGTAAATAGATAAATCATGTGAAATTGCAATCTTACCCAACCCAATTACCTCCCCCTTAGAGTTATCACCAAAGGTGACTTGTTCATGATTGTCGGGGTTCTCAATGGAGGTGAACATATCATCTTTGCCGGTCATGTGTTGAGTGCACCCGCTATCGAGTACCCAATGCTTTCCTCCGACTTTGTAGTTCACCTACACACATGAATTCAATTTTTTATTTTACGCACCCAAGCTAACTTAGGTCCTTGTATGTGTGATACCAGTGTTTTTGGGACCCAAAGTTGCTTGGGAAGCTTCCCCTTCATGCCCTTCAAGTCCTTGCCAATGAACCTTGCCTTCACCTTGCCATCTACTTTACTCAAGAGATAATAGTGATCATTAAAGGTAGACTTGTAGTTAGTAGGCAATTTTGGAGAAGGCTGGTTAGCAAGAGGACACTCCCTTGTATGGAGACCGGTGACCTCGCAATGTTGGCAATAAGAACCAACTTCCTTGATGAAGCTCGTTTTAAGCTCCGGTGAGGGCACCTTTCCTTTGTTAGACACCGGGAAGGATCCAAGTCCTCTCTTGTTGAAGGCCCTTGCTTGTTGGAAGAGGATTTCTTTGTGCTTGACTTCTCCCTTAGATAGTATTGCCACACTAGTGCGGAGACTTTCAATTTCATCCAACAAATCCTTCTCCCTAGCATTCTCTTTCAAAGGCAAAGACTTATGCAAGACATTAGTGACATGAGAAACAATAGATGCCTTATCATTAAGGGTTTCTTTCTTTCTTTATAGTTTTCAATTCTTGATCAAGGACTTCATAAGCAAGGTTAAGTTCTTGATGCTCTTGGATTTACTCATTGTGCTTTCCCAAGAGTGCTTGGTGCGCTAAGTCAAGCTCATGATGATCTAGCTTGATTTGAGCCTTATCCTCCTCAACTTGCTTGACATGAGATTTGAGCGTGTCATGCTCCTTAAGTATGCTTTCGTACTTGTCAAGCAAATCGAGGTTAGCACTCTCGAGCTTAGCACGAGCTTCTTCAAGAGCCTTGACCTTACTCTTTTCCCTTTTAATGATAGTGTGGTATTCATTTATCAATGAAGCTAAGTCATCGGGGGAAAGCTCATCATCGCTAGAGTCATCACATACCTTGGTGTTACCTTTTGCCATGAGGCACATGGGAGGTGGACGAAGAGATGAATCATCATTGTTGGCAATGGCAAGGCCGGCCAAGCTCTCTTCTTCAACTTCACTCTCTTCATCACTATATTATTCGTCGGTGATCCATTCATTTGCCTCACACATGAACACCTTTTGTGGACCTTTTCTCTTCCTTGGAAAGAGTTTTGCCTTTTTGCCTTTGTCATGCTTCTTCTTCCCAAAGAATCTTGGTTTGGGCTTGTCCTCTTCTTCATCATCCTCACTATCCTCAAGCTTGCGATGCTTGCCCTTATGGTTCTCTCTTATTTTGTCTGGTTTTGGACAATCATAGGAGATGTGGCCTTGATCACCACAATTATAACAAGTCTTGTTTTCATCTTTTCTTGGTAGAAATGCTTTCTTTTTGGGATCAAAGGTGTATACCTTCTTGGCAATCTTGGAGTTCAAGCGAGAGAATTTTCTCATCATCAATGCAAGCTCATTATCGTCATCTTCACTTGATGCTTGCTCTTCTTCACTTGAGCTAGGCTCGACCACTTTCTTTTTCTTGAGATTTGTTCTCTTGGTGGAAGCCTTTAGAGCAATTGTCTTTGAAGATGATTCCTCCATCATCCCAAGCACACTCATCTCATGAGCGTGAATCTCTCCAATAAGTTCTGAAACTTCAATGTGATCAAGAGATTCCTTTTGAAGCATGGAGTTGATGATGTTGTACTTTGGCTTAGGAAGGATCATAAGAATCTTGCGGTTGATGAGTCCCTTGCCAAGAGAAGCAATATCAAGAGCATTAATTTCCTCAATGAGAACATTCAAGCAGGAAAACATTTCATTGACATTTTCATGAGGTAGCATTTTGAACTCATCATATTTGGCCTTAAGCATATGATACTTTAGCTCTTTAACATGAGAAGAACCCTCATGAATTTCAATCAAGCAAGCCCAAATTTCACAAACCTTTTCTTGCTAGAAATCCTAGCAAACACATCTTGACTAATGCATTTGTAAATAGCATTTCTAGCCTTTGCATCCCACTTGATTTGATCACCAATATATTTATGCTCACCAAACCCCGCATGGGTCACTTTCCATACCTCGAGAGCAATAGCCTCTAGATAAGCATGCATGCGTGCTTTCCAATAGGCAAAGTTCTTGCCCTCGAAGATGGGAACCGAACCCCCAATCTTGGCCATTTTAGCTCTCTAGTGGTGAAGCTAGAATGATCCAATGAGCAACCTCGCTCTGATGCCAATTGTAAGGATCGAATGCCCAAGAGGGGGGTTGAATTGGGCTTCTTTTCAAAAATTAAAGCAATGAAAACTTAACTACTAAAAGCCCAATTCCCTATCCAACCAACCTATGCATTCAAGTGAATAATAATTTTGTGGTATACAAAATGCATAAGTGTAACGGGAAAGGAAGAGTGTGCAAACTCCCGAGGAGACACGAAGACACGATGATTTATCCCGTGGTTCAGCAAGATCATCAAGACCTTCCTACATCCATGTTGTGGCACCCACCAAAGGGTATAGCCACTCCCAAGTCACGGAGACCAGGGATCATCACTAAAAGTCTCCATTCGCCATCTCCGGCAAGGTTGAGCTCAAGCCTTGTACAAGTTTGATCTTCCGGGCTTTCACAACTGACTTGGCAAGCTCCGGAAGGCTCTCTCCAATTACCGACTGTTACACAGTGAACGCAATCACCAAGAGACACTCCCTTACAGCTCTCACTAGACTAGAGACTCCAATCACCAAGAATGGAAGCACACAAGCATCATCTCTAGCAAGTTCTAGCTTATCTCTTGGTGTACAAGTGGTGTAAATGATATGGAAGTGGTTGCTCAATGTATTGAATGCTTGGTAATGTGTAGAGTAGCTCTGGGCATCCGGATGATCCGATGCTCTCCCTTCAGTTGCCATCGGTCGAATACAAATTAGCTGATGTCACTGTGTCAGATATGAACGTTGATCGACCGACGTAACACTTGCTTCACCATCGGATGATCCGGTGACACTTGATCCAGAATGGTCCAGAAATAATGCTTACTGGAATGATTGACTGATGTGTTATAATTGTACATCGGATGGACCGGTGTTACACTTGGTCCAGGGAAATTGCTTACAGGAATGATCGACCGATGTAACACTTGCTTCATCATCGGATGATCCGGTGTATACTCAAGTCTGAGGTTTTTTTCTGCTGTTGATCCAACTCGACCGATGTAGTGTTTTTTGGATACATCGGATGATCTGGTGAGTTGATTTTGTCTGCTTCGAGTTTTTCTAAGTGATTCTTTTGGAATTTGTTTGAGTGACCTCTTAGACATTGGTTTGAAATGTTATTCTGATTACGACCAAGTCTCAAGTGCCGTCAATTTTGATGGAATGATTTTGGCATATGTGTTTTTTCTTTTAGTCTTCATGAAAATCGATTGACCTCGTAAAATGGTTGTTTAGGGTCTCCAATTGTACCCAATGAGAAGTTGATGATATAAATATAGAGTCCATTAAGTGTGATGAGTTATACGAGATACCTTGCATCCACAAACTCATTAGTGATATCCAACGATTGTCATTAATCACGGAAACCATACCTCATGGGGGCCTAGATGCTTTCAGCCATCCTTCCTATCACCACTTGTGGAGCTTCTTCTTGATCTTGAACATGACAATCAACTTGCTCCACTTGTGGGCCATTAGTCTCATCAAACACTACATCACGTGCTACTTCAACAATTCCGGGGGATTTGTTAAAGACACAATAGACGTAAGTGTTTGAGTCATAACGAAGCAAGAAACCCTCATCAGACCTAGAAGCAAACTTCGAAGTCCTAGGCTTCTTGTTAAGAATGTAGAATTTGCTCCCAAAAACATGAAAGTAAGAAATGTTGGGCTTGTTACCGGTTAAGAGCTCATAAGATGTCTTCTTAAGTATGTGGTGAAGATACAACTGGTTTATGGCATGGCAAGCGGTGTTGACCGCTTCCGCCCAAAACCGGTCCGATGTCTTGTACTCATCAAGCATGGTTCTTGACATCTCAATTAAAGTTCTATTCTTCCTCTCGGCCACCCCATTTTGTTGAGGGGAGTAAGGGGCCGAGAACTCATGCTTGATGACTTCTTCATACAAAAATTCTTCAACTTGAGTATTCTTGAATTCGGTGCTGTTGTCACTCCTTATTTTCTTGATACCTAAGGAGAACTCATTTTGAGCTCTCTTCAAGTATTTCTTGAGGACACCTTGAGTATCACTCTTAACATGCAAAAAGAATACCCAAGTGAAACGTGAAAAATCATCAACAATAACAAGACCGTATTTGTTACCGCCAATACTTATGTAGGTGATTGGACCGAAGAGATCCATGTGTAGAAGCTCCAACGGTCTTGTCGTTGTCATAATGTTCTTGGATGGATGTGGTGCTCCAACTTGCTTTCCGGCTTGGCATGCGCTACATGGCCCATCCTTTTCAAACACAACATTCTTTAAACCATGGATGTGCTCGCCCTTAAAGAGTTTTTGCAAATTCCCCATCCCAACATGGGCTAGCCTTCTATGCCAAAGCCATCCCATGTTAGTTTTTGCAATTAAGCATGTATCAAGTTGGGCTTTATCCGCGGAGAAATCCACAAGATAGAGCTTTATCTTGAGTACACCCTTAAAAGCAATTGAGTCATTGCTTCTCCTTGTGACGGTCACACCCTCATTAGTGAATAAACAATTATAACATTTGTCACATAGCTGTGATATGGATAGGAGATTATAATCTAGTGAATCAACATGTAAAACATTTGAAAGAGTATGATTAGGGGATACAACAATTTTACCACTACCAAGGATTTTTCCTTGGCTATTGTACCCAAAGTAGATTCCTTCACTTGGATCTTCATTTAACTCATACTCCACAAACATCTTCCTCTCTCCAGTCATATGATTGGTGCACCTACTATCAAGAACCCATTTGGTTCCACTGGAGTAGTATGCCTACAAGAAAGATTTAAGCCTTGGCTTTAGGTAACCAAGCGGTGTTGCGTCCTTTGATGTTAGTCAAGAGGCACTTGGGAATCCACACACAAGGTTTAGGGCTCTTGCAGTGTGGCCCAACATATCTAGCATAAGTTTTACCAAACTTGTTCCTTAATAACACATATGAAGCATTGAAATCATGGAACAAAGGATGAGGTTCTTTCTTAGGCATTTTAGTAGATGTACCAATGTTCTTTCCTTTATTGTTGTATGAGCCTCCCTTGACAAAAACAATCAAGTCTTTGCCATTCTTGGGAGTTTTGGCATTTTTCCTCTTCTCCCTAGAATAACCAAGACCATCCTTGACAAGGGAATATCTTGTGTTGGTATATGCACTACGTGCATATGCCATCTTATCCTTGTAAAAAATGCCACGCTTTGGTGCTTGATTGGTTTGTGCCAACTTAAGCTCATCTTTGAGCTTTATGATCAAGTTTGAGCATTTACAAGGTTGAGATGCTTTGGATTTGACATTTGTGGAAGGTGAGCTTGTAGAGGAAGAAGGTGCATTGACCTTGAAAGACTTCACTTGTGTCTCAAGGATCTTGTTAGCTTGTGTCAAACTAACAAGTTCATCCGTGAGCACAATTGTAGTGTTCTCAAGGTTTGAGCAAGTTTCCTTGCTCAAAGCGAGTTCACGCTCAAGTGCCTTGCTTCTTTCTCTTTCAAGCTCCAAGATCTCCTCAACCTCTTGACATCTCTCCTTTTGTTGGATGAGCATGTCCTCTTGACGGTTGATGAGCTCTTCATTCTCAAATATTTCCTCCATCAACAATCTCAATATTTTCAAAGTACTTTTACTCATGTCCTTAAGAATATGTTCATTTTCACTACTACTATCAAAATCATCATGAGAAGAAATTTAAGAAGAGGATTTAGATTTAACCTTCTTTCTTCCCTCAGACACATTGGCCTTGAAGTCTCCAAGTAGGGGAAGAGCTTGTTCTCCGCTGTTGTCTTCTTCATAGCAATGGTTGCTATCTTCTCTTCTTTATCGGAGGAGGATTCCTCATTTGAATCCCACTCCTTTCCGAGGTGGCCATGTCCGGATTGCTTCTTCTTCTTGAAGTACTTCTTCTCCTTGGACTTGCCCTCCTTCTTCTTCTTGTTTTCTTCATGTGGACAATCCACAATGAAGTGGCCATACTCCCCACAATTGTAGCAAGCCCTCTTTGATCTTGTCTTGGGCTTGTCTTTGCTCTTCCTTTCATTTTGGTAGCCCGCCCTCCTCCTTCTAAACATCCTCTTGAAGTTGTTGATGAAGAGTGCCTCTTCCTCATCGGTGTCGGGGCTCTCTTCATCACTATCTTCCATTTCTTGTGATCTTGAGGATGTTTCCTTGAACGCGCCATCTCTTTTCTTGGAGGAGGAGAGATTTTGTAGATCATTGTAGAACATAGCCTCTTGCTCCATCATCTCATGGTTGATGATCCTCCCTAGCACTTCTTCGGGAGTCATCTTGTGAAATCTCGGGCTCTCATGAATTAGTGAGCAAAGAGTGATGTTTCAAGGCATGAATGCTCAAGTCATCCTCTTTACCACCTCGTGGTCGGTCCACTGGGTGCTTCCATATGACCGACTCTTGTTGATGAGAGTCTTGAGGCAGTCGTACATGTCTTGGGGGGACTAAACATCCATGATGGTAAACCTCCCAAGCTCTCCTTCGATCATCTCGATCTCCCCCCCCCCCCCTAATGACGCGGTTGCCTTCATGCACCGTCTTGAGGGTATCCCATATCTCCTTGGCAACCTCCAACCCTTCTATGCGGTTGAACTCTCGAGTCAAAGAAGAGGTAATCACTCTAACGGCTTGAGCATTGCAATGGAGAAGAACGGCTTGTTCCGGAGTGATGTCTTCCTCATTCTTCGGAAGATGAACACCTGTCATAACAATTTGCCACAAGCTAGGGTTTAAGGAAATGAGGTGCGTCTTCATATTATGCTTCCACATAGAGTAACCATTTCCATCAAACTGAGGAGGTTTGCCAATGGGAATAGACAAATAATGATTGCTCGCGGTAAGTTGCTCATAATTGTAAGGATAACGGGAGTAGTCTTGTGAACTACTCCCATTATCGACGTTGGTCGAGGCAATTTTCTTGAGCTCCTTCTTAGGCACATTGAGCTTCTCAAAAAGTCGTGCCTTGAGCATGCAAACTTCTTCGTCGTCATTTGGGTCGTCTTGAAGAATGTGAACGTTCTTCGTCTTGGTGTCATCGACGACCACCGGAACCTCGTTATCACCCCTTCCGGCCATTTCTTCTTCGAGTTGTTAGACTCTTGTGGAGAAACCTGCTCTGATACTGAATGTGGCCTAGAGGGGGGTGAATAGGCCTTTTTGAATTTTGTCGGAACCTGCAACACTTAACAACCAGATCAAAACTCGAGATATCAGACTAGTATGGTCAAGTGCGGACTAGTCCAGTGTGTACCGACTAGGTTAATAAAGTTTGATCGATTAATTTGATTCTACGATGTATGCAGCGGAAATATACTGGTAATTGAAGTGTTACACGATTATGAACTAGGGTATACCACAAGTCAATCTTATATTTAATGGTTCAACATAAAGTAAGCAAGATTGATTGAAACCCTAGATTGATATGATGTTTAAGAACGATGAACGCAAAGTAAGAACACAAGTAATTTATCCCGTGGTTCGGTTCCCACAGAGGCAACCCACATCCATGTTGAGGAGTTCACAAAAGGACCGGGTCTTCTCCAGCCCTACCCTCATTGGATCGCCACGGAGGCCAATCCTCTTCACTTATCACAAAGGGTAAATAACCAAATTCAAGGGGCCTTCTCACACGTTGAGGGCTCCCCTAGATTACAACAAGAACTCCAACAAGAACACACTCTAAAGATTACAATGAAAATCACAGGAGTGTGTTAGGGAATCAAACCAAGAGCTCAATGAGTGATGAACCGTGTCTCTCCAATGATCCAAAGTGTATCCTCAAGGGATTGATCTTTGTTGCTTTTGATTTCGTGGAGAGATGTGTTTTTGAGGCTCTTGGGAGGTGTCACGGCGCAGGAGGTCGAGAGAGGTAAAAGTTGGGCCGTGCACATCTATTTATATGGGGTTTCTAAAAGTGACCATTAGGGTTTAGGAAGATCGGACTAGTCCGTGGTGGACACCGGACTAGTCTGGTGTGCTGTGTGTAGCAAACCCTAAGTGTCCCGAAATATCGGACTAGTCCGGCTAGAAGCGGACTTGTCCGATTTCGCTTCTGGAAATCTTCGGACTAGTCCGATAATCATCGGACTTGTCCAGATCAGTGAAACCCTACGTGAGTTGGATGACAAGTCCGCACTTGGAGGACTTGTCCGATTTAGGTCAGAGGGTTTTCGGACTAGTCCGTGCCAATATCGGACTTGTCCGAGATATCGGACTAGTCTGTTGTGTGATCGGACTTGTCCGATTTTGTGCAACTTGTGAAGTGTTTTGAGGACTAGTTCACATTGGGAAGGACTAATCCGATTCTAGTTAGAGAGATATCGGACTAGTCCGTGGTGATATCGGACTTGTCCGATCTTGTGCAGAAACACTTCACAAGTTGCACAAAATCGGACTTGTGCAATGTGTGTGATTATTTGTGCTTGAGCTCTTGGGGTGTGTTTCCTTAACACACTCCATACACAATGATCTACTACACTTGTTCCTTGAGCTCTTTTCCACATTACTCCTTATTCTCACTTCTTTTTGGCTCTTTGCTCATTTTCTCATAAAAATGTGTGCTCATCTCAACAAAGTAGTTAGGATCTCATTTGCTTGTCATAAATTATCCAAAACCCACAATGGATTCCTAGATGCACTTTCAGATACCAATTGAAAGTCGCCTAGAGGGGGGGCAGTGAATAGGCAATGAGACCTGAAATGACTTAATCAAATGAGATTAAACTCATGAGGCCGGACTTGTGTGGACAGGGCCGTACTAGTCCTCTCAGCACAAGGTGAAAACCTAAAAACTTGGTTTCTACAAGTTATTTGTAGAATTTAAGTTCACCCAAGATGTATGCAACGTGTGGTAAGATAGTACAACTTAGATTGTGAAGTTAAAGCACTCAGGTCACAAGATTTCAACAAAGATCAAAATGAAAAGCAATATGAACAATAAGAACCCTAATAGCAATTCTAGTGATTATGAAATCTAAAGTGACAAGTGAGACAAGATTTATCCCATGGTTTAGCTCTACGAAGAAGCCTACATCCACGTTGAGAAGTCCACACAAGGACCGGGTCTCACTTGACCCTTCTCTCACCAAGCCACCACAATGGCCAGCTTGGTTTCCACAATATAAATGGGTAATCACCAAGTTTGATTGGGGCTGCTCACAAGTTGAAGCTCCCACAAATCAATACATTGAGGAGCACACAAAGCTCAACACACACAAGCCACAAAACACAACACAATGTGCAAAGAGATCAAACCAAGATCCAAAGCATGATGATCTTCCTTCACTCTCCTCTCCAAACCCTAATCTCTTCAAAATTTTGTCTTAGAGGGCTAGTAGGAAGAGTAGAAGACTTTGGATGGCTCTAGGTCACTTGTGGCGGCGCTAGGGTTCAAGACTTGTTCAAATGAGGTCGGGGGTCCCCTTTTTATAGGGGTCCCGAGCCCCTTCTGCTGACCTCAACAGAAGGGCAGACTAGTCCGGCCACTAGACCTAGACTAGTCCAGCCCAATGGGACCACTGAGCTCTGGTCAGGTCCCGACAACTGCTGCACTGCATGACGATCGTCACGCTACAAGCCAAATATTCAAATTCAAATGGTCACTAGACAGCGGACTAGTCTGGTCCAAAACGGACTAGTCCGAAGTAGGACAGAAAGGTTTAGTCCGTCCCAAAACGGACTCATCTAAGTAGGCCCGAACTAGTCCGACCCTCTAGGGTTCTCTCGGTTTATCTCACTAAGTCTCAAACGGACTAGTCCGTACCCAAATGGACAAGTCCGAACCTTTCCAGAGAGGTTTGGTCCGTCCAAAAACGGACAAGTCCGGTCTTCTGAGACTTAGCTCCGAATTCACTAAGAATCACTCCAGAGACATTTGGTCCGTCTCAAAACGGACTGGTCTGCTCGGCCGGACTAGTCCGTCCTTGAGGCCCGGACTAGTCCGGCCTTCTAGGGTATTTTCTCATTTTTGGCTTCTCACTTAGGTGTTTCTCTCAACCACCACTTTGAGCCCTCTAGAATGATCTCAATGCACATAATACATCCACCCTCTCACATGACACGACTCATATAAGCTCAACACCGTAGAAACCCTAATTTCTACGCTTGAGCCTTTGACGCCCGTTTTATCCTTTTCCTTTTTGAGGGATTTCATCTCATTTCATCCATCATTCCTGTGCTTAAGATCAACTCAGCTCATTAGTCTCTTAATTGTCGTCATCAATCATCCAAAACCCACGAGGATGCCTAGATGCACTTTCATAGTGTTCTCTTGTGGTAACCTGTATACCAAGGGCCTATCGTTGAAGATGCTACGCATCGGTGATGGACGACGCCGAAGCAGCCAGCTCTGGCACCTCCCAGGGGCCTGCCATCAATGTCCCAGCACGTCAATGACAATAACAAGCGTGATTCGTGAGTACACTCTCCTGTCTCACACTTGTTGCTAATAGGGTTCTCTTGTGGTAACCTGTATACCAGGGGCTTGCCATCGATGTTTCTACACATTGGTGGTGGACGACACCAGAGCAATCAGCTGCGGCACCTCCTTGAGGGCCTGCTATCGATGTCCCAACACGTCAATGACAGGGCCTGCCATCGAAGTTGCTACACATCGGTGGTGGACGACACTAGAGCAGTCAGCTCTGGCACCTCCCAGGGGGCCCGCTATTGACGTCCCAGCACGTCGATGACAGTAACAAGCTGTGACTCATGAGTACACTCTCCCGCCCCGCTCTTGTTGCTAATAGGGTTCTCTTGTGATAAAGTGTATACCAAGGGCCCCCTGTCGATGTTGATACACATCGGTGGTGGGCGAAGCCGGAGCAGCAAGCTTCGACACCTCCCAGGAGGTCTATCGTCGACAACCCTACGATGATGGTGGCCGACGCCGGAGCAGCCAGCTCCGACACCATCCAGGGGGCCTGCCGTCGACTTTTCTACAATGATGGTGGGTGAAGTTGGAGCAGCCAGCTCAGGCACCATCCAGGGGCCTGCCATCGACGTTTCTACAGCGATGGTGGGCGAAGCCGGAGTAGCCAACTCCAACACCCCCTAGGGGGCCCACCGTCGACATTTCTGCAACGATAGTGGGCGACACAGAGCAGCCAACTCTAGCACCACCGAGGGGGCCTACCGTCAATGTTTCTACAATGATGGTGGGCGACGCCTGAGCACCAGTTGTAGCACCACCCAGGGGCCTGCCTTCGACATTTCTAGAATGATGGTGGGCGACGCCGGAGCAGCCAGCTCCGACACCACCGAGGGGACCTGACGTCGACGTTTCTACAACGATGGTGGGCAATGCCAGAGCAGCCAACCCCGGCACCACCCGGGGGACCTGCCGTTGACGTTTCTACAATAATGGAGGGCAACATTGGAGCAGCCAGCTCCGACACCATCTAGGGGGCCTGCCATCGACGTTTTTACAACGATGGTGGGCAACGCTGGAGCAGCCAGCTCCGGCACCACCCGGGGGCTGGCGTCGACGTTTCTACAACGATGGTGGGCGACGCCGGAGCAGCCTACTCCAGCACCACCCAAGGGGCCTGCCGTCGATGTTTCTACAACGATGGTGGGCAATGCCAAAGCAGCCAACTCGGACACCACCCAGGGGTCCTGCCATCGAAATTTCTACAACGATGGAGGGCGACGCGGGAGCAGCCAGCTCCGACACCATCCAGGGGGCCTATTGTCGACGTTTCTACAATGATGGTGGGCGATGCTGGAGCAGGCAGCTCCAGCACCACCCAGGAGGTCTGTCGTCGATGTTTCTACAATGATGGTGGGCTATGCCAGAGGAGCCAGCTTCGACACCACCCAGAGGGCCTACCGTCGACGTTTCTACAACGATGGAGGGCGACGCCAGAGCAGCCAGCTCCAGCACCACCCAGGGGGCCTACCTTCGATGTTTCTACACCGATGGTGGGTGACACTGGAGCAGCCAGCTCCGGCACCAGTCAGGGGGCTTGCCATCGATGTCTCTACTGAGACAAAGCTTGGCGCCCCTGAAGGTACCCCGCCAAGGTAAACTACTCAAACTCCCCTACCCCGTGGGGACCTGTCGAAGACATCCTATAATCAAGTGGTAGGTGTGCCTAGCCACCTGGCCACATCTACCAGGGGGCCTCTAAGGGGGTTCCACATGTAGGATGTCAACTGATAACAGATCGGCTATGTCAACTGTGCGACTGTTGGTTCCTCAAAACTAACAAACTTGGCAAAGTTCGTCAGGCCCTTACGCTGCTAAGAGCTCAAGTGAACCATCCGGAAACACAAGACACAACTAAAAATCCAAACTTGAGTTCAAATTCATTGAAGAATATTTGCAAAGGGGCGAGCCCCAGATACAAAGATGTTCCCGCCTAGGGGTCGTTGGCATCAATCTCTCACGAATTGTGCGGCGACATGTTTGGCGGCATCCTTGACTTTTACCATTGCCGCCTCTTCACGCGCCACGACGGGGCCATCGAATACCGAGTCCAGAGGTATCTCCGGGTACTGACTCCGGTAGAACACCAGAACTTGGGACGCCTTTGTCTACACCAACGCTCTACCCTCGTCTTCCAGACGGCGGGCCAGCTGTTGCTCTTGTAGATTGAGATCTCGGGTGCTGCGCTCTAAAGTCTGCTCCCGAGCCCGGATGCCAAGCTCTAGCAGGAGGAGTTCCTAGAACTCAATTAGGTGATGATCCTGATCCCACGCCAGGTTGCTCTCGTGAAGCTTAAGGTCTTCGATGCGGGACTGCAGCCTGTCCTGATCTACCTCAGCCTGAGTCCTCATCGCCTGGGCCGCTGCCTCTTGCTCAACAATAGCGACCTCTCGCTCAACAATAGCGGCCTCGCGGCGTCCAGGGTCACTCGTAGCTCTTCAAGGGCACTAAGGCGAGCATCAGCCACCTGATTGGTAACCTTGGTGTCGTCCAGAATCTTCTGGGATGTTGTGTCCATGGCATTCGCCAAGCGGCACCTCAACTCCAGCTCCTCACCCTCCTTCCAGTGCTTCTCCTTCGCCTCGTGGATCTTGGAACTCAGAAGGCTCTCCCAGGTCTAGAGGCGCCCATCCTGTGCTCGCAGCTTCTCCCACTCAGTGGCGAGGGCGCCCTGCGCTCTGTGGAGGTTGGACTGCACCAAGTTGATGGTGGACTGCACTGAGTTGATGACGTCGAAGAGGCACTGTGGTTCAACCAAAGCTGTGGAGGGTCGCCCGGTGATCATTTTGGGAACCTCTTCTACCCGCGGCGACGAAGGAAAGGTCACCAGCGCCATGGCCCTCATCACCGGGAATTAAAGCAAAAGTTTTGATGCCACCCGAGGCGACAGCACCACCATTGCCTCAGGTGCCACCTGCTGGAATAGAAGCATCGGGGACTGGCCCTGAGCTTGCTGAGTGGACTCCGACATTACCTCTGACACGTCAGCTAGAGGTGCTTAACTAATCACGCCAGGCGCAGGCGCTGGAGCAACGCTCCCTTGTACTGGCTTGGTGGTCCGCTCTGCTGATGCAGCCGTGGCCCCCTGGGCCGACTTCGAAGCGCTCTAGACCACTACCCCCAGCGGTAAGGGCATCACCACAACTGACGAAGACCTACAAATTGGAATCAAAGTCTATTCAAACAAGAGAACATATGAGACAACTATGCAAGCTTTGGTAATAATGCCTTACCGACGTCCCCAGAAGCTCCAATGAGCCTCAACTTTTGGTGACTCTGAGGCTGCGGACTCAACTGACGATGCGGAGGGTGGGGTCAATCCGACTGTGCCTCCACCAGAACCACCAACGCTGCTAGCGGCCCACATCGGCGTGCCTCCACTGACTCCAACGGCACCACTTCTAGATCCTCTTCTAGAGCCGCCTTCGACATCCATTGCCAAACCCATGGCAAGATTTCTAGCGACCTGAGGCCTCTTGGCCTGAGGCTTCGTGGACGTAGCGCTCTTGGAGCCATCTCTGGTGCCTTGGACTGCACTGGCGGCAGGGACACTGGCTGGTACGCCGTCCTCAGTCGATAGCAGACTCATCACTTGGCAGACTGGGCCTCTGCCCAAAAAACTGACAACACCCGAGGCGGAGGATGGGCGCTTCATCGGATGTTGACTTGAGGCAAAGGCTGCCCTCGGCGGTGACCGAGGATGTTGGTCCTTCACGACCTCGACCACCAGCGACTTTCCCTTCCCCGTGTCAAGGACCGATGCTTTGCCCTTCCCCCTGTAGGAGGACGGATCTTCCACCCTCGGCACTTCGAAGCCTGGAGCAGGTGCGGACTCCAGCAGAGAGTCAGCGATGATCAATCCACGGTCCGTGTCTCCAATCTGCCGCGGCACAAGACCAACCACGTCCAGGTTTGGAATCTCCCTCAGGATCTACACTCTGAGGTCCTGATCCGTGCAAAGTGGCAGACATGGTTGCGGAAGAGTGAAGACGTAGAAAGACAACAGGTCATCACACACCTTGGACATCACATCAAACACCTCTCGCGGGGTCATCTCCGTGTCACAGACCCTCACCAGACTGGTGCCATCCTGAAGCTCAAAGTATAGCCACGCTGCGCGACGACGATGTTGGAGGGGGGCAAAGGCATCGATGCACAAAGTCTGACAGCGCCATCAACGACGAGAAACCATGATCCGCCAGGTATCGGATCCTCTCCATTGCCGGGGTATACTCCGACTCCAACTCCAGGTGCTCCTCCCAGATCGTCTTCCTTTGCGTCGGCTAGCCAGTGGGCAGGACCATGCGATCGTGGGCATCAGCGTGTAAGATCACCCAGTCATCCCTCTTGCCTTCCCACCTCACGGTGGAAAGCGGGGTGATGTACTTGAAGGGGCTCTTGACCCGATGATGGAAGTAGTAGGCGCCGAGGAAGTTCGTCTTGCTCTTCCCAGTCTACCTCAGCACGAAAAACTGTCGGAACACCAACACAGACGGGTACACTCTGACGAACATCTCGCAGAAGTGCGAGAACACTGCCACCACCACCAAAGAGTTCAGCGACAGGTGGAGAACCACTAGAAGCGTCTCAAGGAAGGAGGAAACGGGTGGAACGGACCCAGAGTACGCATAGGAGGTGAAGAAGACGATCTCTTTATCCTCCAACTTCAGAGGTAGGGAGCCAGGGCGGATCAGATTTCACCGCTCCTCGTCCTCCCAACGAAGCAGTCACCTCACAAGTGCTATGTCCACCATGCCGGAAGGAGGCAAGAATGGGGCCATTGGAGTAGGAGTCAAGAACCTCAAATGTGGGGAAAACTCGTGTGCTCAAGAAGAAAGACGAAGGATCAAACGTTGGGATGTGAGTAAGGGAGGAACCACCTTTTGCCCATGAAGGTTTCCTTTAAAACACTCTGGCGATGTTTGAGCGTACTGTGGAGGCTGCATGGACCCAAAACCCGCTGCTCAACCCACAACGTCCATGACATCGGTGCCCAGGTCCCTTGTCAAAAAGATTGGCTCGAGCGGGCCCCCACCTGAGAAGGCAACCAAGTAGTTCCCATAAAGACGGAGCAAGAGCAGCAGAAGTGCAACAACCACATTGGGAATCGTCGCCATAAAGAAGTTGCAGCAAGTAAAGATTCCGTCACCACGACCCCTCAACCAAAAGGGGACGCATGGCCATGATGGTAGAGGCACGCACCGCTTCGATTGACCAAGACAAAATCAAAAGTCAGTGTAGGAAAGCAAGGATAGGTCTCCACCCTCGGGCTCATCACCTCCCCCCGAGGTGGACCCAGGGGTCACTATCGGTACACGGCATACCAGGTACCCTACCTCCCAGTTGAGACAGGGTCTGATGGCACCACGTGACCAGAAGGCTTGGACCCCGCCCTACCTCAGGTACAGGATCTGGCGCTTCCACATGGACCACAAGAAGGGGTCCAGCTCCCCCGAAGACATAGGCTCCCAAGCGGCCACGCATCCAGTACGATGGGACCTCGATCCTCCATAGGAGTTGCCTCCGGTGCTGCCACATGGTTCATGGCACTAGGTCGGCCACCTTCCGCGGAGGCGAGCTCCAGCTCAACCACGTGTCCTGCAGTCCTGGATCTCTGGCTCTCCTCAGGGGCAGATTCCGAGATCGCCATGTGGCCCACAGTACGGGATGCAACCTCCCCCGCAGAGGCTAGCTCCCGTGCTGCCACATGTCCTGCAACATGCCTTGGACAGTGGGTTGCGGGAGTAAAGGGACGGTGCGCCTTGTATAAATCGGTCATTGAAGACTCGCGCCTTCCCCAGGTGCATGATGCGACACATGCCTACTGTCATGTACTGCTACGCCCAATCACATCACAGTGAAGACGCCGTAGGCCTACCCCGCTTCGCCAAGTGGGTAGCTTACGGCGATAGGACAGTTGGACAGGACATCCTCTGCCATCATCAACGACTACGCACGGGCCACTAGCGTCTGAAAGCGGCATGAGGGCGGGTCTTCAAGACACGATCAGAGGAAGCTTACACGAGAAGTCTTAGATCTTTAGAATAATATCGCCACGGGGCCACCTGTCGGGTCCCAGACCCCACTTGTAAGGCGTCCGACCTTGTCTATAAAAGGATCGGACCGCCACCTTTACAAGAGATATCAACTCATACACACTCAACACACGCATACACACCAGCAATACAACTCACACCGTGGAGTAGGGTAATACGCCCCGGTGGCCCGAACCACGTAAAACCACCATCTTTCATACGCGCAATCTCTACCAAGGACTAAGCCCTGCTGATCAAGAACCTGTGCGGGTTGCTTGCATAGCAGGCCCGGGGGAAGTGTTGCAAGAACACTTCGATAGACTCCAAACCAGACTTATCAACTCGAAGAATATTATTCTCACTAATTATTTTCCTAATAATAGGGGCAGCAGGATGACCTAGGCGGTCATGCCACCGCTAAAAAGAGACTCTGGTGGCGCTGAGGGTGGTTTTGGTTGATCTCCAGACTTGTGGAATGAGAGGATATAGACCATGTCTACATTGACCTCGAAACAAAACCTTCATCGTGACCTGATCCTTAATCAAGAAAAACCAAGGGTGAAACTCTATGAATATGTGATTATCACGAGTAAAATGATGAACAGATAATAAGCTTTTTGAGATACTTGGCACGTGTAAAATGTTATCAAGTCTAAAACTCTTTTGTGGGGTGCGAACAAATGAATGACCAATATGACTAATTCCCATACCTGTGCCACTTGCATTGTGTACTTGCTCTTGCCCACAATATTTCTCTTTGACCGACATTTTGTCCAACTCTCCTGTGATGTGGTCTGTTGCACCACTGTCCATGTACCAATTAGTGTCAACCCCATATGATGAGTTGCTCACCGAGGCCGCGGCTGCAAATATTTCATCTATCTCATACTCTTCTTCAAATCTGTGCCAACACCTTGATGCGATGTGAACGACTTTGAAACAGATATGACGTGTTGGCTTGTCAGATCCAGTGCGACCTACATGTCACCCACCATTGTTGCCGCCATGATAATTGTTAGAATTTCTTCCACCTCTGTTTCCTCCGTTACGGCTTCCTCCCCGTCCACCATGGGATGTAGATCCACGCCCTCTGGATGCAGCATTTGTTGAGGATTTGAAGTCACCCGAGTTGTTGCCGCCTTGAAGGAGCTCTTGACGGATCTTGAAATTCAACATCTGTCCAAACAAATCACTAATAGTGATAGGTGTAGTTTGAACTTTAAGTACTGTGACAAGAGGGTTAAACTCTTGGTCTAGGCCAGCTAATATGTAGGCAACAATCTCATCTTCTTCAAGTCGTTTCCCTGCAGCTGCTAGCTCATTAGCGCATGCAATCACCTCTGCAAAATAAGCAGACACAGTCTTGTTGCCTTTACAGGCATTAGCCAACTTGATTATCATATTGTTAATCGATGATCGTGATTGAGCTGCATACATGTTTTCAAGAGCAAGCCACACGTCTCTAGACGTGTCATATGAAATAACTTGACTCAAGATCTATTTTGATATAGTTCCAAGAAGATACCTTAGAGTGTGTTGGTCTTGCACCACCCATGTTGCATATGCCGGATTTTCAATCGTCTGCCCCTTCTCATGCCCTGCAATTTTCTCATCAGGCGGAGGATTGGTTCCATCTAGGTACACTACTACAAAAAGCATTTTCACAGGCTCCTGGACTTTTCAAACACGGGCGGTCCATAAAAAAATGCGACTGTGATGACAAATGATACAATAACCGCCTGTGATGATAGAACATCACAGGCGAATTTTAAGAAACAACCGCCCGTGGAAATCATTTATTTTCTCAGGCGGTTATTAATTAAGAACCGCCTGTGATGTAGCTAACATCACAAACAATTCTTAATTAACCAATGCCTGAGAAAATACATGATTCCCACGGGCGTTCATTGTTTAAGAACCGCCTGTGATGCTGCTAAGCTCCTGTCAAGCTAATCCCTGCACAGCAAGCTCTTGTAGATGCAAGTAAAATCTGTGGCTCATCATTTGGATTGTTGAAAGCATCAATTTGAAGCCTTACGATCCTTGGAAGGATTTTCCCATCCATTTAAAGGATTTCTTTCCCTCCTGTACATTTGAAAACTTAGGAAGATGCTCCTTTCTCAGTTTTAATACCTAAATATATTGACTAGAAATCAGTACCTATTTTCTTAGTGCTTCACACAAGCGACTAAGCGAACAACTTCAATCACAAATCATGTTTTTACACTTTCATATGGATTTAACCTTAATCTTTCAAACATAGATCTATCAAATAAGTGAAGTTTCCTTATCACACATGTTAATGACAGTTATAAGTGAAGGATGTGTTGAAGCTAACGAAATCTGAATCGGACTGAAGATAAAGATATCCTGCATAGGAGTGGCAATGTCTAGGTTAAACAGTGTGAAGCTATGATGACAACCTTCAACAAAATGAAAAGTGATGCCAATGTTATGCTTGCATCAACCAAGGCATGTTGTGAGGGTATAACACTTGTTAGGGCAAGCATAACCTTAGCCAAGGTTATGCTTGCCCCCATCAAGTGTTATACCCTCACGACATGTCTTGGTTGATGCAAGTATAACCTTGGCATCACTTTTCATGTTGTTGAAGGCTGCCATCATAGCTTCATGCTGTCTAACCTGGACATTGTTACTCATATGCAGTATCTCTTTGTCTTTAGTCCCATTGAGATTTCGTTAGCTTCGACACACCCTTCACTTGTAACTGCTATTAACATGTATGATGAGGAAGCTTCAATTATTGATAAATCTATGCTTAAAAGATTAATGTCAAATTCCTATGAAAATGGTAAAAACAATATTTGTGATTGAAGTTGTACGCTTCGTCGCTTGTGTGAAGCACTAAGAGAGATGATACTGATTTGTAGTCAATATATTCAGCCATTAGAACTGATAAAGTAGCATCTTCGTAAGTTTTTAAAATGGAGATAAGAGAAAGAAATCCTTCAGGACTTGTTTGGGTGTACTCAATCTAATTGGATTGAAGTGGATTGAAGTAAAAAATGAACTAATTTTCTCCTCAATCCACCTCAAACCACTTATATTGAAGTGGATCCACTCCTATCCAAACAAGCCCTCAAATGGACAGGAAGTATCATCAAACTTCAATTGAAGTTTTTAACAATCCAAATGATGAGTCTCGGGTGTCACTTGCATCTACAAGAGCTTGCTAGCTTGACAGGAGCTTCAAGAGTTGTGCTTCTAGGTGTTGTTTGGATCCGAGCTGTTGGAAGGCAAGACTGATCATCATAGGTCAGAAGAAATTTATATACACATACTGAATTTAATAATGTTCAAAATAGAAGTTGAATTTAATAATGTTCGAAACATGCTATCTAAAGCTGAAATAGAGCATCGTTCTAAGTTGATTTCAGAAGATACAAATATATACAATATATATCATACATTTTTTCCAGCATTGACATCTTCTCGCATATAGGGTTTCAAATTCTTTTTAATGTTTCTCTCTACGCACTTGATGTTTTCTAGTTCGGTGAAAAGGTACATCTCTTCATACTGATTATATTCCTCTTCATTATCTCCCACATTCTCAACCCTAACAATATTTTGCTTTCCAGAAACAACTACGTGCATCTTCTTAGTTTCTAGATCTTGAACATAAAAAACTTGTGCAACACTATCAGCGAGAACCCACAGGTTTTATAACCCGCTTTATTCAAGTCTACTAGTGTCAGTCCGTAATTGTACACTTTCACACCATCAGGATGTTTGACCCATTGGCACTTAAATACGGGCATTACCGTTTTTTCGCCATAATCGAGTTCCCATATTTCATCTATGAACCCGAAGTATGTGGTCTTTTGCCCTTGTGAATCATAAGCCTCAATACGAACACCACTATTTTGTGCAACACTCTTACCATCTTTTTCTTTAGTGTAAAATGTGTAACCATTGATGTCATATGTTTGCCATGATGTCACCAAAGCAGATGGGTCAGAAGCTAACTTCTTCATTGTTGCCTCTTCTATAGTGTTTCCGTATGGTATATTTTTTCCATTAACCATTAAGTGAAACATCTTTTGTGCTCTTGCATGATCCAGTCCTCTGTGCGGTCTTGGTTTTTATCATGAAGCTCAATTTGGTGTTCCTCGATGTACGACTCAGCTATTGCGAGTTGTTATAGTACACCAAAATGTACACGGTGTACATTCTTGTAATCTTGAACGATAAAGTTTTCTTGCCCACTTTTCCTCTCCCATGTAGTCTACCCTCATGTACTGGTATAAGCACACCTATCGATTTTCCATCTTTGATGTAATCAGTGCAACCCTCAATCACTTCTTCAGTGGTGTATCCTTCCATAATTGAACCCTCTAGGTGAGCACGTTTCCACACATAACCTTTTAATACTCCTAAATATCTCTCCAACAAAAACATATGATGTAAATATAGTGGCCTCAATGCTTTTTTCTGATCAACAAGATGTATGATTAGGTGTACTTGCATATCGAAAAAGGATGGTGGGAAACACATCTCAAGCTTGCACATAATCTCGACGATGTATGTTTTCAGATAGTCTAAATCTTCACATGCTATCACTTTTTTGCGATACTGCATTAAAGAAGTAACACAAACGTGTGTTGACAACTTTTATATGCTCAGGTTTGATGACTCTTATTGCAATGGCAAGGAACACTGTCATCATCATGTGACAGTTGTGAGAATTATAACCGAATAAAGACAAGTCTTTCATCGAGACTAGTTTGCGGATATTGGATGAGAAACTCGTGGGCACTTTGATCCCACGCAAGCATTCGTAAGTTGCTTTTTTCTATTCTAGCATCAAGTTGTAGCTGGCTGGGGGAAGGTAATGATTCCCGTTCGCCTTTTCTATTGGATGAAGCTCTGATCTCAAATCAAGATTTACTAGGTCCATACGTGAATTTAATCCGTCCTTTGTTTTCCTCAGCATGTCCAGCAAGGTCCCAATGATGCTGTCAAATACATTCTTTGTAACGTGCATCAATACGGAAGATACTTGAAAAAAATTGATTGTTTCTTGAAAGCCATGTCAGTTGTATCATCCAAAGATGTACTTTTCTTTCTCTTAATTCCTTTACATTTTTTGCCCTTACCGAAAGCAATATGAATGTTCTTGACCATTTCGAACGCAAGTTGTTCACTATAAGGTTTTGGTGCAGTATCTTTTTCGATTTTGTTATCAAATTGTTCTTTCATCTTCCTACACTTGTGCGTATCTGTCAAGAACCGTTGGTGTCTCATGTACACCGTCTTTCTAGATGAAGTGAGGTATAGAAGTCCAGTTCTATCCACGCACCTTACACAACCTTTCTTCCCTTTCATTTGTTCTGATAATGTAAACAGTAAGGGATAATCATGCACGATAACGAATATCATTGCTCTTAGCATGAAATACTCCCGCTTGTACTCATCTCATGTACGTACCCCTTCATTCCACAATTTCGCCATATCTTCCATTAAAGGTTCCAAGAACACATCAATTTCAATGCCGGGTTGTTTCGGACCTTGGATAAGAACAGATAACAAGATATATTTCCTTTTGTGACACAACCACGTCGGTAGGTTGTACATCGTTAAGACCACGGGCCATGTGCTGTGTATGCTCCTTTTTTCACCAAACAGTTTCATTTTGTTTGTACCTAAGGCAAACCTCACATTTCTGATTTCCTTTGTAAATTTTGGATAATGAATATCAAAAATTTTCCACTGTGTTGCATCACCAGGGTGTCGAATATGTTTTTCATTCTTCTTGCGTTGCTCGGAATGCTAACGCATAAGTTCAGCCTCCCTAGGGTTTGAAAACAAACGCTTCAAGTGATCAATTACCAGAAGGTACCACATCACCAAGGCAGGAATTTTTCTCTTATTCTTCCTGTCTGCATCTCTAGAAGTATCGTCGTCATCACCTTCAGAACCAATAATAAACTTCTTATTCTTCTGAGACTTTTCAGGTTAGTAACATACTGGTGATTGTAGTCCTTCTTATATCTACTGACACCACAAAAGGGGCATCTAGTTGCGAGCTCATGCTCTTTGCAATACAGAAAACAATGGTTCACACAAGCGTGTATTTTTGTCACACCTAGTGCCATCAGGCAAAGAAGTTTCTTCGCTTTATAAGTGCTTCTGGGCAGTTTATTTGGATTTGGAAGAATTTCTTCCATAGATTCAAAAGATCATAGAAACTACAATTGGACCATCCGTGCGTAGCTTTCAACTTTAGTAGTTCTAAGATTGCACAAAATGTAGTAAACTCTTTATCACAACCGTTTGATTCATCATATAAAAACTCCATCGCCGCATTCTGCAATGTCTCCATTTTACTTAAACCTTTGCTTGCTCCCATAGAAGTCAATACATATGGTTCAATGTGACACAACATCTCCTCACAATCGAACTCATCATCATCATAACCATCTTGATTGTCACTACCATCATCGATATGAAAATTATCATCATCTGAACCTCTCTCATCATCTTTATCCACATCATGTGTATCTAACTCACCATGCTATGTCCATATTGTGTAGTTCTTTTTTAAACCTCTTTTCACCAAATGATATTGGATTACTATAGTATCCATCCAAGCAATCTTATTTTCGCAGTCGATACATGGACATAATATGTCATCTATCTTTTGCAACTTTGCATGTCTCTTGGATGCTTCAATGAAATTTGCAACATTATGAATGTACATAGGATTGGGTCTTGGCATGTTATACATCCACGCTCGACGGTCCATGCTTCAGTAATAGAATTTTTGTAAAATTTACAAAATTTGGCCACAAATATTCCCTAAAGGTCTTCTATAAAATGAATTTACAGAGACATAACAAGATTATATCATATGAGTGAATACTAGTATAATATAGGTCTGTTCATTAGGACGACTAATCGACCCTAGTCGATGGCTAATCAATATCCGGTCGTCCTCAAGGTTTTTATGGTAGTACCAAGTCGATACAGAGTTGTAGAGAGAGATGGCACGTAGGAGAGTGGCGGCAACATCAAATAAGACTTTAAGATCGGTGACGAACAGAAAGCATGGCGGACGGGAGGCGGCGGCGTCGAGCGGAGTCTGGAGGATACAGGCGACGTCTTGAGGCGGACGGAGTCGAAGGCATCGGGCGCAGCAAGCGGGGGTGAAGGATTGAAGTCGTGGGGCAAACAGGCCTAGTAACATGGGCTAGGTCTGGGTGCGATCCGGTCCGTTATATCTTGACGTCGGATCTCATCCAACGATGGTAACTAAATGGATGAGTTATAAAACCATCTCCCCAGAAAGCTAACCCTAATCACTCCTTCGAAATATATGCAAGCAGGAGGTACGCACACACAAGTAACATATTGAAAAGGAAAACACATAAAACTACAATTACAAGTTCGGGTAAACTTCATGCATCTTATATATCTTACAATACCATCTGTTAATTAAACATCATATTCATGTCACATAATAGGTACAAACTACAATAAGCTTATTACAATATAGTCCATACATCAATATCTAAAAGACCAAACTAGTAGAACATACAAAAAGGACACAATCCATATAGTTCATACATCAATATAGTCCTTACACATGCAAAAGGACACAATCTATATACCAGAACACATGTGTAAGGAAAATATGAGATTTTACTAGGTACCTTGTGGCGTGGGGTGTCAGCACGGTGGGGCCGCGATGTGGGGCTGGGTAGAGGCGTGCCTCCGCAGGGCTGGGTGGAGATGTGGCGGTGCCGGGCTGGGCGGCGGCGCGACGGTGGGAAACTTTGATAGCCTTGCGGCATCGATGGAAATTCTCCAGGCTTACGTTTTTACTGTGGTGAGTGGTCTTTATATAGGCGTCCGTTTTTCACAGATGGTTTTTAACTTTTTCTCAGGCGGTTGGTGCTTAATAACCGTCTGAGAAAAAGATTATCTGAGGCAGTTATTACTTACCAACCGTCTGAGATAATGCCCGAGCCTCTTCAGTTTCCTTATCCCTTGCTTCTTTTTTATTTAGATTCCAATATAAATACTCAAACATGTATAGATTCTGCAAATTGAGTCCAAATTTGATGATTCTTTCTTCTATATTTGTAAAAAATTAACATCTACCACCTGAACTAAATATTTTAAAACTTGTATAGCTGACATTGTAATGTTTTGGAAATATCAAATTAATTTCTACTTACATATTATTCAAATTTGTGTATCTCCTAAAAAAAGAACCTTCACTGAAATTTGTTTGTATGAACATATTTGCATTATTTATACATTATGAATCTTGTTAATTTTTTTAAGCATTCCAACATGGTAAAATTCAAATTATCCATCATTCTAACTAAATGCTCATATACATATGAGGCATTCATCAAATTATGAACACACATTGATTAAAAAATTGAAAAAATTCATATAGGTTGGTATGATGAATAAAATTGTCTATTGAAAAAATAAATGAAAAATACATTCATCAAGATAGGAAAATGGAAAATAGCAATTGTTATATGTTTTTTATGTTCTGACAAATTTCAAAGGATTTATGAAGTGAAATTTAATGGTAGCCCTTACTAATCAATAATATTACAAGAAAGTGGAATTTTACCTTTTTAAAGGCCCCAAATTTAATCAAGAATATTAATTAAGAAAAAATAAAGATCTTCTCAGGCGGTTGGTACTTAATAACCGCCTGAGAAAATGTTATCTCCGATGGTTATTACTTACCAACCGCTTGAGATAATGCCCGAGCCTGTTCTTCGATTTTTTTTTTCTTTGCTTTTTTTATTTAGATCCCAATATAAATACTCAAACGTGTATAGATTCTGCAAATTGAGTCCAAATTCGATGATTCTTTCTTCTAAATTTGTAAAAAATTAACATCTACCACCTAAACCAAATATTTAAAAACTTGTATAACTGACATTGTAATGTTTTGGTAAATATTAAATTAATTTCTACTCACATATTATTCACATTTGTGTATCTCCTAAAAAAGGATCTTTCACAGAAATTTGTTTGTATGAACATATTTGAATTATTTATACATGTATGAATTTTGTTAATTTTTTTAAAGCATTCTAACATGTTAAAATTCAAATTATTCATCATTCTAACTAAATGCTCATATACATATGAGGCATTCATCAAATTATGAACACACATTGATTCAAAAAAATTTAAAAAAATTTGAAAAAATTCATAGAGGTTGGTATGATGAATAAAAATGTCCATTTTAAAAAAAATGAAAAAACCATTATATTCATCAAGATAGAAAAATGAAAAATAGCAATTGTTATATGTTTTTTATGTTCTGACCAATTTCAAAGGATTTATGAAGTGAAATTTAATGGTAACCCTTACTAATCAATAATATTACAAGAAAGTGGAATTTTGCCTTTTTAAAGGCTCCACATTTAATCAAGAATATTAATTAAGAAAAAGTAAAGATCTTCTCAGGCGGTTGGTACTTAATAACCGCCTAAGAAAATGTTATCTTAGGCGGTTATTACTTACCAACCGCCTAAGATAATGACCGAGTCTGTTCTTTAGTTTCCTTTTCCTTTGCTTCTTTTTTATTTAGATTCTAATATAAATACTCAAACATGTATAGATTCTGCAAATTGAGTCCAAATTTGATGATTCTTTCTTCTATATTTGTAAAAAATAACATCTACCACCTGAACCAAATATTTTAAAACTTGTATAGCTGACATTGTAATGTTTTGGTAAATATCAAATTAATTTTTACTCACATATTATTTACATTTGTCTATCTCCTAAAAAAAGGATCCTTCACTGAAATTTGTTTGTATGAACATATTTGTATTATTTATACATGTATGAATTTTGTTAATTTTTTTAAAGCACTCCAACATGTCAAAATTCAGATTATCCATCATTCTAACTAAATGTTCATATACATATGATGCATTCATCGAATTATGAACACGCATTGATTCAAAAAAATTTAAAAAAATTTGAAAAAATTCATAGAGGTTAGTATGATGAATAAAAATGTCCATTGAAAAAATAAATGAAAAATATATTCATCAAGATAGGAAAATGAAAAATAGCAATTGTTATATGTTTTTTATGTTCTGACCAATTTCAAAGTATTTATGAAGTGAAATTTAATGGTAACCCTTACTAATCAATAATATTACAAGAAAGTGGAATTTTGCCTTTTTAAAGGCCCCACATTTAATCAAGAATATTAATTAAGAAAAAATTAAAGATCTTCTCAGGCGGTTGGTACTTAATAACCGCCTGAGAAATCGAATCTTCGCAGGCGGTTGGTAAGTAAAACCCGCCTGAGATAACCATCTTCTCATGCGGTCGGTACTTAAAATCCGCCTGAGAAAATAGGCATCTATATATATCAGGCTGCGTTGGAAAAACCTAACCCGGGCAAAACACTTAGACGCCATCAGGCTGCCAAAATTTCATTTGCCACCAAGTGTTCGCTGCTATCGTCACCGAGCTTCGCTGTTGTCCGTTTGCTTCACCCTCGTCACTTCCAGGTACGCCGAGTGAAGCCATTGCTATCACCGCCGAGCTTCACAGTAAACCCTAAACCCTTCGACCTTCCCTCCTCCGTCCCCGTGCCGCCTCCCTCCTCGCCCTAGCCGCTGACCGAGTCAAATGATGCCTTGCATAGATTTCCTTGGTTAGGATTTGGGAATTCGAAAAGGGTAGGCATCCTTGGTTGTGATGTTATCGAATGGTAGAATAGCGTGTAATACATTTTCTGAAACATTGCGACATGTATAACAAGTTTGTAATGTAACTTGTTGTCTGTTGATGACTATTATATACCAATTTCATCCGTCAATTTAACTCAATTTTGTGAAGGATTTGTCATTTCTTGCACACATAACCTTTCTATCTAACCCAATTCCACTTGGACTTGGAGAAATATGTGTGCAGGAATTGAGGAAATGTAGAGGGACCAATCCTATAAAATCTCATCCCAGCTGATCAGGTGACAACACGTGGCATCCTATGGATCAAATGGCCCACAAACAGAAGTATCTGAGGAGATCCAACGGTGTATCACCCATATACATCAATGGGACCCACCTGGCAGCCACCTGGAGAAAGCACACGAGAATTGGTGCAAAACCAGGTCGGCCGAACCAGGGGGTCGGCCGACCTGGTCTCTGCACCAAACTCGGTCACCCTCCACGTGTTGGCTCCTCCCGGCTTCCTGGAGTCAATGGTGACTGATTCACGCGCTTTTGGTGGTGGGAACCGACCTCAACACTAGTATAAATAGGACCCCCTACCCCTCACTTCAACACACACCACTTGAGCTTCATCTCTATTGTATACACCATCATCCATAGTCTTAGAGGAGTTAGGTTGTAGAGAGGAGAGTCTCTAGTCCCAAGTCCAAATTGAGAAAGGAGTAAGGAGTCTCTCTCTTCCTAATCCTACATTGGGAAAGGTATGGCTCATGTATTCTTTCTTGTATTTGTGACTTTATGCATAATAAAGATAGTATCTTTAGTCTCTACTTATACATATACTTGGGCAAAGCATTTCTTATTTGATTGTGGAGTCCATGTATGTGGAAGGTATAGCTTCTATGGCTGTTTCATCATGAACATATTTCATTATCATAGAACCTATAGACCCCCACTGTAGTCTAGTTAATTATAACATAACTAGTTTAATATGGATAATTATGTTGTGTATCAACATTGGTTCAATGATGATTCAATTCATTGCCTTAGGATGGATTGTGCCTAGGCTCTTAAGGTAATTACTTAATATGCTAGCATGGTGCTAGGATAGCTAAGTAGCATTGGATGTCTCGTAGACCCACGGATTGAAGAGGTAGGCAGTAGGTGGTGACAGCCCTATCTGTCCTTTGTAATCCTCCACGTTCGGCTATGCCACAGGCTCTTGGAGGGAGTCGCCCTAGTATTGCTAGGGGTAAGCCCGTGCCCGATGTGTTGAACCACATAGCATAAGTATTCACTATTGATCTAGCTTATAAATAATTAGTTTAGACTATGTATATGTGCAATAGAGCATAGTAGGAGTACCTCCATAACTCTCAATCTTAACTAACCTCTAGGATCCTCTTATCCCCCTTAGACTTGAAAGCTTTTGTGTTTGTCACACTACCTCCACTATTATTTTATCCATTCTTACTAGATTCTTACCTAGACATTTCTACCCTGTCCACTTGATGATTGTTATACCTCTACCCCGCCTTCCTTTGGGATCAAATAAATGACACCCCAGGGAATACTCTTAAGGGGAAATGCTACAATGATATCTCTGTGCGCTTGCGGAATTCACTCTGTGATCCAATAGAACCATTAACAAGCATTTCTGACACATCAGTTGGATATGTTTAGTTAATGGTGCGTAAGTAATACCAACAAGCATTTCTGGCACTATCGCCGGGGATGATTTGTTAGTATACCTTAGGAGCTTTCAACAAGCATTTCTGGCGCTGTTGCCGGGGAAGGCAAATAGATATATAACATGACTGAGTGAATAGGATAGAACCCTGGGTAGGATTTTAGTAGGATAATTCCAGATTTGCCGGGGAAGGCAAATAGATATATTACATTTATATGAATCAAACCCATTATAATCATAAGTAATATCATAATACCAGTCCACAATTCAACATGCTCATCAATAATTCCAGATTTCACCATTTGCCAATAACCATATTCAATACCAGAAATTAATCCATAACCATCCATAACCATAATACCAACCATAACCATCCCAATATCGAGTTCCCTCTAATCATGGAAGTTTTTCAGGTGCTCATAACCGGGAGCACGGCTATCATGATAGTTTTAGACACACTCTGTAGAGGTTGTACCGCTTTACCCATGTGTTCGTGATTTCATCACCTTTTGATGACTAGAACCTCTATTATGCTGTCTCACACTTCCGTCAGTGTGTAGCCAAGAGATCACAAAATAGCCTTTACAAAGGGATTACTAGCCTATTTAGACCCCACTGAGGTTTCACCGGTGGCGATGTCTCCTACAGAGCACATCTTCAACCAAGGGCCCCTCTTGAGCCATTCGGATCCCAGGGTAGTCTCACCAATCATCAACAAACCCAATCTGACTACCCATTCCCCGAGCATCCATAATGGTCCAAATAGCACTAGCAAAGCCCTAATTAATAATCTACGCCGCACCCATACTTGGCCTCGTGGTGGCACTGTAGTCCTGGCCTATTCTCGCATGAACCAGTCCTTAGATCTAAAGCAAGCAAACCACCATAACATCCAACCCATCCACATACCGGGCTTGCTTAGATCACCCGTTACCATACCGTGTTGACCAGTTCACATTAACCAGAATATCATTAATACATAATTAAATGTGTAGTGTTGTTTTCCCATCCCAATTAATCAAGCGAAGCAAAAAGTAAAAAGCCCTTCCCGACTCTCTAACATATATTCCAGGTGACAAGGGTGGTTTAACAATTCTAGTAAACTTCCTACCATAGGGTTCCCATCAAATTTACACAAGCATGCAATTTTGCAAACAAAACATTTACTTTAAAAACAGGATCAATATGCTTCAAGGACACTTGCCTTGCTCTTGTTGTTGATTAGGGTCAAAGCCTTCAAACTCTTGGTATTGTAGATCCTCCGCGGCACTTTCTAGCGCAAATCCATCTAATCCATACAATAAACATACAATACAAGAAACACAATCAAAGAGTGCACAAATATTACTCAATATGATATGACATGCATGATTAATGCAAATGCAAGGTAGAACTTGTTAATTGATTGCTTTTAATGATCACTAACTTGTTCTAATAGATTTTAACAAGTATATACAGGTTTGGATGTGATTAGATCAGTTTTTGGAATTAATTCAACACAATTTATCCAGGGAAATCGGACTAGTCCGCTAGGGACTGGACAAGTCCGCACTCTACGAGATCGGCAGATTAGGATTTTCTAGATCGACGTAAATTTGGAGATTAGGGGTTGAGTTCATGTAAGGAAAAGAGAATAGAAGGTATACCAGGTGTTTAGTACTCCAATGAATCAAGAAACTTGGAGGTAGTACTTGGATCTCGGTGATCTAGGGTTGGTGATGAACTTGGAGATGAATTGGTGATGAAGAACGAAAGCTTGGTGGAGATCTTGATCCTCTTTCATTTCCTCCTCTTATTCTTCTTGCTTGGGATCTTCTCCTCCCTCCTTGATGGTGGCTCTCCACGAACTAGGGTTTGGGTGAGGTGGAAAAGTGGCAAATAGATGTCAAACCAAGGGGTGGGGCTGTTTATATAGAGGTGGAGGCTAGGGTTAGATGGATTTCGAGTTTGGGAGGAGTAGAGGCCGGTTTAGAGTCCCACATGGGCTCTGAAAGAATTAGGCACAACGTCCCTAGGCCCACTTAACGTGAAAACCAAGAAACAAGTCATAAAACAAAAGTTCAACTCGGAGTCGCGAAGTATCGGACAAGTCCGAAAAGGACCGGACTAGTCCGAAGTTGTCCAGAGAGAAAATCGGACAAGTCTGGCCTAAAATCAGACAAGTCCGACTTTAGTCAGAGAGGAAAATGGACAAGTCCGCTGAAACACCGGACTAGTCCAGAAAAGTCCAGGGACTTAGCAAATTTTCAAGGATTCTTGGAATATCGGACTAGTCTGCATAAATTCAGACAAGTCCAAAAGTTTCTAGAGTCAAAATCGGACTAGTCCGCACTTTCCTGCGTTTTAAGTGCGGTTTTGTTCCAAATCAATTTTAAACTTGTTCCTCTTTATGTGGGTTAATGTTAAACATGTATATGAATGTATGCAAGGCATGATGCATGAAAATGAGGGTGTTACAAAACTACCCCCCTTAAAATGAATCTCGCCCTCGAGATTCGACGCGGAAGAGAAGAGATAGGGAAATTCCTTCTTGAGATCATCCTCCAATTCCCACATCGCTTCTTTTTCTGCGTGGTGCTTCCATTGAACTTTACACCATCGAATCACCTTGTTCCTTGTGACCCTCTCCTTGGTTTCCAAGATTTGGATCAGTTGCTCGGCATAAGTCAAATCTTCCTCTAGCTCCAATTCTTCCATTGGCACTTGTTCTTCCGGTACTCTCAAACACTTCTTGAGCTGGGAAACATGAAAGACATCATGGACATCCGAAAGATGAGTTGGCATCTCCAACTTATACGCTACTTCTCCTCTTTTGTCCAAAATCTTGAATGGTGCAATATAACGAGGTGCGAGCTTGCCCCTTATGTTAAACCTCTTATGACCTCTCATTGGTGACACCTTGAGGTAAACAAAATCTCCTATTTCAAAGGCTAATTTCCTTCTCCTATTGTCCGCATAGCCTTTTTTCCTTGATTGGGCAGCGCTCAAGTTTTCACGAATTATTTGGACTTGCTTTTCGGCTTCTTGCAACACATCCGGACCAAATACTTGAGTTTCTCCTGCCTCCTTCCAGAATAAAGGTGTCCTACACTTCCTCCCATAAAGCGCTTCATATGGTGACATTTTCAAGCTTGCTTGGTAACTATTGTTGTATGAAAATTCTGTGTATGGCAAGCTTTTATCCCAACTCTTCCCATGATTTAAAGCACAAGCTCTTAACATGTCTTCCAAAATTTGATTGGTCCTCTCGGTTTGTCCATCCGTTTGAGGGTGATATGTTGAACTAAAATTCAACCTCGTCCCCAAAGCTTCATGCAATTTTTGCCAAAACCTGGAAGTGAATTGTGAACCTCTATCCGAGACTATCTTCTGCGGTACTCCGTGTCGACACACAATCTGCTCCATGTATATTTCGGCCAATTGTGCAGCTGTATATTTGGTCTTCACAGGGACAAAATGAGCTGACTTAGTTAAGCGATCCACAATTACCCAAATTGAGTCATACCTGGACTGAGTACGTGATAACCCAACTATGAAGTCCATACCGATTTTTTCTCACTTCCATTCCGGGATCTTCAATGGTTGCAATAATCTAGCTGGCCTTTGATGTTCCGCCTTGACTCGTTGGCACACATCACACAATGCTACGTATTCAGCTATGTCCTTCTTCATGCTATCCCACCTATAGCTAGTCTTCAAGTCTTTGTACATCTTTGTACAACCAGGGTGAATTGAGTAAGGTGAGTCATGCGTCTCTTTTAATATTGTCTCCTAAATATGATTTACATTAGGCACAACGATTCTCTTTCCAAGCCATAAGGTACCATGTTCGTCTTCATCAAATCTGAATTCTCTCCCTTCCTCGGTCCTGTTGTTGATTTCCTTGATCTCTTCATCTGCGGTTTGTGCCTCTCGAATTTCTTGCTCCAAGGTTTGGTTTAACTCCATCATCTCCATCTCATTTACAAATCCGAGTTTCAACCTTTCAAACTCCTTACATAACTCGGATGGTAACTCTCGAACTGTGAGTTGATGACTTACTCCCTTTCTACTCAAAGCATCGGCCGATACATTGGCTTTTCCCGGATGATAGTTGATCCCCAAATCATAATCTTTGATGAGCTCCAACCATCTCCGTTGCCTCAAGTTCAGATCCGTTTGTGTGAAAATATACTTCAAACTCTTATGATCCGTATAAATTTCGCACCTATGTCCAAGAATATAGTGCCTCCAAATCTTCAATGCGTGTACCACGGCCGTGACTTTCAAATCATGTGTGGGATAATTCTGCTCATGTTTCTTCAATTGTCTTGATGCATAGGCGACCACTTGACCTTCTTGCATCAATACACATCCAAGTCCTTGTCTCGATGCGTCGCAATAAATATCAAAACTCTTGCTCACATCCGGCAGTACCAAAACTGGGGCTGTTTTTAACCTATTCTTCAACTCCTCAAAACTATTTTGACAAGCTTGAGTCCATTGGAAAGCCTTTCCCTTCATTAGTAACTCTGTCATAGGCTTGGCTATCTTGGAAAAGTCCTTGATGAATCGGCAGTAATATCCAGCCATCCCAAGAAAACTTCTTATTTCCTTGACATTTTGCGGTGGTTCCCATTTCAACACGTCTCTCACTTTTCCGGGGTCAACCGAAACTCCTCCTCCTGAGATTATACGACCCAAAAACGACACCTCTCTCAACCAAAACTGACACTTGTTGAACTTGGCATACAATTGATGCTCCCTCAATTTATGCAACGTGAGCCTCAAGTGTTCCTCATGTTCCTTCTCATCCTTCGAGTAGATCATAATGTCATCAATAAACACCACAACAAACTTATCCAAGTACTTCATGAGGACTTTATTCATGAGGTACATAAAGTAGGCAGGTGTATTTGTCAATCCAAAAGACATCACGGTGTACTCATAAGATCCATACCATGTTCTAAAAGCTGTTTTGGGTATGTCCGATGGTCTAATCTTAATTTGAAAATATACCAACCTGAAATCAATCTTAGAGAAGACACAAGCACCCTTCATCTGATCAAACAAGTCTTCTATGCGTGGCAAGGTGTACTTGTTCTTGATTGTCACCTCGTTGAGGGCTCGGTAATCCACGCACATCCTTTGGGATCCATCCTTCTTATCCACAAACAGCACGGGCGCTCCCCATGGTGAAGAACTGGGGCGAATAAAACCTTTCTCTAGTTGCTCTTGAATTTGCTTCTTGAGCTCCACTAATTCCAAGGGAGGCATCCTATACGGCCTCTTAGCTATAGGTGCAGTTCCAGGTATTAAATCAATAACAAACTCAAAGTCTCGATCAGGTGGCATACCTGGCAACTCTTTCAGAAAAACATCCAAAAATTCACACACCATCGGAATCTCCTCAATTGCGGCACCGTCCATATGATTCAGCTGCAATTGCTTTTGTGCGGTTTGAGATGCTTCAAATTCTATGGCGATCCCTTCCTCATTGGTCAACTTCACCGTCTTTGTGGCACACTCAATAACTCCATTGTGCTTCCTCAACCAGTCCATACCAAGTATAATGTACAATCCTTGGGAATCCAAAACAATGAGGTTAGCAGAGAAGTCTACCCCCCTTATTCTAAGGCTTACTTTTGGACATACTATATTTGTCCTCATCTCTCCTCCAGGAGACTTAACCAATAGAGTAAACTTCATATGAGAGATAGGCAAACTATACTTGGCAACATATTTCGATGCAATGAATGAATGCGATGCTCCAGAATCAAATAACATAGTCGCAGGGTTGGAGTTGGCGAGAAACATACCAATGACCACATCATCCGCTTGTTGAGCATCCTCCGTAGAGACATGGTTCACGTTGCCACGAGCAAAATTCTGTTTTCCACGGTTCCTTGTGGCTGTCCTCCATTGGGTCTTGGTTTTTGCCTCGGTGCATTATTTCCTTGGCCAAGGCCTGACTTAGGACATTGATGCGCAAAGTGTCCAGCTTCTCCACAAGTATAGCACTTCTTAACTCCACCAGAATTATTGGGACGAGCTTGGTTTTGAACATTTGCACCAGGATAGTTGGCACGAGGTGCATAAGACATTGGAGGCCCGGGTGCTTGCATGACATGGCGCTGCTGCACAAACTGAGTTGGGCGTGGTGCATAACCGGGACGTTGAGCGGGAATGGAAGGGATGAAGTAAGGTATATTAGGAGGTGCAAAGCGAGGGCGCACATTACTCCCTTATTGATGTCCTTGATAGGGATCCTTCCTCTTATTGTCTTGCTCCATCTCATGGATCTTGTTCTCAACCACAATTGCTTTGTCCACAAGCTTCTGAAAATTTGCATAATCACAATTGAGTAGTTGCACTTGGATTTCATTGTTCAAGCCTCTCATGAACAAGTATTGCTTCCGGCTGTTCCGACTAACATCCTCAGGCGCATATCATGAGAGTTGAGTGAACTTATTGAGATATTCACTCACCCTTCATCTTCCTTGCCTTAAGTTCTAAAATTCTTGCTTTTTCAAAATCATAACTCCCCCGAGCACATAATGAGAACGAAACTCTCCTTGAATTCGGCCCAAGTAATCCTCTCTTGATTCTCGTGAGCATTGCAATAAGCATCCCACCAATCCGCAACTGCTCCAACGATTTGATGAGAAGCAAATAGCACCTTCTCCCGTTCATTGCATTGGACAATAGCTAACTTCTTCTCCACGGACTTGAGCCAATCATCCGCATCCATAAGGTCAGCGGCTTGAGCAAAGGTTGGCGGCCTAGTCCTCATAAACTCTCCCAACTGGTTATGAGGAGGTGGGGGTGGCGGTGGAGGCATGTTGGGCTGATTGTTGATATTGCCAGCCCGCAGCTGTCCCATAGTTTGTATCATAGTCTGCATGAGCTGGTTTTGCATAGCCAATAGTTGCTCAATGTTGATAGCTCCCTGAGTAGATCCTTGTCCAATGTTGTTCTGAGGCACTCCATTGTTCTCCTCCTCATCATTGCCATCCCTCTGGTTGCGATTCCTAACCATCTGAAGAAAAGCAATAGGTAAGAATTAGAAAACGTCCCCAACTATATGCATCAAGGGATATGAAACTAAACAACTAACTAGCCTAGGTGGACATGGCAATGCTAAAGCATCCCAAAATCCTCTATTAAGCACACAAGCAAACAATATATATAGCAAACAACACACCGAATAAAAATACATCGGTTCCTGAGTGTTCCTATGTGCTCTAAAGTGTTCATTCTATCTAGGTTGCATCCTACGGTCAACCTGTGGCTCTGATACCAATCTGTGACGCCCGGTTCCGAAAAATGAACCAAGCTAAAGCATATGTGTGCCCAGGATATTCATCACACATACACGAGTGCATCACAAAAGAGTATACAGAAAATTACCACAAAACAAGATTAATTAACCAAATTTTATTACACAAACCATATTATCCTCAATTACAACCTCTAATGAATATTTATGACAAGTTCAACTAATGCAGCGGAAATAAACTAATTAAGCGACTAAGCAAACTAAGCATAATGGATAGCGCAGCTCCAATAACACCACAGGCAAAGCTGACGGTAGACACGGCCTAAAACTCCACATTATCGCCATTAGACTCCCAATCCTGACCTGTAACTGTTGGGGGGGATTGCAAGAGTGAGTACATGTCGTACTCAGCAAGTGTGGAAAGTATGACATGTGGCTGATTCAAACGACGACAATAATAATGGCAAAGTGCTGAAAAGTACATAAAAACATTTGAAAAGCAATATATTATATTTATATGAATAAAACCCATTATAATCATAAGTAATATCATAATACCAGTCCACAATTCAACATGCTCATCAATAATTCCAGATTTCACCATTTGCCAATAACCATATTCAATACCAGAAATTAATCCATAACCATCCATAACCATAATACCAACCATAACCATCCCAAATACCATCCCAATATCGAGTTCCCTCTAATCATGGAAGTTGTCCAGGTGCTCATAATCGGGAGCACGGCTATCATGATAGTTTTAGACACACTCTACAGAAGTTGTAACATTTTACCCACGTGTTCGTGATTTCATCACCTTTTGATGACTAGAACCTCTATTATGCCGTCTCACACTTCTGTCGGTGTGTGGCCAAGAGATCACAAAATAGCCTTTAAAAAGGGATTACTAGCCTATTTAGGCCCCACTGAGGTTTCACCGGTGGCAATGTCTCCAACAGAGCACATCTTCAACCAAGGGCCCCCTCTTGAGCCATTCGGATCCCAGGGTAGTCCCACCAATCATCAACAAACCCAATCTGACTACCCCTTCCCCGAGCATCCATAATGGTCCAAATAGCACTAGCAAAGCCCTAATTAATAATCTACGCCGCACCCATACTTGGCCTCGTGGTGGCACTGTAGTCCTGGCCTATTCTCGCATGAACCAGTCCTTAGATCTAAAGCAAGCAAACCACCATAACATCCAACCCATCCACATACCGGGCTTGCTTAGATCACCCGTTACCATACCGTGTTGACCAGTTCACATTAACCAGAATATCATTAATACATAATTAAATGTGTAGTGTTGTTTTTTCATCCCAATTAATCAAGCGGAGCAAAAAGTAAAAAACCCTTCCCGACTCTCTACCATATATTCCAGGTGACAAGGGTGGTTTAACAATTCTAGTAAACTTCCTACCATAGGGTTCCCATCAAATTGACACAAGCATGCAATTTTGCAAACAAAACATTTACTTTAAAAACAGGATCAATATGCTTCAAGGACACTTGCCTTGCTCTTGCTGTTGATTAGGGTCAAATCCTTTAAACTCTTGGTACTGTAGATCCTCCGTGGCACTTTCTAGCGCAAATCTGTCTAATCCACACAATAAACATACAAGACAAGAAACACAATCAAAGAGTGCACAAATATTACTCAATATGACATGACATGCATGATTAATGCAAATGCAAGGTAGAACTTGTTAATTGATTGCTTTTAGTGATCGCTAACTAGTTCTAATAGATTTTAACAAGTGTATACAGGTTTGGATGTGATTAGATCAGTTTTTGGAATTAATTCAACACAATTTATCTAGGGAAATCGGACTAGTCCGCTAGGGATCGGACAAGTCCGCACTCTATAAGATCAGCAAATTAGGATTTTCTAGATCGACGTAAATTTGGAGATTAGGGGTTGAGTTCACGTAAGGAAAAGAGAATAGAAGGTATACCAGGTGTTTATGACTCCAATGAATCAAGAAACTTGGAGGTAGCACTTGGATCTCGGTGATCTAGGGTTGGTGATGAACTTGGAGATGAATTGGTGACGAAGAACGAAAGCTTGGTGGAGATCTTGATCCTCTTTCGTTTCCTCCTCTTCTTCTTCTTGCTTGGGATCTTCTCCTCCCTCCTTGATGGTGGCTCTCCACGAACTAGGGTTTGGGTGAGGTGGAAAAGTGGCAAATAGATGTCAAACCAAGGGGTGGAGCTTTTTATATAGAGGTGGAGGCTAGAGTTAGATGGATTTCGAGTTTGGGAGGAGTAGAGGCCGGTTTAGAGTCCCACATGGGATCTAAAAGAGTTAGCCACGACGTTCCTAGGCCCACTTAATGTGAAACCCAAGAAACAAGTCGTAAAACAAAAGATTAACTCGGAGTCGCGAAATATCGGACAAGTCCGAAAAGGACCGGACTAGTCCGAAGTTGTCCAGAGAGAAAATCGGACAAGTCTTGCCTAAAATCGGACAAGTCTGACTTTAGTCAGAGAGGAAAACTGACAAGTCCGCTGGAACACCGGACTAGTCCAGAAAAGTCCAGGGACTTAGCAAATTTTCAAGGATTCTTGGAATATCGGACTAGTCCGCACAAAATCGGAAAAGTCTAAAAGTTTCTAGAAGCAAAATCGGACTAGTCCGCACTTTCCTGCATTTTAAGTGCGTTTTTGCTCCAAATCAATTTTAAACTCGTTCCTCTTTATGTAGGTTAATGTTAAACATGTATATGAATGTATGCAAGGCATGATGCATGAAAATGAGGGTGTTACACTTAATATCTAAATTGAATTCTCCGAGATTTAAGTGGAACTTAATTTCTAGGCTATGTTTGCCCCATTTGCTATTCTACCTTTCAACTACTCATGAATATGAGAAAGCATAAGCCCCATGATAACTTAAGAAAGGTAGGGTATCATAGCCAATTTCTGCAATACTAGGTAGAGTATCTTGTTGTGCATTAGATACTTTTGAAAATAAGACATTGTAGCAACTCCTGATCATCAACCTAAAGTCTTGACTTTGCTCGGGATGAGCAAAGGATAAGCTTGGGGGAGTTTGTTGACGGCTGTTATATACCAATTTCATTCGTCAATTTAACTCTAATAGTGAAGGATTTGTCATTTCTTGCACACATCACCTTTCTATCTAACCCAATTCCACTTGGACTTGGAGAAATATGTGTATGCAACATTTTATGCAGGAAATGAGGAAATGTAGAGGGACCAATCCTATAAAATATCATCCCAGCCAATCAGGCGATGACACGTGGCATCCCATGGATCAAATGGCCCACAAACAGAAGTATCCGAAGAGATCCAACGGTGTATCACCCATATACATCAATGGGACCCACCTGGCAGCCACCTGGAGAAAGCACATGAACCAGGGGGTCGGCCGACCTGGTCTCTGCACCAAACTTGGTCAGCCTCCATGTGTTGTCTCCTCCCAGCTTCCTGGAGTCAATGGTGACTGATTAGCACGCTTTTGGTGGCGGGAACCGACCTGAACACTAGTATAAATAGGACCCCCTACCCCTCACTTAAACACACACCACTTGAGCTTCATCTCTATTGTATACACTATCATCCATAGTCTTAGAGGAGTTAGGTTGTAGAGAGGAGAGTCTCTAGTCCCAAGTCCAAATTGGGAAAGGAGTAAGGAGTCTCTCTCTTCCCAATCCTACATTGGGAAAGGTATGGCTCATGTATTCTTTCTTGTATTTGTGACTTTATGCATAATAAAGATAGTATCTTTAGTCTCTACTTATATATATACTTGGGCAAAGTGTTTCTTGTTTGATTGTGGAGTCCATGTATGTGGAAGGTATAGCTTCTATGACTGTTTCATCGTGAACATATCTCATTATCATAGAACCTATAAACCCCCACTATAGTCTAGTTAATTATAACATAACTAGGTTAGTATGGATAATTATGTTGTGTATCAACATTGGTTCAATGATGATTCAATTCATTGCCTTAGGATGGATTGTGCCTAGGCTCTTAAGGTAATTACTTAATATGCTAGCATGGTGCTATGATAGCTAAGTAGCATTGGATGTCTCGTAGACCCACGGATTGAAGAGGTAGGCAGTAGGTGGTGACAACCCTATCTGTCCTTTGTAATCCTCCACGTTCGACTATGCCACAGGCTCTTGACGGGATTCTCCCTAGTATTGCTAGGGGTAAGCCCATGCCCGATGTGTTGAACCACATAGCATAAGTATTCATTATTGATCTAGCTTATGAATAATTAGTTTAGACTATGTATATGTGCAATAGAGCATAGTAGGAGTACCTCCATAACTCTCAACCTTAACTAACATCTAGGATCCTCTTATCCCCCTTAGACTTGAAAGCTTTTGTGTGTGTCACACTACCTCCACTATTATTTTATCCATCCTTACTAGATTCTTACCTAGACATTTCTACCATGTCCACTTGATGATTGTTATACCTCTACCCCGCCTTCCTTTGGGATCAAATAGATGACACCCTTGGGAATACTCTTAAGGGGAAATGCTACAATGATATCTCTGTGCGCTTGCAGAATTCACTCTGTGATCCAATAGAACCATTAACAAGCATTTCTGACACATCAGTTGGATATGTTTAGTTAATGGTGTGTAAGTAATACCAACAAGCATTTCTAGCACTATGGTCGGGGATGATTTGATAGTATACCTTAGGATCCGTCAACACTGTCAAGTTGTGATGTTATCTATTTGAAAATCAAGGATCAATCCAGCCATAAATAAAGTAAATTTTGTCAAATTCACTTCTGAAATCTGGTAGCGGTGTCCAACTTTAAAAATCCATATCTCTTCAACTTGAAGGGATATGGAGGCAAATGAATACTTTTTGGAAATCTATTGAAGTATTATGTAAGTTTTCTATTGACCTTCAAGCCAATAGACCGTTGTAAGGTGATGAAAATCTTCTCTAACTAAATCAGCTATTGTTCTGAAACTGTATGAACAAGCATCTGAATTTTTGCCATAATTATCTGTAGAAAGCTCTTCTAGTCGATTGTGATACATTTTTCGAAAGGGGGAGAGATATTCTACAAATTTTATATTCATTGTTACTTCAAATTCGGTATAAAACTAATTAGAAACTGGAGTTGAAGTTAGTACCTGTGTACAGTAATATCTGAAACAGCCAGAAAATTTCTGAACTTTGAACAGCCATAATTCTTAAATTAGAAAAGCAACCTATGCATATCTATACATGTCTAGATAGCCTAATTAGTCCTCTATCAATTTCCTACCCAACAATAAGGCTAAAACACGAAATAACCAGGTCTAAATCAACGTACCATTTAAGGTACCGTAACAGTCCACAATCTGGACAGTTATGTATTCAGTTGTTGTTTGGATCGTAATTTCTAGTAGGATCATCAAAAGACATCATAATTTACATTTATCGAATCCTAAAGATGTGTGTAACAAGTTTGCAATATATTGTTTCTGCAAATATCAATGTTCCCTATTTGAAAATTGTGGACAAAACCAGCAACATACAAAGGAAGCTCTGCCAAATTTCAGTTAAAAATATGGGAACTTGGTGGTTACATGAGTGGATAATAGCATATGTACTGAAAATAGAGTGTAGCCGCCCCGCACTTCATCTCACAGGGTTGTGCTCCTTCGAGATTGGTGTCGCTATCCTCTTGCCAAACAAAGCAATGTGCTCGCATACGGCTGTTGAACATCGCTTGTGCTCAGAACATAATAACTGCATATTTAGAATAAGAAGATAAAATTGTCATTGCTGGTGAGCAACTTTAACATCCTTGTCACCCTCACAATGTATAGGAACCTTTTGGTCAGTCGCCTTAAACCCTAGAATTCCTTATCAAATCCTAGAATGCTTCCATCTTTTTCTTCATGCAACACTTCATGTAGAGTTAATATGTCATTTATTATATTTTTTGTCTTCGAAGTTCTAGCATGGAAAGCCCTAAGAAGATTGATGCTGGTAGTAACAATAAAGAAGACAATATGGAGTTTACTGACTCTAGCAGTTCAGGCTCCTTTCACAGTCCATCAGATCCTTTTCCTAATACAAAAATTAAAAAGACTTCAGAGAATCTCGACCCGGAATATGATCCTACCAACGAGGTATGGATCACGAATCTTAACTTCAGTGGTTCAAGTTAATGTTGGTTGTCAAGTATATGAAGTCTTATAATTCTTTTCTACCTAGATTAATCGCGAAGACAACGAGGTGACTTCGGCTCCTAAAACCGCAGAAGGTTCTCCAATGGATGAATCATCAGCTTCACTCAAGCGGAAACGAGGGCAACGAGGTCCCAATAAGGGTCCATTGGACCGCATCATGTACATAACAAGGGTCGGTCCAGGTGAGCTTCCCCAAGAACCACTGAATTCAGTTACCAAGTACCGTAATGCATGCGGTTTTCTTATTAGGGAGCTCATGCCGATCACAACCGAGAATTGGAGGAAATTACCCGAGCAGACCAAGAATGAGTTGTGGGAAAGGATAAAAAAACAATTCAAGTTTCCGAAAGGCACGAAAGAAGCTGTAAAGAAAGCAACAATTTTCTCTTGCGGCAAGAAGTTTCGTGGTTGGAAGAGTGAAATGAATGCTTATGTTAAGGCCGATAAGGTCCCTAGACCGAGGAAGATGGGAAAAATCACACAAGCTCAGTGGCAAGAGTTTGTTCGTCAAAAGACCACACCTGATGCTAAAGCTCTAAGTGCAACTAGTTAGAGCTTGCAAAAAAGAACAAATATCATCATCGCTTGGGGTCTGCCAGATATGCCCTCAAAGTCCAGAAATGGAATAAGATATTAGATGAAATTACCATTAAGGGCAATCCTCACCCATTATAAGGCTGCGATGAGAGAACTCAGCGGTGGGTCTTTGCTCGGTCAGGTTTGACTAGCTTCGGGCAAACTTGAAAAGCCCGACTCTGTGAATGAAGTAGAGGATAAAATGAAAGAAGTAATTGAAAAGCAACATAAGGATCTCTTCAAGCTGAAGAGGGAGAATGACCAACTTACCGCTATCTTAGGAAACCCTGGACACAGCAGACGGATTCGAGCAGTCTCTTCTCAAATGACTTGGCTAGATGGTTTCCCTAAACATAAAGACACATCTAGAAGACATGAGAAGTTTAAGAAAACACTTGATGAAATGATTGCTCAAAAGGTCAAAGAAAATATGCAAGAAATAATGGGACAACTTAGACAATCCGGACAATTAGTGGCACCGAGTACAGCGATGGTTCTGGTGCCAAAGCAGCAATTAGTATCTCCAACTGCCTACCCTAACAGCGTTGATTCTGTGCCAGGCTCAGGGTCAACCCATAAGTTCTCTGTCGATGATATTGCTAACGACAAATCTTGTCGTCTTCTTGTCTCGATCGGCAGAGCAGAGAACAAAACCAAACAGGTTGCCACTGCTATGGCAAAGCTTGATCGTGACTTCAACGAGAATCCACTTCCATTGTATTATGTTGTGGTGCAAGTTCTTCAGATTATTGATAATGATTATGAAGATTATGAAATAGACCACGTCACACTTGAGGGGATCGCGACTCTGGGGCAGGCTGTCAACCAATTAATCCTTGGCACCCACGCGATATCATGTTGGATGATGAGCCAATTTCTAGCCCCGTCGCATCTCAAAATACTACAACACCATCTTCTAAGCCGAAAGTCCAGGAATATCGTTCTTCTCATGAGCCAGCATTAGAAGATATCAAGGAGTGGGAAGAAGACGGTGTCATGTATAATCGGCGGACGGCTTTAGTTAAACCAGGAGTTCCAATATACAAGCTTGAGGATGTTCCTCCCGAATTTGAAAATTGGAAGCCGTTAATGACATCCGTACAACTTAGCAAACAACATGTCCTGCTCAAAAGAATGCATAGTGGTACATCCTAGCCAGCACGAAATATGATCTTTCTTACGTCACATCTCGTATTCCAAAAGATGCATTCTGGAGCACTGGAGAAGATAGACGAGTCATTTTATTTGAAGAGTTGCATCCCATTTTCCATCGGGGCATGCTCGAAATCAACCTGCTACTCGTCTGGTGCTTGTAAGTGCCTCTAATATTTTTGCATTTGCTTTTCTTACTACACACATACACATTTCATGAGATTATAACAATTCTAGACTTCTTCAATAGGATGTAATACATGGATAATGAAAAGATGGAATGCAAGACAGGTATCCTTGACCCTACATGGATTGCAAAGACGCTATTCGACGTCAAGGCGAATCGAGACTCAGCAAAGTTCAAGCACATGAAAAAAAAAAAGAATTTGAAAAAGCAATCGCAAAACTTAAGAAGGATAGAAGGACAGAAGTTGCAGCTTACATAGGACATGCAATGTTTAACTTTGTTAGAGACGACAAGGACCTCGTAAAGGCTCCGTACCACTTCGAATAAGTTCGGCACATAATATTGAAATAGCAATTATTGATAATTGTTAACATGTGTGTTTGTATGTTTGCAGTGATCACTACATAATGATCTTTATCAAGCCAACGCAGGGAATGGCAACAGTCTTGGACTCGGCCGATTTCCCACCAGATCGTTACAAAGATTTCCATTCCATTTTGAAATTGTACATTTATTTAATAATTTTAATTTACACACATTTAGAATGTGTTGACAAGTTTTATATGACATTTCTTGTATTACAGCGCTTGGCGGTTTTAGGCGGAACAACTTGGCAGTGAGAGACCTTCTAATACGACTGCATCGGACATTAAAATGTAGTATGCTTGTCTGAAGCAGCCTGCTGGGAGTGTCTTATGCGGGTATTATGTATGCGAGCATCTTCGGACCGCCAACGAATATAGAGTGAATCGTGAGGATGTAAGTTATCCTTAATGTCGATATCTTATTTTCTTACTTTTGAGTTTCATTTTCATTGTAACTAGCATAGTTTATTTCTTATATTCTCTGCTGTTCAATATTACCAGAAAAATTATTTTCATATTTTGATTCCAACTTCAAAATTCAATTGCTCATAGTACAACTGCTCCAAAAATACCAAATAAATTATTGTATACTCTCACTTTGAATTATACTTTGATATTGTTCAAACCAACACATTCTAAACCTTGTTATGTGTTTCATTGCAGCACAAGAAGAATGTGAATGAAGAATGGGCGATTTGTAGAAGTATTCCTGGTGGAGGAGCTGACAAGATTGCTGTTGAACTCTATCAATTCATCGTCGCGAAATTTTGCACAAAAGAGGGAAGTTCTTTGATGAGAATGGTGCAATAGCTGATGTGGCAGAACTTTGCGACTATGCCACTAGAAATAATTTTTAGTGAAAACTTGTAAACTATGAGATTAATTGTATGTGTAACTTGTACATATGTATATTGTTTTAGTGAAATTGACTTCTGTGAGATGACTTCCGTGATGATATTGTTGACTTTTGTTCTGTGATTATATTGAATTGACCTGGAAATTAGAAATAACAACATCTAGTACTGCATAGGTTATACCTTATCACAGGCGGTTATTTACCAATGGCTAGACCTGTCTGTGAAAAACAATTATCACAGGCGGCTAGATATAGGTAAAGAACCATCTGTGATAACCTAATTATCACATGTGGTTACTGTTATGGTAGAAACCGGTTGCGAAAAACTGTCTTCACAGGCGGCTTGATGTAGGTCAAGATCCGCCTATGATAACACTATTATCACAGGCGGTTATATATGTTGCACGATCCGCCTGTGATAACACAATTATCATAGGCGGTTATATATGCTGCACGACCCACCCGTGATAACTTATCTTCACAGGCGGCTAGCCTAAGTAAAAAACCGCCTGTGGATAATGTGTCTTCACAGGCGATGTCACTTCTCTGCCTGTGAAATTGCGGATTATCACAGGCTCTTCGTTTCAGGCGGTTTTAAAAACCGCGTGTGATAATAGGTTTGGAGCCACCTACGATAAGGCTTATTGTAGTAGTGGTCACCAAGCAGACATGCTTCACGAACTTGAGGAAGTACTTGCACCTTCCACACAAGATAGTTGTCTCTAGTCAATTTTTCAGAGACCCGAGACAGGGGAACCATGGAGGAGACAGTAATGGAGGTGATGTCGCAGAGAGAGTGCACGAGTTGGTAGCTTTTTGGACAGACGAGGAGGCGGCTCTGGGCCAGTGTAGGGTGGGCAAAAAACTGAAAACCGGAACCGGAACTGAAAAAACCAGAACTGATTAAACCGGTCCCAATTTCGGTTCCTGCATTGCGAAAACCGAATTAATTTTTGGTGTTCGGTTTTTTATTTAGATTAACCGGGTGAACCGAATTATGTGTAGGAAAAAGCAAATGTTGAACCGGCCCAGATGCCTACGCCGGCCCATCCTGGAGGCTGGAGTCGTATTCGGTATACCCGACCGCCCAACCCTAACCTGCGCCCCCGACATACCTCGAGTCCCCGACTCCTGAGTCATGTTCCAATCCCCATCAGCCACCGCTCTGCCTAACCCATACCCGTGCCGCTCACGGGCGCAGCACCGCCGGCCGCCGCATCGTGCCGTCCGTCGCCCCTCCGACCGCTGCATCGCGTCGTACACAGCTGTGCTGATCTGAGCTCGTACATTGACTGGTTTGAAGCTGTACACAAGATTTGGTGGTTTAATTTGTTTGCTCAATGAAACTATTTGCTCGATGTTGTAATAACTCTTATGTTAGCATTGTGATTGAATGCTCAATTATGTTATTGTGATCTTGTGACTGAATGAACATCTAATGATGTAATATTTTTCCTTGAAACTGTATTTTTCCCTATGTTTTACAGAATATCTGACTACTCAATAATCTGTATTGTTTACTGAATGCCATGGATATTGCGGTGTTTTCGATTAACTGAAACCAAAATTACCGGTTAACCAGTGGTCCGGTTTTTATTTTCTGATGCACATTTCGGTTTCCATTTTTGAAAAACCAAATTTTGAAAAGAAAAAAAACCGAAAAACCAAACCGAGTTTAAGCGGTTAACCGAATGCCCACCCCTAGCCGGTGCATGGGATTGAAGGGAAACTTGTCAATAAATACCTGGAGGTATGACGAGTATTTTGGATGTTTTGATTTATTGCTTTCAAACTGTTCTTATTTTGGGCTTTAGATTTTTCATATATGGCTTCTCTTTTGGATTGTGCCACAATGTGTTTTGTATAGATGGTGTTGCGTATAGAAGAGGTAGCTATATTTAGGGTCTGGTTCGATTTCACATAACAGAGTCATTGACCATAATGTGAAATCTCAATCAAATATTTTTTTGCAAAGTACATTCTTGAAAGTATGTAGATGTTCCTAGTACAAATTATAATTTTATTCAGTTATTGAAAAAAATTACTCATCTAACACTGGTTACGTATCTGAATCATTTTCTTTATTTTTCTTTTTTATCAGCTCACAACAGCTTTTCTATAATTCTACAACTCACAGGCAAAAATCAAAATGTCAAGAACCCAGATCTGAGTCAAAACACACTTTTAGAGATAAGCCTGCCGTGCACACCACGTATTTGCGGCGAGATTTGCTCCAACGTCATTCCTAAGCTGGGGCTTTTCACACATCTACCGGAGAGCGTGTTTTCGGTCAATACTGGACACAATCAGTGGTCTTTTTAATATTTCAATTGCAATGTTATACTCTTTCCATTCTTGAATTGTTGTCCTAGCAAAAAAAAAGAGCAGCCTGTTGGAATAATTACTTCTCTGGGGTGTGCATGAAATAGCAAAGCATCCAAGAAGATCAAGATGGAAATAAAAGATAGAGTTCCTGCCTTCTAAGAATACAAGATCAAATAGGTTCTAGAAGATTTTCTATATACCATATTGTAATCAATCTAGAGGATTATATTCCTTAGCAGGTTGTTTTACATTTGTTAAGTTGTGATTAGGATCACAACTTACCCGTGCACGGCCGGCACAATATCTTTTTTGTTTTTTCTTCTGTAATACAGCCGCACCTCTTGTACTATTTATATCAATCAACACATATCCCAGGTGACTCAAGTTAGAGAGTCAGGTTTCTCTCAAAACTCGTCGAGTTTTTCATGGTAATCAGAGCCAGCTAGTCTCCACCGAGAAGCATGAGTTCCTCCAATCCGCCGCAGGGTTTCAACACCCTCAGCTACCATGTAGAAAAGTTGATGAGGGACAACTTTCTACTGTGGAAGGCGCGGGTTATTCTTGTTGTACGCGGTGCGCAGCTCTTTGGCTTCCTTGATGGAACCAAACCGAAGCTTCCTGAAGTTATTGAAGAAGAGAAGGCTGACAAGAACAAGGTGGTGGTGCCGAATCCAAATTATTCGGCATGGCTTATTCAAGATCAACAATTGCTGAGTTACATTAATTCTACCCTCTCTAAAGAGGTACTCGCACAAGTTGCAATGTAATGTTCCTCCACTGAAGTTTGGCGCGCCACACAAGAAAGCTTTGCGTGACAATCAAGGGCACGTATAATGCACCTACGTGCAAAATTGTCAAGCACCAGAAAGGGTGACGTGACAATTGCGACCTACTTCTCCAAGATGAAGGGATTTGTTGACGAGATGGCAACAGTAGGGAAGAATTTGGAAGATGATGATGCCGTAGCCTACATCTTATCAGGGCTAGATGTTGATTACAACTCACTCGTTGAGAATGTAAGTACACGTACCGATTCAATCTCTCTTTCAAACTTATTTGCTCAGTTGCTGGCAACAGAGGCGCGCCTAGAGAGACAAACTTCAGGACAATATATATTCAATCCAATGCAGCAACACGTGGAAATTCACGTGGAAGAGGTGGCCATGGAAGAGGACCAGGGCGCGGTTTTAAGGGACGTGGTGGAGGTCGTGGACCTGCAGAAAATCATCCCACTTGTCAGATTTGTGAGAAGATCGGACATATTGTAGGAAGATGTTACAAGAGGTTTGATCGAGATTATGTGGTGCATGAAGAGAAGACAAAAAATAATGTGATGACACCATCTTACGGCATCGACACAAATTGGTATGCAGATTCTGGTGCGACAGACCATATTACAGAGGAATTGGACAAACTGTCCACTAGGGAAAAATATTCTGGTCAAGAAAAGGTGCATACGGCAAACGGATCAGGTATGAAAATAAATTCTGTTGGAAGTTCTACTTTAAAACCCTAGCATGCAATCTTCATCTCAACAATATTGTTCATGTTCCCACCACCACAAAGGGTCTGATCTCTGTTCATAAGTTGACCACTGACAATCCTATTTTTCTTGAATTTCACTCTCGTTATTTTTGGTAAAGGATCGAACTACGAAGAAGGTCCTTCTTCAAGGCACGTGTAAGAACTGGCTCTATCCTTGGCCGACCCTGGAAAACTCATCATCTAAATGCGCCCTCGTGTCCACTAAACCCTCTGTTGAAAGGTGGTACGACAGGCTAGGTCATCCTTACATTAAAATAGTAAATAAAGTGGTAGATGAAAATAGTCTCCCTTGTTCTCAGACTAGCATTAGTAATGTGTGTGATGCATGTCAACAAGGAAAAAGTCATCAACTACTTTTTATAGATCAGTCAGTGTGTCAACATCTCCTTTAGAACTTGTTTTTTTCAGATGTTTGGGGTTTGGCTCCCACTTCCATTGGTAGAAATAATTATTATGTAAGTTTTATTGATGATTATAGTAAATTCATATGAATCTATCTTACTCGACACAAGTCTGATGTTTTTAAGAAATTCCATGAATTTTGAGCAATGGTAGAATGAATGTTTAATAAAAAGATCATTGCCATGCAAACGGACTGGTAGGTGAATATCAAAAGTTGAATCTCTTCTTTAGTCAATTGGGAATCTCACAACTTGTATGTTGTCCTCACACTCATCAACAGAATGGTGTTGCAGAACGTAAGCATCATTACATCATTGAGGTAGGAATCACTCTTCTTGCTCATGCATGCATGCCCTTGAAGTTTTTGGGATGAAGCCTTCTTAATTGCGGTCTTCCTCATCAATAGAACCCTTTCCAAGGTAATCGGCTATAAAACTCCTATGGAGATGATGTTCAAGAGAAAGCCTGATTACACTCAATTAAAAGTTGTTGGGTGCGCATGTTGCCCAAACTTGCAACCATATAACACGCATAAGCTTGCATTTAGATCCAAACAGTGTGGTTTTTTGGGATATAGCACACTTTACAAAGGCTACAAATGTCTTGAGATACCTACGGGGCAAGGGTTCATATCCCGTGATGTAGTTTTTGATGAGACCGTATTTCCATTTAAATCACTTCATCCAAATGCACGCGCTAGACTCCGATTCGATATTCATCTCCTTCATCCAACTTTGTTTCCTCATGCAGGGCAACAAGTAGAACATTTACAACAAAATTATTTTCAAGAAAATGCTGACTTTATTGAAAATACTAATTAATTCTAAGTGGTGAAGCCTTTGTACAGGAACAGGAAGGAAACAACAACAGCAACAACGTTGATGGCGCAGCTGATCCGAGCACGGAGCACGAGGAAGAGCCGGGCGCACTACAACAGACGTCCTCAGATCTGGGGCTGCAGGCCCTGTCGCGCACGCAGACGGCGCCTGCCTCGGAGCAGCCGCCAAGGACAACTTCACGCGCCTCTGCTCGGGTGTCTGTGCCGCACACAACAACTGTGGGCTCGAGCTCCCATGTGCAGCCGCCCGCATCATCCGGAACCGAGGCAGGCTCGAGCCCCCAGTACCGCGTGTTGCAGATGGGGGACCAATTTCTGTGCCAACGAGTCAACAGCAGCAGATCAGCCTCGGTTCCCGTGAACAATCTACTGCAGCACAACAAAAGTCCGGTCTGCAGGGGGAGTCACAGCAGAACCAGAACGGACAACAGACATGCATGATGACAAGATCACAAAATAAAATCTCATAGCCAAAAACTTTTGGTCATGATTTTATTTGTTTCTCTACAGTTACAGGAGAATCACAGGAACCAAAAAACCTTCAACACACACTTGAGGATATAAACTGGAAACATGCTATGGACGTTGAATTTCAAGCGCTGAAGAAAAATAAAACATGGCATCTTGTTCAACAACAAGGGGTGAGTAACATTATTTATTCAAAGTGGGTATATAAGATCAAGAGAAATGCAGATGGCTCCATTGACAGGTACAAAGCCAGATTAGTTGCTAAAAGTTTCAAGAAAAAGTATGATATTGATTATGAGGACACATTTAGTCCAGTTCTAAAAGCAGCTACCATCAAAATAGTACTTTTGGTTGCTTTGTCTAATAATTGGTGTTTGAGACAGTTTGATATGCATAATGCATTCTTCCATGGAGAATTAGAAGTAGGGGTGGGAAAAAAACCGAAAACCGAAAACCGAACACCGAAACCGAATTAATCGGAACCGAAGATGAATTAACCGAAACCGGCAAAACCGAAACAATTTTCTGTTAGCAATATGTGAAGACCGAATTTTTTTCGGTTTTTGGTTTTTTTCACTGGTTAACCGATTAACTGAGAGTGTGTTTGGTTCAACTGTAGATTTTTAAAAATCTGATTCTAGCTGTAAGTTGTGGAAAAGCTGTTGTGAGCTGTCAGCTACGGGGAAGCTAAAATCTATTTGGCTGGAAACAACTGTCAACTGTGATTTTGTAAGAAATGTATATTATACCTCTAATACTGTAATTTTGTGCGTATAAATAATATAAATATAAAACTAATATAATATAAATAATACAAAATCACGAATTACCACAATACTACTAACTCAAATGTAGAAAGTTTTTCACGGTGAAAATACTAATTATTTCACACTAACTAATCAAAGCATTAACTATGCTAATCTGCTCAATGATCGTTAGAAAGTGCATGTACTCCCAGGAAGGATTTCTTTGTTGGATCCTGGCATGTGACACGAGTTCATCGTCAGTCCGTGAGCGTCCGTGAGCACAGTGGTGCTGGTGGTCTCGAGGACGCCTCGGAGCCTCTCCAGCTTCATCTTGAGCCCGATGAGGCAGTTGGCGTGAAACGTGCACAGCTTGTTGAAGTTCCTGACCGTCCGCCGCTCGCAGAACCCGTCGAGGTAGACCGTGTCCAGGAACTTCGCCGTCACGCCGTGCGCCGCCACCCGCTCTCGGAGCTTCTCGATCAGCTCTGCTCGTTCTTGCTCGGGAACCTATTCCGCGCTGCATACTAGCCCTCGTAGAAGGCCACTGTCCTGGCGCTGGCCTTGGCGTACACGAACCTGCCGTTGGCGCACTTGTCCAGGTCGTAGGGGTTGTCCTCCATGGCCGCTCTGCTCAGGGTCTCAGGAAGCTTGTCTTCATCCTGCTGCATGCTAGTTGATCGATCGATTTCGTTACATATAAAGCATGCAAATGAATTAGTAACAGAAAAAACACGAACATAGTAAACTAATAAAAAAGAACTAAAGATCAACGTACTGCGCTGAGCAGCTTCATGCTGGGATCGACGACTTGAGTTCAGCTAGCACCCAAGGCCCGTTCTTTACGTGCTGGGACAGCGTCGCGGTGTGGCCCGGATCAGCTGACGCTGCAGCAGTAGCAGCACGATACAGGCTACGGAGCTGATGAGAAGGAAGCGCAAGAGATCAGAAGCCGCCGCCGCTGCTTCGTGTGCGGCGTTGTGAGCAGCGCCGGGACACCCGGCCGCAACCGCCGCGGCACCCCCGTTCTGCTGGCCTATGAACGCCGCCGCCGTCGTGCAGGCAAGTCCCGTCGTGCTGGCCTTCGAACACGGATTGGAGCAGCCGCCACCGCCGCCGTCTTGACAAGAGATTGGAGTCGCCGCCGTCACCGCCAGATTCGAGGACTGAAGTCTGCGGGAGGCCGTCGACGGGAATAAAAAAATAACGATTCATTTTTTAACGAGTGGCATGGTGGGTAATTTTGAAGAAAAATGAAAATAGGAATCTGGAAAATCTAGAGTACTAGCAGATTTTCACTTGTACTGCGAAAATCTGTAAATTTTCTAAAATCTGATTTCTATAAAAAGCCCTTTGATTTGGATTTCGGATTTTTGGTATAGAATTTGCTGGGTGCAGCTCAACCAAAGAAACCTGAATTTGTTTAACTAGCCTACCATCGCGGCCCAGCCCAGCCTGTAGCCTCCTTGCTTCCTCACCCTTTTCATCAACCCAGCAGCAACGTTGGCCCAGCCCAACAGCAACCCTAAGTTTTCAGCAGCAGTCCAAACCTAGCAGCACCAGATGTGCGTGCCACGCCCAGCGCTCGGCAGCCAGAGCACCGCCGCCACCATGCCCGCAGCTAGGGCACCGCCGCTACCACGCCCAACTGCCGGTGTGCCGCCGCTGCCTGAGCCCCTCCCCGCCCTCTGCCACTCCCAGCTCCGGCTCCGGCGCCCGCTCGCGCACAGCCGCTGCTCCGCCGGCCAGTCCGTTGACGCGCCCAACTGCTAGAGCGCGCCGCCTCTGCCGGAGCTCTGCCCCTCGCGCCGCCGCGCTTAACCGCGACAACGCCTCCACGCCCAGCCGTTGCTGCGCCGGCCCGTTCTCCGCCACGTCTCCGCCACGTTGAGCCTGTTAGCGAAGGTCGACCACCGCTAATGTTCGGTTTAATCGGAAACCGAACCGAAATTCTCAGTTAACCGGTGCTCCGGTTTTTATTTTCAATGGATAATTTTGGTTTCTATTTCAAGAAACCGAATTTGTAAAAAGAAACCAATTTCTTCGGTTAACCAAAGGTCCACCCCTAATTGGAAGAGGAAGTCTATACGTCACAATCACCAGAATATGAAAATATGGCACATCCAGATTATGTATGCAAGTTAGATAAAGCATTTTATAGTCGGAAACAAACACCAAGAGTCTGGAACTCGAAATTGAGTTCAAAACTTGTCTAGATTGGTTTTGTACCTACCAAAGACGACACCTCCTTATTCATTTATAAAAAAAGGACAAGTTACTATTTATTTGCTAACATATGTTGATAATATTATCGTTGTCAGCTCTTCTCAACAAGCAGTTTCATCCTTGCTAGCTGACCTAAAGGAGGATTTTGCACTAAAGGATTTAGGCAAACTAAGTTATTTCCTAGGTATTGAGGTGGCGCATAAAAGTGACAGATTTTTATTGAGTCAAAAGAAGTATGCATCAGAGATTATCAAAATAGCAGGTATGTAAAATTATAAGACGGTGAGTACACCCCTTTCCACCTCTGAAAAATATTCTGCATTACTGGACAATTATTGAGTAGTGAAGAAGCAACAAAGTATAGAAGTATAGTGGGGGCACTTCAGTATCGTACTTTGACCAGACCTGACTTAACATTTTTAGTGAATAAAGTTTGTCAATATCTACATAGTCCAACCAGAACTCACTTGACTATGGTAAAAAGGATATTGAGATATGTTCAAGGAACAATTGATTATGGAATCAAGTTTGTCAAAGATAGCTTAATACAAATTAATGTCTTTTCTGATGCTGATTGGGTTGCCTGTTTAGATGATAGGAGATCTACATGAGGTTTTGCTATCTTTCTATGATCGAATCCAATATCGAAACAGCCAACATTTCATGTTCCAGTACTGAAGCAGAATATAAGTCTCAAGCAAATGCCACCGCTGAACTTATATGGGTGCAGACCATACTACAAGGACTGAAAGTTAAACAAGAAGAAAAAGCTACACTATAGTGTGATAATTTGGTAGCAACCTTCATGACGGCAAATCTATTTTTTCATGCACGCACAAAGCATATAGAGATCGATTATCACTTTGTTAGAGAAAGAATTGCAAAGAAGCTATTGCAGGTAAAGTTCATATCTACAAAAGATCAAGTAGCAGATGGATTTACAAAACCTCTTTGTCTACCAAAGCAAATAATATTCCGCCGCAATCTCAACTTGGGAAGTTGAAATTGAGGAGAGGTGTTGGAATATTTGCTTCCCTGGCGTGTGCATGAAATAGTGAAGCATCCAAAAAGATCAAGATGGAAATAAAAGATAGAGTTCATGTCTTCTAAGGATACAAGATCAGATAGGTTCTAGAAGATTTTCTATATACCGTATTGTAATCAATCTAGAGGATTATATTCCTTAGCAGGTTGTTTTAGATTTGTTAAGTTAGTTTCTCTCAAGACTCGTCGAGTTTTTCACAGTCCACCTTGGATTTTTTTTATATATATAGTATTTCCCTTCATTTATACATGAGGGTATTTTCAAAACTTGAACTCATGACCTAGCGAAACCAGGGAGAGTATATGTTTGGACAGTGAAAAGGCAAAGTCACACACCGTTTCTAAAACTCGAATTTCCATTGTAACATACTCCCTCGGTTCAAAAATAACTTGTCGCTTTGTAATTCATTTTTGAATTACAAAATAATAAGTTTTTTAAAACAGAGAGAGTACTTTTTCGAAAAAAAAACAACAGAGTACTTGACATCAGCACAGGTATGCCTTGCAGTCTGGATCATCGCCAATTCCGTTCCAAGTTTTATGCGTAGAAGCACCTTAGTACATTTCGGTACCCATTTAGTGTGCAGTTTCCTTTTTTTTTTTGAAACAAAGTAGTTTCCAATTTTCACTAGCTGTTTAACGATGCATACCACGTCTGAGTGAGATAAGCACTGATACCTGGAGCTACAACAAGTTGAACATACATTAATATCTAAGAGCTACCAAAAAATGTCTCTATTAGCACAGGTATGCCCACACAGTAACAAATGATCAGACACGTTACAGAGCATTTTCCTGTCATGTTCCTTCTTTAGATACTGAAACAAAAAATGATCAATACGATAACTACATTCTTTACAGAATTATTTCTATATATGCTGGTCATGAATCATTTCTTCATGCTTATGTACACAATGCCCAAAGCCAGCACAACAAATACTGCAGAGGTGGACTGCATGCTAAAGCTAGAGGTGTTGGAATATTTGCTTCCCTAGCGTGTGCATGAAATAGCGAAGCATCCAAAAGATCAAGATGGAAATAAAAGATAGAGTTCATGTCTTCTAAGGATACAAGATCAGATAGGTTCTAGAAGATTTTCTATATACCGTATTGTAATCAATCTAGAGGATTATATTCCTTAGCAGGTTGTTTTAGATTTGTTAAGTTGGTTTCTCTCAAGACTCGTCAAGTTTTTCACAGTCCACCTTAGATTTTTTTTTTATATGTAGTATTTCCCTTCATTTATACATGAGGGTATTTTCAAAACTTGAACTCATGACCTAGCGAAACCAGGGAGAGTATATGTTTGGACAGTGAAAAGGCAAAGTCACACACTTCGTTTCTAAAACTCGAATTTCCATTGTAACATACTCCCTCGATTCAAAAAACTTGTTGCTTTGTAATTCATTTTTGAATTACAAAATGATAAGTTTTTTGAAACAAAGAGAGTACTTTTTCAAAAAAAAAAAAAAACAGAGTACTTGACATCAGCACAGGTATGCCTTGCAGTCTGGATCATCGCCAATTCCGTTCCAAGTTTTATGCGTGGAAGCACCTTCGTACATTTCGGTACCCATTTAGTGTGCAGTTTCCAATTTTTTTTTTTTTTGAAACAAAGCAGTTTCCAATTTTCACTAGCTGTTTAACGATGCATACCACGTCTGAGTGAGATAAGCACTGATACCTGGAGCTACAACAAGTTGAACATAACATTAATATCTAAGAGCTACCAAAAAATGTCTATTAGCACAGGTATGAACACACAGTAACAAATGATCAGACACGTTACAGAGCATTTTCCTGTCATGTTCCTTCTTTAGATACTGAAACAAAAAAATGATCAATACGATAACTACATTCTTTACAGAATTATTTCTATATATGCTGGTCATGAATCATTTCTTCATGCTTATGTACACAATGCCCAAAGCCAGCACAACAAATACTGCAGAGGTGGACTGCATGCTAAAGCTAGAGGATGCATCCGTCACCTTCAAGGCGTCGACTGCCGCTAGCTTATCGCCATCACTTCATCCATCATAATGGGGTACATAATCACAGATTTCCAGATTTTGAAATGGAAAGATCTGTAGTTGGACCGTACCACCTTAAACCTGTAGAGGACTCCTGAGCATCACCCATCTCTGATGCCCACCCTAGGCATTATAAATTACACTAGTCTAGCAATTTAGCATCCTAGTTTTGTCATCTTCTCAATCTGTGGATTAGTCCAGATTCGAGTTTTGCACCGCTTCCATATCATCATGATCATGAGCTGTGCAATTTTCAGCTTCATCCGCCACTTTCTCCTGATTTGGCTCCTTATCATCACCTGTGCTCTTCATCAGCCTTTTTGATCTTTTAGGTCTCGGTTCCTCATTTTGATCATTTTCTGTGTGACCACTCCCTGGATTGTCACCTTCCATAGGAGCCTCTGAGTCCTTGTCCGGATTGTCATTATCATGTAACTTCGCAGCTTTCTCGTGTGAGCTCTTTTCTGTGAAATATTTTAACAGTCACTTAAATGAGAATGGCATATATATATATCATGGCCAAAAAAGTTAGATGAATTGAAGTACCCAAATTGAAATTTAGCATTTGTAGTATTTGTTTTGCACATATCATCACCTTACACCAATAGGAAATGTTGTATAAACAGGTTACCAAATAAAACCAAAAGAGTTGGAGATGTGCAAAAAAATAAGTTCTTATGTCTGAATATCATGTTTGCATATTGAAGTTTATGTCTCTGTGGTTTTTTTATGCATTTGACTGCAGAAATTGAGGAAGAATGCTCAAGAAACTACAGGTGTTACATAGAAAAAGAATAAGATGAACTGTCATGAGATGTAATTGTGGTGTACACCTGTCATAAATAAACAAGCAGATCAATTATGATCAAATATATTCCACACGAGTACCTTTTTGCTAGCTGCATTAGCTTGCTCTGCACCTTCAGCATTTGTATTATCCAAATCTTCAAGCATCAAATCTCCCTCTTTGTCAACCTTGATGGCCTTTGCACGCCTTTTCTTCAGCCGATCTTTCGCCTAAAACAGAAAGGGGGATGCAAAATGATACTCGTTCAAATGCTTTACCATTTAATTCAAATATTATTATCCGCAGATCTCTGGGTGGACTATGACATACCTTACAAAAAAGAACAGGAAAGAAAAAGAAAGGTGCCTCTAAATAAGAGATTTCATGAAACGTATAGAGTTTGGACTGCAAATGCCTCTATATCAGTTTATAAATGCTCAGGGTAACTGTACCATCCAAACTAAAAACAATGAAATAAGGCAGCAATAAACGGCCAGCATTTTCCCAGGTCTAACTCAATTCAAGTTGCAGAATTTTAAGTCTTTAAAAAACAGACGAAACAACAACAGGGTCCATCACTCCATTTTACAGGAAGGATATGTTTCACTGGTAGCTTTTCAAGTTATGCGTTAAGAATAAAGAGAGATTTCTGTAATCAAGATTTTATATTTCTAATGCACTTATGCATAAATACTAAATAGATTAAATCTGCAGTATTAGTAATGTAAGTGCAAATAAAATTCGAAACATAATAAATTTAGAGTGTCTGGAGGTGTTAAGCTACTATGTGCTAACCGATTGTACTCAAAAGCTTAAACTGATGGGGAAGGGTAGGCAATTCACTTATACACTCTGACACTCGCCCTCACGGGAGGCTCCCTCGGGCCTCTAACGTGGAAAATAGGAGTGAATTTGCGTTAGCCAGAATTCGAATTCGAGACCTCTGACTCTGATACCATCTGATACCATGTTAAGCTACTATGCGCTAACCGATTATACCCAAAAGCTTAAGCTGATGGGAAAGAGTAGGCAATTCACTTATACACTCCAACAGGAGGATTAGGAATGTAGGTGCAGAATAAAGTTGAAACATGATAAATAAATTTATTCAAGAATTTAGCTGTCTACTGTTAAGTTATTTTCACTCGATGTAGTAATGTAACCATGTAGGTGCAAATTAAATTCGAAACATAATAAATTAAAATATTCAAGTATTTAACTGTCTATTATCAAGCTATTTGCACTTGGTGTACTCCCTCCAATTGCTAATCAATGTCATCAGGTCATCTATTTTAGTTCAAAATGAACTTAAATTGATGTCCCGACATCATCGATTGAGAACCGGGTGGAGTATATGGTTTTATGCTAATGCTATACAGTTTGCCGTTTTCTTCCTAGCCTTGGCCATGATCTACATGTTTGATGTGCCATTGCATATTATCAATACCATGCCAGGATTAATCCATGTACTGAGCTACGATGTATGTACCAAGAAGTATTATAGAAGATGTATCTGTTGGGCTGTGTTGAGTTATGTGTTTAGGTCTGGCCTGTATACCGGCTCATCTATGTATCTATAAATATGTACCTAGACCTTTGGTTAATCAAGCATTCATTCTAGCCTTCTATCATGGTATCATTAGCCAAACCCTAATCCCCACCACCCTAACCCTAACCCTAGCCGCCGACCCCCCCTATGGCCGGCGCCCCTCCCCTGGCCGCCGTCGGCGCCCCCCTCCTGGCCGCCGCCGGTGCCCCCCCTCTAGCCGCCGCCGGCGCCCCCTCCATGGCCGCCGTCAGCGCCCCCTCCATGGCCGCCGCCGGCGCCCCCCCCTCTGGCCGCCGCCGCCGCCCCCCCCCCCCCCTCTGGCCGCCACCCGCCCCCCCCCCCCTCTGGCCGCCACCCGCCGCCCCCCCTCTGGCCGCCACCGCCGCCCCCCTCTGGCTGCCGCCGCCGGCGCCAGCCCTCTGGCCGTCGCCGCCGCCCCCTCTCTGGTCGCCACCGCCGCCCTCCCCCTGGC